>OY757905.1:60600245-60820245 GCA_963585895.1 Sepioteuthis lessoniana | reverse complement strand
ACCAGGCCCTTTATTTTTATGTCTTGGCTAATGCCACAAGACCCAGGAGGAGGCTAGCATATAACTTCGGTTTTCTTGAAGTTAATTTTTAGCCCAAATGTCTTTTCAGATTTCGAGAAACGAGTGATTATTTTCTGTGCATCTTAGTGTTTATATAACACTAAGATGCACAGAAAATAATCACTCGTTGCGGAATGATTTTTTTTATATTATCAGTTTTCGTTGGTTATATCTTATCATTCGGTTTAGTTAGGCTTAGAACTATTCGGCTTAGTGCACGTGCAGGGGCACACATTGAATGCAGGTGTTCACGCTCGTGCGTGGAGGATGTGATAATCACAAATGTCATAATAGATAGGAAATAAGACTGGGGTGCGAATGACGTCATGCCCGGAAGCGATGAGCTGGGATTCTTGGTGATTTTGGAAAAAAACCCAGCTCTTTGAGATTTGAAGCTGGACGAGGCAAGTCCAGTTTTTGGCCTACGGGATGCGCTGCACGTTTGTTGGGTCAGATGGAACGGTTAGCATAGTAAAAGTTGTGTTTCTCTCTCCTTGTGTCGAAAGACTAAACTCAAGAAGTCAATAAACGTTTCGTACCTGAACTAAAGAAAGTCGTCAGTGTTTCGGGATTCCTATGCATAAGTATATTTTACGTATTCGTATAATGGCTATATAACATTAGTGGTTGTGTGCCAAGAACGCAGTATCGTCAGCAAACATAAACTCTCGTACCAGAACATTTGTGGTTTTTTTTTATGCGGACTTAAATTGACTGGCATTGACCAGGTTTGTCCTCGGTCTACTCAGTATCCATACTCCTTGGATGGAATCAGTGAAAGCATTAAACAAGACAAGAAAGAAAAATCTAAAGTGTGTGTTTCACCCCGTTCTCAACCTCAAATAGTTTTGAGAGTTCCCCCTTTAAACTGATAGATACCTACATTCGTGTATGCAAATTAGATACTAGCTTGACGAAGTGGTCAAGTCACTCTAGTTTCCATAGGATGTTCCATAGTGCTTCTCTGTTTACAGTGTCGAAGGCTTTTGTGAATCTTTGATTTGGAATGTAGGGTAAAATTCGAATAATCATGAAGACGACTATAATGATACGGTGTGTCTACTACATGTAATTGACTGTTAATGACTTTTAAGAACTGGAGAATTGACCCAGGAGGTGCCTGTGGTGTAATGGTTATCGTCGTAGGAAAATGGACACGGCGACACGAGTTCAAATCCTGGACGAGGCTAATTGCATTTCACATAGCACTAATACTCTTGGGAAAGGTATGAATCCAATTATTCTCCCTCCAGCTATGGGTAAATAGTAGGACAGACTGGGTTCTTCAGCGTTGGTGAGGTAACTAGTCTAGGAGAAGGAAAACTCTGAATTCAAACCTGTTAGACTCCGCTTAAAAATTGACCTTATGTCATATCCAGCCCAAGCGGAGGGGCTGGTAAATATGGTTGATGACTTTTAAGAGCAATTAAAAGTTTGGCTGTCATTCGAGGATTATAAGTCAAGTGACTAGAATCCGAGAAATGAGAAATTAGATTTCAACTTAAAATTAGTTGGTTGAGACATTTTTCCATTTCTAATCCTATAACTACCGACTTAAGTATGGGTTTTATGACATTTCTTTTATTGTCATTTCTTTCAGCGAAGACAATAGAACAACCATTAAAGAAGATGGAATAGCGAGGTGAAGAGGAGAACTGACCCAGGCCGAAGAAGAACAAGATGGTTATATAACAATACCTATGTAAGGTCAATATTGATTAGCTGATTTTCAATTAGGGCTGCAAACCTGAAAAATAAAAAAAAGTTGCGTTACTCTCTAGACTGATCACTCATACGCATATATATATGTATATATATATATATATATATGTGTGCGCGCGCGCGTGTGTGTGTGAGAGAGAGAGAGTGGGGAGGGAGAGATTAGAGACCCTGGAAAACAAAAAAATGACAAGCATTGTATGCTTTAGAAAAATAATACAATTATACAATTTATCATATATTTCCGAGAAATATCAAATATCTGTATGTAAATTCTCAAGCATCATTTTTTAGCCATTGGTTTGTTTTTTGTTGCTTTTGTTTGTTTACGTGTGTGTTGCGCACACGCGTGTGTACGTATGTCTCTGTGTGTGTGTGTGTGTGCTCAATATTTTATTCACACTATTCATACCATTCCTGGCCTATTTTTGCCTTTCACATAAGATAGATGTTTTCGTCTTCTGTGATCGTGGGTTTGTAGGGGGACATGTTATTTGGTGAATATGTTTGGTCCCCCAGAATTTGTGTTAGTATATTTGAAAAAGGCGAAGGAGGCAAATGATGTGTAAACGATATGAAAAATGTGAAACAGCGCGGACAAAAAGAACATTCAAGACAAAGCGATACAAACAAATTCAACAATATATGCAATTAAACATTTCAAAACATTAGTGTTCTAACACTATTTGTTAAGTATTCCTGAGTGTGTGCTGTGTGTGTGTGTGTGTGTGTGTGTGTGTGTGTGTGTGTGTGTGTGTGTAACTAACACTAATGCTACAAAAAAGACTAAATAACAAAAGTGTCCTATGCGTGTTAACTAAGTATTTTCTATAGAATCTTAATAGTGTATATTAGGAGGGATGTATCTTCTCCCATGTTGTTTCTTTCTTTCTTTTGGTAGTTTGACGAAATTTCTGTTTTTGAAGCTGGAAAAAATCTCACCGAAAAGGTGTAACAAGTAAGAGAATGGTTGCATGGCGTATACATTTTTGTGGCGGTATACTGCCGTGAGTTGAAATGTGAGTGAGAGTGTTCTCTCTGGAAGTCACACTGGAGAGAGTGTGTTGGCCCAGTAAGTGAAAATGTGAAAAGAAAGTATTCATAGAAAATTTTAGGCCAATGGGTTCCCGAGACTGATTGTTTACGTACGTCCGCCATCTTTGTTTCGGGAACAAGTGGCATAACGGCCATTTTGAAATATAGGAGTGTAAGTTCTATAGGTTCATGAATCGAGAGAGGAAAACAAATTATTTAGACAAAACGTTTTTCAAGTTTTTAATAAGATATTAACCAAACTATTTTCTTATTTTGAAATCAGTTAGGTTTGTATTTTTTCAAAGTATTTATACTTTACATAAATGTACTTCTAAATTCTAAGATGGCTGAGAATAAAAGTACTGATGAAAATAAAAGTACTAATGAAAATAAAAGTACTGATGAAAATAAAAGTACTAATGAAAATAAAAGTATTCATGAAAATAAAAGTACTAATGAAAATAAAAGTACTAATGAAAATAAAAGTATTCATGAAAATAAAAGTACTAATGAAAATAAAAGTACTAATGAAAATAAATGTATTCATGAAAATAAAAGTATTCATGAAAATAAAAGTACTAATGAAAATAAAAGTATTCATGAAAATAAAAGTACTAATGAAAATAAAAGTACTAATGAAAATAAAAGTACTAATGAAAATAAAAGTATTCATGAAAATAAAAGTACTAATGAAAATAAAAGTATTCATGAAAATAAAAGTACTAATGAAAATAAAAGTACTAATGAAAATACTGATGTCATGAATAAAGGTTCATGCACGAATAAAAGTCTCTATCTTTATTAATTGGTTGGTTGTGTTCTGTGACATATCAACATTTGTGGGTTAATTAATGCCAAATCCTTTTTACGTTCATATTTACATTTTTTGTGTAGTTGTTTAACAAGAGTTTTTTCTTTTATCTTTTTTTTTTGCACAAGGTCTCGTTGAATTTTCAAACAGATCTATTTGATCTATAGATGGGACCCTAACATGTACTACCACTTCGGATCAGAGTGGACTTGGGAGTAATGGCAATGAAAAGGTACTCTACGCTCCCCAGATCTCCACGACTTGATCTTCATCTCCAGATTCAGTTTAGTGTTATACTCAGAAGACCCCTTTTTGTGTGTGGGGGGTGATCTTACTCCCTTGAAGGGGATACAGAGTTGATAAAAGTATTAAGAGTCTGGTAATTGTCAAGTATTATTTATAACTGAGTCTCAAAGCTGTTTAAGCTGCTCGTAGAATACGAGAAGTGGAATAAGAATTGTAAGTATCTGACTGTATTGACCAAAACTGGTCAATTATGAAGGTTTAAAACTCAAGATAGAGGAGAACTCGAACACAAGCGCTGAAAAAGTGTCAGAACTGAGACCATTAAAAGATGACATAGGAAAGAGCCTTACATAAGTTTTTCGAAAGAGGATCTCTCAAGAGTTTCTCATGAACTATTTGTTGATTAATGAGGAAAAATCCACTCTTGATACATCCTAATAATAATAAAAAAATTCATGAGACAACAAATTGAAAGTTTCACACAGGAAGTTGGTGTCATCCACTTGTGTTACAATTAAGAATTACTGTCAGGGTACTTGTAATATACACGTCTGTTGTAAGTAATTTACAAAGAAAATAAAAACCTCGAGATTCTCTGAAGATTCTGAGTATTTTAAAGGTCACAGCAGATCCAAAACGACAGATGGAATAATGGCGTTTAAAGCCCTTATTATTTATCTATTTATTTTTTACGAAAACAACCCCCTACAAAAAGTTGTTTATCTTTCATTCCCTGTTCTCAGTTGTCTGTGTGTTTAACACTAGACCTTCGTGTCTAGTTCAAGCCATGAGCAGGCATATGTGCCGGACTCACATTTCATTTAGTGGGTCCAAGTCCCCGCAGGGCCATCTGGCTCACATTGTACTAAGTGAGCCTATGACCAACGTAGTCCAGCAGGACACGAGTTTGTCTGGTGTGAGGCAGTGATAAATTTTCTTAGTTGTCTGTGTGTAAGAATACGTGTATATTGTATCTCCCATCAGTAAAAACAGCCCTAACATTTTTTCATAAGAAATTACTGTCTTCTGAACCAAAGATTCAAAGAGTTTATTGTTATAGACTAATATTATACAATCAAAACTGAGGTATTATTTATCATCAAATTGGAACACACACACACACACACACACACACACACACACATATATATATATATATATATATATATATATATATCTTCATTTGAAAATAATTTTCATCACTAATATCATCCTTCCCAGTCCTGATGATGGTTCATTAGAACAGAAACGCCATAGTGTCGACTTTGCTTCGCCCAAAATAGCTGTTAAAAAAGTTTTGAGATTGCTTCATATTTTTGGCAAACTGGAATTGGCTCGTCTAGACGTCAAGACATTAGTCAAGACATTAGTCAAGACGTCGAAATATCATCTCTTTATCTATATAAGATGTTCAGTAGGGAATACATCTTCGTTTGAATTTTAAACGTTGAAATAATTAAAGGTTCAGTCTCGATACCTTTTGATCACACACACGTAGGTGTGCAACCCCCCAAAACACACATAGACATAGACATATTACATAAGATGGATGATAGTAGTCGAGGGTGACCCGAAGGTTTCCTTTTCAATAGTTACTACACCAAGATGTAGGGAAGGGCACTACTCCTTTCCTTGGATAACTCTACCTTCGATCTGTACCTTATCGTGCTGAGTGTTAAACAAGGAGACATCGAGTACCATTTTTTGAGTCTTTGGTGTTATTCGACTTGGGATTGGACCTTAGTCTCTCGGACCATTGGCAATGGGCCGGTATATATATATATATATATATAGCCTAAAATATTCGACTTATGTATATTTGAAGCTTTCCCGTCAACTCATTGTATGTCCTTCATGAAACTTCAAGTGAGGGACTTCATGATTTTATAATTCGAGTATTTTGTATTTTATACTTGCTCTACCATAACAATATCGAACACTTTTGTTATTTGCATTCATTTATATATATATGTGTGTGTGTGTGTGTGTGTGTATTTATATACATATATATATAGAGAGAGAGAGAGTATGTGCGCACGCGCGCGCGCACACACACACACACACACACACACACACGAACCATGAGAAGAAGATGTAATGCTAAAAGAAAATATTGGGCCAACGAAAAGTGCTCAATAAAATGAATTTGCTGCAGTTAATTCTAACAATAAAACAATAAAAACAAGCAAGTGAGTAAATGTCATGATTGTAATGGTTGATTGGTTGTTGTTTTTTTTTGCATATCAACCTTAGTGTTATCTAATGCCAAATTCTGTTGATATATATATATATATATATATATATATTAGGTAAATAACATTTATAAACGAATAGTTTGTAAGTAACATTTTTAAACGAGACAGAGCTCATTTGTTTGCAAACAGTTAAGTGGTTTCAAATACTGCTATGTAACGCTAATATTTTTTATTCAGCATAATTCATTCGTTTGCACATAGTTAAATGGTTCGAAGTATTACTATGTAATACTAATATTTCAATTTAACATCAGTTATACAATGGCATACCGTTAAGTGGTTTCAAGTATAGAAAATGATTGAATATTTCTATCTGAACCATAGGTGGGGCTCTAACAAGTACTACCACTCCGGGTCAGAGTGGATATGAGAGCAATAGTTATGAAGGCATACTTTACATTCCTCAAAACTCCAACGGCTGGAGAAGAAGCTAGACGGCAATTACACAAGAATGCTACGAGCAATCTTGAACAAGTCCTGGCGGCAACACCCCACAAGACACCAACTGTACGGCCACCTGCCTCCTATCACGAAAACTATCCAAGTTAGACAAACCAGACATGCAAGACACTGCTGGAGAAGCAGGGACGTACTCATAAGTGATGTACTCTTATGGACCCCCACATATGGCCGAGCAAAAGCAGGACGATCAGCACGAACATACATTCAGCAACTATGTGAGGATACGGGATGTAGTCCAGAAGACCTGTCAGAGGCGATGAACGATAGGGAAAAGTGGCGAGAGAGGGTCAGGGATATCCGTGCTACCAGCACGACATGATGATGATGATGATGATGATGATGACTTCTCAGCTGTGATGCAGTCAGTATATTCAACAACCCCAGCTGACTATATATATATATATATATGTGTGTGTGTGTGTGTGTGTGTTTAAAGTCAGAGTCTCTGATGTTGATCGATTTCTCCGAAAGTCGTCCTGATTTTTCCTGAGAACTTTCTCGGTTTTTAATCGGATACGATTGAGATGCATAAAACGTTGCAAGTAATAGCAATAAAAGTCGTGCCTCTGTAGTTCTTAGTGATTCCGAGGTCACCTTTTTTTAGGGGGGAGGGAAGAGTGCAGCCATTTGTCTATTTCTTTATCGTGTTTTGTTTGTGCACAGCGTTGCATGCTAAAATCTCGAGGCAACGTTCATAGATTTTTCTCCAGAGCCTTTGATTCCATACAGAGGAGAGATGAAGCAAATTCTACTATCAGCCAATGGTTTTACCCAAAGAAACTGTCACCGCTATAATGATGCTTTATAAAACACCCCATAATGACACCGACTTCGTTGGAGTCTCGCAAGGATATACATTAGCGTCATCTACGTTTATAATCTACTAAGATTACGTACTTCGAATGTCAGAAGATTAAATAAAAGAAAATGGTTTTATGTGAAAAAAAAGTGGCAAGAAGCTGATGATACCCCTCAGAAACTATGACAGGCGCAGACAACGTGGATGATCAAGCGCTTCTTGCAAATACATCTACTCAAGCCGAATCCCTGCTGCGTAGTCTGGAGCAAGAAATAGGAGGCATTGACCTCAGCAGGAACGTAAATAAAATAGAATCCATGTGTTTTAAACATGAAGGAGTCATTTCTACTTTCAGTGGTAAGCCTATGAAATTAGTGGACCAATTCACATATCTCGGTAGGAATATCTTGTCTACTGAAAGTGACGCCAACATACGCCTAACGAAACTGTGGACTGCTATTGACCGATAATCAATCATATGGAAGTCTAATTTCTCTGATAAAATAAAACGGGATTTCTTCTGAGCAGAGGCTGTGTCTGTATTACTGTTTGAATGTAATACCTGGATGCAAACGAAGTGCACGAAGAAAAAGGCTGGATGAATCATACAAAAATGCGAAATGCTGTTTTGAAAAAAAAAATGCCTGGAAACACCTTAAAAACAACATCTTTACGGCCACTTACCTCCCATCTCACAAACCACCCGAGTAAGACGATCAAGACATGTGGGATACTGCCGGAAAAGTAAGAACGGACTCATAAGGCTCGTTCTCTTATGGACGTCTTCATATGGACGCGCAAGTGTTGGCCGACCAGCAAGAAATTACACACATCAGCTCTGTGTGGCCACAGGAAGCTGTCTACCAAGAGAGATGGATGATAGGGACAGATGGCGAGGAAATTTCTGGGAAATCTATGCTATCTGTGCAACTTGATTTAGATGATGATATATATATAAGTCGGTGTGCGCTCATGTGTGTGTATGTAAGTATGTGTAGTGTATATATACATATATATATATATATATATATATGTATATATAAGTAAGTAAAGTTGGTGACCATAGTCGAGGGAAACCCGAAGGCTCCCTTTTCAATAGCTACTACACCAAGGTGTAGGGGAAGGCCCTATTCCTTTCCCATGATTGCTCCATTTTACCCTTAATCCATACCTTATAATGCTGAGTGTTAAGCAGTAGGTATCAAGTACCATTTTTTGAGTCTTTGGTATGACTCGACCTGGGATTGAACCCCAGTCTCCCAGACCATTGGCGAATACTCTACCCACTAACGTCGGTGTGTGCGTGCGTGTGTGTGTGTTGAAGTAAACGGGTCTCCAAAGTATAAATGAAGCACAGTTCTGAAAGTCTTAAATATTTTTTTATCAACCTAGGACAAAGACGTGTACTTTTGAAGGCGTCAATGATTCGGTCCTTCCTTCACAGTTGACTTGTTTTTCCACAGCGAATCAATTCATATCGATAGTTACCGAATAATACCTTGATCTCTTCAAGAAAACCTAGACGAACGGACATAATAATAATAATAATAATAATAATAATAATAATAATAATAATAATGATAATAATTACGGAAATAATCAGTGAAAATGTATGCTGAAATCAAAGTAGGTCAAACAAAAAATGTCACTTGGAAGAAAGAGCGGAGATTTCTATTCATTTTCTGAGAATGATGTTCACATTCACACACATGTGTGTGCACACACACACATACAGATACAAACACACGTACACTAATACACACGCAAGCACGCACCCACTAACGCAAGTGTACGAACACATACGCAAACATACATACGCACACTCACACATACACTAACGCAAGCATACTAACTCACACGCAAATACGCACACTTACACACATTTACACTCGTACATACACGCACACATGTATGCACATTTATATACACACACACACACGTATATGATGGTAAATCAATAAACCCGTTATCTGATATCGGATATTAGTTATTAGTAGTTATCAGATATTTTTGTTTGGTTTCTTCTGTTTAATGGCATATAAACCTTCGTAGGTTATTTAATGCCGAAGCTACTCTTCTATTTAACCCATAGCTGGGAGAATAAGGAGAGTTCATACCTTTCCCAAGGGTCTTTGTCCGGAAGTGAACGTAATAGCGTGACTGGAGTTCGAACTCGTTTACTATGTTTCCGTAATCCAGCGCTTTAACCATTTTTAACCATTACACCAAGAGGACACCCCGCGGATATTTTTAATCCAAAATATTCCCTGTATAATATTCTATGCGAATGGTATTTAGTTTTGAAATAAATTTACAAGTTGTAACATAAATTGGAAAATCAGTATTTATTTTGCAAAATGAATGCTTTTTTCTGAATTACCTCCGCCCATATATATATATATATATATGGATGCGAAGTTCAGAAATGCTGTTAACTGGCATGTCTTATTAGATTCTCCGTTTCCGCGGGAGAATTGCGCGTTTGTGGTCCTGTGCTAGACTAAGCTAAACTTAGTGAATGATTATATCTCCATTCATAAATACCGATACATACACCCACAAACGCACACAGGTAAACAAAAGTTCCAACGCACACAAGAATTATCACACACATGTGTACACAAACTCATTTACACACATCCACGCGCATACGAGCACAAACTCATTCGCAAACGTACTCTCTCTCTCTCTCTCGCTCTCTCTCTCTCTCACACACGTTCACACAGACATAATATCTCTCTCACTCTCTTTCTCTCTGTCTGTCTGTCTGTCTGTCTGTCTCTCTCTCTATTGATCTATCTCTCTCTCTCACACACACACAAACACAACACGAAACAGACTCGGTTGACCGATGGTCAAGTAACGGCTGAAAAGATCGTTTTCCGCTCAACCACCGCAGTAAAGCAGACATGAGCTCGCTCAGTTCTTACATGGGTAACGTAATTACGGCGAGTGTTGTAAATAACTGTAAATCTGTACAGAAGATTAAACAAGGCTTAATAACAATAATACCTAGATTTTTGTAGACGAGTCTGAACCTATATTCATTCACACGGAGACCACAAACAAATAATCATATACTGCGACTCTAGATTAAATGCTTCGACACATCGGCCCCTCAAGACTCTGTTATTAGTCGGGTCACCGTATGAGATCCAAAATGCCTTACATTTTTCAGATGAAATATAATGACCCCTTTTTCTCCTTAAAATGTCCTTTACTTTTTCAAGAACATGCAAAGGGCTAATTTGATTCCATCTCTTCATAGTTGGTTGGTTAGTTGCTTTTATGGTATATCAACCCGTGTAGATTATTCAATACCAAATCCTGTTCATATATATATATATATATATATATATATATATATATATATATATATGATTTGTGAAAAAATAGTTTGTAGGTTATATTTTAAACAAGCCAGTGCTCATTTCTTTGCACACAATTAGATGGTTTCAAGTATTGCTATCAAACACAATTCTGTTTAATATGAATCATTTGTTTGCTTATATTTGATTGGTTTTAAGTATTCCAAACACGAATAATTCAATTCAATATTCATAATTTGCTTCCACACAGTTAAACGGTTTCAATAGTTGTTCTTTTACACTAATAATTCAATTCAACATCAATCATTTGTTTGCACACAGTTAAATGGTTAAACAGTTCTATTTGACTACCACTCATATTCATAGCAGATCTGCAAGTGATTACAATAAAGGGGTACTCCACATTCCCCAGAGTTCCAGGGCTGGAACCTCACCATCAGATGCTTTAGTGCTGTATCCAGGATACACATTGAGCAGATGTTTGATTTGGTTTGGTTTTATGGCATATCAACCATTCTTGGTTATTAATGTCAAGTCCTATTTTTACATATATATTAAATATATGATTTGTAAACACAATTTGTAGATACACATAGTTAAATGATCAAACAGTTCTATTCCTAACAATTCGATTCAGCATAAATCAAAGTAAAATGGTTCCAAATTTTGCAATGTATAAATAACAATTCAATAAAACATCAGTCATTTATTCACACACAGTTAAATTGCCAAACAGTTCTATTTCAAACAATTCAGTTTAGCCTGAGTCATTTGTTCGCACTCAGTTTAGATGTCAAACAGTTCCATTTGACCAATAGATAGGACCCTATCAGGTGTTACCACTCCGGTCCAGAGTGGAGCTGGGAGCGATCCCAGTGAAAGAGTACTCCGCATTCCCCAAAGCTTCAGCATAACTAGAGCCCAATCATAAAATCGTTTAGTGTTATATCCAGGACACTCATTGGTGGTGGTGGCAGTCTTACCTTTCAGTCGATGTATTCTATAGTTTCAGCCGACTGGGCAGTTCATGTCTTGAGTTCTGGAACAAAAGAGATGTCATCACTGATGACGTCAAACTATACGACGAATTTTGCAGCCTGATTTCATTAATCAAATCAGATAAGATAGGCTATAAGTTTTTTGAAGATCATAGATTGCATGAACAATGAAAAGTCTTTGTTTGTTTTTTTTATCTAGATCTAATATCGGTTGCTTTTTATCTTGATCTATTATCGATTGCTTTTGAGAACAATTACAAATACATAAGAATACAAAAAAATAACAAGTAGTAATCCAAAAATAAGTACATTATATATATATATATATATATATATATATATATATATATGTATCATGTGGTTCTGTTTGCACAGATTTCCTTGATTCTCTCTTGCCATTCGTCTCTATCATCCCTCGGTTCAGGCAGGTCCTCTAGATTGCATCATGTGTCCGTACAGAGCTGTTGTAGATAGGTTCTAGTTGGTTATCCAACACTTGCATATCCGTGTAAAGGGGTTCATTGGAGAACGTCGCTTATAAGTGTCCCGCATGTCTTGTCCGTCTTATTAGGATGTTTTTAGAGATGGGAGGTACGTAGCCGTACAACTGCTGCTTTATGGGATATTGCTTCCAGGATTTGTTCAATATGACTCGTAGCCTTCTTTTGTAATTCTCATCAAGCATTTTCTCTATACGCTTTGTTAGTGTCCATGTGGTGCATCTATATAGTAGAATCAACACGATTGTTGCTTGAAAAAAATTACGTTTTATTTTATTGGATAGGTTTGACTTCCGCATGATCGATAGCCTATTGATAACAGCCCATGACTTCTCAAATCATATATTGATGCCATTTTCAGTAGATACTATTTACCAACCCCTCCGCTCGGGCAGGATATGACACAAGGTCAATTTTTAAGCGGAGTTTAACAGGTTTAAATTCAGAGTTTTCCTTCTCCTAGACTAGTTGCCTACTCAAGGCTGAAGAACCTAGTCTGTCCTACTATTTACCCATAGCTGGAGGGAGAATAATTGGATTCATACCTTTCCCAAGGGTATTAGTGCTATGTGAAATGCAATCAGTATCGTCCAGGATTTGAACTCGTATCGCCGTGTTCATTTCCTACGGCGATAACGACTACACCACGAGCACCTCCTCATTTTCAGTAGATGAGACGCTTCTTCCGAAGTAGGTGAACCTATCTACTAATTTCAGAGAGCCTCTATTTAGAGTGGAGATGTCTCCTTTTTGATTAAAACACATATACTCCGTTTTGTCTGTATTGACGTGGAAGCCAATGCCATCTGCTGCCAGCTCCAAATTGTATAGCTGGGATTTGGCTTGAGTAGGTGTATTTGCCAGAAGCCCTATGTTATCTACGTATTCAACGTCCGTAAAAGTTGGTGCGGGGTATCGTTGTCTTCTGCCTTTTCTAGTGTAAAGCCATTTTCTTTTATTAGATCAATTGATGTTCAAAGTACGTTGTCTAAGCAGATTAGGAGCAGATATGAAGCTAATGTATCCCCTTGCAGAACACCAGCAACAATGTCAAAGAATTCTGTGTCTCTATCCGGTGTGCGAACTTTTACTTTCGTATTTTATAGAGCATCATTATGACTGCAACAGTTTCTTGGGGGAGACCTAAGGCTAGAAATATTTGTTTCATCTTCCCTCTGTGTATGGAGTCAAATGCCTTAGAGGAATCTACAAATAAGAGTGTCACCTCTAGGTTTTTTTGCACGAACTCCTTCTAAGATTCGACGGCTTGTTAGGTTCTGTGATGTTGTGGATCGGTTTCTCCGAAAACAATTTTGTTTCTCCCTAAGAATTTTCTCAATTTCAGGTTCGAGTAGCAGAGCATTATAAATCTTAGCCGCTATGGAAGTAAGAGTTATATTCCGGTGGTTTTTGGCCATTCCGAGGTCACCTGTTTTGTGGAAAGGGAGACTGCAGCCTTTTGTTCATCTCTCTGTCGTGTTCTGTTTATATACACAGTTGCAGTATCGGAAGAGAAGGTCGTTGAATTTCCTGACCATATATAGAAAGGAAAATGAAATACCCTTGGGAAAGATATGAACCCCCTTATCCTTCCAGTTATGGGTTATATAGCATTACTGCTGTTCTTCTATAAGGATGGTTTTGGCATTAGATAACCCATGAATGTTGAAATGCCATTAAACAAAGAAAAGGAAGCAATCTGCTCTTATCAAATTCATTTTTATACATTCAAACAGTTCTATTTCAAACTATTCAGCTCAACATCAGTACATTTTTGTTTACACACAGTTAAATGTCAAAAAAGTTCTATTTCGAACAATTCACATTTGCATATGTATACGGTTTAGTTCTATTTGGCCGATACATAGGA
Organism: Sepioteuthis lessoniana; assembly: GCA_963585895.1. Taxonomy (NCBI): domain Eukaryota; kingdom Metazoa; phylum Mollusca; class Cephalopoda; order Myopsida; family Loliginidae; genus Sepioteuthis; species Sepioteuthis lessoniana. Next base: position 60,806,161 of record OY757905.1, on the reverse strand, counting down.
CCCTATCAGTTGATACCACTCCAGGCTAGAGTGGACCTGGGAGCGATGGCAATAAATGGGTACTCCGCACTTCCCAAAGCTCCAGTAATGCTGGAGCCTCACCATCAGATTGTTTAGTGTCATATCCAGGACACTCGTTGGGGGAGTCTTTTCCCTCAGCAGAGAGGCAGTCGGTGTATTCTACAACCCCAGCCGATTGGGCCACATCATTGTGCGAACACTGGGTGCCGTCTAGGAGAATTACCCTGTGTGATGGCCGACGCGGATGGATGACGAGAATGAAAAAATCAAATCAGGTCAATCAGCTGTCCTTGATAATGATGATGATTTGATTTCTTTTGTTTAATGACATAATAACCTTCGTGGGTTATTTAATGCCTAGGCCTTCATTGTACCATACCAATGATACTATCTATTGGTTTAACCAATAGATAAAAAATAAGAGGGTTCGTACAAAGATGATGATGATGATGATGATGATGATATCAACGATATATTAATACTAGTATTGTTCCTTGGTGATTGATAAGTCGTTTAATGGGGGAAGTTCTCGTGGTGTAGTGGCTAACGTGTTGGACTGCGTCATCGTAGAGAGCGAGCTCGAAATCCAGTCGCGCCGCCGCATTCGCTTTTGGACTAATACCCTTGGAAAAGATATGAACCACCTTTTCCCTAGCTATAGGTTAAATAGCAGCACTACTGTTCTACAATGATTGCTTTTCTATTAAATAACCCACGAAGGTTGATATGTCTTTACAAAATAAAGAAAACAAGAAGAAAGTCTAAACGTATTCCCTACTACCAACAATATAATCTTCAAAGAAAACATAAACTCTCGTGATCAGTGCTCTTCAACTGAATAAAACTCTTTGAAATTCACGTTACAGACTTTAAGCTTTCTTCGTTGATACTTAAATATATATGTATATATTACATAAAAATACCAGAAACCTTTATGTGCATCGCCAGCCAAGGCATAGGCCAGTCTTTACAAATCAAACATAAAATCAATAAATCGATAAGTTATTTTCCTATTACCAACAGCCTGTTTTACACATTATTTTCTTTTACTTTCTCCGACCCGGTTTCCTCAAAGACAACCATCAACAACAATTCCGACTCCACCAAACCTCCCCGCAACTTCTCTTGTCATCGAAAGGTCATGGTAAGCTTTTTTTGCCTGATTTTCACTGACTGAACAAACTACATTGAAGGAAAATCATTTCATGTATACACTTGGAATTTTGTTCGATATTGGGTCACCTTTGTTGTTGCTTCGGCCATTATTAACTAGAGACTCGAATCTTTCCCGGTCGCCACAAAATATGTCATGGGCAAAGTCGTTGTGTTCCATGAGAAAACAATAAAACTGATATATATATATAACTTATGGTGGTTGCTGTATATCAACACTCAATAACTACCCTAAAGGACATAAGTGAATTCTTCAGCGATGAGTCAAATAGCACCATTACTGTTCTTCTACAAGAATGGCTTTGGGATTAGATAAACCACGACGGTAGATATGCCATTAAACAAAGAAATTAAAACTGAACCGTAACTGAATTAACAAATACTTGAACATTTGTGATCCCTTTAGGTTGGTTGGTTGGTTCGTTCGTTCGAGTTTTTGGCATATCAAATCAATATAATGCTAAATTCTATTTATACATATATATCAAATGAAAGTAAATATGGATCTAAATCCGACAGTATGAAGAAAGCAGAAAAACAAAATAATCCAAATAGGTGAATTTATTGTGATGTAAAGTTAAACGTTTCGGTTTCAATAACCATCATCAGGACTTTGATATCAGGAAAATTGTTCCCACAGTGATGGATGATTGTCGAAATAACAGGGGCAAGTGCACATAGCGTTCTTAATTAAAAAGTATTAAGTACATGTTTGGCACGTGGAAACATATTTGAAAATGTTAGATTTTTTTTCAAGAAACGAGAAAAATCCTTCCGTCTTTTAAAGAAATACGCAAAGATAGGTAAATTTTCGTATATGCAGATCATTTTTGAAGTCATCCATGTTAGATGTCGTGTAAGAATATATTTGGTATTTGTTTTTCCGAAAGGACAGTATGAAAGTAAATATGGATCTAAATCCGACAGTATGAAGAAAGCAGAAAAACAGAATAATCCAAATATCTTTGCGTATTTTTTTAAAAGACGGGAGGATTTTTCTCGTTTCTTGAAAAAAATCCAACATTTTCAAATATTATTCCACGTGCCAAACACGTACTTAATACTTTTAAATTAAGAACGCTATGTGCACGTTTGTATCTTTTCGTTTTATACATTTTATTTGCTCCTGTTATTTCGATAAGCATCCATCACTGTGTGAACAATTTTCCTGATCTCGAAGTCCCGATGAAGGTTTTTGAAACCGAAACGTTTAATGTCGACTTTACATCACAATAAATTCATCTATTTGGATAATTCTGTTTTTCTACTTTCTTCATATATATCAAATATATATGGTTTGTAAACATATCTTGTTGATAAGATTTTAAAACAAGTCTAATCTTATACGCCCAATTAAACGGTTTCAAGTATTTTTAAGTTGAAGAATTCTATTTACTACTATTATATGGTTGGTTGGTTGGTTGGGTTTTATGGCATATCAACCTTTGTAGGTTATTTAACGCCAAATCTATTTTTATGAAAATAGTCGGCTCTATTTCAAACAATTCAGTTTAGCATGAGTACACAGTCTGTCAAACACAGTTCTAATTCTGGTAATTTAGTTTAGTATAAGTACAGATTTTGTTTACACACAACTAAATGTCAAAACAGTTTTATATTAAATAATTCAATTTACTGTAAGTACAGTCTCAATGTCAAAAACAGTTCCATTTCAAACAATTCAATTTAGCATAAGCACGCTGTTTAAATGTAAGTAAAGTTTAATTGTCAAAAACATTTCTATTTAAGCTATTCAGTTTAGTCAAACAGTTCTAATCCAAACAATTCAGTTTTATATAAGTATGCAGTTAGTTCTATTTAACCCATAGATAGGGCCCTATCAGATGCTACCACTCCGATCCAGAGTGGACCTGGGAGCAATGTCAATTAAGAGGTACTCCGCATTTCCCAAAGCCCTATCATCACTGGAACCTCACCATCAGATTGTTTAGCGTCATATCAGGACACTCGTTGGTGAGGTCTTACTCCTATGCAGAGAAGCAGTCGGTGTGTTCTACAGCCCCAGCCGGCTGGGCAAAATTATGTGTTTGAACACAGTTAAATGGTTTCAAGTACTGTTATTTAACACTAACAATTTAATCAGTCATTTGTTTGCACACAGTTAAATGGTTATGCATATATAAATTGTGAGTGAATAGTTTGTCGGTAACTTCATTTTTAAATGAGTGAGAACTAATTTATTTGCACTCAGTTAAATGGTTTCAATTATTGCAATATAACACAAATATTTCTATTTAATATTAACCTTTTGTTTTCTCACAGTGAAGTGGTTTTAAGTATTGCTATTTAACACTATTCTATTCAACACACTTCATTAATTTGCACAGTCAAATGGTTTCAAATATTACTATGTAATACCAGTAATTCTATTTTGTATACAGGTAAATGGTTTCAAGTATTTCACGCTAATAGTTTTATTTGTACACAGTTAAATAGTTCCAAGTATTGCTATGTATAAATAACAATTCAATGAAACACCTATCATTTATTTACACATAGTTAAATGGTAAACAGTTCTATTTCAAACAATTCAATTTAACATTAGGCCTTGAATTTTCTTTCTGGTTTTCTGTTGTAGTTCTAACATGCTTGTTCGCTGGTTTCGTCTCCATAGCTCTGCCATTGGTGTGAAACCCCTTTTCGGAGCTCACCCAAAAATGGAGGCCACAACTTTCGGCTATCTTCACATTGCTGTATCTGGTCTTCAACTGACTGCCTTTACCTTGTCGCGTCCGGCCGAAAACTAACTCCTTTTCTGTTTTCTATCCTATGCCCATTCTGAACGGTTTTCCCGTTTGAGTCTCCTTTAGCCAATCAGAACTCGTTGTCGATTCGCTGCTGATATGTTTCTATTTTTAACCCAGGCGTCCCTAATTAATTTACTGCAGATCTGTTCCTTCAGTTGTTTTTATTTTTCCTTTTTTTTTCATTATATGTAATGCGCATTTTTCAATAACAAATTCTATTCTTTTATCTTATTTGAAGATTCTAATAGCTTGTATTAGAGTTTCAGTTTTTTCGTTTTTGGCAAATATCTTAATATAATCAATGCATATAAAGTGGTTTATCTTTTCGTGTGGATTTGTAAATCTGTTGCCGCTTTTGTATTTTAATAGTCTATAATTCGATAACATTATACAATCAAAACAGATCTCATTAGGTTTTATTGACCGTATCGTCCATAAAGAAGTGCATTCCTAGCAATTTCTTTAATAAAAAGTTAATTTCCTTTTATATCAAAGATTTTGCAGTATCGACTATCAATAAGTACATTCTGAACAATTTTTTAAAATGAAAAGTTAATTTTCTCCTAAATCAAAGATACCAGGTTTTATTATTTTTCGTGGAACGTTATTCAATCAAAAGAGATATTATTAGGTGTTATTTACAGTATGGCCTATAATTAAGTGCACTCCTAACTATTTTTTCTCCTAAACCAAAAGTACCTGGATTTATTATTTCTCTTAGAATATTAAACAGTCAAAACGAATATTACCAGTTATTATTCATAAGCTAACTAGATGCAACTATAAATTGAAACCTTGTGTCCTATCTTGCCTGTGGTAGAGGGGTTGGGTAAATACACACACATATATCTATATACATATTTACCCAATCTTTCCGCACGAGCAAGAAGCGACACGAGGTCAGTTTTTTAAGTGGCGTTGAACAGGTTTGGATTCAGAGTTTTCTTTCTCCTAGACCGGTTGCCATGTCAAGCTTAAAGACCCTAGCCTGCCCTACTGTTTACTCATAGTTGGAAGGGGAATAGAGGGATTTATACCTTTCTCGAGGGTTTTAGTGTTATATGAAATATAAACAGTCTCATCCAGGTTTAGAACTCTGGTCACAGTGTCCATTTCACTACTAGTGCCTTCAAACACGCACACACGCGTACATATATATATATATATATATATATATATATATATATATATATATATATATATAATGCAATTAGAAGAAAACTCAAACCTGGTTAAATTGTCATTATAAATTTGTTCTGGCGAAGAATAACATTATACTCTTCGTCTTATCAGATGACTTCACATGTTTAATTTGAGGTTGAAAAACAGCAAATATGGATTATACTATATATATATATATATATATATATATATATATATATATATATATATATATATATGTGAAAACAAAACATTGTCTTCGGACGCTGACTGGATATATATATATATATATATATATATATATATATTTCTGTGACTTGTTAAAGTATTGCAAGATAATTTTAATGCTACCACATTCTTTCATCGGATTTTGTTAGCCTTTTTGGCCACAAAAAGAGGAGTGTATCTTTTCATTATCGTTTGTGGCCCAACCAACAAAAAAGGTAATAAAACTAGGTTACTGGGCTTTGTGATATCAACAAAAGACTCTTTTGTGAACGCTTGGGATCTATGTATTTCGGAAAGCATGAAAATATTTAAGATAAGTAAATAGATGAATAAATAAAAAGAAAGGAAGAATGACTTCAAGCTGATAACAATTGACGTGCATTATTGACTGATTTTATTAAAGTACAGTGGCCTCACTTATCAGCATTTCCCATTTCTGTGTTTTCACTTTGGCTGTTTTAGTTACACTTAGTCAACCCAAGAAATAAAATATTCATAGGTATTACTTTACGGTTCAAAAATGCAAGAATAGTTATGTTACTGACAAGTCAGAACAGCCAAAGAGAAACCGGAAAGTTTTTTTTTTCCTTTAAGCGAAAAGGTAAACGAACTATAATTAATTAGGAGAGAGAAAAAAAAAACATGCTGAAGTTGCTAAGGTGTACGGCCTTCTTAATGTAACAAAACTTTTATTACGGGTAGGATGTAACACAAGGTCAACTTTTAAATGGAATAAAGCTGTTTTGAAATTCAGAGTTTTTCTTCTCCTAGACTGTTTATCTAACCAAGGCTAAAGAACCCAGTCTGTCCTACTATTCACCCATAAAGGAGAGAAAACAGGTGGATTCACAACTTTCTCACAGGTATTAGTGCAAAGTGAAATGAAAATAGCCTCGCCCTTGATTTGAACTCGAGTCACCGATTCTATTTCCTTCTACTATGACCGTTACGCTTAGCGCTTCCCTTTTTTACTAAAGTTTACAGTCTTATTCATATCATTCGTTATTGACAGTATCTTATGGTACCAAATTTATAGATTAGGTTTTATGATAGATATATTGTGGCAATTAATAATTTACTAGAATACGTAAATAAAAATCTTTAACTTAAAGTACCACAATTCAACTTTCTTCAGTGCCTTGCCAGCCCACTAGACAAACGTGTGTTTTGCAATCCTTTCGAAACGAGCAGAACATACTATATAACTTTTATAATATTAATTCACTGACTAAATAAAAAAAAAAAATCCAGAAAGGCCCATAATATATTCATAGGAATAACAGTATATATCATCATCATTATCATGTCGCGCTGCCAACACGGATCTCCCTAACCTTTTCTCGCCACCTGTCTCTATCGTCCACCGCTCCCGGTAGGTTTTCAAGGCTATATCCTGCATCGGCATAGAGCTGTCGTATATAGGTTCTAACTGGTTGTCCTGCCTTTGTTCGTCCATGTGAAGGAGTCCACCGGAGTATATCACTTATGAGTTCCTCCTTACTTCTCCAGCAGTTCCCGTAAGTCTGGTCCGTCTAACTTTGATAGTTTTCGTGATGGGTGGTAGGTGGACGTACACATGCTATTTTCAATACTGCTCGCAGTATTCTTGCTGTATATATCGTTTGATTTGACCTTAACTTTTAATGTTAAGAAAAAGAATTTTAGAGGATATTTCTGAAAACTATCGAATGAATTACTGAACAGAATTTATAGATATTTTATTACACTATTAGTGTATATGTTCAGTACAAATATTCATTTTTGTTAAGTTTGATGCGAGAAAATTGTAAAAAGTGGAGATGTCCAAGGGCACATAACAAACAAATAATAATATTAATAATCATATTTACTAACCCCTCCGTTCGGGCAGGATATGACACAAGGTCAATTTTTAAACAGAGTTTAACAGGTTTTAATTCAGAGTTTTCCTTCTCCTAGACTAGTTGCCTCACCAAGGCTGAAGAACCCAGTCTGTCCTACTATTTACCCATAGCTGGAGGGAGAATAATTGGATTCATACCTTTCCCAAGGGTATTAGTGCTATGTGAAATGCAATCAGTCTCGTCCAGGATTTTGAACTCGTGTCGCTGTATCCATTTCCTATGATGATAACCATTACACCACGGGCACCACACCATTAATAATATTAATAATAATAATAATCAATCGATCAATTTAATCATGCTCTGTTCATATGAAAAAAAAAACCCAATGACAATAATTTATACATGATGGGGTACTTGCTGACTGTACTGCAGAGTGAAAAGACGGCAGAGGATGCGTGACCCCAGGGTTCAAAACGAGATGCTACCCATGTGTGGTTACCATGAGAAAAACCGATTAATGTGAGCAATTCAGGTGGTAGGAAAAGGACAGTATGTATGAGATACGTAGACCCCTTGGGAACTAGGTAAATTGGCTGACAGAGAAGAGATTACAAATAAAAAAAAAAGTGGTTGAGCAGATACAGTGAGAGACAATTAAGGAGTTTTGCTTCAACCGGCGAAGCAGCTGATTCGTTTCAAACCAACCGTTCCTAAAAAATAAAAATAATAGAGCGAATAAAAGAGTGGAGATATAGATTCTAATCAGTAGAGTTTTGTATAAAGTAATATTATTATATCTGTATTGTATAAATGGGTATATTATCTGAGATTATGTTCTTAAATCCTGAACTGTATAATAATTATCTATTCTTATCGTCAATCATATTAATAATATTGAAGAAAGATTTTTCCAACCCGATCAATAACATATTCATGGTCTAATTCTCTCTATGCTCTATAAACCTGGTAAAACGGCGTACGCTCAAATTTTAATAGGACAATCAGGTTATGTATATATAGCTAAAAACCCAAAGGTCGTTTGCGTATATGTGTGTGTGTGTGTGTGTGTGTGTTTGTGTGTGTTTGTATGAAAATGTTCTTCTGTTCAGTTTACGTATAGAATATGAATTCACTTATAGATCTGTTTAATGAAAATCCGATTTTTGTACGTTCCAACTATCGCTACGATCAGAACGTGACACAAGGTCAAATCTTTAGCGGAGTAAAGCTGGTTAAAATTTAGAATTTACCTGGTTACCTAACCAAGGATAAAGAACCAACCAAGTCTGACCAACTACTTTACCCATAGGTTTAGGAGAAGAAAAAATAAATGCCTTTTCAAAGGGTATTAGCTCGCCTCTTATCTGAAGGTGATGGCCCAGTTCTTGTGTTCTGGTGGAGTGTGGAACACCTCTTCATTGACATTACTCCTATGTCCACTCTAACCCAAAATAGTAGTTACTTTTTGGATTCTACGTATGAAACAAATAGATCTGTTTGCTAATTATTAGTATAGGATAGAAAATACTCGCAATCATATGATTGTGTGCAAACTATTTGTATTAGATAGGAATACTTGATACCATATAACTGTGCAAACCAATGCTATCATAAACTAAAAATGATTGCAATGGAATGCTAAAAATATAAAAGGTTATGATTACAATCAAATATTTACAAATGAAACAAATTTCGGTATCAAATAATTCATTAGGAGTTGATATGTCGTTAAATAAACCAAAACAAACCAAACTTTTAAATTGTTATGATTATAATCAAGCATTTACAAAAGAATCCCATTCCGGCATTCATTAACCCATAAAGGGTTGATATGACGTTAAATAAACCAAACCAGACTAGAATTTTTCTTTCTTCGCCATACATGTTTGTTATTTTTTTTTCGTATTCTTTTTTATGTCACTGCATTTTATTTTTCGTTCCTTACTCGCACTTGCCCCAGCTATGGGTTAGATAGCACCACTGCTGTTCTTCTAGGAGAATGGCTTTGGCATTAAATAACCTAAAAAGAGTTGATATGCCATTAAACAAAGAAACCAAACCAAACCAAACCTTACTCGCACTTGCGTTAAATCTTGTTCTTGACATGCATTTTTGTCGTGTACTCTTTTTTCTTTTCTTTTTTTTTTTTTATTAATAATCATGTACTCTTCCATGTATTATCATGTACTCACCCTTCTCTTTTATCAATGCTTAATCAACGTGATTGCCATTGCCAATTCTGGACCCGCGTGTCAAAGAAAGAAAGTAACGACCCTTACAAGGCTACCTCACAACTTCCTGGGTCACAATCGCCTTATTCACATGTCTTCACTCCTTTCAAACAGCAAAACACCGACCACGCTACTTACCCATCGGCTAATTACCGTACACAGAGAATTACTCTACATACAAACTATCATTCGACAGAAACTTCATAGTTTCAGATGAATAGCGCTATTAACTAGATGTCACGTGGTTATGTGAACCGTCTAAAGGCGTTTTCATAATTCTATGGATGACACGCTGGAACTTTGGGCAGATTACCAATTTTTGATAACCCATTTCACACTTTACCCAGAATTACTGAAAATACAACGACAATGCTTCTAATGAATAGCTGCCAACTATTCTCATTAAATAATGATAATTGAAATTTGCCAGTAACTACGATTATTATTGTCGTTATTACTCTTTGCGAGTTTTTCACCCCAGCGTTAACAGATGGTCTCTCACAGGAGTCTGAGTGATAGCAAGTCTCCTTAAATCTTCAGGACCCTTTTCAGTAATCTGGCTGATTTTAAAAATGTTGGCGATTGGATGGTCTCAGCACATCCTCCAATCCCCAGTTCTTCCAATCTTCTAACCAAACCTTTGGGGGCTGTTCCAAGTGCTCCAATTATAATTGGTATCACTGTCACTTTCATGTTCCATAGTTTTTTTTTCAGTTCTCTGGTAAGGTCCAAGTACTTGTCTCTCTTTTCGTCTTCGTTGATTTTTTACTCAGTAGTTCACTTGTCGGCAGGTTCTCTTTCTCTCTCTCTCTCTTTTGTTTTTGTTAACTATTACTAGGTCCGGTCTTCTGGCCGATATTAGGAGATCTGTTTGTATCAGAAAATCCTAGGGAATTTTGTGGGTCTTATTCTCCTGGACAGATTCTGGTTTGTGCACATAGCATTTGTTTGAATGGTCAAATTTCAATTTCTTGCACAATTCCCAGTGGATCGCCTTCCCCACTCAGTCGTGTCTAGTCTTGTATTCTTTTTGCGCCAGTTTGCTGTATTCACTTATTATGTGATGTATGGTTTCATCTCTATCACCACATAACCAACATTTGCAATTCTATCTCATCTATTTTCACTTCAATATAGTTGGATCTTATGAAATGAAGTTATTTTGTGCCACTATTAGAAGAGATTCAGTCTCTCTTTGAAAGTTTCCCTTTCTTAGCCAAGCCCAGATCTTCTCGTGAGAGATTTTGTTTGTTTGTCGCTTGAAGTATCCGTACAGTTGTTTTTCTTCTCATTTCTGTTTCCTAGTTTTTGCTGTTCTGTTGACCTTTATGTTACCTGTACTTTTTCTGGTCGCTGTAATGAGTCTTTCTTTGCTTTTTTTATGGAGTCTTCGAATACCTATGTTGATGCATCCACGCTACCTGCAATGCTGGTGAGCTCTCTTCTTCCTTCTTTTCTTGACGCAAAAAGTCTGTCTATTTCATGTCTCGGGTAAAAAGCCTTGTGCATCGTTATGAGTTTTCTTGTCCTCTGGTTTATTTGTTGAAGATCTTCCCTTGTCCATTTCAAAAATGGTCTTGACTATCTTACTAGAGGGATAGCTCAAGTGTTGATTTCTTTGATGAAATTCCTGCTGCAGAGCTTGGTTTTGACAAGTTTTTTCATTCGTCTTATTTTCTCTTTTATCTCCACTTGTTTGATGGTGTCTGCTTCCAAAATTCCTTAGTAAAATAAATGTCCTTTTCTCGAAGCGTTCTGATTCTTTCTTGATCTCTTAGTTTTATTCCTTTCCTCGTTGGTCTTTTATCGCTTCTCTTTATAAGCATGGCACATTTTTCTAAGCAAAATTCCATTCCTATATTCTGACTATATCTTATTGCTTGTATTATCGTTTCCAATTCTTTTTCGTTTTTTTTTGCAAACAGCTTGATGTCCTCTATATACATTAGGTGTTTGATTTTTTCCTTGCGAGTTAGAAAATTTGAAACTCTCAGTGCATTTTCTAAGTATACGATTGAGTGGCATCATCGCCATTACAAATAGTAATGGAGAAAGCGCATCTGTTTCGAGGATACCTCTCTGGATTTTTACCTCGGCTAAAGTTTTTCCTACTACGGTCAAACCCACCCTCGAACACTTCATAGCTTCCGTGATAAACTTTATAACTTAGTCGGATATTTTATACATTTTTAAATAATCTATTATCCAGATTTACAGGGCCATGTCATAGGCTTTTTTGCAGTCAATCCACGCCATAGCAACATCTTTTCGTCTAATTGTCCTCTACTTGGTGTGTTGATCAATATATAAAAAATCACTTGTTCCTCTTGCTTCCTTGTGGCATCCTTTCTGTTCTACGGGAAACAATACGCGGCTTATTATTAAGTAACAGATCTCGTTAATCTGTGCTGTTAGCATTTTTCACACCATTGGCAGACACGTTATCCATATTTACCAACCTGTCCACTTGGGCAGGATATGGCACAAGGTCAATTTTTAAACTGAGTTCAACAGGTTTGAATTCACAGTTTTCCTTCTCCTAGACTGAAGAACCCAGTCAGCCCTACTATTTATCCATGGCTGGAGGGAGAATTTTTGGATTCATACCTTTCCTAAGGGTATTAGTGCTATGTGAAAGACACGTTATCAGTCTATAGTTGTTGGGACCAGTTCCTTTTTGGGGTCTTTTCGGATCATTCGGGTATATTTGTTTCTTATTAGTATCAACTCAATTCAAGAGCGAATAATGGGAGAAAAACGAGCAAGATGTGCTGGACACAGCTGAAAACGTGAGAACGAACTCATAAGCGATGTCCTTCAGTGTATTCCTACACATGGACCAACCAGTGTTGACTGACCAACAAAATCTTGCACCAATTAGCTCTATGTGGACGTTGGATGCCGCCTAGAAAACTATCTACGAGTGATAACTAATAGAGACGGATGAGGAAAATCAAGGGGTACCATGTTATCGGCTGTCGGCACGCCTTAATGATGACGATGTATATATATATATATATATATATTTGTGTGTGTGCATATATATGTGCATATGTATATATGTGTATATATATATATATACATATGTGTTGTGGTCTTCAGATAAGACCGGTGGAAGAACAACTCAAACAACGGGTGATAGGTAAACGTTATTGTACTAGCAGAAAAAGGAAGTCATACAAAGGAAGTACTAGCCGTACTCGGCTTGCAGTCCGTCTGTCAAATGTCTCGTAAGGAACGAGAAGTTGTCTCCCCCGAGCGAGCTAAGCTCGGAGAATATGTTTAGGTTGGACAAGTCAATATTTGGGGTATGGTAGGATATGTCGCCATAAAAATATGTCTCTCTCTATATATATATATGTAGTATATATATATATATATAAATATATATATATTTGTGTGTGTGCATATATATGTGCATATGTACGTGGTGCATTCAATAAGTTTCCAGACTTTTTTGAACAGGCATTTAAAATTGTCGTAGACTCTTGAAAATTCAGTATGTTATTGCTATATATGTTATGAGATGACTGACCAATTTTTATGATTTCAGGTCCAAATAAACAGCTACAGCAGGAATTGGAATGCACCATATTAAAGCCTGATTGTCACAGCTGGTGAATTTCAAAATTGCAATCTGGACGTCAGGACACTTTAAAAGAACGATATGCAATAAAATTCTGGTGAGGGTTAGCGTTATTATGTTGAGGTTTTAAGGGAGTTCAGGAAGAGGTTCCGTTGGAAGAGGCCAGTACTCTTCAAATCGGGTCAGTAGCATTTCCACCAGGACAATGTACCAGTTCACAACTCCATCCTTGTCAAAGACTATTTGACTAAGATGGGCATTAAGACAGTTTCTCACCGTCCCTATAGTCCAGAGCTTGCCCCCTGTGACTTTACTTATTCCCTAAGCTCAGAGGCTGTCGTTATGAGACAATTGAGGTGATGAAAGAGGCTGTGACGAAGGTCATTGACACACTCACACAAGAGGACTTCCTTGGGGCCTTCCAGAAGTTGTAGGAAGGGTACAACAAGTGCATTGCAGCCGGAGGAGATTGCTTAGAAGGGGGCTAGAGTTTCATGTGTGTACTATCAATAAAAGTGCCCATACGAAAAAGTCCGGAAACTTATTTAATGATCCTCCTATATATATATATATATATATATATATATATATATATATTTCTATATATAAATATATATATATGAATATACATGTGTATATATTTATGTGTGGATAGATAGATAGATAGATAGATAGATAGATAGATTATAGACGAGCCACCTGAGTAGGCAAAGTAGGCAGTGCCAACTCTGATTAAAATAATAAAGGTGTATTATCTAATATAAAGATTAGTAAACAAGTAAAGAATAATATTTACTATGGCATTTATTCCATGTGACGCGGATGCTTCGACAAGATATATTTGATAACTGATGAAAAAAGCAGCAGAAATGTTGTCTTCACTATAGTCACCGTAGAGAGAGTAGTCCACGTAACACACATATATATATATATATATATATATATATATATATATATATATATATATATATATATATCACGACTGTCATGTCTTAAGAAATGACAGCCGTCTTTACCAACTATCTTATTACTCAAACATCCTCATTTATAATAAATTCAAATAGTGAAAAATATACAGGATACGTAATATGATCGGTTAATAAGACATCTGTACGTGATTGAATTATAGCGACATAACACTTGTACGACATTTATGCCTCTCTTTGGGTCTCTTTAACTACAAATCACTGACAAAGTACCAGGTGACTATGCAAACTGTGGGTTTTATTTCAGCGTACTGTCTCTTAGATTTTTTCCATCAAAGGATATCTACTGTTTAATAAAGTTTGGATCCTTGAGCTTCCATCTCCAGTTTTTATTTTGGAGTTAACTTCTTCTAAAAGGGTCGCCTTCACCACGGCTTTGTTAGACTGGAGTCTCTTCTTCTCTTTGGATATATATATATATATATATATATATGGCCTAATGAGAAGTCTGTTCGCCAATGGTCCGGGAGACCAGGGTTCAATTCCAGGTTGAGTCATACCAAAGACTCAAAAATGGTACTTGATTACACCTTGCTTAACACTTAGCACTATAAGGTAAGGACCAAGGGTAAATTGGAGCAATCCAGAGAATGGAATAGTGCTCTCCTCTACACCTCGGTGTAGTAGCAATTGAAAAGGAAGCCTTCGGGTCACCCTCGACTAAGGTCGCCAACTTTACTTACTTTATATATATATATTTTTTAATTTTCTTTTCCTTTATAAAACTACAAGTGAATTTTTTTTACATTATTTTCTCACGCTATTATCTGGGCATTAATCAGAATACTTTTCAAAATGAGTTTGATTTTTTTTCTTATACTGATAAGTTTTTTGTTGAAAATTTACTCTATCATGATCAACCGATTGTTCACCCTGAGTAATTACTCATGTCACTGAGTTAATACACAGGATCGGGCAGAAGAAATAGAGTTATCAATTACAACAGTAAGTAAACATTCATTATCATAATAGTGATTTTCGTATTGCTGCTACAACACCCTATATCACCCTTTCATCGCCATTACTCCCAGGTCCACTTTGAGCCGGTGTAGCAGTACCTATTACGTTCTCATCTGTAGGTCAGATAGAAATGATTAATCATTTACTACACTTGAAACCATTTGTGTCCAAACAAATAGTTCAAGCTTGTTTAAAAATTTTACCAACAAACTATTCGTTTACAAATTATATATATATATATATATACATACATAACAGGATTTGGCCTACATTGGTTGATATGCTATAAAACCCAACCAACCAAACAACCACCCAACTAATATATATATATATATATATATATATATATATATATATATATATATATATATGTAAGAGAAAAAATGGAAATAAATCCGACGGTATGTAAATACGAAAAATATGAAAAAATGAAATATTCAATGGATGTATCTTTATACAAAGAAGTGTGCCAACGTTACATTGCTGTTATTTTATTTCATTTTATTTTATTTTTTGTCTTTTGTTTTTAATAAACTATTATCATTTAACATCTGCTATATACGCCCTAATAATGGTTTGATAATAAAAAAAAGAAACTAAGACGAAACGTCACGTGGACACATTAGGATATATAAAAAATCAGTCCTCTATTTTCTTTTTTTCATAAAAAATGGGGTTAAATACCACAAACACATACACACACAAGTGAGTACGAATTCACTTACTACTACTACTACCACCACTACTACTACTACTACTACTAAACACACACACACACACACACACACACATATATATATATAAGTTTGAACTCCAGCTACGCTAACACGTTTTCTTTTGAATTCCATTAGGAAAGGCATGAACCTCCTTATCTCCCTAGCTTTGGGTTAAATAATACCACTACTGTTCTTCTGTAAGGATGGCTTTGGCATACCCCACAAAAGTTGATATGCCATTAAAGAAAGAAATCTAATCAAAATATGAAAACACAAAATATTCAGAATATTAATATTGATATATATTAATGTGCCCACGTAACGTTTTTTATTAAACAATATACATATATATATATATTATATATATTTATTAAACGATATACATATATTCTTATTAAACCATCATATATATATATATATGTATATTCTTATTAAACTATATATATATATAGTGACAGCCACAAAGATGGCCATCTCGTCAATTCTGCTAACAGTACCCATGGGAATGCATGTGACTCCTCAGGCCAAGTTCATCAATGCAAGCCCTGTTACATATGTCACATACCAACTTTTGTTACTAACATTAACACGAGCACTCTCATATAGCTTCTGAAACCTGCTGTGAACGCACATAGTTTGTAATGGAAAAGACAATTTGTCCGTACGTTGCTGCAAAAGGTCTTGTGTATTAATAGTCGGCGATTGTTGGCTGCTTTGAGATCTCATATGAGTAGCAAGTCCGGTTGTTAAAAAACAAACCTTATTACAGATTTTATAAGCAAGTTCAGACTGAAAAATCTCTAGAACCGAGGTCAAGTCCTGCTTCTGAAAAGCTTGTCTCATACGGGAGAGTTACATTCTCCGTGCTTCATAGATCATAGATCACATTTTTCCAAGTTCATCGTCTTAGATTCATGGTCAACGGCTTTTGAGAAACTGACAGTCACTGAGCGCCGTTGTCCCTGTGTCACCGCTATCATAACGTAGATACACAAGTTCTATCACCGATATTGAGCACTCTTCATTCATAAATATAACAATATATATATATATATATATATATATATATATATATATATATATATATATATCTTAAAGTAGAGAATACATCAAAAGCTTTAAAAAAGGACTTTTTTCGGTCTCTTTTCGTCAGAGAATACTGTGATAAAAACAAGCAATACAAAGGAATAAAGAGATCTGATAGTACTTGACAACAGAAGAAAAAACAAAAGAAAAAGAAAAATTGACTAAGAGGAAAAAAAAGATTACTTGAAAAATTGGTGAGGCTTTTTTGTTTGTCTTTCTCGGGATTTAATCTGTTTTTTTTTATTTATCTGTATTTTTCACGGTGTTCTCTGACGAGACGTGACCGAAAAACGATGATTTTTAAGAAATTATGATATATGCTCATTTAAAGCTATTCTAAAATTTTGTACGTACCACATAATATATATATATATATATATATATATATATATATATATATATATATATATATGAGAGAGAGAGAGAGAAACCTGTAATGTAAGTTTGAAACCTTTACAAATCCATTATGATTGCCAATTCCATGACCTATCATGTCTTCGAGGTGTAGTACCAATTATTTCCTCTTCATGTCATTTTTCAGAGCAACTGAAGGGTTACTTGGTGATGCCTATCTCTTCAGTAACATGTGTCAAGTTGTATTGGGTAACATGGTATCAGTAGCCAGGAAACTGACTTATGCAGCTGGTTTTGAATTCACAGCTTTCCTTCTGCAAGCCTGGTTGCCTAACCAAGGCTAAAGAGTTCAGTCAGCCCTATTATTTGGACGTAGCTGGGAGGAGAAGAGGGCTCATGGATTCAGGCCTTTCCCAAATTCATCAGCATGAAATAAAACACAAACAAGTTCGTCCAGGATTTGAACTCGGGTCGCTGATTCCATCTCCTAGGACGATCACCATTACACTGAACGTGCCTCTTCAAATTGATCTTGTAACCTACAAAAGACATTATATATAGAGAGAGAGAGAGAAAGAGAGAGAGATTTGATTGACGGTTGCTGTCCTTCTACCAAATATAACCATTTGAAGCAAAATAATTTACTTTTGATTGAAAATGAAAATAATACAACGGAATAAATTAAAGAAAGTTGGTTTACAGATATTTGAAACTATTTTTGCGACAATGACGATAATAAGAATTTGATTGCCAATTCCAACAAGGGTGAAGAGGCAAAGAGCAGGAAAAAAATAACAGTTAATGTACATATTCTCATTTAAAAAACATCTGTACATTTAGAAATCGGATACTTATTTATGATATTAAACAAATGCTTAATCATTACATCTATCTATCTCAGTTTGTTCATATCTATCTACCTATCAATCAATCTATCTCTCTAATTATATTCATATCTATCTGTTCATATCTATCTATCTATCTATCTATCTATCTATTCATCTCATTATATTCATATCTGTGTCTGTTAATATCTATCTATCTATCTATCTATTTCAGTTTGTTCACAACCATTTATCTACGTATATTCATATTTATCTATCCGATTCGGTTAATATCTATCGAACTATCAATGTGAGAGCACGTTAATCTCTCTCTCTCTCTCTCTCTCTCTCTCTCTCTCTCTTTGGTCCTTCCCATCTCCATTTCTTTGTTATTCATCCTCTCTGTGTTGTTTTTCCTTTTTACCTCTGTCTGTTTTTCTTTGACATCTTACAATGTAGTTTCCTCCCAATTTTTTTTTTATTGTTATTCTCTCTCTCTTCATTGTCTCCCCTTTCTTTCTTTCTTTCTTTCTTTCTTTCTTTCCCCGATTTATTTTATTGTCCCCCCACCTCTTTTTAAACTTAATGTATGTATTTACCCTACCAAACCGCCACGAGCAGGATGTGTCTCAAGGTCAAATTTTTTAGTGGAGTACCGCTGGTTAGAATTTAAAGTTTTCTTTCTCCAAGACTGGTTACCTAACCCTGGTTTATGAATCAAGTCTGTCCTACTATTTGCCAAAAGCTGGAGGGCCAATAGATGGAGTCATACATTTCATAATAATATTAACCCAAAGTGAATTACAAATAGCCTCGTCCACATTTGAACTCGGAACGCTGATTACATTTCCGACAACGATAAATGTTATCCTAAACGCACCTTTTAAACTGGAGATATATATACATACGTATACATATATTTACATACACATATACATACACATACGTATACATACATGTATACATACATACATACACATACGTATACATACGTGTATGTACACATACACATACGTATATATATATAAATGTATACATACATATACATATATATACATGCTTTCATACATGCATATACATACACAAAAGTATACATACATGCATACACACATACACGTACGTATACGTGCATACATGTATACACACATACACATATTTATACGTACATACAGATATACACACATACTCAAACACATACGTATACATACATGTATGCACATATACGCATAGGTATACATGCATACATATATACACATACACATATGTATACATACTTGTATACATACATCCATATATATGTGTGTGTGTGTGTATGTGTATAACTACACGTATACATACATATACATATACATACATGTATATATATTCACATACGTATACATACACACATATATACATACATCCACATACAAATATGTATTTATAAATGTACACACACACACATATTCATATACATATATACATGCATACACACATATATGTATCCAAAATGTGATGAAAAATTTATGAACTGTTTGGATCTAGCGCGTTTGCTTTGTGTCAAAAATCAACCAACTCTATCATGCCAATAAAAATTTGCCCAGTTGGCTGGGGCTGCAGAATACACCGACTGCACCTCTGCAGAGGGGTAAGACACCCCACCCCACCCCAACGAGTAACCTGGATATGACACTAAACCATCTGATAGTGAGATTCCAGTAATGCTGGAGGTTTGGGGAATGCGGAGTACCCCTTTATTGCCATCGCTCCCAGGTCCACTCTCGCCCGGAGTGGTAGCGTCTGATAAGGGTCCTATCTATGGGTTAAATAGAACTAACGGCATTCTTGTGTTAAACTGAATAGCTTGAAATAGAAATGTTTTTGACAATTAAACCGTACTTACATTTAAACTGCGTGCTTATGCTAAACTGAATTATTAGAAATGGAAGTGTTTTTTGACAATGAAACTGTACTTACACTAAACTGAATGGTTTAATATAGAACTGTTTTGACATTTAACTCTGTGTAAACAAAATCAGTACTTATACTAAACTGAATTAGCTGAAATAGAACTGCTTGACTAAACTGAATAGCTTAAAATAGAAATGTTTTTTTTACAATTAAACTGTACTTACATTTAAACTGCGTGCTTATGCTAAACTTAATTGTTTGTAATAGAGCTGGTTATTTACGTAGAAGTGGATTTGGCGTTAAATAACCTACAAATGTTGATATGCCATAAAACCCAACCAAACAACCAATAAAAATGACTTTCGACTGACCACACTTATCAAGATTAGTAACAGTTTCTACTCTACATTTTTGGGAGAAGCTAACATCCTCAATCCTAGTATGTTGTCCTGTCCAACGCGTCTGATTGTATATAAAGAGCACCTTATATCTATTAGCTCGGTGTCTGGTATCTATCATTTGATGTTTAAGATCCTTCAGAAGCAAACTTGATGGACTCTTTCAAAGGCTTTGATGTGACTTCGATACCACGTCCAAGTCTCAGAGCTGTATAAAAGAGCAGTTAAAATGCCTGATTTATAGACACAAGTGTTATATACAAGCGTGTGGTTGTAAGAAAAATAAGTCTGACAAGAAGATTTAGTTCTATTTCGTTTATTAAAATAAACAAAATAAACAAGCGAATGGAATATCTAAGCCGGCTGACGGGCGGTTATCTGGTCGGCGGCAAGCGGTCGCTTTGATCTGGTCATACGGTGCTGTTGGGTGAGGTGACGCCCGTGTAACCTCCGCTTGTCCTATTTATATATCTCCGACTCCAAACACCGGCTCCAGAAAACACTATTTGAGGGGAAAATGATTGATTGAAAAATAGACCTTTTTTTATAACTGAGAATTTTCTGGTGAGTATGCGTGGAGCCTAGGCGCAGAAGCCATGATTTTCTCAGCCTGATACTTGGCGTTGTTGGTCAACATCCGGTAGATGTTATTTTTTTTTCAGCAATGTCGATGCCTGTGGGTCTGTGTTTTGCGTGTTTTAGTAGTTAGGTGTGTGAAGAGTTAAGTGGGTGAATCAGAAGAGATTTGATGTATTTTACTATAACACTAGTAAGCTTGGTTAGTCTCTTATCAGAACACATACACGATGTTCGAGCTTTCCCAAGGCTTAGCTGGCTTGTTCGATCCTTAGATTTATTTAAGAATCAAGGGATCCATCTTTAGAGTGTATACTGCCAAGGTATACCAATGAATCAACTTCATCCAACCATTTACTCGGGACGAAGATGTTATGTTCAACACTAGGCTTGCTTGGAGGTGGAGTGAACATGACCTTGGTCTTCTAAATGACTAATTTTAAGCTCAAAAGCAGTGTATGTCTTCTTCAATGTGAGCAACGAGATCTACACCGTCAATATAGAGGAACTCCCGAACTAGAAGAATACACACACACACACACACACACACATATATATATAGTATTCTTCAATCCAGTAAATCCAGAGTAGGGAACAATCCCGTCAGGACAAATAAATTATTCAAATTTTGAATATTTAAATATTCCTGGTAAAGAGCGCAATGTAAATAAATTCACAGAGCAAATAATATCATTTCAAGAAAAAAATAATATTGGGTTACATTAGGATAATAAATTTATTTCCATCCTGTTAAGAGCATTGATATGAATCAAAGACTTCAAAATAATTAACAGATCCAACAGGAAAATAATCTCGTTGGATCTGATGAAGTCCTGTTAAAAATTATTTTGGAGTCTTTGATTCATATCAATGTTCTTAACGGGATGGAAATAAATCTATTATCCTAATGTAACCGAATATTGTTTTTTTTTCTAGAAATTATATATATATATATATATACGAGACAATGTTCTTCTTTAGGAGGTCCTTTCTCTCTCTTTATATATATATATATATATATATATATATAGAAGATAACTTAGATCTACTTGTAGACTAATATTTAAAAATCAAAAATAAATATTAAAAAATCAATAAATCAATTCACAAAAGATTTCATTAAAACCTGAAGAAAGCGAAACTAAGAGTTGTCGTTTATATGTTTAAATATTAAAATTTTACAATATATATCATCATCATCATGTCGTGCCGCCAGCAAGGATATCCTTGACCATCTCTCGCCACTTTTCCCTATCGTTCATCGCCTCCGGCAGGTCTTCTGAGTTACATCCTGTGTCCTCACATAGCTGTTGTATGTAAGTTCGGGCTGGTCGTCCTGCTTTTGCTTGGCCATATGTTGAGGTCCATAGGAGTACGTCACTTACGAGCTCGTCCTTGCCTCTCCAGCAGTGTCCGGCGTGTCTGGCTGGTCTGGCCTGTATAGTTTTCGTGATGGGAGGCAAGTGGCCGTACAGTTGGCGTCTCGTGGGGTGTTGTCGCCAGCACTTGTTCAATATTGCTCTCAACATTCTTGTGTAGTTGCCGTCAAGTTTCTTCTCCAGCCGTTTGGTTAGCGTCCATGTAGTGCATCCATATAGCAGTATCGATACAACCGCTGCCTGGAAGAAACTGCGCTTCATTTCATCGGTCAGGTCTGATTTCCATATTATTGAGAGCCTATCTATAGCCGTCCATGCTTTCGTCAGTCGACAATATATATATATATATATATATATATATATATATATATATATATATATTGTAGCTACATCCATAAATGAAGTGTTTGATATCGGTAATAGCACATATGTTAATCTGTGTTAGAACAGCGTAGACACAAAGTCAACGGCATTTGGTCTAGTGATCGCATAGGCTCTATCAGCGATATTGAGCATACTTTATCTAGAAATATGAAAATAAAAGCTTCCTTACATATATATATATATATATATATATATATATGACTCAAGCATATACGTTTTTATGTTTGCTGTGACGTTCTTCTGATAAGTGAAATTCTTTAGACATAAGTCATAATTATTGTTACTAATTAACTATCAGACACACCCGCTGATAGAAATTTGTGAATTGTATTTCTTGCTATCATTTATAAATTATTCATTATTTACTAATGATATATCTATATATCTGTTTTTCTTCTGTTTCCATTGTGGAATTTCCAACTGTATAAGTACATACATTCATATACAGATGCATTCACACACACGCACACACACGCATACATACTCACATATAAATATTTTGTGCACACCACATGAAGCTTCAAGGATATATTTACCCAACCCCTCTACCATGAGTAGAATGAGAAACACAGTTAATTTTTTAAGCGGAGTTTAACAAGTTTGAATTCAAAGTTTTCCTTCTCCTAGACCGGTTGCCATACCAGGGTTCGTTTAACCTATTATTTAACCATAGCTGCAAGGAGTATATTCTAATGCATACCTTCTTTAAGGGTACTGGCGTTATGTGACGTGCAAACAGCCTCGTCCAGGATTTGAACTCGGTTCGCTGTGTCCATTTCTTGCAATGATAACCGTTACACCACACGCGCTTCAAGTTACAAAGTTATTGTGTTCATAATCATAATATTTTCTTGGTTTTATATCTACTCTGACATAATAACATCGAGCAATTTTAATGCAAAAATTTTTACTAGCATTTCTTTTAATAGTTTCTTGTTATGTGAATATCGACAACAATGGCGATTTAATGTAACTTTCTATTCTTCTTTGACACTATCCGCCTATGCCAGTACATGCCAACTTTAGATTAAAAAACCGAAAATATTTTACGATCCAAACATAATAATCTATTCGTACGTCTCACTAATAAACGTTATGGATCTAAATCCAATAAGTTCGACCTTAATATCAATAAACTTTAAATAAGACCGAGGAATTGATTCTGAAACGTGGCTTGAATTATACCCTAAGATCAAAAGAGAATTTGTATTTTCTGAATTTGAGCGTTTTTTTTTTTTATCTGACAAAACATAAACCTACATCCGATATGAGAAACGTGCTCAATTCAATAAATATGCTAGATTCTAGGTTTTAAATTGCAACAACCAACATACGAAAAGTTAACAAAATTATCTGAACGCTAGTCGTTATATAAAGTACAATCCTACCCAAATTACCGAGGAGAGTTTATCACTGGTTATCCCAAGAAATTATCTAGCAGTGACTGTCTAGCTTAGCATAGGAGGAGAGAAACGTATAAAAAATAAAGTAGACAAAGAAGGGGGATGGGAATGATAACTTTTGCTACCTTAAAGAGAAGTGTGTCCATATTTCTTAAAAACAAAAAACAACAAGTTCCACAAAGTAATTTATTTCAAGAAAAATAAACTTTACAAAATCTGGCTTTGTATATTTTCCCCTATGTTTGTCGAAAACAATGAATTTTAGGTAACAAAAAAAACATACATACAAGTAATGACAATATTATAATCCCCCTCGAAAAAAAAAAGAAAAAAAAGAAAAAAAGAGGGTATAAAAAACAATAACGACCTACTTACACTAAGCAAAACTGTTAACCACTTATCGTTAGTTTAATTTTTGTTAATGATAAAATACCATTCTTTGGTATTTTAAGTCAAAGTTCTTTTTGAAACCAATTTTTAGGGTTTGTTCTTTTCTCGGCGTCTCCTTCTAGTATAGAATCAACCTGGACAACCGTGTTCTTCACGTTTTCAATGTTGAAAACAAAGTTTACTATTTCTTTAAGTGAACTTCTAGTAGACTACCGCTTCCTCCTCCTAGAGATGAATATCTTTCGATTTCAACTCGAATTTTCTTCTGTTGAGTCTACGTAGGTATTTACCGAATCTACTGACCCGACTAGCAGCTTCTCTTGGCGGCAAAAAAGTCCAATAATTCCGTCTTCAGACCTTAGACACAACTTCTTTTTGAAGGGGACAGCATACCAAAACCACGATTAGCCTGCAGTAGGCTTATTGTTTTAACATGTAACAAAAAAAAAAAAAAAAAACTCTAAGGAAAAGAGGCTTAGCCTAAACGACTAAGAGGCCTTTTACTCAAGCCCCCTTGCTTCAGAAAAATTGGCTGAAGTCGAAGGCGAATTACCAAGTGCTCGCAAAGCAAAAAGAGAGCACCAAGCAGTAGCTTCTGCTCTAGAGCAGAAAAAAAGGCCAGATCCTTGGCGGCCCTCACTTAAATAACAGTAGGGGTCTGGGATAACTTCCCAACAGCCAATCATATTTCAGCAGACATTAACTGCCGAATTTACAAATTCTAACTCCACTGAGTGGCTTATAGCCTTGAAAGCCCGACTTGCTGATCTTGCTCCCAGGTATTGTGGATCCCACATTTCTTTTAATATATATATATATATATATATATATATATATATATATATATATAGTTGAGTTCTCTGGCGAATAAGTAATCGTGTTGCCATTAGCGTATATTGCAAGCCTCTTCATATATGAATTGAGGTCTCGGTAGCCATTGAACGGATGTATGTAAACAATAGTAATTGTGATTCATAACCGTTTAAAATGTCCTTCACAGCTAATGGCTTCTCGTGGCTAAATGGTTAGAAGTTTGGCTTGACGTTTGAGTCAACTGGGTTTCGATCCCGGCTACAGGAAGCAAATGTCTAGCCATCTTGATGAGTTCTGATAGAACGAAATAGATCTGTCTGTGGATGACTACATATTGAGTTGAATTATAAATAATGTCTATTTTAGTAAAATATAATTTATTCATGTATAATCTAACAATGATTTACTTTCAACCAATAGTGTATTTGCCATTATTTTGAATTACCTCTGGTCATTTAATAATATTCTCCAGGTTTCGAGCTTACGAAGTTTTTCATAAACATTTTCACCTGATCTTCTCGAAAACATTTTTTATCATTCGAAGAATTTTGTAGAAAACAAAAAAAGAATGAAATCACTTGATGCAAGGTCAAGTGAATATGATGGACGAGGTAGAACAGACCTGCATAAATCCGATATTTTTTCCTGCTTGGTTTTTGCTACTGTTGCCTTACACATATAGTAATTCTTGGTTGCCTTACACATATAGTAATTCTTGATAATGTGATCTTTGAAAAGGTTTCTCTAATTGACGAGTGTGGGGCGTTTTCTGAGAAGATATTCGCGCACACATTGCTGCTGTTGAGAGTATAAGTCTCCACTGAGTGTCGGATTGCAGTTTAAAAACTCAAAATGAATAATACTACGGTGATCCCATTATACACTGAGCATAACTTTTCTTCTATGAACCTCAAACTTTGGCATAGACTTCGGAGATTCATCTTTGCTAATCTACTGGCTTTTGTTTTGAACACTCTCATAAAAGGGTAATTTTTCATCACTTGTAATGATATTTTTGAGAAACGGGTCATATTCTTTGCCTTGAAAGAAGACTTATTTCTATGGTCTTGAGATCTTCCTTATCCTTCTCACTAAGAGCATGAGGAAACCAAACGTCATTCTGGCTCACTTTTCCAAACTTTTCTAGTGACGACAGATTGTGGGTTAGGATGTGATGAGTTTAAGTGCTAAATCTTGAGTACTTTGCGCCGATTGCGTTTCACTAATTCTCTTCAATTATCTTGATCGAAGTCTGATGAGTCTTCTGGTCTGGGTTCCACTTCCAATGATATATCATTAGAACGAATCTTTGAAAACAAGTTTCGGGCTTGGTTGCTAATAATGATACCTTGGCAATAAGCACGAGAAAATTTCTTGAGCTGTTTCCGTACCGTTTTTGTTATTCTTAAACTCCCACAACGTTACATGTCGGATATGCACTTTAAGTTCTGCAATTTTTTTTGGTGGGGGTGGAGGGTGAGAACATAGATTAAATTATGATGTGTACTCTTTCAAAATTGAAATAAGAATGACTGATGAGAGCTTTCTTTATTCAGATAATTTCTGATTGTGTTTCAGACATTGGAAATTTGAAGTCCGGAATCAGAACTGGCTTTTAAAAATCAAAAACTATTTATGACACAACCCAAAATCTATCTATCTATATAAGTTGTCCGACCGTAGTCGAGGGGACCCGAAGGGTCTCTTTTCAATAGCTACTACACCGAGGTGTAGGGGAGGGCGTTCTTTTCTCTGGATTGTTCCACTTACCCTTGATCCTTACCCTATAATGCTCAGTGTTAAGCAAGTAGACATCAAGTAGCATTTTTTTACCTTTGGTATGACTCGGACAGGGATTGAATCCCGGTCTTCAGGACCATTGATATATATATATATATATATATATACATATATATAAGTACTACATTTTAAGCGACGGTTAGCTAACAGGTCAGTCATTAAAGAAGTTGACGGTTTAATAACCTTTAGGTCCTCCATTTTTGTGACCTTGTGCCTTGCTTGACTCAATTTTTAAAACATCTTCGTTGATACAGTTTGAATGGCATTTGACTGAGTACACATGACCTTATATCTCGCTTTGATTAATGATATTTTTTCGAACGGAAATAACATCGTGTGAACATCATATATGCGCATGCGTGCTCTCAGAGAAACGGCAATCGGCAGTCTTCTCGCCATCGCTTTTTTTTAATGTGATTGGCTTGCGTGGGCATGCACGCGCACGCGCATGCGCATGGGCATGCACCCACCAGTTGTTGACAATCACTTCATTTCCTTTCGCTTTAATTGTTTCGTCAATGCCAACTGATATTGAATTAGAACTCAACTATTTGTGGATCCAAACCATACCTGCAAACAAGTGTGAAGCATTAAACACACGTACGAGAGTACACCCGAATGAACACACACACACACACACACACACACAAACGCATGCATACATATACTAACACATGTAAAACACATAAATACATTCACCCATAACATGGAGGTGCGCTTAGCATCATAGGAAGAAATGGAATCGGCGACTCGTGTTCGAATCTTTGACAAAGCTGCTGGCGTTTCATTTTGGGCTAATGTTATCGGAAAAAACATGAATCCTTCCCGTTTCACTTCATCTCTAAGTAGATAGTGATATAAACGGGGTTCTTTACCTATTGGTTAGGCAACCAATCTTTGAGTAGGAAAAACTCCGATTTCAAAATCAGCGGAATATAGGACTAACAATCTATGCCATATAAATCTTGTCAATTTGACAAGAAAACAAAAGGCGAAGAAAATAGCGAATTGCCGATTTTTTCACCCCACAACACCTTTCACCAGGTTAGAAATGGTTTGATATATATATATATATATCCTCCCCCCACCCACCACGCGCAGGATGTCAGACTAGGTTTATATTTAAACGAAATAAGTAAAGTTGGAGAGTATTGTCGAGTGCGACCCGAAGGCTCCATTTTCAATAGCTACGACACCGAGGTAGAGAGGAGGGCGCTACTCCTTTTCCTGAATTGCTCCACTTTACCCTTGATCTTTACCTCATAATGCTGATAATATTATAATAATATTTAAAGAAAGAAAGAAAGAAAGAAAGAAAGAAAGAATCATGAGATACGTAGCTTGCTACATCGAAAGAGAAAAGAAAAGAAAGCAGACCAGCTATCAAGTCAGCAGTCATAACAGCGACTATGGGTAAATAGTAGGGCAGACTAGGTTCTTCAGCGTTGGTGAGGCAACTAGTCTAGGAGAAGGAAAACTCTTAATTCAAACCTGTTAAACTCTGCTTAAAAAAATTGACCTTATGTCATATCCTGCCCGAGCGGAGGGGTTAGGTAAATATGACATGATAACAGCTGGATGACATGGGAGCTAAAAGAAAGAAAGAAAGAAAGAAAGAAAGGTGAGATGTCTGGTGTTTTTTGTTGGTGTTTTTGAAATCTTAAAGAAAAAAAGAAATGAAAGTAAAAAAGAAAGATCGAAGAAATTGAGTGATTTGTAGAATTTGTCGAAGAAGACACCAAAAGAAAGTAAAACAAGGAGAGATGTGTCCGCTGAAGGATTTTAAAAGTTATGAAAACTTATTTCAACGTTGTTTAAACAGTCATGTGTCTGAGGAGACAAATATTTCCCAAATTGGAAAATATTCCGCTTAGAAAGAAATTTAATACTCTTTTTTTTTTAAGTTTAAAAAATCCTGAATTTATTTTTTTATATGAAAAGAACTTTCTTAGGGTTATTTCTGAGTCATTTCTTTTCGCGTTTCAGATCCATTTTTGCTCAACAATATCATGAGATACCTATTTATGGAATCATCAGTTTATAATGAAAAAAAAAAAAAAATGCAATTCTTTTATTTTTATTCATTTAGTTATTTTGATATACACATATATTTTACATGAAATTCAACCGTCATTATTGACGGGTGTATTCTCGTAATTTATATTTAATAATAGTCATTTATTCATATACAGTTATGTGATTCTAAGTAACTAATAAGTAAAGTTGTCTCCCTTTAGTCGTGGGCGACCAGAAGGCTCCCTTTTCAATAGCTACCACACCGAGGTGTAGGGGAGGGCGCTACTCCTTTCCTTGGATTGCTCCACTTTACCCTTGATACGTACCTTATATTGCTGAGTGTTAAGCAAGGAGGTATCAAATACCATTTTTAAAGTCTTTGGTATGACAAGTAACTAATAATCCTTCGTAAATAATTATAACTTATAATTGTAACTATTTCTAATATGAATAATTTAGTTATATGGCATCAAGTATTTCTATCGAATACGAATAATTTTTCAACAGATCAATTTGACCCATTGATAGGACTCTATCAGCTACAATCACTACAGGTCAGAGTGGACCTGGGAGTAATGTCAAAAGGAGTACTCTACACTACCCAGATCTTTAGGACTAAAGCTTAATTATCAGATGCAGTTTGCTATCATACCCAGGATAGCTCTATTTTTTAGGTGGTCTCACCCCTCTACAGGTAGTTAACTTATTCTAGGCCCCACCAACAGGGTGGTGCATTTTAAAGAAAAGATAAACGAAAGTCATTACTTATGACAATTCTTATGTAACAGTTTTGATGTAGAGTTCTCTTAGTGTATCTCACGATTATGAACACGCCTATAATTTCTTAAATGTCGCTAAATTGCAATTCATCTTATGAAGACATGTATATTTTTCGTGGTATACAACGGAAAGTAAATAAATTTGGCACTTTTCTAAAATTCGTACTGACAACTACTACTGATTTGGTTGCCATAGAAACATTTTTTTTATCCTGAAACTTTGGCTGTTAAAGGATTTGTCCAAGGGCAGATAATACGCGTGAAAAAAAAAAAAAAAAAAAAGAAAAGAAAAGAAAAATACGATAAGTGCATTATATGAGAAATCGATGAAGGCTGGTAAAAAGAAACGCCGAATCAATGAACGAAAATGTGTTTTTAATTCTTCATGGAAATATGATTTCTTATTTAGAATAGCAGCTGATAAACTTGCAGTTGGTATCAGTGCTTTACAAAAGGAAAGAGAGACCCCCCCAAAAAAAAAGACAATCAGCAACATACTGAGACGCTTTAAGTCACTTTTGATAAGAATTATCCAATAAATAGCAAAATAAATTGATGTTTTTGCTAAACGACATATCAATTCCATATGGGTTATTTAATGCCGACATTTGATTCATTTCGAAACGCTTGATTACAATAACTACAATTTCAATTGTCTTTAATTGGAATAATTTTGAGATGAGGCTTCTTAATCTGAGAATTAATTTTTTTATTTATTGTGGACTTTTTGTCCTCATCTGGGTAGTTTTTGTGTTGTTTCTTCTTTTACTACGTTTTGAGGTCGCGGTAAATCACCTGAAGAAGGCCAGAGGTGAAATTTTGCCGAAACGTAGTGAAAGAAGAAACAACACAAAAACTACCCAGATGAGGACAAAAAGTCTGCAATAAATACAGTTTCAATGTTCCACTGAATCTTTTAAAAACTGCTCTTATTTGTTTATTTAATGGCATATCAACCTCTGCCGGTTATTTAATGCAAAAAGCATCCTTGTAGAAGAACAGTAGTAATACCATTTAACTCATTGCTGGAGGGATAAGAGGGTTCATACCTCTCTGAAGAATATTAGCCCAAAAGTGAACTTAATAACGAGACTGTAATTTGAACTCACTTACTTCAAGTCTACAGACCATCACTTTATCCAATATGTTTCAGGGACTTCTCCCCAACAGTTATTTGTCAATAATTATTTGTTTGCACACAGTTATATGATACCAAGTATTCCTATTAAATAAGAATAATTTGGATTCAGTTAAATGGTTTCAAGTATTCCTATGTAACATTAATAATTCTATTTAATAATTTGTTTACCAACAGTTGGTGTTTTAGGTATTCTTATCTAATACTAAAAATGTTTATTAACATTCTATAGATAATCTAAAGTGTATCTTAAAAAATGAAATTTTATATATAATATAAAATTGCAACATTCTATCGACAATAACGATGTAGAAATGGGGATTCCCCATCGGAAATCTGTCTGCTGAGCTTATTATGTACATCTTGTCAGTGACATAAATACTGGCTACTTGAGTTCAAAGCTTTATAAAAAGGCACGTTAAGTGGAGGACCGAGATGGCGGTGGGGGGTGGGGTCAAAAGAGCGATTGTTCTTCTTTAGCATCTTTTCTGCAATTTTAACTCGTTCGGTCTCTTGTGCGATAAAAATAAGTTTATTTTCAGAGTGTCCTTCGTAATGATTCAGCCCAGCCGACTGGGGCAGTAGAATACACCGACTACATTTCTGCAAAGGATAAGACCCCCCTTGGATATGACATTGAACAATCCGATGGTGAGGCTCCAGTAATGCTGGAGCTTTGGGGAATGCAGAGTATCTCTTCATTGCCATCGCTCCCAGGTTCACTCTGGCTCGGAGTGGTAGCACCTGATAGGGTCCTATCTATGGGTTAATCTATGTTTGAGCATTGAAAAAAAAGGAAAACAAATGCTAATTTTCAAGGTAGAACGCCGCTCACTATACATTTTAGTCATTTTTGACAACAACGCGACGTTGGTAAAAACGCCAAAAATGTTGGTTAGCTGGTTGTTTTTTTAATGGTATATCACCTCTTGTGGATTATTTAATCGCAAATCCTGTTTTTATATGCAAGATTTGTAAGCCAATAGTCTGTAGGTAACTTTATTTCTAAACGAATTGTTAGAGCTCATTTGTTAGCACACAGATAACAGATTTAAAATATTGTTTGTTAATATTAATAATTCTATGCATCAAATATCCCTATGTAATTTGAGTAATTTGCACACAGCTGTACAGTTTAAAATAGGTAATTATAGTATTCCTTTGTAAATGATTGAACAGTTCTATTTGACCAATAGATGGGACTACCAATCCGGCTCAAAGTGAACCCGGGAGTAATGACCATGAAGGAGTACTCCACATTCCTCAAAACTCCTGAACTGGAGCCTCATCATCAGATCCAGTTTAGTGTCATACCCAGGATACTTGTTTGGAGTCTTACACCTCCGCAGAGGTAAAGGCGGCGTATTCTATACCACCAACCGATAGGGCGGACTTAAAATGGTAATTTTATCATAATACTTATGAATTCCTTTTTAAACTGTATTTCTTATTTTTATTATAAATACAGAGAGAGAGAGAGAGAGAGACAGAGACAGAGACAGAGACAGAGAGATCATTTTGGTACATGTCTTGGCGCCATCTTTTTTTTTGTCTTTTTAACCCTAAATTTAGAACGTGGCTACGCCCCTGTCTCAGCCATCACACTGGGTGCTGGTCGATTTTATTAATAAAGTTGTTTGTTTACTTAACCGAAATGACTCTTTTAAGGAAGAAAGAAATCTGGATAAGTGAATTGGTCAAAAGAGTACATGATATTGAGAAAATTCAGAAACTGTGATAACCCTCTCACCACACACACACACACACACACACATATATATATATATATATATATATCTTCAAGTGTCACCTCAGACTGTGGCGAGATGTGGTTAAATGGTTTCCGAACAGTACTGACATGACTTGTATATTGCTACTTGTTTTAGCTTAACCCAAAATGGCCACTGGAATTGACTGAAACCGTGATATCCCAGATACAGCACAATTGATAGAACAGATTGTATACGACGTGTGAAATGAATTTAAAGAAGAATTATTTGTATTGCTGGCATTAAGAAATAAAACATATGGCTTACAGCTAAGTCACGTTGAAAGCTCCACCAGATAACTGAAAATAAGCGACGATGAGCCTGTTCAATACTTAAATGAGGAATAACTTATAAACAAAAGATACAGAAAGCAGCCGGAAACTAAAGAAAGCTTAGTAAATAACAATACGTATAATTTAGCTTATGGTCAAGTCACAATGAAAGTTCCGGTCCCAACTAGATCACCAAAGTTAAGCAGCGATGAACCAGTTTATTATTTCGATGGGTGACCACTTAAGCAACGTCAGGTACTGTAAGCAACCTGATGCCAGTATGCCATTATAAGCTCAAAACTTAGTAAATAACAACTGAAGTAAAATAACTTTGAGTCAAGTCACGCTAAAAGCACCAGTTTCCGCTTGTTCACTGAGTTAAGCAATATTGAGCCTGTTCAATATTTAAATGGGTAACCACTTAAGCTACAACAGGTACTGTAAGCAAGCTATAGCCTGGGTACCATATCTAAGTAAAACTTTGTAAATAAGAGGATGCATAACTTGGCTTAGGTCAAGTAATGCTAAAGCTCCAGTTCTGACGAGATCACCGAAGTTAAGCAACAGTAAATCTACTCCGTACTTAGAGGGGTGACCAATTAATAGCAACAGGTTGTAAAAGCAACCAGACATTTGTATGCCAGACTGAACAAAGCTTAATAAATTCAAAGATATAATTTCATTGTTGGACAGCATGTCTGATGTTTTCCTTATCACTGGCCACAATGTATTTCCATTTCGTTCTTGTTCTTGCCCTTCTCCATGTTTACCCGATTTGCTAGACAATTTCATCTTTCTGTTGTCGTGGAAGTTTTTAGAGTGGGCATTTTCGGTCTCCTGGATATCGCTCGACAACTGTACGGGTCTGTGAATCTTGCAACGTGTCCTGCCGAGCTAAACTTTTGTTTTCGGTACTCCACGATCACGTTCTTGACTCCACTCCGCTTTCGAATTACCTTGCTTTGGATGCACTCACGTTATGATATTTTCAGTATGGATTTTCCCATAGCCTTCAATGCTTGAATCAATATCTGTTTTTATTTTTTCGTGGCAGCCGCTGATTCATTTGCGTATAAAATCCAAGGAAAACAGTGCTAATGAAGTGATTGGCAAGTGGGGTCTTGTCTAACTTTGACATGAGCTCATCTTTTATCGTGGTAAGTGCCTCCCACCCAGATCTTATTCTCCGTGAGATTTCCGCATCCACGTCTCTGCACATATTAATCATTTGTCCTTAGTTGACGTAGTCTTTCATCTCCGATTTCATTGCTTTCAACCGCTATACGGTCCTGTAGTACATCGTTGGAACGCATGAATTTAGTTAGATACAAAAACAAATGAATTGAAGAAAATCTAATTCAATTTTTTATCTAGCGTTGCCTTGAGCATTACATCATGAAATACAAACGCCATACCGTCGTTTAAAAATTTGATGCTTGTACAAAATATGCGCTGACAAGCAGGGGATGATTGGGGATACAAAAGATATGAGACGAAATACTTTACGAAAATAATTCGAGTATACAATTTAATAAGGCACCCAAAAATATGAACATGATATAATACTCCAAGCAAAAATGATAGAATTAAAGCATTTAGAGGATATTTGCTAAAGTTTTTATTTAGCAGTAAATAAACTAACAACAGATAAGACGTCTCGGCATATATTCCTGATCTGTCCTAAGTAGACGTACTCTTTCACTTCCTCGATTTCATCGTTTCCTAAAGAAGAGATTTAATGGAACGAATCTTAAGTCAGGTTTTTCTAGATGAATGTTTTTAGCAACATTTATTGAAGTATTGCCTCTTGTTATCATTTAGGAATTATACAATTTTTATCTTTTTATTTTAGATTATAAGAATATTGTCCGCAATCTTCTTTAGTATTCACATCTATGTTCATCCCAACTAAAGAATACATTAAACATGTTTTAATCAACGAGTCAAACATGTCCCCCAGCGAATATACAACACTGTGTCGCTGGATGTGAGTCACCAGTTATAAAATCTTTTTTTAGACCAGCTGGTTATTTGTGATGAGAAGTAGATTCTTTAAGTTTAACGACGTTTACAGTGGATCAGCCGAGGAAAACGGCCTTCTCAGCAACCAAAAGGTAGACTTAATACACAGAAGATTATACTGAATGTATGATGGGATATTCAAGGAATTGTCCATTATGAACAGTTAGACAGGAATCAAACTCTCGCCTCTAATTTCTACAGCAATCAACTTCATCGTTTGAAAACAATTTTGGACCAAAAACATCCCTCTTTAGTCAACAAAATAGGAGTCATCCTCTATTACGATTGTTGTATAGCCATATCAATCACAAACGTTATACATATGCAAAAACACAATAGGCCGACTCAAATACACAGGCGACTCCGTTGTTCAGGTGCGAACGTTTATTAACTTCTTGACTTCTGAGTTCGGTTCTTCGACACGAGGAGAGAGAGACACAATTCTTAATCATTCTATACTAACAAAACTCAAACGCTCGGCACATCTCGCAGTCTTTAAGATCTCTGTCGGTGGAGATCCGGAGAACACCATGGTCAGACTTTAACTTCTCAACACCATGGTCTTAACTCAACTTCAACTCTCGACATGGCCAAAGCCAACTTCCAACTGGACTGGCCCCAGTCGAGTACCCAACTGGACTGGCCTCCAGTAAACTACCAGCTCGACTCGCCTACAGTCGAGTACCCAACTGACGTGTTTTTCAAAAATACCCAAATTCTCCGCCCATCGCTTCCGGGCATGACGTCATTCACACTCCAGTCTCATTTCCTGTCTGGGGTTTATTATGACAATTGTGATTGTCATATCCTCTGCGTTCAAAGCCCAACCAAAATGAATGATAAAAAATAATTAACGAAAAATGATTAATATAAAAAAATCATTCCATAATTATATAACAACGATAAGGCCCGTCCTCATACTGCTCAACTGACAAAAGATCTCTTTGGGGACTTTAGTTAGAAAAAACTACTTTGTCCTTTATGTTCTCCTGACCTTGCTTCTTTTGATCAACACTTGTTTAGGAGATTATAGAATCATTTGGATGGTCTCAGGTTGACATCAAGAGAAGGGATCGAACTCGATTTGGTCTGATATTTTGTATTAAACCCTAAAGAATTTTGCAAGCATGGCATCTGTCAGCTTGTTGATAGATGAAATGAGGTTATAGGAACCAATGGAGGTTATGATAATGATTAAGTTTTTTTATTTCTAATCTATACTTTGAAATCGGACATTCGTTCCAACGCGGTGAAGCTATTTACGCAGCGTTGAAAGAATTTAAAATCGAAAACGGAATTGATTAAAAACAAAAAAGCAAAACAATAACCTCGTATCGATTAGGACAGATGGTAGTCTAACAATAGCGAGGAAGAAAGAAAAAAAAAAAGAAAACATTGTATTTGTTGCGCTTCGATGATCAGATAACAAATGCACAGATTATCAGATAGATCATTGTATTGTCCATCAAGCAATCTCTCTGCTTAAACTCATATAACAATAAACTTTTTTCTATAATGCAAATTCAAGGGTCCTTCAGTGAACAGAATGAATTTATCTCTCTGTCTGTCAGTCTGTTGATGAGGGCCATTCAATAAGTGAGGGGAATTTTTTAAAAAGCAAAATAATCTTTTAACAGTTTTTTTCCCATAAATGTAAACTTTGTTTGGAATTGGTTTATTCCAAAAAATATTTTAATCTTGTAAAAAATATTTGTTTCGAGGCAATTCGTAATAACCGCAAATAAAAGTACTCCAGGCTTGAACAGAGGTCTGTCGTGTAATTTTTGATGGCTGCGAAGTGTAAACTATATGATATTTACTCAAGAATGTGTAATGTGTACGAAAAAGCATGTTTTAGTAAAAGAAATTACATATAGACTAAATATGAGTTTTCCACGACAAAACTGAGTCGAAAAGACAATCCCTGCAGTAAAAACACACAGACTCTACGGTAAAGAAAAAGTTCCGGCCACAGCCGCCAGTAAAGATCATTCTGAAAGTCTTCTGGGACATAACAGGACCCATTATCATTGATTTCCTTGAAAAAGGTGTACCAATAAACTGCTCCCTATTGCCAACTCCTTTGGCAAAATTCTACTAATTTATTGAATGAAGCTCCTGGCTAAAGTTAACAAGATGTTATCGCTAGAAAAACTTAGGCAAAAATAAGGAAAACAAATAAAAAAAACCAAGCCTTATTAACACTTATAAAATGATTTTTTTCTATCTATCTATCTATCTATCTCCGTCTCTAGGTCTTTGAAAGTCCTCATAACGAGATCCAGTGTCCACACAAAACTGATGAATGTAAATTTTTGTTGGTTGACCAACACTATCGTCTCCATTTGTAGGAGTTCATTTGCTCATCTTACTTGGATGGTTTGTGAGATTGCACGGAAGTGGCCGTACAGCTGTGGTTTTGCAGCTGTTGCCACCAGGATTTGTTCAAATGACAATCCCAGAAATCCACTTTCTTTCTCTTTTGCCACCGTCCTTTGAACAATAAATACATTGTCTTAAGTCCTGCCATTATATAGTAAAGACAACGTAACTATAACAATTTTACTGTTCATCAGTCTCAAGTGAACCATTTTCCGTTTTTGTTCTCTTTTTACATACTGCTTATTGATAGAATAATCTACGCATATTCTATCTGCTGCGAAACATTTGTGTATTATTTTCAATACTTCTTATTTGTATATATTAAATGTTTCTGTATGTAAGATTATCGTGTTTTTCCTACCGTTGATTCAATGTTAGTATATCATGGATATAT
The DNA here is from genome assembly GCA_963585895.1 of Sepioteuthis lessoniana. Classification (NCBI taxonomy): domain Eukaryota; kingdom Metazoa; phylum Mollusca; class Cephalopoda; order Myopsida; family Loliginidae; genus Sepioteuthis; species Sepioteuthis lessoniana. The sequence goes on along the minus strand of OY757905.1, from coordinate 60,768,436 downwards.
GTAAAGTTGGCGACCGTAGTCGAGGGCAACCAGAAAGCTCCCTTTTCAATAGCTACTACACCGAGGTATAGGGGAGGGGGCGCTACTCCTTTCCCTGGATTGCTCCACTTTACCCTTGATACGTACCTTATATTGCTGAGTGTTAAGCAAGGAAGCATCAAGTAACATTTTTAAAGTCTTTGGTATGACCCAACCTGGGATTGAACCCATGTCTCCCGGACCATTGGTGAACACTCTACCCACTAGGCTAATCATGCCAAATTTGGTACTTGGTGAGAAAGAACTTGTCCCAACATCCAAGCAACCGACCCACCGCAAAACAATCAACTATCCATATTGAAAGAGAGAAACGAAGAATATCCTTTTTTTCTGCCAATGAAAAATCCCCAGTTTCTCAAGAGTCCATTTTGAATAGGTTTGAACATATAAATCAGACAGAAAATCTCAATTTTTCAGTTTGTCCTTCGCATATATAGCGGTCATTAGCAGAAATTCTTTGGCATGAAAAAAGTTGTAATCCCACTGATATAGGTTGTAGATCGTAAATCAGAAATAAATGCATTGTCAACGGTCAGGAATTAATGTAAGTGTTAGTGTCAGAATAGGGCTATTATATACATAATGTAAAAGAATTTCTAATGATTTTTCTATAGAAATGCATTGCAAATGATTTTTGTTCAGAAATACATTTCTAATGATCTTACCATAGAAATGCATTTCAAAGGATTTTGCTACAAAATGTATTGCAAGTTGTTTTACTACAGAAATGCATTAAAAGCGTTTAAACAACTGAGATGCATTTCTAAGTATTTATGATAAAATTCATTAAAAGTGCTTTTCCAGAAAACATGCATTGCCAGTTGTTACTGCAGAAATACATTGCAAGTTGTTTTAATACAGAAATGCATTACAAATTATTTTAATATAGAAATACTTTAAAAGTGATTTTACAGCAGAAATGCATAGGAAGTGTTTTTAATGCAGAAATCTATTGTAAGTTATTCTACTACGAAAGGGATTTCTTGTGATTTTTCTATGGAAATTGATTGAATTTTACAACAGAAACGTATTGCAAGCTTTTTTTTACAACAGAAATGCATTGTTGATGATTTTTTCAACAGAAATGCATTGAAAGAGATTTTACAAAAGAAATGCATTGCAAGTTATTCTACTACAGAAATGAATTTCTTGTGATTTTACAAAAGAAATATATTTCAAGTGATTTTACTACAGAAATTCATTTCTAATGATTTTTCAATAGAAATACATTAAAAGTTTTGGAATAGAAATGAATTGCAAGTTATTTTAATACAGAAATGCATTGCAAATGATTTAACAGCGGGAACTAATTTCTGTTTGCTTTTTTTTAGTGGAAACGCAACAGAAATTCATTTGTAATGGTTTTTCTATAGAAATGCATTAAAAGTGATTTTATGATAGTAATTTTACTTCAGAAATTTTTTTTTTTTTAGAAATTCATTTCAAATGGGTTTTTCCTAAAGAAATGAATTGTAAGTAATTTCACAATAGAAATTTATTTCTAATGATTTTTTTCTATAGAAATGCATTGTAAAGGATTTTACAATAGAAATTTATTTCTAACAATTTTACTACAGAAATGCATTGAAAAACAGGATGAAAGCGGATATCAGGAATTTAGGCAAACGTTACTGACAAAAGAAGGCTAATATATGCAGAAGAGATTTTTTTTAACTTACTATTTACATTGAATATTTTATTTAGGTGTCAAGTATTCTTTGTCAACGCCCGATTACACACTTGACAAGTTTTCCATCGAGGCAGAATGACCCCCAACGTTTTCCTTTATGTGCACAAGAGTAGGTTAGACTCTTCCACTGAACAGTTAACGCTACCCTCAAGTAAAACATTCATTTCTATTCAACTATTCTCCCCCAACATGTAAATGTGTGTTAATCTATTTGTAAATAGCTTGAAACAGCTCCATCCCACTCTGAAACAAGGCAACTGGTAAGAATTTAATTATTTTCGCTTTAACTTCAGCGAAATGTTATCTCGAATTCGGGATGTTTCACAGATTGTCTTTTCTAAACTTTTTTGGACTGCCTGGACAGTGTTTAAAATAATCTTCTTTTTTTTTTTTAAACATTCAAGGCATTAGATAAACGAGTTGGCACAGAACTATAAGTCTGGACATTTGCCAGCTTAAGATTGATATTCAGAAGAAAAAATTAAAGAATAAATAAAAGCTGTCTTTAAATCTATGGGTAAATAGTAGAGAAGACTGGATGTACCATACCCATGATACGGATGTGTGAAACGTACATAGAATGTTCATAACATATATACATAGAACATAGGAATCCCGAAACACGAAAAACACGTAACGACTTCTTAGTTCAGGTACGAAACCTTTTATTACCTTTGAGTTAAAGGTTTCGAAATAAGGAAGAGAGATGCACAATCTTTCAATGCTGGCTTTTCCATCTGCCTCCCCCCCAACACGTGTGGCGCCCGTAGCGCACAAATTCGTCTGTCCTCAGCGAGCCCCGAAAGTCGACCCTTCCCGTTCGGAGTCTAGTTCTCAACTCAACTAACTGACTTTTTCAAATCTCCCCAAATCCTCCGCGCGCGCTTCCAGTGCATGACGTCATTCACATCCCCCAGGGATTTTTATTTTGACATCTATGAACAACACATCCTCCCCGCGTGCGCGTCAACACCTGTGCTCAAGTTTACACCTAACTAACTCATGTGCTGAGCCGAAAGGTTCTCAACCTAACTAAACCCAAAGGCAAGATATATAAAACGAAATCCCTCGGCCATTATATTACATGGATTCTTTAGCCTTTATACGGCAACTAGTCTAGGAAAAAGAAAACACTGAAATCAAACAAGCAATACTTAGCTTAGAAAATTGAACTTGAGTCGCCTATTACCAGTGGGGAAGAGATTGGTTAGATAAATACTCATATGTCAAAACAATGAAAATAAGAAATAAAAAATGGTGAAGATGAGCCGTAGTTTGAATTTGAGATTTTACAAAATCAATACATTTGAGTATTTTAATCAAGCACTTCGCACAAACAGGATGTTATACAAAGTCAATTTTCAAGTAGAATTTAACAGGTTTGAATTGGGAGTTTTCTTCCTGCAAGACCGGTTACCACATCAAAGGTAAAGAACCAAGTCTGCCCTACTATTAACCCATAACTGGAGGGAAAATAGTAGGGTTCATACTTTTCCCAAGGACATTGGCACAATGTAAAAAAAGAAAAAAACATTTATACAGGAGAGATTTGCGATTGACGCATATCATGAAGCTCTCTGGAGGCAAAAATGGACAGGAATTCGATTGATTGTTTGAGTGATTTTAACGGCATGTCAACTTCTCTAGTGTTATTTTACGCCGAGATAATTATGTTAATTGTACATTCATATTTACATTTTTGAGCGGTTGTTTCTTAGAAGTTTTTGCACACACACACTAATATGATATCAACTATTCCAATCTAAAACAAATAATTTGCCCATAGTAGTACGGTTAAACTGGACCAGTGGTCTAATGAGCAGAGTGTTCATCAATGGTTCGGGAGACCAGGGTTCAATCCCAGGTCCAGTCATACAAAAGACTTGAAAAATGGTCCTTGATGCCGCCTTTCTTAATACTCAGCATTATAAGGTAAGGGTTAGCAATCTAGGGAATGGAGGAGCGCCCTCCCCTACATCTCGGTGTAGTAGCTATTGAAAAGGGAGCCTTCGGGTCACCCTTGACTACGGTCGCTAACTTTTTTTTACTTACTTAGTATGGTTTCAAGTATTCCTATTAAACACAAATAATTATATGGTTTCAAGTAAATATCTATATTCAAATACTAGACACTTGTTTGCACAGTTATATGGTTTTAAGTATCTAATAATAACAGTTCTTAAAAAATAATTATAACTTGAATTAATTATTCTTAATAGAAGTAATTTACAGTTATATAGCATCAAGTATTCCAAGTGAATGCAAATAATTTTGAAGCAGATCTATTTGAGCTATAGATGGGACGCTAATAGGTACTATGATTCTGGGTTAGAGTGGACCTGGGAGTAATGCAATAAAAAGGTAATCCTCATTTCCCTGAGTTCAAGAACTTGAGCATTATCACCTGATCCAGTTCAGCGTCATATCCAGGACACTCCCAGCCCAGTCGATTGGGATTGTAGAACAAACCGACTGCATCTCTGCAGAAGGGTAAGACCCCACCACCACACACACCAACGAGTGTCCTAGATATGACACAAAACCATCAAGTGGTGAGGCTTCAGTCCGAGAGCTTTTGGGAATGAGGAGTACCCCTTCATTGCCATTACTCCGCGGTCCACTCTGACCCGGAGTGGTAGCACCTGATAGGGTCCGATTAATGGGTCAAATGGAATTGTTAGATTTAATTGTATGTAAACAAATGACTGATATTAAATTGAATTGTTAGTAAAAGATAGCAATGCTTGAAGTTCTTTAATTGCGTGTCTAAATTGAAATATTGGTATAACACAGGAATACTTGGAACCATTTGACAGTGTGCAAATGAATGAATTGTGTTACATAGAATTAGCGTTAAATAGCAATACTTGTAACCACTGCACAGCTTACAAAAAATGATTAATATTGAATAGAATTGTTAGTGTTTGATGGCAATAATTGAAACCATTTAACTGAGTAGAAACAATAGCATTACTAGCGTGCAAACAAATAAGTTTTAACTCATTTAAAAATGAAATTACGAACAGACTAGGTGAGCAAATAAATGACTGATGTTAAATGAGCTCAGGTTTGTTTTAAAATGTCACCAGAAAAATGTGTCTACTGTGACAAATCATGTATATTCAATATATATGTATAAACAGAATTTGGCATTAAATAACCTGCAATGGTTGATATGCCAGAGAACCCAAAACATCACTTCCCAAGACACCCCATCTTTTTAGGGGGATGGAAGAGTCTTACCCCTCAGCAATTAGTGTATTCTTAGCCCTGCCGATGGGAGTTTGGTTTTTAGGTCATGTTAACACTTGCTGGGTTATCTTAAACCGAGATCGTTTTTTTGTAAGCAATTATATGGTTGCAAGTAACTAATGACAAGTCAGCAATTTTAGTTTTAAGAATATATTCTTAATACAAAGAGCATTTCAACCTAATACAATTAATTTATTTGTACACGGTCATATAGTTTAAAGTATTCCTATCTTATACTAATAATTTTCAAACAACTCTATTTGGCCAATGTGTGGGATACTAATCGGTACTACTACATCGTATCATAGAGGACCTGGGAGTAATGGCAACAATCAGGTTTTCCACGGCCCCAGAGCTTCAGAAATGGACACCCACCCGCGGATGCAGTTAAGTGTCTTACGCAGGACATCTGACCAATTGATAACCCTCACATAACGTGACATTATCCAATGACTTCTAGGACTGTTGAAATATTATGCTGGATCCTTCATGACACCTCAAGAACAATTAGTGTTATTTGATGGTAATGGTCATCCATATATCTATAATAATAGTTGACTGGTTGGTTAGTATTTAATGACATATCAACCCTCGTGAGTTATTTAATGCCAAATTCTGTTTTATATATGTATATATAATTTGACAGCGAATAGTTTGTAGGTAACTTTAGTTTTAAACGAGTTGTTAGAGATCATTTGTTTGGACACTGTTAACTAGTTTCAAGTATTGCTATTTATTATTAGCAACTCTATTTATCAAGTATTCCTATGTAATATAAATAATTAACAAACCGCTGTATGGTTTCAAAAAGTAATAATAATAATCCTTAGTAAATGATTAGTTTTATTTGACCAATAGATGGGACCCTAACAGGTACTGCTAATCCGGGTAACAGTGGTTCTGGGAGTTATGGCAATAAAAGGTACCCACATTTCCCAAAATACCAAGACTGAAGCCTCACCCTCAGATACAGTTTAGTACCATACCCAGGACACTCGTTGGTGGGCGGTCTTACACCTCTGCAGAGATGCAGTCGGCATATTCCACACCCAGAGCCGACAGAGGGATTATAATAATAGAATTTTCACTAGATCAATTAATTTAGATAGATAGATAGATAGATAGATAGATTTTCAGATCATGTAGTTGTACTCATTTACAAATCTTACAAGGCCAAACTAATGGGGTACCTCACGGACTATTATATTTTGCAAAACGTCCCGGAACATGTATTTTTCGTTACTATTGTTTAGTGCTTATGTTTAAATTTAAAGTCAGTTAATATAACTGAAAATCCTCCCACTATAAATGGAAACCACAGGATGCAGCATGGTTAATATGAAGTAAGACAGATGTTTCCAAAAACAAATCAACGGCACGTTTCTTCAGATGCTGAGCGGATGAACCTCATAGAAGAACGGCAAGGATCAAATTGTTCAGTCAGTAAACTAATGGTACACATCAATAAGAGTCTATTGATGAAGTTGAAGACAACCACTGAAAAATCCCATTACTTTTTGACAGGGATTTCTGGGCATAAGCACAACTTGATGATAATGATGATGATGTTGATGATGATGATGATGCATTCATACCAGTGAAAAGTTGGTAAGAATTCTTGGTCTGAAGCCTTTGTAAAAAAAAAAGTTCTGCATTCTTTGTTGCAGATTAAACAGAACTTAGGAAGGGATTAGATTGAAATGAGTAAACAGCTTATAATTGGTTTTGGCCCTAAGATAGATAGATAGATAGATAGATAGGAATAGACTGAGATAGCTAGCTAGCTAGATAGATAGATTTGAACAGACGGAAAAAGAAAGGTTGATTGAAAACATGCCAAGATAAATAGAAATGAACACACACACACGCACACGTATATATATATATCCCTCCGCACGAGCAGGACGCGACAAGGTAAATTTTAACTGGAGTTTTAACAGGCTTGAAGTCTTTAAGTCAGAGTTTTCCTTCGAGACCAGTTGCCACACCAAGTTTAAAGTCTGCTCTACTATTCACCCATAGCTGGAGGGAGAATAGTCGAATGGATTCATACCTTTCTCTAGTGCATTAGCGCTATATGAAATACAGTCTCGTCCAGGAATTGAACTCGTGTCGCTGTGTTCATTTCCCACGACGGTAACCATTACACTACAAATAGAAAGAAAGAAAGAAAGAAAGAAAGAAGGGGATTACAAAGCAAAGCAGAACGGGATAGATAAATACACTACAGGACTATTTATTTTCAATGCATAAGTTATGTGCAAAAGTTGCCCGCGAAAACTCCTTTTTTTAGTGTGTATTCAGTCTTTTTAAAAAGATCGCTTACGTATTGTTATGCGTTTTTCTTTTTTAACGTGGTGAATGTGTTTACCCTACCCTAACCTTAATCCATAACTTGAAATATTAGAGGAAGTGGGGTTTAATGGTTTTCAAGCGCTTTACGGTGACGTGAAACTACCTCAGCCGTAATTTGAACTCAGAACGCCGATTCCGTTTTACATGATGTGAACTTCGTAACTCCTCGTTAGCAGATGCACGTACGGAAATATTGAATGTATTACTGGAATTGATTGATTGATTGATTGATTGATTGATTTCTTTTTTTCTTAGTGTTTTTCGCCTCTCTCTCCGATGCTTTACTATTTTCTTTTTTATTTCACTCTTCTTTACTTGCTTTCTTTCTTTCGTTTTCTCTTTTCTATCTTTCTTTCGTCTTCTTTCCTATTTTCCTTTCTTTCTTTCTTTCTTTCTTTCTTTTCCTTTTTTTTTCTTTTTCCGATTGTTATTTCCCTTTCTCTTAACATTTTATTAAATTCTTTCTATTTCATTCTTAACCATTTCTTTCTTTCTTTCTTTCTTTCTTTCTTTCTTTCTTTTACTTTTCAACCCGTTTTTCTTCCTTTTTTCTTTTCCTTATTTTCTTTATCTTCTTTTATTTTGCTAACATCGGTTTCGCATTTTCTTCCTCTTATTCTTTTCCTTTTCTTTTTTCTTTTAACTCTCTCTCTCTCTCTCTCTCTCTCTCTCTCTCTCTCTCTCTCTCTTCTCTTTATATATATATATATATATATATATATATATATATATATATATATATCTTACTTTTATTCGTTTTTTTTCCATTACATATTTCTTCTCTTTTTTTCTGCAATTGTTAGTGGAATGAATGGTAGAATCGTTCTTCACTGATCTTTGGAACTCAGTCAAAGTAAAAATTACGGATGTGGGTTACCTTCTGGGAATATCCATAAAAGATGCGGACATCTGGCAAACGGTTGAGATTGTTGACGTGAAACATGTTCTCAATTCACTCGGCTCCATTCGTTATAAGTATTTTTACTTTAAAAAATATCCATTTATCGGGAAATATACTTCGATTTTCCAACCCCCAAAACGTTTTCAATGACTCCATAGCAGCAGCAGTAGTACACCACGATCAATTATTGATTATAGATGATTTCGTTAAATCCAACACGAACTCTGCAACTCCATTTTCAAGCATATTTGGTCATAATACAGTTATCAACACATTTTGGAAAACTTCTATTTTCCTCTTCTCCCTCCTTTTGCTTCCTTTTCTTTTCTTTCTCTTCTTCTTTTTTGTCTTTTCCTCTCCATCTTTTTCTTGTTCTCCTTCTATTTCTCCTTCTTCTTCTTCCATTTTGTCTTCGTCTTTCCTTTTTCTTGTTTTCATTATCCTCTTCCTTCTTCTTCTTCTTCTTCTTCTTCTTCTTCTTCTTCTTCTTCTTCTTCTTCTTCTTCTTCTTGTCTTTTTCTTTTCTTCTTTTTTTCTTGTTCTCTTTCTACTTTTCCTCTTACTCTGTTGGCTGAGGCTGTAGAATACATTGACATCTTCCCTGCAGAAGGGTAAGACTCCTCCCCCAACGAGTTTCCTGGATATGACACTAAACAATCTGATGGCGAAGTTCCGGTGATGTTGTGGCTTTGGGGAATGCGGAGTACCCCTTCATTGCAATTGCTCCCAGGTCCACTCTGGCTCAGAGTGGTAACACCTGATAGGGTCCTATTTATGGGTTAAATAGAACTAAACTGCATACTTATGCTAAACTGAATTGTTTGAATTAGAACTGTTTGACTAAACTGAATAACTTGGAATAGAAATGTTTTAGACAATTAAACTGTATACTCATGCGAAACTGAATTGTTTGAAATAGAACTGATTATTTGTATAAAATGGATTTAAATAGAACTAAATTGCGTACTTATGTTGAACTGATTTATTTGAATCAGAACTGTTTGACTAAACTGGATAGCTTGAAATAGAAATATTTTTGACAAACTGAACTTATGCTAAACTGAACTGCTTGAAATAGAACTGTTTTAACATTGAAACTGCGTACGTAAGTTGAACTGAATTGTTTGAAATAGAACTGACAATTTGCATAAAAATGGATCTGGCGTTAAATAATTTACAAAGGTTGATATACCATAAAACCCAATCAACCGACCAACCAACCTTTTCTTCCTTCTTCTTGTCTTTTTCTTTCCTTCTTTTTCTCCTTGTTCTCTTTTTCCTTCTCCTTCTTCTTCCTTTTTGACTTTCTCTTTCTTTCTTTCTTTCTTTTTCTTCTTGTTGTTGTTGTTGTTGTTGTTGTTGTTCTTCTTCTTCTTCTTCTTCTTCTTCTTCTTCTTCTTCTTCTTCTTCTTCTTCTTTCAGCATTGCAATTCCTGTGATTGGAGCCTTGACAAGATCAACTGTGGAGATGACAGCCACTCCCTTAATATTTTTAGCACAGCTATTCCTAATATTGGATCTTTGTCAAGGTTGACAATAGAAGTAACAGTTATACACAGTTTTTCTTTTTTGGAGGAGAAGGTGGTACTTCTATTTCTGTGATTGGAACTCTGTCAACCATTCACGATAGAAATAATAGATACTCCTCTCCATTATTTTACTAATCGCTCATAGTTGGGATTCATGCCTTTCTCAAAAGGCACTGGCCTGAATTGAAACACAAACAACCTCGTCTAGAATTTGAACTCATGACACCGATTCCACTCCCATTGACAATAAACATTGCGCTAAGTGGTTGGTTGGTTGGTTGCTTGTTTTACGGCGTATCAACCCTTTTCGGGTCATTTAACGCCGAATTAAGTCATTTTGGTTTGGTTTGGTTTGGTTTTATGGCATATCAACCATTGTAGGTTATTTAATGCCAAATCCTCTTTATACATATATATTAAATATATATGGTTTGGTTGGGTTGGGTTTTATGGCATATCAACCATTGTAGGTTATTTAATGCCAAATCCTCTTTATACATATATATTATATATGGTTTGGTTGGGTTTGGTTTTATGGCATACCAACCATTGTAAGTTATTTAATGCCAAATCCTCTTTATACATATATATTATATATGGTTTGGTTGGGTTTGGTTTTATGGCATACCAACCATTGTAAGTTATTTAATGCCAAATCCTCTTTATACATATATATTAAATATATATGGTTTGGTTGAGTTTGGTTTTATGGCATATCAACCATTGTAGGTTATTTAATGCCAAATCCTCTTTATACATATATATCAAATATATAAGTTTTGGTTTGGTTTAGTTTGGTTTGGTTTTATGGCATATCAACTACCATATGTTGTTCAATGCTAAATCAAGTTTTATATATATCATCATCATCATCCTGTCACGCCACCAGCACGGATCTCCTTGGCCCTCTCGCACCACCCTTCTCTATTCTCCATCGCTCCCGGTAGGTCTTCAAGGCTACATCCTGTATCGGCACAGAGCTGTTGTATGTAGGTTCTTGCGAGTCATCCTGCTTTTGCACGGCCACGTGAAGGGGTCCACAGGAGTATGTTACTTAAGTCCGTCCCTACTTCTCTAGCAGTGTCCCGCATGTCTGGTTCGTCTAACTTGGATATTTTTCGTGATAGGTGGTAGGTGGCCGTACAGCTGCTGCTTTATGGGATGCTGCCTCCAGGACTTGTTCAATATAGCTCTTAGCATTCTTGTGTAGTTGCCGTCAAGCTTTTTCTTTATACGTTTAGTTAGCGTCGGCGAACGTAGTCGAGGGCGACCCAAAGGCTCCCCTTTCAATAGCTACTACACCAAGGTGCAGAGAGGGCGCTACTCCTTTCCCTGGATTGCTCCACTTTACCCTTGATCCTTACTTTATAGTGCTGAGTGCTAAGCAAGGCGGCATCAAGTATCATTTTTTGAGTCTTTGATATGATTCGACCTGGGATTGAACACCGGTCTCCCGAATCAGTGCATCATAAATATTTCTATTTCAAACATTTCAGTTTAGCATTAGTACAGTTTTTGTTTACACACAGTTAAATGTCAAAAACAGTTCTATTTCAAAAAATTCAGTTGAGCATAACTCTACTGTTTAGTTCTATTTGACCCATAGATAGGACCCTATCAGGTGCCACAACTCTGGGCCCGAGTGGACCGGGTAGGAATGGTAATAAAGAGGTGCTCCGCATTCCCCAGAGCTCCAGTATTACTGGAGCCTCGCCATCAGATTGTTTAGTGTCATATTTTGGACACTCGTTGGGGTGTCTTACCCCTCTGCAGAGAAGCAGTCGGTGTATTCTGCAGCCTCAGCCGACTGAGTTAACGTTATTTTGCTTAGTCAAGAGAGAGTGATTTTCAAACATTTATACTCTAACTGTCAAAGCAGCAACCACAGCAACATTTTTTCAATGATTGATTGCTTTTAACGGCGTGTCAACTCGTATAGAGTCATTTTATGTTCAGGGGTTAGGAAATCGCGTTCATTGTACGTTTATATTTACATTTGTTTGTTTTGTTGTTTCATTAGAGCTTTTTTTCGAATCGAATACTTATGATTTTAAAACAGATCTATTTGACCTATAGATTGGACACTAACAGGTATTACCACTTCGAATCAGAGTGGAACTGGGAGTAATGGTTAAGAAGATGTACTCAACACACACCCAGGTCTCCAGAGTTGGAGCCTTACTATTAGACGTAGTATAGTGTCATATCCAGGCAACTCTGCAGTGAATACAGTCAGCATATTCAAAGCTTCGGTGACCGGGTGGTTTTTTAAAAGTGATGAGTGACAAATACTTAAATAATCATCCTTGACATTGATCCAACCACTGGAATAAAAGTAACCCACTTTCCACCAAAACAGAAAATTGTGCATTTCTATTAACCGGGAGTAAAGGTAATGAAGTTGTTGCAGAGTTGCTGGAACCCCCCACAGGATGGACTGTTCTGAGCGGTGTTCACTCTTGACGATGTCTGATAACAAAACGAATAAGGTTGTTTACATTATTCGGCTTGCCGTATTTCTCTTTGGAACAAAATATCTCTTTTTCTTCTATGTGTGTCGACCATTTCTTACTCACGACACAACGCAAGGGTTACTCCATAGTTCTCGGATCTCCAGAGCCCAATCATGGGTTAAATAGAACAGTTTAATCATTTACTAGAAAACATTTCACTATGTGCAAACAAATGATTAATATGAAATTGTATATGTGCTAAGTTTCTTAATATGTTCACCGCTTCCTTAGGGATTCGAACCCTTACATAATGCCATCTGAGTTTTTATTGGTTAGGATTAAGAAATTGCAATATAAGATGGGAGACCTTATTTTGATAGATAAAATTCAATTTAGCCTTATTCTTTGTCTAAATTACTATTCTAGTTGTTTCGTTTGTTCACACGTAACACTCATCCACGTATCCTCTCCATAGCCAAGTGGGATATTCTTCTACACCTTTCCTCTTCGACCAAGTGAGATTTTCCCAACCTTCCTCTCAATCAATTGGGATATTCTTCTACATAGATATTGCTTCTTTAGATCAAACACTTCGTTCAACTTCAATAGAATTGCTCTCTGCTAAATTCATCTATCCTCACTAAGTAGCATATTAAACTTGATTATTGTATATTGGTTTGATGAAGTTCTGATGAGCTTCGTCGATCCGATGAACTTTGAAGTTCTGCCGATGGCTGAATCAAAAAAAGAAAACGTGTTCTGAATATTCTCGGTAACAGCAATATCATTATCCACAAAATAGAATATGCAACTAACATATATTGATCTTGTACTTTCAGTAAAACTAAATGCAAACAAATGATATGTTTATTAAATATTATATAGATTGCTATTGTATATTTTTGCTTTATTTATTCATAACCTGTCTGGAGGCAAAAGCTGCTGGTAGTGTCAGCGGTGGTAGTACTACATTTGTTACCGAAATTGTGGCATCACTACTGGTTGGTGGCTGATAAGGACAGAGTAGCACATGTGTTCTGAAATATAGAAAAATATGTATAAAAAGGTTAGATTTGTGTATTTTTGTTTTATTTATGGCAAAGGCCACAATAGAATTTATACGTGATAAAATTGCAAATCACCTTTTTTTGCTTCTTGATTTTTTTTCATTCAGTGGAATTTTTATGGGTCTCAGTAAGTAAAGTTGGCGACCGTAGTCGAGGGCAACCAGAAGGCTCCCTTTTCAATTGCTACTACAGCGAGGTGTAGGGTAGGGCGCTATTCCTTTCCCTGGATTGCTCCACTTTACTCTTGATACGTACCTTATATTGCTGAGTGCTAAGCAAGGAGGTATCAAGCACCATTTTTAGAGTCTTTGGTATGACGCGACCTGGGATTGAACTCAGGTCTCCCGGACCATTGGCGAACACTCTACCCACTAGGTCAATGTAGGCTAATAATATTCATTGTTGGCACTAGTTTAAAAAAAATCCGTAATGATGCTTTTCTCTTCAAACGCACTTCAGTAGCATTAATTACAATCCCATAAAGACATCTGAGGAAGGCGAATAACTCGAACCGAAGAGTTTTAAAAAATGTCTTCCTATTTACCTACATAAAATACGCGTAACAGCACACCTGACTTCGTTCAGAAGACATTAACTTTTATCTTTACAAGTTACTTCATCATCATCATCATGAAGGCGTGCCAACTGCACGGATTCCTTTCACTCTCTAGTCATCAGTCCCTATCGGCAATCCCACTTGGTTTCAAGAGAACATCTATCTATCTATCTATCTATCTATCTATCTATCTATCTCAGTGTTAATCCTATTTACCCAACCCCACCGCTCGGATAGGATATGACACAAGGTCAATTTTTAAGCGGAGTTTAACAGTTTTGAATTCAGAGTTTTCCTTCTCCTAGACTAGTTGCCTCACCAAGGCTGAAGAACCTAGTCTGCCCTACTATTTACCTATAGCTAGAGGGAGAATAATCGGATTCATATCTTTCCCAAGGGTATTAGTGCTATGTGAAATGCTATCAGTCTTGTTCAGAATTTGAACTCGTGTCACCGTGTCCAGTGTTAATACCTATTATAATCTGTCAACATTTCTTTTCCAGTGGCTTCTGACCAATTCATCCTTACCCCTCCGGCAGTGCCCAGCATACCTTGCTCGTCCTACTTGGATGGTAAGTAAGCAGCTGAACAATTGCCGTTTTATAGGGTACTGCTTCAAAGTTTTCTCCAGTATCCTTCCATAGTTCTCATCTAGCTTTTTCTTCAAGCATTTTGTTAGAGTCCTATTGGTACAACCATACAATAGTACTGACATGTCTACAATCTCAAAAATTCTATATTTTTCAAAAATGGAAAATTACAGGAGTAATGATTGGTCTTTTGTACGCTAAACAATAAAAATTTTCCCAAATTTTATTGCTATTTCACAAACCACAACAATCAAGCTCCGCCCTTACTGGACTCTAATTCTGCTAGTCGTCATCTTCGTCTCACATTATTATTACTTTCTACAAGTTTTTGACAGCAGTTCAAACTGAAGGTTTTTCACTGGTTTGAGTATCTCGAGAACTCTTCTAAGCAACCTTACCGACTTTAGTAATGGTGAGGTCTAGATTATTTCTGTTCTTTTTCTAATCTCCAGGGCTTAGATTATGCTGACTGCATCCTCTGCAGACGGGTTAGATCTAAAAAAAAAAAAAAGTGGGGGAGAGTCCTGGGTATGACATTAAACTGTATTTGATGGGGAGGCTCCAGTTCTGGAGATCTGAGAAGTGTGGAGTACCCTTTCATTGCCTTTACTCCCAGATCCATTTCTAATTGGAGTGATAGTACCAATTGAAGTCCTATCTATGGATCAAATAGATATGTTCAAAAATTATTCGTATCCGATACGACCATTTCCGAAAAAAAATCTTACGAAACAACTACATCAGAAATGTAAATATGAATGCGATTCCCTTACCTCTAGGCATAAATTAAGCTTAGACGAGTTGACTTATCGTTAAAATTAATCAGGCAATCTATATAATCTCCATTTCACCAAGATTTTTTACGAATTCTTTGGAACTGTTCCAAGGGCTCCAACTACGACTGGTGTCACCGTCAACTTCATGTTCCACAAATTCAGTTCTCTGATAAGATTTACCGAGCTTTTAACTCAACAAAATAAGTTATTTTCTTATTAATTAAGACTAAATTTGGTCTTCTGGCCTACATTAGTGATCCGTTTGTATCACAAAATCCCAGAGAATCTTGAGTTTTGAATTCAAAGGTCGAAGAATTTCTTTTGGCAGTTACTAATGATGATTGCAGGTAAGTTTTTCATGAAATTTAGTAATTTTATTTATTCGAAATGGTAACCCAGTGTTGTGTTCAAAAACTTAATTTTATTTGTCTTTATTATTTAAAAATGTATTCGCAATGTATTCATAACTTAATACACAAGATGTCATTAGATAACCTATTTCTAAGGGTGACAAGCCCAAATTGTGGTCCCAATGATTGAAAGTGGCCCACCAATGAAAAATGAAGCGCATCTCTATTTAATGTTAATACTTGACCATGGGTGCCTCAGGTGGGGTCATGGCTAGCAAGTTAGACTTGCAAACCCTCACGAGTGAGTTAGAGTCACATGAGGAGTCCCATTCATGTGTCCTTATGCTACATCGAAACAAAAAGTTGAGTAAATTACTTCACTTCTTTGATCGTTGTTGTTTTATTTTTATAGTTTTTTTTGTTTTGTTTCATGTGTATGTGTGTGTGTGTGTAAGACAGTTGCTTTATCAACGCCGATCAGGAAAAATCTACTCACCAGCGGGAAGAGGAAATTGTTATACCCGTAACACAACCCAGTCAGCTGGGGCTCTAAAATACACCAACTGCGTAAGACCCCCTCTCAACGAGTGTCCTGGGTATGACACCAAACCATGATGGTGAAGCTCCAGTCCTTGAGCTTAATGTAATTTGGAGTACTCCTTCATTGCTATTACTTCCAGGTCTTCTCTGACCTGGATTGGTAGTACCCGTTAGTGTCCCATCTATTGCACAAATTGAACTGTTTAATCCTTTACTGAACTTAAAACCGTTTATGTTGAATAGAGATACTAGTGTTAAATTGCGATACTTGAAACCAATTAACTGTGTGCCAATAAAACTATTAGTGTTTGATAGCAACAGCTGAAACCATTTAACTTTGTGCAAACTAATGAACTCTGGTTCATTTAAAAATAATGTTACTTACAAAGGTATTCGTTTGCACATCTATATAATATATATATGCATAAAGATGATTTGGCATAGAATAACCTACAAGTTGTTGATGTGGCGTAAAACAACAAACGTACACACCATACCAGCAGCACTTTCAAAAAATAAGTCTAAATTCGGGACAAATTCGTAAATTTCTGGCCTTATGGCTGACGCGCTTGACTGTGACATTGAAGTATACTAGTTCGAATTCCAGTCACGCTATAACGTTCACTTTCGGACTAATAGTAAGCCATGAACCCCACTATCCCCCGAGCAATGGGTTTAATAGTATCACTGCTGTTCTTCAACAAGGATAGCTTTAGTATTAAGTAATTCACGAAGGTTGATACGCCATTAAACAAAAAAAAAAAAAAACAAAACCAACCAACCATAGATTTCATTCCATTGGGACTGGTTTTTATTAATTGAAAGCAATCACTGGTTAAAAAGAGAGATAAATAAGTTATCATCATTATCAATGCGTGCCGACAGCACGGGTTCCTTAGACTCTCTCTCTCTCTCTCTCTCTCTCTCTCTCTTGCCATCCGTCCCTATCAGCCATTGCACTTGTGTCTACACAGAACTGATGGACGTATGATTTTGCTGACGACCAACACTGGTGTATCCCTGTGTAGTAATTTACTAAGCTTTTTGCTTAGATGTAGCTCAAGACTATATGAATGGGGCACCCAGTGAGACTCGAACTCACTCGTGAAAGTTTGCTCGTCTAGCTAGCTAACCATTATACCACCCGAGGTGCCCTTTTGTACCCCTCCACCCGAGCAGGATGTGACGTATGATCAATTAATAAGTGGAGTTTAACAGGTTTTGGAGTTTTCCTTCTTTTGGAATGGTTACCTAAACAAAACTGAAATACCCAGTCTTCCCAACTATTTACCCATAGTTAGAAGGAGGATTCATACCTTTCCCAAAGGTAGTAGTGCTTTGTGAAATGTAATCAAACTCGTCCAGGATTTGAACTCGTGTCGCAGCGTCCATAACCTACAACGATAACAATTACGCCACGGACATGGTTTATACCTGTATGGGAGTCCATTGAAGAACACTGCTTATGAGTTCATCCTTGCTTCTCCAGCAATGTCCAGAATGATGTGTTCATCTTTCTGTGGTGGTTTGCGCGATGGGAGGTAAATGGCAGAACGATTATTGCTTTGTAGGATATTACTACCCGTGGTGTAATGGTTATCGTTGTAGGAAATGGACACGGCGACACGAGTTCAAATCCTGGACGAGTCTGATTGCATTTCACATAGCACTAATACCCTTGGGAAAGGTATGAATCCAATTAATCTCCCTCCAGCTATGGGTAAATAGTAGGGCAGACTGGATTCTTCAGCCTTGGTAAGGCAACTAGTCTAGAAGAAGGAAAACTCTGAATTCAAACCTGCTAAACTTCGTTTAAGAATTGACCTTGTATCATATCCTGCCCGAGCGGAGGGGTTGGTAAATATGGGTAGGATATTACTTCTATGATTTGTTTAAAGCAGCATGCATTGTCCTTGTGTAGTTCCAATTTAGCTTTTTTCCCCATGTGTTTCTCTTACATATTGACCTTTGACAGTCGGTCAGAGTGGACTTTGTAAACAGGATATGCACCTGTATCTTAAGGTAAACAAAAGACAGCGGGAATGCCATGTGAATAGCGTGGGTGAATCATGAATTGCGCTGGAAGTAAAAACGTGTGAGCGTCCAGAAAATATATAATGACGGAAGTTTTTTGACCCCAGCGGTCAGTCAGTCGGAGTCAGCAGTCAGCAGAGTAGACACGCCAGCCGAGGGAGGGGAGCAGCCGGGTGGGGAAGGGGGTATTCAGCCGGAGAGTCAGCCGGGTGGCAGTTTGAGAACTGGCTGTGTACCAGGCTTCCGTAAAAGAAACAAGACTGAATATGTCTGTCTTAACGTGGTGTTAATCGTAGCAGCCCGACCGTCTGCCTGTCTGTCAGTCTGTCTGTTTCTTATAGCCGTTTCGACCCTTTCATAAATAAAGAAGATGGTAATACATTTATAAAAACAAGTGTTATGACCTCTTCATTCGGTTATATAACATTTCGTTAGAGACCAAATGGAGTCGTCATAGAATAGTACGGACACGGCTACAGCTTTGCCCAGTCGGCTGGGGCTGTAGAATACACCGACTGCTTCTCTGCAGAGGGGTAAGACCCCCCCCAACGAGTGTCCTGGATATGACACTGAACAATCTGATGGTGAGGTTCCAGCAATGCTGGAGCTTTGGGGAATGCGGAGTACCCTTTCATTGCAATCTCTCCCAGGTCCACTCTGGCCCCGGAGTGGTAGCACCTGATAAGGGTCCTATCTATGGGTTAAATAGAACTAAACCGTGCTTCTCTCACTATACTGATTTTTGCATTTAAACTGCGTATTTATGCTAAACTGAATTGTTTAAAATAGAACTGTTTTGACATTGGAACTGCGTACTAGTGCTGAACTGAATTGCTCGAAATAGAACTGTTTTTGACGTCTAAACTGTGTACTTATGCTGAACTGAATTATCCGAAATAAAACTGTCTGACATTTAAATCTGAGTAGACAATTAAACCGTACTTACACTTAAACTTATGCTTGACTGAATTATTTAAAATAGAACTGTTTTTCGACATTAAAACTGTATTTACACTTAACTGAATTATTACATATAACTGCTTGAATAGTTTGAAATGGAAATGTTTTTGACAATTAAATTGTGTACTTATGCTAAACTTAACTGTTTTCAATAGAACAGATTATTTACATAAAAATGGATTTGGCGTTAAATAACCCGCAAAGGTTGATATGCCATAAAACCAAACAAACCAAACGGCTATAGCTTTGAAGAATTCCTATTTCATTTCATCAGAGAAATCAAATTTTTGTATGGACTTGTTAGTAGCAGTCCACGCTTTTAATGATGTTTATGTTGGCGTAGTTTTCAGTAGATGGGATATTACTACCGAGGTATATGAACTGGTCAACTAATTTCGGAAGCTTGTTATTTAAATGAGGAGATGGTACTATCTTGATGAAAACACATGAGTTCACATAGAGGCTAATGCCTCTTGCTTCTTGCTTCAGACTATGCAGAAGAAATTTGGCTTGAGAGTATTTACAAGAAGAACTAGTTCATCAGCGTTGTCTGCAACAGCCATAGTTTCTGCAAAATATCATCTGATTCTCGCCTTTTTTAGTTTAAAACCATTTTCTTTTATCAGATCTATTGACGTAAACTGTGCAGATTATGAACAGAAATAGTGTCAATGTATCGCCTTGCAAGACTCCAGCGACAATGTCAAAGAAAAGAAGCCATAACGAATAAGTTCTTTCGATGTTTAACCTCATCATAGGAATTATAATAACCATTTTTTGCGACGCACTTGTCGCTCAACAAACTTTTCCTCGGCGGTATTTTCTTCTGCAATTTCACGCGCCACCAACAGAGCAGAGGCATAAACTTTTTTCGCGATAGTCTTGAAGAAAACTGCCACTTGCACGAATTGCAGCAATCATAATGTCGATTGTAACATCATCAGAAGACTGCAAAAATTGACTCACTTTGTTCTTCTTAAACAGAAGGTCGCACCAAATGATGACGATAATCAGAAAGTATTCGGAAGTAGAAACAGAACGAACATTGATGTTGCTTCAGTCACCATTTCATCATCTCATTTCTCTATCTCTCTCTTTTTTTTTCTTTTTTTTTGTCGGATTGTAAGAACATATCTAAGGCTTTTAAGGTAATAGTGCAATGGTTTGATTGTACAGATTTGTGAGTCCCATCTTGTAATCCATTGTGCTTTTACAGAAATAGACACATTTTATTAATATTATATGGTCACCATAGTATAATAGCAAAAGTACAAGACGCCGGGCTCGAAATAAGCGAGATCGAGCTTCAGTCGTGCTATTATATTCACTTTCAGACAAATACGCTTGGAAAAGGCATGAACACTCTTATCCTCCCAGTTATGTGTTAAATAGTATCATTACTATTCAACAAGGATGCCTTTAATATTAACAAACACACGAATAAACCAAACCAATATTATATAAATTATATACCATTATAGAATAATAATAATATATAATATGTTATGATATGGTTATATACTATCATAATTGGAGGCCCCCGTGGTGTAATGGTTATCGTCGTAGGAAATGGACACGGCGATACGAGTTCAAATCCTGGACGTGACTGATTGCATTTCACATAGCATTAATACTCTTGGGAAAGGTATGAATCCGATTTTTCTCCCTCCAGCTATGGGTAAATAGTAGGGCAGACTAGGTTCTTCAGCCTTGGTTAGGCAACTAGTATAGGAGAAGGAAAACTTTGAATTCACACCTGTTAAACTCTGCTTAAAAATTGACCTTGTGTCATATCCTGTCCGAGCGGAGGGGTTGGGTAAATAAGTATATACTATTATAATTATATACTATCACCATAATTATACTATTATTTACAGTTATATGAAAATATATAAGATACTATTATATGATAATATACAATAATAATAATATTTCTATGATAATATAATGATATATCAAATACTATAACTATATACTATAATTATATCCTGTTTTGATAAAAAAGAAAGACTAATTACAGCGACCAAAAACAGCAAAGGCAACATAGTGATCAACAGAACAACAATAACTAGGAAATAAAAATGGGAAGAAAACAACTGTATGAATATTTCGAGGGACAAACTGGTGACATCTCACACGAGAAGACTTGGACATAGCTAAGAAAGGGAAACCTTAAGAGAGGAACGTAATCTCTTCTAACAGCAGCACAAAACAACGCCCTAAGAACCAACTATGTTAAAGCTAAGATAGATACGACATAAAAGAATAGCAAGTGTAGGTTATGTGGTCAGAGAGACGAAACGATTAATCACATTAGCAAATTCAACAAATTAGCTAAAAAGAGTGCAAGACTAGACATGACTGGGCGGAGAAGGTGATCCACTGGGAATTGTGCAAGAAATTGAAATTAGACCATACGAATAAATGGTATATGCATAACTTAGAATTCGTCTTGGAGAACGAGGCACAAAGTTCTCTAGGATTTTGAGATACAAACAGATCACCTAATCCTGGCCAGAAGACCAGATCTCGTGATAATGAACAACGATAACAACAGCAAAAAGAGAACCGGCTAAATAGTGGACTTTTCCTTGTGGATCACAGAGTGAAAATCAAAGAAAACGAAAAGAGAGACAAGTACTTAGATTTTTCCAGAGAACTAGAAAAGCTATGGAACATGAAGGTGACGGTGATACTGTTAGATATTGACCAGAAGATCCCTTTGACATGCTGCATGAGTTGCGTGGGTAGCATAACAGGTTATGCACCTGTTTCCTAAAGTTAGCACAACGCAGGTGTTTCCCCAACGCAAGTATCGCAGAAATTGCGTGGGTATCATGCTAGACAGTAAGCATGTCCACGTGTAACGCATAGGTAGGAGGTGTGACCACGAGGATTGTGTCCAGAAACTTATATAAACCAGGGAAGATTTCGACCCCAAGAGAATGAAGAAAACTGGCAGAAGAGCTGCTAGAGGTTACGCCGCTCTGGTGCCGGCCTTGAGCCAGATTGCCCTGGGTTTAAAGGGAGAAAAAAGCCTGAGCTGTACGACACCCGTGAAAGTTGAGAAATGAGTAGAAACTTGAGATGGCCTTGTACGAGACAAGCGAAAGTAGAGAATCGAAGAAAAATTAAGAGGATTTGATGTCTTGAAAAAAAGCCAGATTCGGGAAAGCAGAGAAGTGATAAGAAACTAAGATTATTCGATGCCTTGGGATGGCTCTATGCCAGACTTGTGAAAGCAGAAAACGAAGAGAACCTAAGATGATTCAATGCCTTGTGGTGGCCCAGTACCAGTCTCGCGAAAGCAGAACGAAGAAGAAGCGGTTCACAGTAGATTCGTATCTCGCCCCTGTGTGTACATCTCAGCCATCTTCGATTCTCTTTCTCTGTCTCCCCCACTCTCTCTCTACCATTTCGTAAATTTTGGATATTAAAAGGAAAAGAAAAGAAACATTATATTTTTGTGCGTCAACGTTGTTGTCTTTCCCTGCTATACAACAATACCAATAGGAATTGGGGCGCTCGGAACAATCCCCAAAGGCTTGGAAAAGGGACTGGAAATATTTTGAAATCAGAGGATGGGCAAAGACCATCCAGACATCAGCATTATCAAGATCGCTCAGAATACCGAGAAAAGTCCTAGAGACTCGAGGAGACTTTCTATCACTTAAACTACTGTGAAAGACTATCAGCTAGCGCTGGTGTGAAAAACCTGCATGTACGATAAAATAAGTATATACTATAAGAAGTAAAGTTGGCGACCGTATCCGAGGGCAACCAGAAAGCTCCCTTTTCAATAGCTACTACATCGAGGTGTAAGGGAGGGTGTTACTCCTTTCCTTGGATTGCTTCACTTTACCCTTGATACGTAACTTCTATTTCTGGATATATATAGCAAGGAGGTATCAAGTACCATTTTAAAAGTCTTTGGTATGACGCTACCTGGGATTGAACCCAGGTCTCCCGGACCATTAGCAAACGTTCTATTCACTAGGCCAATGAGCCGATAATTGTATTCTATTATATAATGATATGGAGTTGGAGGTGGCGGTAGAAAAAATGTTTACAAACGGTTAACTACCTACTAAAATGTCAGAGAAACCCTTTCTTCTGGGCTCCACAAGCGACTGAAAAGCATTCGGGGCTCCACAAGCGACAGAAAAGCCTTCAGGCACTTCCCAAGTTGAGTAATTCGGGGAGTGGTTGGTGACACCACAGTCTACATGAAACCGCTTGTCCCTCTTTCGTATATTTATAAGGTTTATCCGCAAAATACGCCGTAACAATGAATACGCGTTATCTTTTAGAAAATGACATGGCTGACAAAACTTAAAACAAATGACTTGAATGAGGCTAGCACATTACGTAATCATACTAATTCCTAAATACTGATAAGTCTGAGTACCGCGTAGCCCGCCACGCGACCGAGATTGTAACAATAAAGCTTACGGGTACATACATACATACTACCCTGTTATCCTTAGGAGTAAGTCTTTATGAAACACCTTGGAAAAACCAACACCAGGGTAATGGTCAACAAGCGTTTTCTTACCGACTATTATAATAGAGAATTTGACACATACTGCTTTCTTTTCATCCTCAAATTGTAACCTTGTGCCAGACTAACACAAGCTTATTTAATATCTCCTGCGTACGCACGTAGATACCGCGTCTCAATTTATTTTTTCAACATAGGCCAGTCGGCTAGGGCAGTAAAATACGCCAACGGCATCTTAGCAGAGGAGTAAGACCTCCCTCTAACGACTGTCCTTGATATGACACTAAACTGCATTTGATGGTGAGGCTTTAGTTCTGGAGCTTTGGGGAATATGGATTACCGCTTCATTAGCATTACTCCCATATCCACTCTGATCCGAAGTGTTGGATCCTGATAGTGTGTTGGATCAAAGTCAAATAGATCTGTTAAAAAATGTATATATAGATATGTGCAAAATATTTGTATTTAGAATAGTTAGTATGAACTATTATTGTTTACAGAGAATTATTATTAGTTACTTGAAAACATATTAGTGTATGCAAACAAATGACTGTAATCAAGTAGAAATAATTACAAGGAACTACATAATTATTTGTATAAATCTTAATTATTAATCTTCTTTGTCAATGCATTTAATTGGTAGATAATGATACAAATTCAGCATTTTAGTTATTTAATTAACTTAACTTAGTTTTGACTTAAAGTCAGACGGATGCAGCATCCACTCACTGTCAATGGTTTGCTTAGCAAGCTTCTTTGCCATTACAGTGAGGAGGTGTCAAGTTTGAACGTTCCAACATTAAAAACTTGGGACTAAAATTCAGTTACTAACTGTATTTTATTCATTGATTGATTTTAACGGTATGTCAACCTCTATAGGATAATTTTATGCCTAGGAGTTAGGGAATTGCAGTCATTGTACGTTCATATTTACAGTTTTTTTTAGCAGTTGTTTCTTAAGATTTGCTTTATTTTTTGTGCTCGGTCGTATCAAGTACGAATAGTTTTTAAACAGATATATTTGACCATTGGATGGGACCCTAACTGGTACTACCATTCCGGGTCAGAGTGGACCAGGGATTAATAGCAGATCTCCCGAACTGAAAACCTCACCATCAAATGCAGTTTAGCATCATACACAGGACACGTCTTTTTGTGGGGGGATGTCTTACTACTCTACGAGGGATATTGTCAACCTTGCCGACTGGGCTGGTACGAGCACAGTCCAACAAAGGTGGACTTGAGGCCGTAAGGATCCCGACTTTGGTTGGGCCACCTTCGGATGGGCAAGTTGCATCATAGACTAGTAGGGCTCGAGCCTCCCCTAACCCCCCACTATTATCGACCTTCGGGTCATTAACCTTGTGTCAAGTCCTGTCTGGTGAGAGGCAGTGATAAATATATGGGCTAACTGCGTTTTGTGGCGCAGTGCAGTGGTTTGCAAACTAAACTAGAAGACCAAAGCGAGTTCAATTTCGGTCTTGCACAAAACTGAGATAAGTAAATAACTTCTAACTGCAGGTTTCGGGTTACGGACGTACTGATCTAACCTCGTATCGCAAGGCCGAAAACAATATATCGTGATATCCACCTTAAATATTCGTATTTGGGACATCGACGCTGGTAGAATATCAAATTAGGATGCAACAAAATAATGATGGCCTTGGTGAAGGAAAAAGCCACACATATCATACAGATCTTTTCTTTCTTTCTTTCTTTCTTTCTTTCTTTCTTTCTTTCTTTCTTTCTTCGCAGACAAATAACAAAATGCATGTCATCCTTGAGAAGTCTGTTTTGTTTCTAAGCATGGCCGGTCAATTGTAGCAGCTTCACCGACTTTGCTATGTTATTGATAAAATATCATTGTCAATTCAGATATCTTAACACAACTACGCCTTTTCCTTCCCACTTTTTTAACAATTCTCTTTTAGGACCATTCTTCTTCCTTTATCACACACACACACACACACACACACACACACACACACACACACACACACACACACACACATACATAAACACACACACACGCACGCGCTCTCTTTCTCTTTCTCTCTCTTTTTTTCTCCCCCTCAATCACTCTCCATCACTTCTCCCTTCTCCCGCCATGTCTTTCTCTCACTCCCTCTATCCCCTTTTAAGGTTTCCTAATATTCCACTTTCTCTTTATCTCCCATTATCTCTTAAGGTTTCCTTGTCTATTTATCTGTCCCGTTCTCTTTCTCTGAATATATATACACGTATATAAAGAGAGAGCGGGAGATTAAGAAACTGTAATACACACACACACACACACACACACACACACACACACATATCTATATATATGTGTGTGTGTATAGAGAGAGAGAAGGAGAGGGAGAGAAAGAGAAATTGGGAAACCGTAAGAGAAAGAAAGAGAGAGAGAGAGAGAGAAAGAGAGAGAGAGAGAGAGAGAGAGAGAGGAAAGAGTAGAGGGGAATATATATTTTTTCTCTCTTTTCCACTTTCTACTGTCTTGTAAGTACCTTTTTCCCCCTTTTCTTTTTCCGTGTCGAGTTGCTACTTTCGTTTTTTTTTTTTTGGGAATTTGTCTATCAGATAGTTTCTTATTTGTTTATTTGTTTTTGATTTCTTAACGCGGTTTCTTTTCAGCCTCTGGTTTCGTGTAAGTGATGGTGTTCATGTGCGCATGCGTAAGAAAGTAGTTGTGACTGTCTGTCTCTTTCTTTCTTTCATTACCCACGAATATTTTCTTCTCTTTTTTTCTCAAGTAGAAAGAGGCATACCATCTCCATATAATTTCTTCTTCTTCTTCTTCTTCTTCTTCTTCTTCTTCTTCTTCTTCTTCTTCTTCTTCTTCTTCATTTGTGTCAGTCACTCTTTTTCAGTATTATATTTGTCTTTATCTCTTTATTTCTTCCTATCGCTTTCGATTTCTCACCAACCTTTGATGTTAAATGTTTCATCAGAAAAATGACTAAAAAAAAAAATTAATTAAAGAATTAACTATTCAAATGAAACATTTAACATCTATTATATTACCCTGAAGATGATCTTAAAAAATCTGAAACATTGGCTTATCTCTTATATTGAAAAAATACATTCTCTGAATGTTTTTTTTCTCCTGTTTTATATATACATACTGTTAGATTTATCTCCATTATTTCATATATATATATATATATATATATATATATATATATATATATATATATATATATATAGTCATCCACAGACAGATCTGTTTCGTTCTATCAGAACTCATCAGTGTGGCTAGACATACTAGCTTCCCGTAGCAGTGATCGAAACCCGGTATATATATATATATATATATATATATATATATATATATATATATATATGTATGTATGTATGTATGTATGTATGTATATGTGTGTGTATTGCGTTTTGTTACTTCATTCTTTTCCTTGTCATCAATCTCTTTTTACAATTCTCTCACCTCCTTCTCTTTCTACCTCTGTTTCTTTTATTTATCCATTATTCTCTCACTCTCTCTCCTTCTTTCTCTGCTCTCTCTCTCTCTTTCTCTCTCTCTCTCTCTCTCTCTCTCTATATATATATATATATATATATATGTGTGTGTGTGTGTGTGTGTATATATTTTTATTTTCTTTCTTTCTTTCTTTCTTATGATCTCTTTCTATTTCTTCCTTAATAGACTCAATCTAACAAATTAATAATTTATTAAGCTTTTTGCTTAGATGTAACACAAGGCCGTACGAATGGGACACCCAATGAGAATCGAAGTCTTTTTGTAATATCTCCTTAAACTTTTTTCAAATTTCATTAAATTTCTTTTTATATCTTTCGAGCGTGGGGGAGTTCCCGTGACGTTAGGACTAACGTACTGGACTGAGGCATTGTAGTACCCGAGTTCGAACTTCATTCGCGCCACTACGTTCACTTTCAGTCTACTATTCTTTGGAAAGGTACGAACACCCGTATCCCTGGAGCTGTGGGTTAAATAGTACCACTATTGTTCTTCTACAATGACGGTATTGTCATCAAATAACCTACAAAAGTTGATATGCCATTAAACAAAGAAAAGGGAAACATTATTTCTCAAAAAAATACCCTCCTAAAAAAAGGAGGGCTCTAGGTATGACTGAACTGGATCTTATGATGAGGCTCCAGTTTTGGAAATCTGAGATTTGTGGAGTACCCCTTCATTACCATTTCTCCCTGGTCCACTTTGAATCAGAGCGGTAATAACTGTTGAGGTTCTATTTATGGGTCGAAGAGGTCTGTTTGATTTTTTGGGGGTTGCTTAAACACTAACCAATGAGGAGGTTAGTTGGTTGGTTTATTTTTATACCACATAAAAACTTCTAGGTTTATTAGTTTACATGTCAGTGGTTTCAGTTTTTTTTTGTTGTTTAATGGCATATCAACCTTTGTCGCTTATTTAATGCCAAATTTATTCTCCTAGAAGAACAGTAGTGGTACTATTTAACCCATAGCTGGGAGGATAAGGGGGTTCATACCTTTCCCAAGGGCATTTGCCCGAAAGTGAATGTACGAAGTACTGGAGTACGAACTCGCTTACTACGATTCCGCAGTCCATAGCTTTAACCATTACACCACGAGGACAACCCCAGTGGTTTCAACTACTGCTATTTAATATTTGTAATTCTATTTATAACGTATTCCTATTTAAATTAATAAAAATAATTTGTTTGTACACAGTTAAATGGTTTCAAGTATTGGTTTTTAACACTAATGATTCTATTCAATATTGATCCCTTGTTTGAACAGTTAAATGGTTTCAAGTATTGGTATTTAATACAAATAATTCTATTCAACATTACTCATTCGTTTGCACACAGTTAAATGGTTTCATGAATTGCTATTTAATAAAACAATTCAATTTAACATCAGTTATTTGTTAAATGGTTTCCAGAGTAAAAAATTATTGAATATTATTAATTGACCCTTAGATGGGACACGAAAATATATTACCATTCCAGGTCAGAGTAGACCCGATAGTAATGGTAATAAAGGGGCACTCCTCATTTCCAAAAGTTCTAGCTCTTGAGTTTTACCATTAGATAGTTTATTGTCATATCCAGGACACTTGTGTAGGGGAGGGGTTTTACTCCACTCAAGAAAAGCAGTCGGCGTATTCTACAGCCCTATTCGACTGGGCTGGTCAATGAAGAATATAAAACAGTTTAGCTATGTGATAGGTTAGTTATTTGATCTTAACCAGAACTTCTTTAATTCCGGTGTAAATATATCTTCACCCAGGAAGTTTTTCAATACCGTCATATTTTCATAATCTATACTGCTGGACCAACATTTGTGTATGTGTGTGTGTGTGTGTGTGTGTGTGTGTGTGTGTGTGTGTGTGTGTGTGTGTGTGTCTGTGTGTGTATGTATGGTGGGGTTCTTTATTTAATGTCATATCAGCCTTCGTGTGTTATTCAATGTCAAAGCTATCTTTGTAATAGTAGCACTAGGGAATAAGGGGTATCATTCTCTTTCCCAAGGTATTCGTTCCAAAGTGATCGTGATCGTTATCGCGCGACTGAAGTTTGAACTCGTTTACTACAATTTCACAGTCTAACATGTTAGCCACTACTCCACAGAGACTCCCTCGTGTGTATCTGAAGAGTTTTTGTATGGATACTGACTTGAACTCAAGTTCCAAAATAGACAATTCGACGTTGACCTCGGATATCATATGAGTTTATTGGAGGGTTTTCGAATGATAAAATATGCCATTTCTGGCCAAAAAGAGTGAAATACCATTTTTTTAATATCAAATACGAAAGTGTTTTTTGAGCTATTCCTTATTTACCAACCCCTCCCTTCCGCTCGGGCAGGATATGACACAAGGTCAATTTTTAAGCGGAGTTTAACAGGTTTGAATTCAGTTTTCCTTCTAGACTAGTTGCCTAACCAAGGCTGAAGAACCTAGTCTGCCCTACTATTTACCCATAGCTGGAGGAAGAATAATTGGATTCATACCTTTCCCAAGGGTATTAGTGCTATGTGAAATGCAATCAGCCTCGTCCAGGATTTGAACTCGTATCGCCGTGTCCATTTCCTACGACGATAACCATTACACCACGGGCACCTCCATATCATTTTTGACCTATTAAATAATGGGAGGTGCTAGATGAGGTTGATGTTTTTACATGGCAAAGCTATATGTTGGATGTTCACAAGTAAGTGGTGAAAATGTTTTTACAAGTTCTTTGAATATGGAAAAACATCAAATACCTTGTGAAAAGATCCCCAGAAACTAATTTTTTTGTTTTTAGTTAAAAAAAACTTTGTTGCCACATCAACGCTTCTGTATGCTCAGTGGTCTAATGGTTAGAGTGTTCGCCAATGGGTGGAGAAACTGGTGTTCAATGCCTAAAGACTAAAAAAAAAATGGTACTTGATGCCGCCTTGCTTAACACACAGCATCATAAGGCATGTATCAAGGGTAAGTGAATCAATCCAGGAAAGGAGTAGCAATATTTTTTTATTTTATGAAACCTATTAAAATGTTTTTATCTTGGGTTGATATATAAAAATGATTATAAATAATAAATGGTCGTTTCTCAGAAGAGCAAGTACAAAGCGTGAAAACAAAAATACTCAAGGTTAGTAGATAGCCCTGTCGGTGGAATTAGAAAATGCTGTGTTCCCTGCAAAGGAGTAAGAACCCTCCCGCCTAAACAAAAGGGGTGTCCTGAATATTACACTAAACTGCATCGGGTTCAGAGGTTCCAGTTCTGGAGATATGTGGAGTGTGGAGTACCACTTCATTACCATTAGTTCCAAGTCCACTCTGACCCGGAGTGGTAGTACCTGTTTGGGTCCCCTCCAGGGCTCAACTTGATTAGTCTAACAATTATCTTCATTCGATAGGACCGTGTGCAAAAACAAAACACTCTGAAGAAACTACACAAAATAAATGTAAATATGAACTTACAATAAATGTAATTTCCTAACCTCTAGGCAGAAAATGACCCTAAACGGGTTGATATACCGTCATAATCGAATCAAGGTTTGTATGTATTAAACTTTATTCGTTTGTTCTTCATTTTTGTCATCTCATTGTCATCTCATTCTGTCTGTCTGTCTGTCTCTCGCTTTTGTCATCTCATTGTCATCTCATTCTGTCTGTCTGTCTCTCTCTCGCTTTTGTCATCTCATTCTGTCTGTCTGTCTGTCTCTCGCTTTTGTCATCTCATTGTCATCTAATTCTGTCTGTTTGTCTCTCTCTTTTGTCATCTCATTGTCATCTCATTCTGTCTGTCTGTCTGTCTCTCTCTTTTGTCATCTCATTCTGTCTGTCTGTCTCTCTCTTTTGTCATCTCATTGTCATCTCATTCTGTCTGTCTGTCTGTCTCTTTTGTCATCTCATTGTCATCTCATTCTGTCTGTCTGTCTCTCTCTTTTGTCATCTCATTGTCATCTCATTCTGTCTGTCTGTCTCTCTCCTTTGTCATCTCATTGTCATCTCATTCTGTCTGTCTGTCTCTCTCTTTTGTCATCTCATTGTCATCTCATTCTGTCTGTCTGTCTCTCTCTCTCTTTTGTCATCTCATTCTGTCTGTCTGTCTCTCTCTTTTGTCATCTCATTGTCCTCTCATTCTGTCTGTCTGTCTCTCTCTTTTGTCATCTCATTGTCATCTCATTCTGTCTGTCTGTCTCTCTCTTTTGTCATCTCATTGTCATCCCATTGTGTCTGTCTGTCTGTCTCTCTCTTTTGTCATCTCATTGTCATCTCATTCTGTCTGTCTGTCTCTCTTTTTTGTCATCTCATTGTCATCTCATTCTGTCTGTCTGTCTCTCTCTTTTGTCATCTCATTGTCATCTCATTCTGTCTGTCTGTCTGTCTCTCGCTTTTGTCATCTCATTGTCATCTAATTCTGTCTGTTTGTCTCTCTCTTTTGTCATCTCATTCTGTCTGTCTGTCTGTCTGTCTCTCTCTTTTGTCATCTCATTCTGTTTGTCTGTCTCTCTCTTTTGTCATCTCATTGTCATCTCATTCTGTCTGTCTGTCTGTCTCTTTTGTCATCTCATTGTCATCTCATTCTGTCTGTCTGTCTCTCTCTTTTGTCATCTCATTGTCATCTCATTCTGTCTGTCTGTCTGTCTCTTTTGTCATCTCATTGTCATCTCATTCTGTCTGTCTGTCTGTCTCTCTTTTGTCATCTCATTGTCATCTCATTCTGTCTGTCTGTCTGTCTCTCTCTTTTGTCATCTCATTGTCATCTCATTCTGTCTGTCTGTCTCTCTCTTTTGTCATCTCATTCTGTCCGTCTGTCTGTCTCTTTTGTCATCTCATTGTCATCTCATTCTGTCTGTCTGTCTGTCTCTCTCTTTTGTCATCTCATTGTCATCTCATTCTGTCTGTCTGTCTGTCTCTCTCTTTTGTCATCTCATTGTCATCCCATTGTGTCTGTCTGTCTGTCTCTCTCTTTTGTCATCTCATTGTCATCTCATTCTGTCTGTCTGTCTCTCTCTTTTGTCATCTCATTGTCATCTCATTCTGTCTGTCTGTCTGTCTCTCTCTTTTGTCATCTCATTGTCATCTCATTCTGTCTGTCTGTCTCTCTCTCGCTTTTGTCATCTCATTGTCATCTCATTCTGTCTGTCTGTCTGTCTCTCTCTTTTGTCATCTCATTGTCATCTCATTTTGTCTGTCTGTCTGTCTGTCTCTTTGTTTATCTCTCTATATCTCTACCTCTCGTTTAAAAGTACTTTTATAAGGTTATGTACTCCCACTTCCTTGGCCTCTTCACCGGCCGATATTTGAGACAATTTCCCGCGTTGTCCTAGATGACGTTGACCGATTTTTTTTTTTCGCCTGCCAATGTCAACTATGTCTGTCTGCCCCTCAAGATAACATTTTCAATGCTTTACCGGAAAAGAAAATTTATTAAGATAGACGAAAATTAAAACTTGTAACAGTTTTAGAGAAGAGTATCAATTATTTCTTTCGTTTACCAACTCGTCGTTACTAGCGTTCAAGCGACATCTTTCCAGTATACAAATATTAACCAGTTAAATACAATACTGTCTGCAAAAACAAAATAGTTCAGTGGGAAGCTATGACCATATTTGATAAACATAATTTTAAAAAAATTATTTAAATATTTCTCGGTATTTTTTGGGGGGTGGGGATAAAGAAAAAGTCAAAATTTTTGTCTCAATATTATCCAC
This sequence comes from Sepioteuthis lessoniana, assembly GCA_963585895.1. Lineage (NCBI taxonomy): Eukaryota > Metazoa > Mollusca > Cephalopoda > Myopsida > Loliginidae > Sepioteuthis > Sepioteuthis lessoniana. The sequence continues at coordinate 60,735,672 of OY757905.1, read as the reverse complement.
TTTATTGTGACTCTATAGACAACCTGCAAAATTGTTAGGCTCCCGCTGTAACAGCGGTCCATGATGATATTAATGCTTATATTTAGGAAAATGGTGAAGTATTGTGTTGATTAGCATTTCATAGTTATCTCCGTTATATAGAGAATGTAGATGATTAAAAATTACGTTGAGCATGAACGAAGACCCCTCCCCACACTCAAAAAATTATACAAGGGTTGTTCAATAAATAAAATGAATTTTGTCTAAGGAGTTGGCAATAGGAAGCACTGTTTACAGTCGCACCTTTTTCAAGAAAATCATGAGTGATGAGTCCTTTAACGTCCAAGAAAACTGCCAGCGTGACGGACCGCGGCCCCTGAAACTTTTTCTTTACCGGAGAATCAGAATGTTTCTACTCTATCAACAAATTTTTTGACTCAGACTCTTAGTGGCAACTCTACGTTTAGCTCATTTGGAAACATTTTCTTTTACAAAATTAGGATTTTCGGTAGACATCACTCATTCTTCTCTAGATTTCATACGGTTTGCACTTCTCAGGCAGCAAAAATTAGATGACAGAACTCTGTTCAAGTCTGATGCACTCTGATTCGCCGTTATTTTGGATAGCCGATAAACAAATGTTTCTGCAAAATAAAAATGATGACTGCTGTAACACACACACACACACACACACACACACACATATATATATATATATATATATATATATATATATCAGTGTAACCCGGATATAAGAAACCCTGATATAAGAGATTTTCTCTGGTCCCGACAACTTTCTTATATCCGGGTTACACTGTACATATATATATATATATATATATATATATATATATGCTGGTAGATATTAGATTAGTAAATATATAAATATATATATATATATATATATATATGTGTGTGTGTGTGTGTGTGTGTGTGTGTGTGTGTGTGTGTGTGCGCGTGTTTGTATTACAGTAGTAATGAATTTGGCTATATTTATAAAGCTCATTCGGTTGGGGCTGTAGAATACACCAACTGTATCTCTGCAGAGGGGTCAGACTTCCCCCAACGAATGTCCTGGATATTAACACAAATAACTTGCATACAGTTAACAAGTTTCAAGTATTCTAATCTAACATTAATAATTCTATTCAGTGATAATAATGATGACTTGTCAACATTGACGAAAGCGTGGATGCATCAATACGAAAACTCAAAGACTTTTTAATAAAAAGAGCAAAGGAAGACTAATTACAACAGCCAGTAACAGCGGTGACAACATAAGGAGAAAGAGAAAAACAGCAAACACAAGGAATCAGAAATGACAAGAAAAACAATTGTACGGACATTTCAAGCGACAAACTAGCGAAATCTTCCATGAGAAGACAACAAAAGGGAAAACTTAAAAAAAAGAAACTGAATCTCTTCTAATAGCAGCACAAAACAAGGACCAATTATGTTAAAACGAAAATAGATAAGACGCAACAGAATAGCAAATATAGATTATGTGGTGATTATTCATAAGACACGAGTGGGTGGAAAAGATGATCCACAGGGAATTGTGCAAGGAATTGAAATTTGACCATTCTACCAAATGGTACACGTACAAACCAGAAATTTTCCGGGAGAATGAGACATAAAACGAATCACCTAATCCTGACCAAAAGACTAGACCAAATGTCAATTACCCCCACACACCCACCCCCAAAAAAGAAGAAAGAAAAAACAAGTGGATTTTGTCGTTCCAGTGAAAATAAAAGAAAGCGAAAAGCGAGACAAGTACTTAGACCTTGCCAGAGAACTAATAAAGCTGTGGAACATGAAAATGATGGTGATGGTGATTCCATTTATAATTGGTGCACTTGGAACAATCTCCAAAGGCTTAGAAAAGAGGACTGGAAGAGTCGGAAATCAGAGGACGAATCTAGACTACAGCATTGTTGAGATCTGCCAAAATACTAAGAAGAGAATTGGAGACCTAAGAAGACATGCTCTCACTCAGACTCCAGTGAAAGCCCACCAGCTAATGATGGTATGAAAAACTCGCAAGAAGTAGTAATAAAACACATCTGTAATAGTTTCAAGTATTTCTATCCAATGATAATAATTTTCAAACAGCTCTATTTAACCCTAGTAAGTACTACTTCTCAGAGTCAGAGTGGACCTGGGAGTAATAGGCACTCTACACTCCTCTGAGCTTCAGAACTGGAGCCTGGCCATTAGATGCAGTTTACCCAGGGCATCCCCATTTCTATAGTAGACGGGTTTGACTCCTCTGCCTAGGATATACTCAGCACATTCTGAGTCCCACCAACAGGGTAAATATCTATATATGTGGAAGCATTTCGTTTTATACTCTTCAGAATAATTACTATTTTCATCTGTATATTCTACATTTTAAAATAACTGAGACTTCTGGGTCTCGTCGATAAGGCAAAGATATTGTGTTTTTATCTGTAATGCCATTGGTTCCGGGAGCACTTGACTGACTTCCACGTGCTTCATTGGCTCTCGCAATGGCCAGCTTTAAGCCTTATTGGGCTTATATAAGACATCTTACAGATGTCACTAAATTCCCTGCAGTCACATTCAGCTAACACTGTTCGGTTATGAACAGCTTCAGCACCCATCCTCTCTCGATTTCAAGACATTTCGTGTAGCCGCCATTGACCGGTGAGTAATAGCAATGAAGGTGTACTCCAGACTCTCCAGGACATCATCACTGAATGCAGTTTAGTTTCATAACCAGAACAAAAAACAAAAAACAAAAACAGATTTGTGTCGTGTTTTTTTTTTTAACATCTCTGTCAGATTTAAATTCCATGTTTATCATATCTCATCTCTGACGTCGGTCAGACTATGCTCTTATCTTAATTCAATATATCTTAATCTCTTCATAGTGCGATATCTAAAATCTGGTAAATGGCGTAATTGCTAAAGTGGTATACTGCGGCCTCGAAGTAAATGAGTTCGCATTGTAATGTCGCTATTACGTTCGCTTTCGCACAACTATTCTTGGGAAATAAGGTATGAACTCTCTTATCCAACCAATTATGGGTTAAATAGTATCGCTGCTGTTCTTCTACGGAGGTGGCTTTGGTATCAAATAATCCGCCAAATGCTAATATTCCATTAAACACAAAAAGCAAATCAAACAAAGGGGTGTCCTCGTGGTGTAATGGTTAAAGCGATAGACTGCGGAATCGTAGTACGCTAGTTCGTACTCCAGTCGCGCTATTACATTCACTTTCGGGCAAATACCCTTGGGAAAGGTATGAATCCCCTTATCCTCCCAGCTATGGGTTAAATAGTACCACTGCTGTTCTTCTAGGAGAATAGATTTGGCATTAAATAACCTAAAAAGAGTTGATATGCCATTAAACAAAGAAACCAAACCAACCAAATCAAACAAATATCTAAAATAAACATTAACACTTGATCTTTATTTAACGACTGCGTTCCTTTTCGATGTCGTTAAATCCTAAAGAAAATTTGTCGCTAGTATTGTGTTAGTATAGCGTTTATTCTTAGGCTAACGGCAACAAATAAATGAATTAATACTTCGTTTAATTCTAACAATTTGTAAACCAATTCGTGAAACAATAAATAACTATATACGGTCCTTCCTGTGTATAAAGGTGGGCTTCAAGGGACTTACCGGCGTGCTGAAGAAGATATCTGGTACCTTAGGGTTGTCTCTCTGAGAGCTTTTATGTTACTGCCTAACGGAACGCCCGGAGGAATCTATCTGAGGGGATTTGGGATTTTTGCGCCAAGACTTCTGGGCTCATCACGTGATTAGTATATCCAATCACAAGGAGCCTCTCCCTCACTCACTCCATACACACGAATTACCATTTTCCTGATCCAACACTAGTTTTATTTACCAAGTCTTTCTACTAGTTCGACAAATCTTTTTTTTTAGCAAAGACCCTCCAGCGAACAAGAGATGGGGAAGGGGCATTCAATATAACATCACTCTGTCGTCATACCTTCTTTATGCATTGGTTAGTGTCTTTTAGTGCAACTAAGGGGATGAGGAGTGCCCGTGGCATAATTGTTAAAGTGCGGCTCCGAAGTGAGTTCAAAATTCCGTCGTGCCATTGCGTTCACTTTCTTTGGAAAATGGCATGAATACCCTTTTCCTTCCAGTTATAGGTTAGATAGTATCATTGCTGTTCTTCTTCAAGAAAGCTTTGGTATCAAATAACCCACAAAGGTTGATATGTCATTAATCTAAAACTGAAGCCAAGCCAGATATTTTCCATGGGAGACCAGTGATCGTAGACGAGCTATGGTCGTGAGCTTTCTCATTTCGGATCTAAAATTTGCAAATGCCACAACTATAGGAGGTGGAGTACTTACGTAGTACTGTCGTAGGCGTGTTACAATTCCACTTAGCGGAACGATTATTGACGCTGGAAATAGATTCGGTAATCTGAGTTCAAATCCTAGACTAGGCTGTCTGTGTTTCACAATGCTCGAAGGTATAAATCAATCTGTTGTCCCGCTAGCAATAGGTAGATTGGCATACTAGATTCTTTAGCTTTGGTACGGTAACCAGTCTAGAAGAAGGAAATCTCTGAATTAAAAAACAATTTTACTCCTCTTGAAAATTTACCTTTTTTCATATCTTGCACGTGGTTAGGTAAATACATAGATTCTTAATGTCATAAAGTTAAACTATTAATTACTTCGTGGGTTAAATCATTGACAATTTTATATTTTAAAATTTAGTGAATTAACTGTATATATACTCGAAAATAAATTTTTAAAATTAAAAATTTTGAGCCGCATGACGTTACGGTAATTGTCATAGGAAATGGATTCGACGGTGCGAGACAAGACAGTTTGTGTTTTGATTCGCGCTAATGCCCTTTTCAAAGGCACAAATCCACCCCCCCACACACAGCAATAGGTAAATAGTTGGGTTGAGTGGGCTCTATACTCTTTGTACGGTGATTTATCTAGGGAAAAGGGAAACTTTGAATTCAAACTAACTGTACCCTCCTTAAAAATGACCTTGTGTCACATTCTACTCGAAGTGGAGGCGTTGGGTAATTAATTTCATATACCATAGAATAAATGAAATTTAACTTTACCAACGACAGTTAACCTTCCAGAAATGACAAAAATCAGTTTCGTGAAGTAAATTGTGCACTTTTGTCGGTAGATAAATTTATCTTATTTCAAGAAAGATTTAATTAACTTTTGAGGTTCGATTTTCAATGAAGCCAATTTTGCCAGTTCGTGAGAAGGTCAAGGTTTATAATTGCAGCTGAAAATAAAAGTTATTACTGAAACAGTTCTTTTTTATTATAATAAAGTTAACAGGTTATTTAAGAATTATTTTAAATTATTCACGAAAGAAAGTTAACAGGTTATTTAAGAATTATTTTAAATTATTCACGAAAGAAAGTTAACAGGTTATTTAAGAATTATTTTAAATTATTCACGAAAGAAAGTTAACAGGTTATTTAAGAATTATTTTAAACTATTTACGAAAGAAAGTTGACAAGTGATTTAAGAATTATTTAAAATTATTTACAAAAGAAAGCTAATAGTTTATTTAAAAATCACATTGAAAATAAATCATAAAACAGTTACTCATTTTCAATATTTTTGATGACTTGTTTTCGTTTATTTCTTTTTAAAATTTTGAAGTAAAATATGCAAATTAGCTGACCTCATTAAGAAAAAGTCGCTACCTTTTTAAAGTTATATAAAAAAATTCCTCAGAAAGCACAAGCTTTGATTCCTGCCGATATATTGAAGAACTTGGATTCAGGGAACATTTACCTGATGCTCCTCCAAAGGTGGAATTTTAAGCATTGCATTCGAAAGCGAGAGAGCGTTTGCTAAAAAATTTAACCTTTCGTTACACCCTGCCAATGTCGAAGACGTTAGATAAATCCTGAGGCGAGAAAAAAACCGTTGTTTTGGTGACATAGTTTTGGAATCGAGACAACAAACAACAGCTACTATATATACATATATATATATATATATATATATATATATATATATATATATATATATATATATATATAAAGTAAAGTTGGTGACCGCAGTCTAGACGGGCCCGAAACCTCCCTTTTCATTAGCTACTACACCGAGGTGTAGGGGAGGGTGCTAATCCTTTCCCTGAATTGCTCCACTTTAACTTTGATCCTTACCTTAAAAAACTGAGTGTTAAGCAAGGTGGCATCAAGTACCATTTTTGAGTCTTTGGTAAGACTCGATCTGGGATTGAACTCCGGTCTCCCGGGCCATTGACGAACTCTCTCTCTCTCTCTCTCTCTCTCTCTTTCTCTCTCTCTCTCTATATATATATATATAAAGGGTGAACAGAAAGATTCATCGGCAAACCAAGATACTCTCATGGAATGAGACTAAATGAGGTTTATTTTCAACAATGTCCTCCTTGCATTCACACATTTTTTCAATCGGTGCTGCAATGCTTGGATCCCATTGATCAAAAGAGTCATCAACAGCAGATATGACATCATAATATGAACTTTTCAACACATTAACTTTTCAGACCACCTTCATGTGTATATATATATAGATATAGATGTGTGTGTGTGTGTGTGTGTGTGTGTGTGTGTACATACACACATACGATCCTAGTCGCCTGTGGCAGTAGAATACAGTGTCCTGGATATGACACTAAACTATATGCTGTTGAGGCACTAGTCCTGGAGTTTTGGGGAATGTGCCATTTCTCCCAAGCTCACTCTGACCCGGAGTGATAGCACCAATAAATAGAATAATTTAATCATTTACTTAACTGTGTGCAAAAATGATTAGTGTTAAATTAGATAGCAATACTTGAAATAATTTAACTGTGTGCAAACAAATGAGCTCAGACTCCTTGGAAAATAAAGTTACTCGCAAACTATTCCATTAAAATCATATATATAATATGTATAAATAAAATTTGATATTTAATAACCATCAAGGGTTGATATGCGATTAAGCCAAGTTACATTGCAATTTATATATCAGTAGAATATTAAAGGGGATTAGAGGAGATTAACATATATTAATGTTATCTTATCCAGGACGTTTTAGCGAGAGTGCTCGATGCGTAAGAGCTGAAGTGATACTCTGTGACCTTGAAGTAAGCAAATTTGAACTACAGTAGATCTATTATGTCCACTTCCGAACTAATAACCATGGGAAAGGTTACCCCCGCCTCCAACTACTATAGTTTTCTACAAGGATGGCTTTGGCATTAAATAAACCATGAAGGTTGATATGCCATTGAGCAAAGAAACTAAACAAGGATGTTTATGTTCTTTTTCTTATCTTATCTCTGTTGTAAACTCTTGATATTTCAACATCTAAAATGTTTTTTTTTTCAAGTTTCAGTCACTGTTATTCTAATTTCGGTGACAATGTTTATTTTAATAAACTCATAGATTACACGAACAAGACTGCTGTTTATTTATTCTTTTCGTCTGTTTATTTTTTTATCTTCTTGATGAAAGATTAAGTATGAGATTAAAGTACGCGGTAAACAGCAAACTCAAATAAAAAAGGAATTAGTTTCTCTCTTTGACGCAAAAATCCTCACGGCATTCCGTAATGACTCCGACGGAGGAAGGTAATATTTTTCAGGCTCGGTTCGAAGAGCTATTCTCTCCAGTCTATTTCGAAGCAATAAAAATTGTTTCAGAACAATTCTTTTGTCCTTTTAGTTGGACTCAACATCCTGATTCGAACCATCATGAATAATTAATTTGATTTACTAACTTTTATAATTTTGTTTTATTTTCATGCTTTAAAATGTTGATTTAGATTTTGCTGACAGTGTTATTATAATGTTACACATAGAAGAAAAAATAACATGGTGAGTTATATCAGGTACACGAAAATCAGCCCTTTAAAATAAAAATAATAAAATAAATAAATGAGTAAACGAATCCTTCTAATAACATGACTCAGACAAATAAATTTCTGGCTGAAATAATAAAAAGAATCTTTATTTTCTTGCTTTAAAATGTTGATTTAGATTTTGCTGAAAGTGTTATTATAATGTTACTCGTGGAAGAAAAAATAACATGGTGAGTTATATCGGGTACACGAAAATCAGCCCTTTAAACTAAAAATAATAAAATAAATAAATGAGAAAACGAATCCTTCTAATAACATGACTCAGACAAATAAATTTCTGGCTGAAATAATAAAAAGAATCTTTATTTTCATGCTTTAAAATGTTGATTTAGATGGTTAAATTTTGACTGGGAATTATTTTTCCCTGTTGGCTATAGAATTAAATGCGAACATTTAACAATACAATAATCGGAACGAAGAGATTCAAGCTTCATCTAAGCTCTGTACGTACTTGTATGTGTTTGAGAGTGTGTGTGGTGGGTCTGTTATGTATTCCATTGACGCAGGCATTCTAGCGTTGACTGAGACAGATGCTTAACCTGTGACAAAGACATTTGTTGTAAAAAAAATACGACAGATAAAGAGAAAATATCTTTTTGGTTTTCGGAGAATGATCATTTGTCGAGTATCAACAGTGCAAAACTAATTTGATGTTAAAGTTGTTTCTATGTTAAAAATAATTCATAAAGTAAGATGTTCAAAATAGAAACTCAGGTAATATTGATGATAAATGGTTACAACTGATACAGGTACAACAGAAACAGATTTAACTACTTTCTGACCAGAAATGAGTGACTCACTTTATGTTTATTTATTGCCGTGTAATTTGGCAATGGTCAAATTCCCATTCTCTCAACGAATTTAACCCTCGGCCACCGCCTTCTAGCACCCATAAGATAAAAGGTTTGGGGTCTCGCCACAATTGTGGATTGACGAATACGGTCGGGACTCGACATATAGATGCTAATGCTTGATGCGACCAACCGATTGATCGAATCGGGCCAGTCCTACCACTCATCTAGCCCAGCAAGGGCCAAAGTGTATTGTAAGTCACTTTTCCATTCGGTTACTGTGCCTATGACTGCTAAACCACCAGGATCCCGTCCTTAAACATCACGGGTCACCACCTACGGTCAACAGATAGGCTCATTGCGGTTGGGGGTTACTCCACTACAGAGGTGCAGTCGGCGTATTCTATAGCCACAACCGACAGGGCTGGTTACTGACTTTGCTTGGAAAATTCTTTATCAGTTATATCCATCTAATCACATCTGATCCCTTTCAAAATTTCCGTATTTTTCATACCCCTATCTGCTTTAATCTTATCCCCAGGTAAGATGCATTGAGATATGAGGAGAATCAAATTTTTTATTCGCTCAAACCTTTTTAGTGACCTCTGTTTATATTTCGACCCTAGATGGTTTGTTTTCTGCAATTTTTCCTTTGACAATTTCCCAGAAATTTTCCAAAGGATTTAGCTGAGAGCTATTTCCAAGCCAGTCCAGTTTTGTAATCTTGATAAAAAAGCTCGACATGACCTTTGATCAGTAACATGGACCAATGTCATGCATGACGATGGAATACTGATAAAAACCCAATTCCAGGTTCTTCCGATGGTGTTTCACATATTTAGAGTCATTCATGCTTGTTTCAGGAGACAAGAACAGTCTTGCAATCCAAGATTCAGTTGCAAAGTCGCTGGGGTTGTAGACCACACTGACTGCACCTCTGCAGAGGGGTAAGACCCAACGAGTTTCCTGGATATGATACTGAACAATCTGATGCTGAGGTTCCAGTGATGCTGGGGTTTTGGAGAATGCAGAGCACCCCTTCATTGCTACTGCTCCCTGGTCCACTCTGGCCCGGAATTGTAGCACCTGATAGAGCCCTATCTATGGGTTAAATAGAACTAAACTGCGTACTTATGCTAAACTGAATTGTTTGAATTAGAACTGTTTGACAAAACGGAAAAGCTTGAAATAGAAATGATTTTGACTATTAAACTGTCTACTTACATTTAAACTGCGTACTTATGCTAAACTAAATTGTTTGAAATGGAACTGTACTTAGGCTAAACTGAATTGTTTAATATAGAACTTTTTTGACATTTAACTCTATGTAAAAAATCTATACTTATACTAAACTGAATTGTTTGAATTAGAACTGTTTGACAAAAGTGAATAGCTTGAAATAGAAATATTTTTGACAATTAAACTGTGTACTAATGCTAAACTGAATTGTTTGAAATAGTGCTGACTATTTGTATAAAAATGGATTTGGCGTTTAATAACCTACAAAGGTTGATATGCCATAAAACCCAACCAACCAACCAACCAACCAACCAACCAACCAACCTATATTCAGATATGGCTCAAATCCTATGGCTCGATGGTTGTTTCAATGCTAATACTGTAGTTTTTTCATTAAACATTTTGCTACTTAGTCTTCTAAGATGCCGATTACATACTTCAAGGTAAAGCAAAGTTGATTTGTCAGCTATAGGTTAAATAGTACAGCAACTGTCCTTCTACAAGGATGGCTTTAGCATTAAATAACCCATGAAGTTTGATATGCCTTTAAAAAAAGAAACGAAACCAAACCAAACCAGAATTTTTTTCCCAGTCTTTATTTGTTTAAGCTTTAAACACATTAGCTGAAAACAAATGTGCAAGTTTGAACCATTTAAGAACAAACTCTGCTCGCGTTATATTGGTAACCTGCCCTATCAGTGGGGCTGAGAATAGGCTCACTGTATCCACTGCAAAGAGGTAAGACCCTCACAAAAAAAAAAGAAGGATGCCCAGAGTATGATATTAAACTACATCTAATGGTGAGGCTCGACTTTTCAAAATTCGTGGAGTGTGGGGGTATTCCTTTATTGCCATTACTCCCAGGCCCACACTGATACGGAGTGATTGTATCTGTTTGTCCCTATCTATAGTTCAAATTGATCTGTTTAAAAATTATTCGTATTTGGTAGAATCGTGTGAAAATTCTCTTAAAAACTACACAGAAAAAAATGAACGAACAATGAAGCTGACTCCTTTACTTTTAGACATAAGATAACCTTAGCCGGGTTGACATGCCGTTAAAATCATTCAGTCAGTTAATACACATAAGACACATCAATTGTCCTTAAAAATGAGCATGAGGAAACATTTTCAAGTTTCTTGCGGAGGGCTATGGTATTGACGGCTGAAGTTGTCTTGAAATGTTTGTCGTTTCTATGTACCATAACACATCATCATTATGTCGCACTCTCAGCACAGATATCCCTGACCCTCTCTCGCCACCGCTCCCTATCGTCCATTGCTTCCGGTAGGTCTTCAGGACTACATCCTGTATCAGTACAGAGCTACTGTATGTAGGTTCAAGTTGGTCGTCCTGCCTTTGCTCGTCCATGTGAAGGGGTCCACAGGAGTACATCGCATACGAGCTCGTTTCTACTTCTCCAGCAATGTCCCGCATGTCTGGTTCGTCTAATTTTGATAGTTTTCGTGATGGGTGCTTGGTGGCCGAACAGCTGCTGCTTCTTCACTAACATTGGTAGGACTGTACCAGGAGATTATTGTTGCGCTGGGGTTGCCATTAAAAGTAGCTACCATCATCCTAGGTTGTATTTTCTCTATGCTATTTAGTGATTTTAGGGCTCGTGGTCCTCGCTAACGTTATTTGTGTGAGAAGAAAACGATTTGGACATTTGTAGCAGAGGAAATGTATTACGGTTTAATATTTTCTCATGCTAAACAATGTAAGAACAATTCACGACGATTCAACCATGACATTTTATTGTTCGAGCAAACTTAACTATATGTATACAAAAATGACTTAAAATATCAAAAGAATACATCAAGAGGATAAGTAGAGAAATTATCATACTGTAATCGAAAAAAGTCTCAAGTATAAAGTCCTTAATTACGTTGAGAACAGAAGAGTTGAATGAAAACTTACATGTTTGAGACATGTTCTCGTGTGCTATGCGGTCGTTGGGGGCCCAAGCTATCTTTGTTCGTGTGGACAGGAGCGAATATATACACTCTAGTGGAACCACAAGCGAAAGAGAATTTGACTTTGCTGCGCATTTCTTTTACATGCTACTTTGGTCACGCCACCAAACGGCTATTAATCGTACTATCTGGCAGACAAAGGATGTAATCCCTACAAACCCAAATCATATGCAGTGAAATGATGACACAATAAAAGAAAACTTTTTAAAAATTTTAATCACGCAACATACATAATTAATAATAATGATATACTGATACGGGTCAGTTCATTCTTGGGTGGAGACCTGAGATCGCATCAGATGAGCACTTGGTCGACCTAACAGTACCGAGGTCGATGGAGACTGCGATATAGCGGCGCCAAAATACAGTTTTTCTAAAGCATTACTGTTTCATTTATGTTTTTTTTTTTCCAAATCAAATATTCATATTTGAAAACTCGGAAGTTGGGCGTAACACACACACACACACACACACACACACACACACACACACATACACACACACACACACACACACACACATAAACACACACACACACACACACATATGTGCATATATATAAACATGGGGAAAAACGACATAAATAAAACAGTGATACTTTAGAAAAAGTGTATTTTGGCGCCACTAAATCGCAGGGTCCATCGACCTCGGTACTGTTAGGTCGACCAAGTACTCATCTGATGCGATCTCAGGTCTCCACCCAAGAATGAACTGACCCGTATCAGTATATCATTATTATTAATTATGTATGTTGCATGACTGAAATGAAAAAAAAAAGGGTTTTCTAAGAAAATTGTAATATATATATATATATATATATATATATATATATATTACAATATAATCTTAACGTATCTGTCAGGTGGGGTAGCCTAATGTTCAATAATTGACGAATGTTTTCATTTAAAAAGTTTAGCTTAGTTTGCCACAAGGCTAGAAATATAAGCTAACCAGTGATAATCGAAATCTCAAATAATGGTCTGCTAATCTTGCTAGTTAACTATAGACCTCTCTTGTGCATTATTTATCTGTTTATTCATTAATTGATATTATAAATGTTATATAGTATGGAATACTCGTTTCGGGAGGTCTCCAACGCACGTGTATCCCGTGAGCTAACAAGACACCGATAAAGATTAAGTTCTGCTTTTTGGGGCTGAAAGTTAAACTTTCGGCGGAAGTGGAATTGTGGGATATTTTACTTTATTTAATGTTCGTATTTTATTATTTCTTTGATTTTTTTAAATAGATTTTATTGATTTATCAATCCTTACAACATCACGCAAGGTGCCCTTTTTGAAGCACCTTGTGAGGATCGAACTCCCTTCTCAGTTATAATTAATCGACAAGATTACCACTAATGTGCCGCAATTTACGAGGATTGATTGATAAGTAAGGTCTCCAATACAATAAAACTAAAAGAAAACTAAAAATAAAAGTTTCATTATTCTTTGAAAAAGTTTCATCATTCCGTTTGTTCAGGATCAAACAGAATTATGAGACTTTTTAAAAGAATAATGAAACGCAACACACTTTACCAAACGCCCTTTTCCACTTTTCCAGAAGAGAGTATTTGTCTATATAAACGAAACAACACGAGTGTACATAACAAGCAATGACTTTCTGCTCGGAGTACGATATCTGGCAACTAGTCTACATGATCCAGTGATTTTCTTATCCTGTTGTAAAAGAATTTATAAATACAAACTAGTAAATTCACCTATCATGTAGACCTCTGTGCTCTTATGACCCCCCAGTCAAAGTTTTATTCATTCCTAGGGGTTTATAGGGACCACTTTGAGAAGCTCAATGCTAGGTATACGATATCTGGCAACTAGTTTACATGATCCACTGTGTTTGTTTTCCTGTTATAAATGCAAACTAGGAAATTCACCTCCCCCTTGTTGACCTCTGAACTTTTATAGACCCTGACAAAATTTTAATCATCCCCAGGGGTCTATATGGACCCCTTTGAAAAGCCCTGGTCTAACTAAAGCGGACTGTTCGTATTGGTAAGAAAGTGGAATTAAAAATCAAACCAACCAACAAATATATGCGTCCTCCACAGGGTGCTACGATTTAAGTTTGAACGTAATAAAATTTTACATGAATTAAGAAAGATAAACGAAAGTAAATAAGAACGCATGTAAAAAGATTACACTTAATTTAATGTTGTTTTAATTGATTTTTATATAAAGATTATACATAGAATAGCTTTTAATACGTTTGAGAATAAAATAAAAATATTAGAAATCAATATTACCAAGTGATAATTTATCAAGACCATTTTTTGTAAACCAATATCCAAATTGTCCACACTATTTATCATTTGATGTGTAAACCTTTATTTCTTAGTGATATATAACACACACTGCAGGATTGCAAACACATTGATACCACAGGCTCACCACATCCACCTTGATTTTCCGGAGGCCACTCAGTGTTCGCGTCAGGTGGGTGTTATTAAACTGAATCGCCCAAGGAGCCACCCTCTCAGGCATGTACCTGCTTTATAGGGGTTAAGTTCATGGCTTAGTGCTTTAGACACCACAATATGAGAAATGCCGAAGGGACCAAGCATTTTTAAAAAAATAGTCACGCATGAGACGATTAATTTATGGCTTCTCACAATAAAATGACCATGTGTTGCATCCTGACCGTGGGAATCACTTAAATACCCATTGATACTACAGTCTACCCTCCACCCCTTTGTTTGCTGGGGGCCGCCTGTTGTTCGCACGGGGTTGGTATTATTAAACCGATCGTCTGATCCGAAGAGGCCTTTCCCCCAGGCAATACCTGCTTGGTAGGGCTGAGGTCACTGCTTGGCGCCTGAGGCACCGTAAAAATGGGAATGTCGACGGGAGGGCTGAGCTCATTGCTTGGCAACTGAGGCACCGTAGAATTAGTAATGTCGACGGGGTCAATATTTTTTTATGACAGCCATGCATTAGTCTCGATCGTCCCAGACCCCACCCCTCTATAAAATGACCTAGTGTCAAACTCTGACTAGGTGGAAAGTCGGATAAATATCGATATAATTCCCCCGAATTGGTTTTCTGGGGGGGTCTTCCGGCGTTCGTGTCTGGTGGTAGTTATTATGCTGAACGGCTGGTTCCAGGGGACCTTCTTCCAAGACGATACCTGCTCGGCAGGAAGGAGTTTATCGCTTGGCGCCTTAGGCACTCCAAAATGGGAAATGCTGACAGAATCAATCATTTTTGTGATAGCTCTGCATGAGTTTTGATTTGTGCCTGCCACTCCATCCTCAACCGCATTAAAATCACCTTGTGTCACATCTGGCCTGGTGGGAAGTCGGATAAATCCTTTAAGAATATTAACTGTTTTGAGGTACATCTAACTCTGGTAGATTTTGATAGAGTATCTGTTTCTTTATTTTAATGGCATATCAACCTTCATGTGTTATTCAATGCCAAAGCCATTCTTGTAGAAGAACAAAAGTGATACTATTTAACCCATAGCTGGGGGGGGGGTTCATACCTTTCCTAAAAGCATTTATCCGAAAGTGAATGCAATAGTTCGACTGGAGTTCGAACTCACTTCGAGGCCGTTACCCCACGGTAGCTCCCCCATTTATATCACGATCTTCCCACTTGTTTTTAATGGAGACATCGTTAATAGATAGGTGCTAATTAAGATTGAATAATGATCATTTAATAATCATTGAGAAAATAGATTAAATGATTGAGGGAATTGTGACGTCAGTGATGATGCAGTTACCGTTAAGAAAGACAGACACAGATTCCATTATAATGAGAGAAAAAGAGAAGGTAAGACAACTGTCATATTTTGGTTCCCGAGTTTTAAGAAATCAAAAGTGCTAGTTCCGCCAATATGTAAGGAAAACGAAGTGCCGTTTTTGCCATTGTTATTTGTCAATAAAAGGTGATGGGACTCTCTCTCTCTCTCTCTCTCTAACTAACATCTTACTTGTGTTGAATTTAATATGGTTACCTTCATGAGTAATCGTGACAATAACTAAAGAGGAACATTTCTGGTTAGGTAACTAAATCCATTTTAACAAACGCTTTTATCGACTAGGCTGTTTTAATACTGGGTGTTTTTTGAGGAGGAAAGAGGACTTAAAATTTAACATAGAAGAAATTAGGATGAGGAAAAACAACTGCTTTATCACGACTAATACTATTACTAGTAGTAGTTAATAGTAGTAGTAGTAGTAGTAGTATAAAAAGAAGAAGAGGGAGAGGATGAGAATGTTGGTATTGGTTTAGATAACAGTTACAGCAGGAAGTTGTAAACAATATTCGTACTTTGATATATATATATATATATATATATATAGTGTGTGTGTGTGTGTGTGTGTGTGTGTGTGTGTGTAAAAACTTTAGTTGTAGAGGCAGTTAAATACCTTGTAGATCATTTGTTTATTCATTTGTGCGTGCTGTTAAAAAAAAAAAAAAAAAGAATGACGTAAACTGAAAAGACGAGAAAGACAAAGATGATCCTCAGTTTAAGCTGAAAAACGCAAATTTACAGATATGTTTGAATTTCTATCGTTTTATTGTTTTTTTTTTTTTTGTTTTGTTTTTTGTTTTTTTAAGAAATATTTACAAGTATTGTGATATTTCCTTCTGTTGCAATAACAATTCACCCATCTCTTTCTGGTGACCGTGAAAAGCGTTAAGCATGAGATATATGCGGTATGATTAAAAAAATATCGAGACTAGAGTGTTACATTGTTTTAAGTTTTGAATTTAACATTTAAATAAAAACATGTGCACACCTGAACGACTTACATGATTAGTGATGATGTCTAGATGTCTAGACAGCTGTTTCAAATAGTCGGTGTCAATCTGAAAGAAAATTATGAAATCACCGTCAATACTTATTTAACAAAATATTTTTTGTGAAATGCAGGATTACGCAAGTGTAGGAAACTTCATGCTCCCAAGAACTAGTTCCGGGCACTTTTTCTTCTTTTTTTTTTTTTTTTTGTTTACTAGCATATCAACTTTCATGGGTTATTTAATGCCAAAACCATCTTTGTAGGAGAACAGTAGCGGTACTATTTAATCCATAGCTGGGACGGGGGATTAGTGGGTTCATACCTTTCCGAAGTATATAAGTCCGAACGCGAACTTAATAGCGCGACTGGGGTTCGGACTCGCTCTGTTCAGCACGTTAACCAAAACGCCAAGGAAACTCCGCCCATAAATAAACTGAGACTAGAATTGTAATGATATAGTAAATGACATAACACAAATTGCGTATACGTCAGGCACAAGACTACGAAAGTGAGACATCAGTGCAGGATAACGAACTCGTAGTTTAGGATTCTACATTATCACAGTAGTTAAAAAAACAAACAAAAAAAAAAAAAAAACACAAACTTTTGCACTAAAAAGGTTGGTTGGTTGGTTGGTTGGTTGATTGGTTTTGTTTTCTTTTACGGCGTATCAACCCTTTTCTGGTTATTTAACGCCGAATTAATTTTCAAACAATTCAGTTTAGTATAAAAATATTTTTTGTTTACCGTTAAAAGTCAAAACTGTTCTGTTTCAATCAATTCAGTTTAGCATGAGTACACAGTTTAAATGTCAAAAACGGTTCTATTTCAAACAATTCAGCTTAGCTTAAGTACACAGTTTATTTCTATTTGATCCATAGATAGGGCCCATTCAGGCGCTACCATTACGAGCCAGAATGGACCTGGGAGCGATGGCAATGAAGGGGTACTCTGTATTCCTTAAAGCTCTAGGATTACTGGAGTTTCACCATCAGATTGTCTTGTGTCATATCCAAGACACTCGTTAGGGGGAGGGTCTTACCCCTTTGCAGAGAAGCAGTCAGTGTATTCTACAGCCCCAGCCGACTGGGCAAGCAGTAAAAAAAGAAATTTCTTACAAATTTTGACTGAATACGTGGTGCATTCAATAAGTATACAGACTTTTTTATACAGACATTTAAAATTGTCGTAGACTCTTGTAAATTCTGTATGTTATTGCTATACATCTTATGAGATGACTGACCTACTTTTTTTATGATTTCAGGTTCAAATAAACAGCTACAGCAGCAATTGGAATACACCCTACTAAAGCCAGATTGTCACAGCTGGTGAATTTCAAAAAATGCCACAGAAACGTATGGAATGCTTCAGACTGCTTTTCGACCATCTTGCATGAGTCGAGGATCAGTTTTTCAGTGGCATAAGAGATTCAAGGAAGGCAGGGAGTCTGAGAGGGATGATGAGAGGTGTGGGAGGAGTAAGGAAGTCAATACAGCAGAAGTCATTGGCCAAAGGGTTAGGGTTAGGGTTATTATGTTGAGGTTTTAAGGGAGTTCAGGAAGAGATTCCGTGGGAAGAGGCCTGCACACTTCAAATCGGGTCAGTGGCATTTCCACCAGGACAATGCACCAGTCCACAACTCCATCCTTGTCACAGACTATTTGACCAAGATGGGCATCAAGACAGTTCGTCACCCTCCCTGTCCAGAACTTGCTCCCTGTGACTTTTGGTTATTCCCTAAGCTCAGAGGCTGTCGTTATGGGACAATTGAGGAGATGAAAGAGGCTGTGATGAAGGTCATTGACACGCTCACACAAGAGGACATCCATGGGGCCTTCCAGAAGTTGTTGGAAGGGTACAAGTGCATTGCAGCCGGAGGAGATTACTTCGAAGGGGACAAGAGTTTCATGTGTGTACTATCAATAAAAGTGCCCATACGAAAAAAGTCTGGAAACTTATTTAATGATCCTCATATGTATTTTTCTACGAAAGAAAAAATGATGCAACAGTTTAAATCAATTAGAAAAAATGTTTCCATCTTTTTTATTTGCATATCCAGATAAAATTATCTGGCCAGTCGGCTGGGACTGTAAAATACGGTGACTGTAGCTCTGCAGAGAAGTAAGAACACACACACTGCGACCCGCAACGAGTCTCCTGAAATATGACAATAAACCATCTGCTCGGAACTTTGGAGAATGTGAAATACCACTTCTTTGGCATTACTCCCTGTTTCAACCAGGGGAGGGGTACCTGTTAGGGTCCTATCAATGGTTCAAATAGTACTATTTAATCATTTTCTATACTGAAAACCATTTAACTGTACGCAAGGTGAACTCTGTAGGGAACGAATAGATAAATCAAAAATTAAATTAAAAAAAGTAAATAAATAAATAAATAAAAAGAAAACTATTAAATTTGAAGAAACTCCCAGAGGTCTCTAACGGAAAAGGAGATGACGCATACGTAAAAGAAAAAAGGCATTCCTCTTGAAAAAGGAGACCATATTATCTTTCTCTTTCAGGCAGCGTCCGTCGAACCAACAACACCATTTTGCTGTCTGGTGTTTTGGGCACCACGCCTACGTCTTGGGACGTAGTGTCGGTTAGTCCCTTCACCCAGTAAATAAAGGAAAGTATAGAAGAAATGTTTTCGTCTCTTATCTATTTCTATCTTTTCTTTTTGTATATTTCTTTTGGGACTTTCTTTGGGCAAGGCATTGTACCGGCCAGTCAACGTGGGGTAAAATAATATAACCAAAATATGGAGTCAGATATCTACGGCAACACACCCTTGCCCTTAGCCCCTGACCTTCAAAGCCTTCAAACCCCACAGCTCTAACCCGTTTAAAAATAAAGTTAGCAACAAACTATTCGCTTATGAATCATATCATATATAATAATAATAACCCACAAGGGTTCATATGACATTTAACCAAAATAGCCAAACTAAACATTAATAAGTAAAGTAAACTTGGCGACCTTTGTCAAGCTAACCCAAAGGCTCCCTTCTCAATAGCTACTACACCAGGGCGTAGGGGAGGGCGCTACTCCTTTTCCTGGATTGCTCCACTTTACCATTGATACATACCTTATATTGCTGAGAGTAAGGCAAGGCAGTATCAAGTACTGTTTTTAAAGTCTTTGGTATGACGCGCCCTGGAATTGAACATAGGTCATCTGGACCATTAGCGAATACTCTACCCACAAGGCCAATGAGCCGGTTAAATTTAGATAAACGACTCAAATACATGCCAAAAAATATGACGTACATAAAATGACGAAAACGATGGTGAACACTAAAAACAAATGTTTGTTTTTAGTAAGGCAAAAGTTTGTTTTTAGCAAGGCACAAGGCCACTGATACTGAGACAGTAATATCACAAAGCACAGTGAATATGACTAGATTGGGAATCACCATTAAGTGGATAGGGATATGTTTACAATCGGTCCACTAGAAAGAGAAAGAGAAAGAGAGAAAGAGAGAGGAGATTTACGTGCTGAATGAGATCGCGAGACTCAATATACGAATTTAGATAGATAGATAGATAGATAGATAGATAGATAGATCGAATAATAGATACGAAAAGGATGATAGATTTATTATATTCAATAATTGTCTTCGAGTTAAAAAAGCTAATTAATTCTAGACGCTGAGAGGCGACGTGACAGAAAAACAAAAACGGAAAGTATAACAGTATGACTTTGTCTTTGTCTACGATTAAATGTTTCAAATAATCTCTAAGGGTGCGTGGTGATAAGGGAATAGGGTGGGGAGATTTGAAGCAGCTTGAGTTAAAGAGAGGAAGTGTTTGTTATGGAGTGGGGGAGGTTCACACCCGCGCACATGTTTTTGTACGTTTCCCTTCGGTGACTTTAACCTTCACCTAACACAATTGGGTGCAGATGGTGTCGGTAAACAACAAGACCTTGTACTACTCTCGCCTCATAGTAACCCTACTCCCAAGAGGCATAGAGGGAATTGGTAGGATGGTGGATGATGAAAAGAGCGTGAGTAACGACGCTTATCGGGTGTCAACATCTTTTTTTTTTCTTTTGTTTGTTATTTTTGCTTTTAGTTATTTTTGTTTGTGCGTGTTGTTTATGTACAGGTAACCACCGTTCTATAAAAGTTCACTTATCGCCATTTTGTTTTTACGAAAGATTTATATTACTACATGCTTGCAGCGTTTTCCACAATGGCGTAAAATGAAAAAGCAATTACTATTACCGTAAATTGCGGCGTACAAGTCGACTTTTTAGAAAAGTTTCGTTGTTTAATGGCATATCAACCTTCGTGGGTTATTTAATGCCGAAACTATCCTTGTAAAAAAACAACAGCTGTGATGCTATTCAATCCATAGCTGCAGGGAAAAGAGGTTTCATACCTTTCCAAAAGTGAACGTAAAAGCTCGACTGGAGTTCGAACTCGCTTATTTCGAGGCCGCAGATCAGTCATTTCGCCACAGGAATTACTCCCTGAACGTCTAATCTCCCTAGTTTCATTAAAAGGTTGAAGTTAGTGTTTGAGACGACCCATAAAGTGGGTCTGCTTTGACTTTTTAAGTCTGAAAAAAAAATCGAATAAATAAATAAATAAGACTCTAAAAAACTTTTAAGGCAAGACTAAAATCTAAACCTTTACAACAAAGTGCTCAGTAAATGGAATAATAATCTTCATTGTCGATACAAACGAGTAATCGTAAATCTACCAGACTGTCACAAACATTTCCAACTTAAACTCGTTTTTAGTGAACATACGGGGTGTCTCAATATACATGGGACCCATGTGACAGTTAATAACTCAACTTATAATAATGTTGTGTTGTTTTTTTGTTTCAGATTTGAAAACATTATATAATAACAAATGTTAATCCTTGATCACAATGCCTTGGACAAGGAAGGAAAAATATTTGGAGACACAATCATTCAAAACTGTCTCAAAATAGATACAACCCATTAATATGACAATGATTTATTACTTAGATAAGAGACTCAAAAAGGTTTGCATGGCATGGAAGCTGATATGATAACAATTAAGAAACATTGATTTGATGTCTCAAGCTCAAAGGATGCATTTTTTAGTGGACATGTTCAAATGACGGCTTGCTCAGTCGGCTGGGGCTGTAGAATACATCGACTGCATCTCTGCCGAGGGGTGAGACCCTCCAATGAGTGTCCTGGATATATGACTCTAAACGATCGGATGGTGAGATTCCAGTGATGCTGGGGCTTTGGGGAATGTGGCGCACCCCTTCATTGCCATTGCTCCCAGGTCTACTCTGGCCCGGCGTGGTAGCACCTGATAAGGCCCAATCTATGGGTTAAATAGAACTAACAGCATACTTATGCTAAACTGGATTGTTTGACTTTTTGAATAGCTTGAAATAGAAAAATCTTTGACAATTAAACCGTACTGACATTTAAACTGCGTGCTTATGCTAAACTGAATAGTTTGAAATGGAACTGTTTTTGTCATTGAAAATGTGCTTACACTAAACTGATTTAATATAGAACTGTTTTGACATTTAACTGTGTGCAAACAAATCCTCTACTTATACTAAACTGAATCGTTTGAATTAAAACTGTTTGACTAAAAAATAAACAGTCTACTTACATTTAACCTGCCTGCTTATGCTAAACTGAATTGTCTGAAATGGAACTGTTTTTTGACATTGAAACTGTACTCACACTAAACTGAATTGTTTAATATAGAACTGTTTTGACATTTAACTATGTATAAACAAAAACTTTACTTACTAAACTGAATTAGCTGAATAAGAACTGCTTGACTAAACTGAATAGCTTGAAATAGAAATATTTTTCACAATGAAACTGTACTTACATTTAAACTGCGTACTTATTGTTTGAAATAGAACTATTTTCATAAAAATGGGTTTGGCGTTGAATAACCTATAAAGGTTGATATGCCATAAAACCCAAACAACCAAACCAAATGACTGCTATTGCGCTTGTTTCAGTAATAAATCATATTAATGAGTTGCATCAATTTTGAGACACTTTGTACTAAACAAATTATCATCGTACTTATAAATAAATGAATGAATAAATTTTACTTTAAATTTTGAATTATTTTATGACGGTTAAAAAATGAATTCTAAGACACCACACAATAATTTTAAAAGTATTTACACATATAGACTTATAAAGTTAAAATCTAATAGTGATATGCTTGAAATTATTATTTGACAATAAATGGATGATTGATCACATCTGTCTTCAAATTATGTTCATCGTTTGTAGCTTAACGTATGTTTAAGAGTCGGCCTACGCGGCTGGTATCGGCCTAATCCGGATTTTGAAAAAAATTGAAAAATCTTGAGGTCAACTTATTTACCTAATTGAATTGTACGCTGGGATTTACGGCAACTTATTTTATAGTAAAATACATCAAATTTCTTCTGATTCACCCACTTAACTCTTCACACACCTAACTACTAAAACACACAAAACACAGACCGACAGACATCGACACTACTGAAGAAAATAACATCTATCAGATGTTGACCCAACAATGGCCAAGTGTCAAACTGAGAAAATCATGGCTTCTGCGCATAGGCTCCGCGCATAGTCTATTCAAAATCCCCAGAAAATTCTCAGTTATAAAAAAAGGCATATTTTTCAACCAATCATTTTTTTCCACAAATAGTATTTTCTGGAGCCGGTGTTTGAAGTCGGGGACATATAAATAGGGCAAGCGGAAGTCACACGGGCAGTTGAACCGTCAGCCGTCGCTGTGAGGGTCACCCGACAAAACCGTCAGACCAGATCAAAACAACTGCTTGACGCCGACCCGATAACCACCCGTCAGCCGGCCAGATATTCCATTCGTTTGTTTATTTTATTTATTCAATGAACGGAATAAACTAAACCTTCTTGTCAGTCTTATTTTTCTTGCAACCACACGCTTATATAAAACACTTATTTTTCGAAAAATACCTTGAATGTTCCCCAGACAAAATTAAAGTGCTCACTAAACAGCTGATTGGTGAAAGATTCTGTTATTTCTCACATTCAAAACTCAGATGAGAGAATGTTTCAGTCATTTCCTTCCTTTTGTTTTTACAAAACAGATTAAATCAAAATGCAAACATTAGAAAAAGGCATTGGCCATAACTCGATATCTTGCTCGTGGTCATGGAATTGATTGATTGGTTGATTGATTTTTAACGGCATCTCAACCCGTCTGGTATTCTTTTTTGCCAAGATGTAAACGAATTGCGTTCACTGTACATCCATATTCATATTTTTATGCAGTGGTTTCTTTCGAGTTTTTTTGCATACAGATATATGACATCAATAATTCCAATTTTATACTAATAATTTGGAGAGGAGTCCTCGTAGCGTAGTGAGTAGTATACCGGACTGCGACATCGTAGTAAACGAGTTCGAACTCCAGTCGTGCTATTACGTTCACTTTCGGACTAATACCCTTGGGAAAGGAGTGGATTCGCTTATATACCCAGGCTATGGGTTAAATATTACCACTACTGTCCTTCTACAAGTATTGCTTACGCATTGAATAACCCACGAAGGTTGATATATCATTAAATTAAGGAACGAAATGAAATATAAAACTACCCATCAAGAAAAAAATTCTATACCAACAGAATAAAACAATAACGCACAGATAATTTTGGCTACTTAATATATATATATATATATATATATATATATATATATATATATATATATATATATATATATATATATATATATATATATATATATATATATATATATATATATATATATATATATATATATATATATATATATATATATATATATATATATATATATATAACCGTACTAATAGGTAGAGTTTTCGCCATTGGCTCGGAAGACCGGGGTTCAATCCCAAGTCGAGTCATACCAAAGACTCAAAAATGGTACTTGACACATCCTTGCTTAACACTCTGCATTATAAGTTACGTATCAAGAGTAAAGTGGAACAAGTGTTTCTCTCTGAGCTTATGTTGTCTTTCTTTCTGTTCTGTTAAAAGTTAGTATATCATAAATATACTAATGCTAATAAATGGTCCTTTTTCCTTCTCTTTGAGCTTATCTTGCCTTTCCTTCTGTTGTGCTGAGAGTTAATATATTATGAATATACTAATGATAATAAACGGTCCTTGGTGAGTAAGTAATGGACTAAATATATTCATTAACATCAAGCATTTCCAATATATATATATATATATATATATATATAACACTCAGCATTATAAAGTAAGGATCAGGGGTAAAGTGGAGCAATCCATGGAATAGAGTAGTGCCCTCCCCTACTCATCGGCGTGGTAGCTATTGAAAAGGGAGCCTTCGGGTCACCCTCGACTATGGTCACCAACTTTACTTTTATATATATATCATATTTACCCAATCCCTCCGCTCGGGCAGGATGTGACACAAGGTCAATTTTTAAGCGAAGTTTAACAGGTTTGTATTCAGAGTTTTCCTTCTCCTAGACTAGTTGCCTCACCAAGGCTGAAGAACCTAGTCTGCTCTACTATTTACCCATAGCTGGATTCATACCTTTCCCAAGAGTATTAGTGCAATGTGAAATGCAATTAGTCTCGGCCAGGATTTGAACTCGTGTCGCCGTGTCCATTTCCTATGACGATGACCATTACACCACGGGCATACATATATAGAGATAGAAAGAGAGAGAGAGAGAGAGAGAGAGAGAGAAAGAGAGAGAGAGAGAGAGAGAGAGAGAGAGATTTAATTTAGGATAGAGTAGACACATAGTTAATAAGTCTTGGCGACGGTCAGTTTCTCGCCAATGCGATGAATCAAACTATCAGATCATCACTTCGTCTGATGATCGCATGAGCGAGAAACTGAGTCACCAAGCGCCGTCGACTTTGTGTCTACGGTATTTCACTTTAGATCTACGTATGCCCTATCGCTGATATTGAGTACAATTATACATATACCGAACTATATTTTAAATTGTTTTGTGAGTGTGTATGTCTGCGTGTGCATTACGAGGATCCTTAAATAAGTTTCCAGACTTTTTTCGTATGGGCACTTTTATTGATAGTACACACATGAAACTCTTGTCCCCTTCGAAGTAATCTCCTCCGGCTGCAATGCACTTGTACCGTTCCAACAACTTCTGGAAGGCCCCATGGAAGTCCTCTCGTGTGAGCATGTCAATGACCTTCGTCACAGCCTCTTTCATCTCCTCAATTGTCTCATAACGACAGCCTCTGAGCTTAGGGAATAACCAAAAGTCACAGGGAGCAACGTCTGGACTATAGGGAGGGTGACGAACTGTCTTGATGCCTATCTTGGTCAAATTGTCTTTAACAAGGATGGGGTTGTGGACTGGTGCATTGTCCTGGTGGAAATGCCACTGACCCGATTTGAAGTGTGCTGGTCCCTTCCCAAGGAATCTCTTCCTGAACTCCCTTAAAAACTCAACATAGTAACCCTAACCCTAACCCTTTGGCCAATCAACTCTGCTGTATTGATTTCCTTACTCCTTCCACATCTCACATCATCCCTCACAGACTCCCTGCCATCCTTGAATCTCTTATGCCACTGAAAAACTGATGCTCGACTCATGCAATATAGTCGAAAAGCAGTGTGAAGCATTCCATAAGTTTCTGTGGCATTTTTTCCAAGTTTAAAACAGAATTTTATTGCATATCGTTCTTCACGTCCAGATTGCATTTTTGAAATTCACCAGCTGTGACAATCAGGCTTTAGTAAGGTGTATTCCAATTGCTGTTGTAGCTGTTCATTTGAACCTGAAATCATAAAAATTGGTCAGTCATCTCATAAGATGTATATCAATAGCATACAGAATCTTCAAGAGTCTATGACAATTTTAAATGCCTGTACAAAAAAAGTCTGGAAACTTATTGAATGCTCCATGTATTTCCTTAATAAGGGACAAACTGACGAAATATCACACGAGAAGAACAGGACATGGCAACGAAAGGGAAAAACTTTAGAAACAAACCGAATCTCTTCGAATAGCAGCACAAAACAGCACTATAAGAACCAATCATGTGAAAGCGAAAATAGATTAACCGCAACAAAATAGCTAGTGTAGATTATGTGGTGATAGAGACGAGACGATTAATCACATAATACGCAAATATGGCAAACTAGCACAAAAAGATTATAAGACTAGACATGACTGGGTGGGAAAAGTGATCCATTGGGAATTGTGCAAGAAATTGAGAATTAGCCATACGAATATATATGCACAAAACAGAATCCGTCATGGAGAAGGAGGCATATAAACTTCTCTGGGATTTTGAGATACAAAAAGAATCACGTAACCCCGGCCAGAAGACCCGATCTAGTGATAATTAACAATGAATAGATAAGTAAATAAACAAGAGAAGAAAAAAAGTACCACAGTATCAATGAAAATGAAAAGAGAGACAAGTATTTAGACCTTGCCAGGGAACTAAAAAAACAACAACTAAGGAACATGAAGTTGAGGGTGATATCAATTGTAATAGGTGCACACAGAACGATCTCCAAAGTCTTTGTAAGGGAGCTGAAAGAGTTGGAAATTGAAGAACGAGCCGTGACCATCCAAACTACAGACTTGAAGAGACTTGCTGTCACTCAGACTCCAGTAAAAGACCATCAGTTAATGTTGATGTGAAAAACTCACAATGAGTAAAATAACAACTTAAATGATTCTTAAAATATATACTTTATAGGATATCAGTATATAAAGTCAAAATATTTTTCAACAGAATCAAATGTTAATCTCATGCCTTTTTCCTCTAGCCAAATATTTTCAACGCTGGAGGACTTGAACTCGCAAATGCCAGTTTTTTTTATATTTAATTAACTGGTATGTTTCTGCGCCGTTTTACCTGAAGTCTCGTTCAAAATCCTTAAACGATTATTCATACCACCTAAAGAAGGCTGGAAAGAGTACCGGCTGAAGCACTGTGATACACAATAAAGCTGAAGTCGTCAGTCGGTGAGATTCATTGTATAGTAACAGTACCTCAGCTTGAAAGTTCAGGCATAAGTTAGAATTGTTTGGTTTCGGGCTGTATCCTCCCCCCCACAAAAAAAAAGTATGGCGCAGAATAATGATCAAGAAATAAGTCACATTTCAAAGGCTAATAATCATGATAAAACCGGATTCAGCTGGTTTTCAATTCAGGGTGGAGATACATTAACAAAATATCAGGGGTCATTTGAAGAGAAGGGAATGACTTTTTTTTCATATGCGCCTGATACAAATTGGAGACTCAATGACAATCTGGCAATGCAACAGATATTCCTGTGTCTATGTATATATAAAAATGTATGTGTACATTTTTAAGCAGACTATCGTATAAAGATATGTATGTGAATACATAAGAGTGTACGCATATCCAGTATACATGTGTTTAAAATATGCTTATAGGTACATCTTCTTTCAGACTGCTTTAATCTATTATTACTCATTTTTTTTTTAATTTTCCAATTTAAAATGAAACCTTCAAAAGGAAACGCATAAAAATGGAGAGTTAACATACTGAAACATCCGTTTAACCTTTATTAAAGTAAATATAAACAAATTTTATTAATGCAAAGTTTACTTTAAATTAACCACAAAGTAAGTATTTAAGGCATGGACAGCTATCGATAGGCTTTCGATCATATGGAAATCAGACCTGACCGATAAAATGAAACGCAGTTTCTTCCAGGCAGCGGCCGTATCGATACTGCTGTATGGATGCACTACTTGGACGCTAACTAAACGGCTGGAGAAGAAGCTAGACGGCAATTACACAAGAATGTTGCGAGCAATATTGAACAAGTCCTGGCGGCAACACCCCACAAAGGACCAACTATATGGCCACTTGCCTCCCATCACGAAAACTATCCAAGTTAGACGAACCAGACATGCAGAACACTGCTGGAGAAGCAAGGACGAGCTCATAAGTGATGTACTCCTGTGGACCCCTACATATGGCCAAGCAAAAGCAGGACGACCAGCTCGAACATACATACAGCAGCTATGTGAGGATACGGGATGTAACCCTGAAGACCTGCCAGAAGCGATGAATGATTGGGAGAAGTGGCGAGAGAGAGTCAGGGATATCCGTGCTAGCGGCACGACATGATGATGATGAAGTATTTAATGATATTTTCATATTTATTTTAACTCTCTTCAGACGAGGATGTTAGGTTGTCATTGATTAAACGCACATGTTGCAAATGTTCCTAAAAATGTACATTAAAATCTAATAAACAAAAGAAAAGCGTCGACCTTAAATCCATTCAAATTGCGCTGAGGATGATTTAAGTATACACCGAAACATTAACGAAATCCATGACCCTTCCGTATCTTCTAATAAAACATTACTCCCTGATTGTTTTTTTACCTACGTTATTTTCGTAATTTACATTTAAAGATCTTTCCCACCTTGACGGCTGGGATTGTAGAATAATACGCAGGCACGTCCTCAATAGAGTGGTAAGACCCCCTACAATCTTGTCCTGGGTATGACACTAAACAGCTTGATAGTGAGGTTCCAGTCCTGGAGCTTTGGAGAATGTGGAGTATCCCTTCCTTGCCATTACTCCCAGGTCAACTCAGAACCCGGAGTGGTAATACCTGTTTGGGTCCCATCTATGAATCAAATAGAACTCTTTAATCATTTACTGAGGATTATTTTAATTGGTTATTGTGCAAATTATTTGTATTAAGTAGGAATACTTGATAAATAGAATTACTAATGTTAAATAACAATACTCGAAACCATCTAACAGTGTGCAAGCAAATAATTCATATCAAATAGAATTATTAGTGTTAGCAATACTTGATACCATTTAACGGTGTGCAAAGAAATGATTGATATTAAATTGAATTATTAGTGTTAGATAGGAATATTTGAAACCATTTAACTGTGCAAACAAATGATTGATATTAAATAGAATTATTCGTGATAGATAGAAATACTTGAAACCATTTAAGTATGTCAACAAATGATAAATATTAAATATAATTATCAGTGTCTGGTAGGAATACTTGAAACCATTTATGTGCAAACAAATGAGCTCTTACAACTTGTTTAGAAATAAAATTACCTAAAAACTATTCACTTACAAATCATATGTGTATAAACAGGGTTTGGCATTAACTAACCCACAAGGGTTGATATGCCGTAAAACAACTCACCAACCAATCAAGATCTTTCATTATAACAAAACTATTTGGACGTTTCGATGTTAAAAGTGAGAAATCGGTGTCAATATTAGCAGATATCACGTATGACGAGCAATTCGGCACTTAGAATAGAACCTCTGATCTCTTTTGTATCGGGTGGCCTCTGATTTCAATCAGCTGAATCCAGTTGATGAGACACAATTCGGCCGGCCGTGGTACCAGCAGCATAGATCTGGTCGGGTGTGTCTTATCACTGGACATACCTCGAGCCTCAGGGGGCCGTCACTCCAGACTTTAACCCTCCTCGGAGGGGTTTGGTTTATTGCCTGGTGCCCGAGGCGCCTCTTTTAGGGGAATCCCGACGGGGCCCGGGGCATTTTGGGGAATGTCGGGCGCGTCTGGGCTTCGGCCCAGCGCCCGGACCCACCTTAAAAAAGACGTGCTACACTCGTCCGGATGGTCGAACAAAAGAAAAATACCGCTGCCCCTGTACAAATACTTTTGCAATGACCACTTTGTGGGTGGGTGGTCGGTCACAGTACCACGAGTTTTAAGTTTGTACACAAAGCCATTTATCAGTTCTATTTCAAACAATTCAGTTTAGTATAAGTACACAGTTTAATAGTCAAAAACGTTTCTATTTCAAGCTATTCAGTTTAGTCAAACAGTTCTAATTCAAACTTTTCAGTTTAGTCTAAGTTTAGTTTTTTTTTTACACATAGTTAAATGTCAAAACAGTTGCATTTTAAACAATTCAATTTAATATAAGTACGTAGTTTAAATGTCAAAACAGTTTTATTTCAAGCAGTTCTCTTTTGCATAAGTACACAGTCTAGTTCTATTTAACTCATCGATAGGACATCTATCAAGTGCTATCATTCTGGGCTAGAGTGGACCTGGGAGCAATGACAAAGAAGGAGTACTCCCCATTCCCCAAAGCTCCAGCATTACTGGAATCTCACCATCAGATTATTTAGTGTCATATCCCGGACACCCTTTCTACAACTCCAGCTGACTGAGCAATTCCTTAGATTACTTGTAATATCTAAAAGAAAAAAAAAGTGATATAAAAAAAAGAATAAAATTAAAAACAAGAAAGTTATGACTTTTTAAAATGTGTCACTCTTTTGTGGACCATCTTGTATAACGTTTCTGCTGAACCATGAAAAAGTGTCGAAAGAATGGCTTGTTCACAATTCGTATAGAAAGTTATAAGTTTTTGGGAAGATATTTACTAAGCTTTGCTTTGTTGTGGCACAAGGCCAGATGTATGGGTCAACAAGTGAGTCTCAAATTCACAAGTAATGGTGTGCTTGTCTCCCTAGCTGAACATTACACCATGTGAGGCTAAATTTGAAAATGTTATTCGGTTCACGCATTATTATTATATTGTTTTAGATAACTGACTCCA
Source organism: Sepioteuthis lessoniana (assembly GCA_963585895.1). Lineage (NCBI taxonomy): Eukaryota > Metazoa > Mollusca > Cephalopoda > Myopsida > Loliginidae > Sepioteuthis > Sepioteuthis lessoniana. Next base: position 60,704,447 of record OY757905.1, on the reverse strand, counting down.
ATCATTTCTTCAAACAACAGTTCCAAATGCAAATATTGTTCAGTTATATGGTAATCAATATTCTTATCGAATGATTACTGCTTTTGTTATAAAATTTACATGCGTATATTGGTATAAACCATGTTAATATACAATTAATATACCATTTTAAAGTCTGAATTCCACTCGAGCCTAATAGGCTGCGGCTGTATGTTTGAAGAGGAATAGGACCCACCTCAACGAGTGTTCTGGGTATAACTCTAAACAACCCGATTGTGAGGCTCCACTCCTGGAGCTTTGGGGAAAATAGATACTCCTTCATTGCCATTATTTGCATGTTCGCTCTGACCCGGAGTATTAGTATCTTTTAGGGTCCAATCTATGGATCAAATAGAAATGTTTAATCATTTGCTATACTTGGAACCATTTAACTGGTGTTGATTATTAGTATTACATAGCAATACTTGAAACCATTTAACAGTGTGCAAACGAATGAATAATACTGAATAGAAATCTTAGTATTAAATAGAAATACTTGTAACTATTTAACTTAGTGCAAACAAATACGCTCTGTCGCATTTAAGAATTGTCACCAACAAACTTCGTTTACAAATCATATATATTTTATATATATGTATAAGCGGGACTATAGCATTAAATAACCTACAAGGTTTGCTATGCCAGAAAGCACAACGAACTTAAATGTCATTCTTAAATTACACGAATGTTTTTGTTTTTACTGTTTATTCTTGTTTGTTTTATGCTGTCAAATGAAACATAGAAAAGAAATTTAAATTCCAGCCATTTTATTCACTCAGTTCAAAATGAACGCTACTCAGCGGAAATTGTTCTCAATATTAATTAAACATTTAGCCAGAGGACTTTCAACAAACGTACAGTTTAACATTTGATACAAAAATTCAGTAACAGAGACAAGGGCCTTGAAGATGAGGAACCATGGACGTCATTCCACAGTTGTTCCAAATTAAAAAAATAAATAAAAGGAAATAGTCCGATAAATGGATGACGCACAAGCTAAACGAAAACCATTTTTTCAATAGCCCTTAAGCAGTCCTTTTTGTGCTTCATTATTGTACTGTAACTGGTGACGAAGACTCGGATTACAATTATTTGTTGCAACAAAATTATGAATTTGGCACAAGGCTGTAAAAAAGGGGAAGAAAACTGGTCATTGCTATCCTAACTTTTAACGTACCCTGTCCCATTTACTGACCAAAACATTTACCCCAACGATACAATTATTCTGAAAATCTTTTGCACAACGGTCACCAAAACGAGTCAATCGCTCTACGAGTCTCTAACCTAATTCCATATTTGCGTAATTGTGAGGGTACAGGGGGGAAAATTTAGAAAAATTTACTCACAAAAATATATGTACGTTTATAAGAATAAAGTTCCCAACGATAATGTACAAATGAGAAATATATAATTTAAAAAGACATGAAAGTTAGAATTGGGCCCCATCTCACAGGTTACAATAGCAGAAAAACTAGATCACCGCTCGAAAAACAGTGCGGGGGGGGGCTAAAATTATATTTGTTGAAAACTTTGGGCAATGGTAGTCATCATTCAATGGGACACCTTACTGTTGAGTTGTAATTTACTAAGCCTATTTTGTTGTTGCTTTAACGTAGCACAAGGCCATATGAAAGGGGCACCCAATGAGACTCGTACTCATTCGTATAGGTTTAATCGTCTAACTTGCTAACCATTACACCACCCGAGGCGTCCACGCCTCACTGTTGAGTAATGACTGGCAAAGTGGTCTTACATATCATTCGTGAGGTCGATCCTCACGAGCTGGTTTTCTTTTAACCTGGGTGAAAGGTAAGCAAATTTCAGTAAAGTCTCTATTCAATGTTATTACCAAATAGCGCATTGGTGATAGAAAGAAAGGTAAAAGTATGCAAATAAGAATTAGAAGTAATTCAATACATATTTTTTCAGACGAGTATCAGCATGTTTTTTGTAACATAACTGCTCAAATTTTGTATTAATAATACGTTTTGACCATTACATTCTTCAGCTTTCCTTTAGCATATGTTGTAGAACACAATCTTTAGAACACATTTAACAGGGTTTTTTTTCTTTCTGGTCTTTTGAACATTAATGCCATATAGTAAGTAAAGTTGGCGACCGTAGTCGAAGGCGACCAGAAAGCTCCCTTTTCAATAGCTACTAAACTAAAGTGTAGGGTTGCTCCACTTTACCCTTGATACGTACCTTATATTGCTGAGTGTTAAAAAGTATGTATGACTTTGGTATGACTCGATCTGGGATTGAACCCAGGTCTCCCTGAACATTGGCGAACACTCTACCTACTAGACCAATGAACTGGTTGACGTCATATAATAAAATTATAAAAGTGAGTGCTAAGTCTGGGTTGAAATTTTGAATTGGTGACAATTTTGGAAAAAAAATAATGCAACTTCTTACACTCAGAAAATAGTTAAGGGTTAACTGATTTCTTCTCACAATCGTAAAGTAAAAATAAACAATATCTATTACTACACAATCTGCATCCTACCATATAAGTAAGTTGGCCGACCATAGTCGAGGGCGACTCGAAGGACCCCTTTTCAATAGCTACAACACCAAGGTGTAGTGGAGGGCGCTACTCTTTTCCATGTATTACTCCACTCACCCTTGATCCGTACCTTATAATGTTGAGTGTTAAGCAGTAAAGTAGAGCGACCGTTGTCGAGGGGGACCCAAAGGCTCCCTTTTCAATAGCTACTATACCAAGATGTAGTGGAGGGCGCTACTCCTTTCCATGTATTACTCCATTTACCCTTGATCCGTACCTTATAATGCTGAGTGTTAAACAAGGACGTATCAAGTACGGTTTTGGGAGTTTTACCTTTGAGCCCCGGTCTTTCGAACTATTGGCGTGCCCTCTACCCATTATGCTAATAGAGGCGGTCGTGGTGTAATGGTTACCGTCGTAGGAAGTGGACATGAGTTCAAATACTGGACGAGGTTGACAGAATTTCACATAATATCGGTATCCTTAGTAAAGGTATAAATTAAACTATTTTCCTTCCAGTTATGGGTAAATCGTAGGACAGACTTAGTTCTTAGTATGACAACCGGTCTAACAGAAGAAAAACTCTAAATTAAAACCTATTAAACTCCACTTAAAATTGACCCTCTTCTACATCCTGGGTAAATATACATACACATATTTATATTTACCAACCCCTCCGCTCGGGCAGGATATGACACAAGGTCGAGTTTTTAAGCGGAGTTTAACAGGTTTGAATTCAGAGTTTTCCTTCTCCTAGACTAGTTGCCTCAACAAGGCTGAAGAACCTAGTCCGTCCATAGCTGGAGGGAGAATAAGGTTCATACCTTTCCCAAGGGTATTTGCCCGAAAGTGAACATAATAGCGCGATTGGAGTACGAACTCGCGTACTACAATTCCGCAGTTCATCGCTTTAACCATTACACCACGAGGACACCCCTATACATACATATATAGAAATAGAAACATTTTGTTGAAAGAGCAAGAGATAGTGTGCAAATTGAATAGAAAGAACGTTATTCAATGTATATTTAAAAATCCATTAAGAAACCTGTGCCAAAAAAAAATTAGATAAAAATAAAATGCAGTATTCATAGTTAAAGAATTCTAAAAGAAATAATTAACGATTATAAGTTAATTATTTTTTCATCATTTTTAGATTGTTTCTACATAAGCCGATTAAGTTTTATTACAAATAGAATCTGGTCCCTGCCAGAGCAACTTCTGTCGTATAACTGTTAGTTTGTTGGGTTTAATGGCAAATCGACTATTATAGGTAAATAATACCAAATCCATTTTTAAACATAAACAGTTCTATTTCAATTCAATTTCAATGTCAAAAAAAGTTCTATTTCAAACTATTTGAGTTCGATTCCCTCTAGGATCCTCATAATTCTGTTCTTGTGTCCAACTAAACTTGGCTAGCAAGCTGTTTTTAGTGAGTTCGATTCTCACTGGGTACCTCATAATTCTGTTCTCGAGTCAAACGAAATTTGGCTAGCGAGCAATGTTTAGTGAGTTCTATTCTGATTGGGTACCTCATAATTCTGTTCTCGTGTCAAACGGAATTTGGCTAGCGAGCTGTTTTTAGTGAGTTCTATTCTCACTGGGCACCTCATAATTCTGTTTTTCTGTTAAATGAAGTTTAGTAAAGGACATCTCATCACTATCAAATATACTCTCTTCATAAATAAAAATATAACTGCTGCCCACTTCCTTTTCTCTTCTGTTTGTGAGCCTCTATCAATCCGCCTAACTTTTCCCCTCCTCTTTTGGTACTCTAAATACATTAATAGTTAATCCGGTTTCATCCTCAACGAAAAGGATTATTGACCTCCTAAACACTCTACCTTAACATCCATTCAATACAGATATGTACAATCTTTATCCGGCATTTGTTTTTACGGTTCCAAGTCCAAGAAATCTATTGGGGTGTCTATTTCCACTGCTACAGAGTACCATTACGAATAAATATATCGTTCTATGTTAATAGAATAACAAGGATTTGTAATGTTAAAGTATTTTTGCTAGTGATTAATTTGAGACCACTTCAAAACTATAACTTTTGTTACTTAAGCCACTTCGTACTTTGCGCCCTCGGGCACTACCCAACTGCTTGACTTTTCTATCCGAGCTGTTTATATCAAATCTTTTTTTTTCTGTGTGTTGTCTGAGTCACCCCTTATATTTTAACCTGGTTCGATCCAGTTATCCGGACTTGAGCTTTTAACGACTTTTAGACGCCATTTCGAATGCAATAATATAAAATACACTTCTATAAAACTGATAAATGCATTTAGTTTACTACTGAAATTATATACTTCTAGATTCCTAGTAGAGTATCCGTGGCCACAATCACACCATTCCCAACGTTGGGCCCGTTTCAATATACTTACCGTTGCCACTACTGATCTTCTTCAGACTCCTTTTGACCTGCCAACTCTTTTCTTTTTCAAAGGGTTCCACTCAAGAACTGTACTTTTAGCCAAAGTCCAGCCCTGAGAAATCATCCCTAAAGCTGAACCTACATCATTGGATTGATTGATTTTTAACGGCATATCAACTTTTCTAGGATAAGTTCATGTATGGAATTTAGGGAATTACATATATTGTACGTTTTTATTTACATTTTTGTGTACTTGTTTCATAAGAGAATTTTGCATAGATAGATGATATAGAGTATTCTTATCTAATACTGATAATTTGCGCACAGTTGTAAGATTTCAAGTATTTTTACAGTTTGGTTTGTTTGTTTTTTTAACGGCATATCAACCTTCTTGGGTTATTTTATGCCAAAGCCACCCTTGTAGAAGAACAGTAGTGGTACAATTCAAACCATAGTTCGGGAATAAGGGGGATTATAGCTTTCCCAAAGATGGGCGTCTTAGGGGATGTAATGGTTGCTAGCTAGACTAGCAATCTATTACGAGTGAGTATAAATCTCACTGGATGCCCTACTCACCTGGCCTTGTGCCATATCTGAGCAAAAAGCTTTGTAAATTACTACCTTTCCCAAGGACATTACTCTGAAAGTGAATGTAATAGTGTAATTTGAGTTCAAACTCTCTACGATGTCACAGTCCTGCATTTTAGCCATTACGCCAGAGAGACTCTACACAATATTTTTTATCTAGTACCGATAATTTATACACAATTACATGGTTTCAAGTATTTCAATTTAATAATTTGTTTTCACAGTTATATGGTTTCAAGAAATCTAATCTAAAACCAATAAAATGCAAGTAATTATATGGTTTCCAGTTGTAGTTGTAGTACATGAAGGTGACGGCAATACCTGTCGTAGTAGGTGTACTTGGAACAATCCCCATAGGCTTGGTAGAGGGACTATAAGAGTTGGAAATCGGAGGAAGAGCCGAGACCGTCCAAAATACAGTATTATTGAGGTCGGCCAGAATACTGAGAAGTGTCCTAGAGACTTGTGGAGACTTGCTGTCACGCAGACTTTAGTAAAAGGCCATCAGCTAACGCTGTTGGGAAAAACTAGCAAGGAGTAATATAATAATCCTTTGTAAAGAATTATAGCTTTAAGTAAATCCTCTTAATAAAAATAATTTATACAGAAATACTTGATATCATAAAACTACTTCCTACAAATATATTTCAATTAAACCCATAGATAGAGACCTTAATAGGTATTGTCACTCCGACTTAGAGTGGACCTGGGTGTAATAGTAATGAAAAGGTTACCCCCATTGACCAAAAAAGCTAAGGTCAGGGTTAATCCTTGATGTCTAAATTGCTCTACAAAAGAGGAATGCTGGCTGGACTAGACAGCTTTTATTATTACCTTCCTGTACACAGAAGGAGCCCCGCATAAAAAAACATCTTAAATTTGTCTTCGTGATGTAGAGGTAAAGTCTACAGAAAGCCAACGCCTCGAAAAAGCTTACAACGATAAGACATCTTAGTGTATAAAATTACCATTAATAGTCGTAATTATTGGTCATCCAGGATGTTGACATGACACTGTAATAAAAACGTTTATACTTTAAGGTTTCAAAGTTTTTGGTACAAGCATTTAGAGTAGTATTTGTCGCTGCCTCCCACCAGACACGACTTGACACAAGGTCAAAAGCCCGAAGGCCAATTAAAGTGGGGATAAAGGGGAGGGGAAGGTCGGGAAGGAGCCGAGACTCGAACCCTGCTTGTCAGTGCTGCTCATCGGCTCACTTAGTGCAATGTGAGCCTGATGAGGCAAGCGGTTTCACGAACCCAAATGTGGGTCCGGGCACGTATGCCAGTTAACGGCTTAAACTAGACGCTTGGTCTAGTGCCGTGCATGGGGGACAAAGGAGACAAAAATGCAGCTCGCCCACCCGAAGGTAGCCTAGTCGAAACTAGGTGCCTAATTAAAGGCCCCAAGTCTGCCATTGTTCCTTTTCCAGGGCCACGCTCCGGACCGAAGTCCAGAACAGGCCCCGGGGCGTTCGCCAGGAGTCAGTCAAAATTTATTATTTTGACTTTAGAAAGTCAATTTTACCATGTAACACAAATATATTTGATTACTACTAATTATTGGCATCATGGTTAGAGTATTCGCCAATGGTCCGAGAGATCGGGGTTCAATCCAAGGACTCAAAAAATGGTACTTGATACCTCCTTGCTTAACGCTCAGCCTTTATAAGGTGCAGATCAAGGGTGAGTGGAGCAATCCCGGGAAAGTAGTTGCACCCTCCCCTACACCTCGGTGTAGTAGCTATTGGAAAAGAGAGCCTTCAGTTCGCCCTCGAACTACTCGGCCAACTTAGAATAACAGTTCTACCAAGATGTCCAATAAAGAAATATATAAGCATTTCCTCTTTAGTTCTGTTGGCATTAAGATTCCGGAGGGGATATCCTCTTGGTGTAATGGCTAACGTGCTGGACTGCGACTTTCTAGTAAGCGAGTTCGAACTCCAATCTCAATATTACGTTCACTTTCGGAAAGTCATGAATCCCTAGATCCCCCACCCAATCTATGGGTGAAATAATACCACAATTGTTCGTCTTGCTTAAAATACATTCTGTTCCTTTGTGTTCGTCCAAGTACGAAGCTGCTTAACGTGTGATCTCGGGGAAACTGGTGCTTTCAACTTGACTTGACTATGAACTCGATTTAAGTGAAACTTAGTGAATAGATGTATCCGTATTTGATTTACAGACTTTTAAATGTCAATGATCTACACATGGTGGAAAAAGTATAAAATATCAAAATCGTTTTCGGAGTCTGTGAAAATTAAGCAACAGTTAAATTTGAATCGGAAATCGCCAAAATGTGTACGAAAGGAGGCCCGTGACGTAACTGGTATGGACTCGATGACCCGAATTCAAACCCTTAGCGCAGCTGCTGGCATTTCAATTCACGCTAAGTCCCTCTGGGAAAGGCACAAACTCCATCTCTTCTCCACCCTACAACTTATTGTTGGGCAGACTGGACTCTTTAGTCTTGGTACTGTGACTGATCCAGGAGAAGGAAAACTCCGAATTAAAACCAATTGTACTCCGCAAAAAATTGACCTCGTGTCACATCCTGTTCATAGCGGAGGGGTTGGGGCATTAAGATTAGAGAAAATAATTTACCCACAAGTAAATTTTATGCTACAATGACTGTGTCATGTGCTAACCAAATTTGAGCCTCCATTCTTTTGTGCTGTGTCAGCTATGTTGTACGCAATGTTTCGGCTTTGCATCGATACTCACTGACCTTCCTGCTACTGCTCGACTGTCTCTTGGTCAAAAACTGCAATATCCAGCGTGTTTCATTAAGTACACAACCCAAAAGATAAAGAGAGAGAAATTATCCGCACACAAGTTTAATTCAACTGTATTAATCCCGTACTCAGAGTCAACAATATTCAGCAACTGGAATGATATTATAATGCGACAACCTTATTCAAACATCCTGGTCGACAATAAATACACTTCTGGTGTGTGTGAGATCGAAAGCGTTTAATTATCGAAGGTCTCGAACTCTGGTAACCGATTCCATTTCATACGACGATAAACGTTACGCTAAGAGTGCCTCCTTTCAATACATTCGTGTAAATCACTAATACCTACTCTGTACGTCTTTAAACACACACATACACTCAAACCTGAGACCGTTTAGACCACAGCACTGCGGAAATCAGCTAGAATAATTTTTAAAGTCTCGAAGAAGTAAGAATACTTGCTGTCACACAGATGCTAGTGGAAATAACCACTTACTACCGTTTGGCTTAATGAGTAGAGTGTTCGCCAATGGTCCGGGAGATCGGGGTTCAATCCTTGGTTGCGTCATACAAAAGACTCAAAAAATGGTACTTGATGTCACCTTGCTTAACACTCAGCATTATAAGGCAAGGATCAAGGGTAAAGTGGAGCAATCCAGGGAATGTATTAGCACCCTTCCCTACACCTCGGTGTAATAACTATTGAAAAGGGAGACTTCGGTTCGCCCCCGACTAAGGTCGCCAACTCTACTCTCTACTACCGATAGGAATTTGCCCAGTCGGCTGGGGCTGTAGAATACACAGAGTGCTTCTCTGCAGAGGGGTAAGACGCCACCCAAAGAGTGTCCTGATATGACACTAAACAATCTGATGGTGAGGTTCCAGTAATTGAATTTCCATGAGTGTATAAGTATAAGAAACCTTCATTATTGCATTCAGTGTAATGACTAAGCCAGATAAAACTATTATATATTATGCAAATATATTATATATTTAAAAGTAAAATTTCTTGAAAAGGTAAAATTATGCATTATTCTAAATTCTTTATTATAAGCTGTTGATCAAATGAACACGAAACTTCTTGTGAAAAACGTAAACAAGAATATATAATGAATTTATTAGAGGAATAAAATGTACGTATTGTTTTCCATATTCTTTTTTTTTTTCATCAGGTTATAAACTAGATAAAACCTTCCAATGCCAACATTCAGTAGGTTTTTGAAATAACATGAGACCTAAAGATACCATTTACTACTGGATGGTTTTAGTATATGTATTTTGATAAAAGTGCAATTTTCATGAAGCTTTCTATGATATTCGTCTAATAGGATGTCAAAAGATTACGAAACAGACGTTCATTATTTTTTAGGTGCCCGTGGTGTAACGGTTATCGTCGTAGGAAATGGACACGACGACACGAGTTCAAATCCTGGACGAGACTGATTGCATTTCACATTGCACTAATACCCTTCGGAAAGGTATGAATCCCATTATTCTTCCTCCAGCTATGGGTAAATAGTAGGGCAGACTAGGTTCTTCAGCCTTGGTAAGGCAACTAGTCTAGGAGAAGGACAACTCTGAATTCAAACCTGTTAAACTCCACTTAAAAATTGACCTTGTGTCATATCCTGCCCGAGCGGAGGGGTTGGTAAATATGATTATTTTTTGGGGCTGAGAGTTCCCGCTTTATTTTAATGTACAATAATGGACGAAGTTTTTTCTAAGGTCAAAGAAATCCTTTCCTCAAATCGGTTCTGTTTAATTCCACGCGTACTGTCTTATAGAAGGCGTGATTAACGTTACAAATATTGTTATAGGAAATGGAATCGACAACTAGAGTTCAAATCCTGGACGAGTCTTTTTTTCTTTTTAATATTAAAATATGACAATAGAACAGAGTAAAGAGCATTTATGTCTATCCCAGCGGTATTAACGTTCAAATACGATAAAAAAAAAAAAGATTAATAATAGATGTAACAGCTTTTTACAGTTATTCTTGCTGAAACAGTAATTATGGGAGAGTGGTCTGACCAAGTGTTCACGCGAGCGAATTTTTATTAACCATGATGGTTGAGAGAATGAGGGTGGGTAGATTTATGCCTTTTGTTAGACCATTTAGTGCTAACTGAACATAAACAGCCGCAGAATGTATGGAGAAGTAGCTTTATTATCATCATGTCACTCCATCAGCACGGATTTCCATGACCCTCTCCCGCCACCCTTCTCTATCATCTATCGCTTCCGGTAGGTCTTCAAGACTACATCCTGTATCGGCACAGGGATGTTGTATGTAGGTCCTAGCTCGACTCCTGCCTTTGGTCGTCCATGTGAAGGGGTCCACAGGACTACGTTGCTTATGAGTGCGTCCTTACTTCTCCAGCAGTGTCCTGCACGTCTGGTGTTTCTAGCTTGGATAGTTTTCGTGATGGGTGGTAAGTGGTCGTACTGCTGTTGGTTTGTGGGGTGCTGCCTCCATGACTTGTTCATTATTACTCGCAGCATTCTTGTGTAGTTGCCATCAAGCTTTTTCTCCATACGTTTCGTTAGCGTCCATGTACAGGAATACTGATACTGAATAACTATCTCTTCAAATATCATAGATTATTGCATACAGCAGTATCGACATGACCGCAGCTTGAAAAAAAAACTGCGTTTCATTTTATCGGTCAGGTCTGATTTCTATATGACCGATAGCTGTCTATGCCTTTGCTAGTCGTCTGTTGATGTCAGTCTCTGTTGATGAGACACTGCTTCCTGGGTTAGTGAACTTGTCAACTAGTTTCAGAGAACTATTGTTTTGGGTGAATATGTCGCTGAACAAAGCAAATACGACTAAAATTAGAATTTGGGTGATCATGATGTTTTCAGCATCAGCTCTAAAAATTATTAAATGATAATTTCTATCTCGCCAAGGCGCTCTACGAAATAGAAATAAGGACCCAAGTTCAAATCCTGAACGGAACTGTTTGTGTTTCATTTCGCACTGATACTCTTGGGAAAGGCATGAATCCATCTGATCTTTCCCAAGCTATAGGTAAATGCTAAAACAGACAGTTGTTTATACGAGGGTGAGTAAAAAATCAATGCCTTTTTATTTTGTACAGGAATAATTACCGACACAGGAACATGTGTCATACATCAAAATGAAGCTGGTCCTCTGTGGATCACATTCCTACTTCTCAACATAGTCACCGTTTCTCTCAATAGCAATATTCCATCTTCGAATGAGAGCATGTATTCCTGATCTTTTGTGGATCACATTCCTACTTCTCAACATAGTCACCGTTTCTCTCAATAGCAATATTCCATCTTCGAATGAGAGCATGTATCCCTGATCTTTTGTGGATCACATTCCTATTTCTCAACATAGTCACTGTTCTCTCAATAGCAATATTCCATCTTCGAATGAGAGCAAGTATTCCTGATCTTTTGTGGATCACATTCCTACTTCTCAACATAGTCACTTTTTCTTTCAATAGCAATGTTCCACCTTCGAATGAGAACATGTATCCCTGCCTTGTAAAATTTTGTTGACTGTTCTTTGAGCCACTTTATCACTGCAGTTTTCACTTTCTCGTCACTGGCAGGAGTTGTTACATTTCTAACCTATGTTGTCTTTGTTTTCGTATGGCCTGCATTATTTTGATGTAAAACCAGGAAGTTTAAATTAATACAAATAATTTATAGTAATATGGTCTCATTAATTTCCATTTAATACAAATCATTTTCAAAGAGATCTATTTTCACCCATAGATAGGACTCTAACACTTATTGCCATTCCGGGTTAGGTTTGTTTGTTGGTAGTTTTTAGGGTCATTTAACGCTGAGTTAAATATCAAACAATTCAGTTTAATATAAGTATAGTTTTTTATTTATTTACAAACAGCTAAATGTCAAAACAGTTCATTAAAGGTCAAAACAGTTCTATTTCAAACAACTCCGTTTAGCATAAGTACACAGTTTAGTTTTATTTAACCCATAGATAGGATCCTATCGCGTGCTACCACTACGAGCCAGAGTGGACCTGGGAGCGATGGCAATGAAGGGGTACTCCGCATTCCCCAAAGCTCCATCATTATTGGTGCCCGTGGTGTAATGGTTATCGTCGCAGGATATGGACACGGCGACACGAGTTCAAATCCTGGACCTGACTGATTGCATTTCACATAGCACTAATACCCTTGGGAAAGGTATGAATCCAATTATTCTCCCTCCAGCTATGGGTAAATAGTAGGGCAGACTAGGTTCTTCAGCCTTGGTGAGGCAACTAGTCTAGGAGAAGGAAAACTCTGAATTCAAACCTGTTAAACTCCGCTTAAAAATTGACCTTGTGTCATATCCTGCCCGAGCGGAGGGGTTGGTAAATATGATCATTATTGGAACCTCACCATCAGATTGTTTAGGGTCATATCCTAGACACTCGTTCGGGGAGGGGTCTCACCCCTCTGCAGAGAAGCAGTCGGTGTATTCTACTGCTCCAACTGGGTAACCACTCCGAGTTAAAGTGGACCTGGAAGTAATGGCAATGAAAGGGTACTCCACACTCTCCAGATCTCCAGAATTGGAGCCTCAACATCATATATAGCTTAGTGCCATATTCAGGACACCTATTTTTTGTAGGGGTTTTACCCCTCTGTAGGGTATACGGCGCATTTAAAGCCTCGACGCCTAGACTGTCAAAAGAAAGTCTGAGTGTGAATAATTTACCGGCGAAATGGAGTTAAAGTAATTAAAGTTGTCTCCCTTTAGTCGAGGGTGACCCGAAGGCTCCCTTTTCAATAGCTACTACACCGAGGTGTAAGGGAGGGCTCAACTCCTTTCCCTTGATTGCTCCACTTTACCCTTGATACGTACCTTGTCATACTGAGTGTTAACCAAGGAGGTATCAAGTACCATTTAAAAAAAGTCTTTGGTATAACTCGACCTGGGATTGAACCTCGGTCTCCCGGGCCATTGGCGAACGTGCTTGAAATTTGACGGGTTTCTAACCCCTGAATAAAAAGCAAACTGTATTCTCATATGGCTAGCCTTAGAGTGAATGTTTTTATTCAGTTGAATGTCGAGATGCCCTACAGAAGGCGAACTTCCCGCCAGGCAGTGCAAAAATAGCTTAGCTTCTTCGACATTCCCCATTAAGGGCGCCTCAAGCACTGGGTTATGAAATAAATCCAGCCTTTACTCCTTTTAGGCGAAAAGAGAAAGGTTCCCTGGAACGAAGCAAATTGGTTTTCTCACTCGCCTGGCTTGTTAGATAAGGACTAAGCAGATTCAGAAATGAGCTAAGTTCTGATCCGCAAAAAGTTGCATCAACAGTTCGAAATTTCGAAAAAAGTTTTTTTTTTCAAATTCGTATGTGGCTATTAAAGATCTTTCTTAAATAAATAAATAAATGAAAAACTAGGAATTTAGTAAACATTGTTTTGTCTAGAACACAGGCCACGCGTTGCATACCTCCGGTTCCTTCGTTTTCACCCATGTCGGCACGAAGCTGCTTAACATCAGTGACCTTGTGGGGAATCGGTGCTTTCAGTGTGACTTGACTATAAACTCAAAGTGAAACTTGATGAGTAGTTATATTCGTATTTGATCTACAGACTGTTTAAATTTCAATGGTCTACACATGGTGGAGAAAAGATAAATTATTAAACTCGTTTTCGGAGTAAGTGATAGTTATACAACAGCTATACGTGAATCAGAATTTACTAAAATTTCTGCCAAAAGAGGCGTCTATCGTCACGGTTATCATCTTCAGAAATGGACTCGACGACTCTTGTTCAAATCCTAGACGCCGCTTTTCGCATTTCACTTCCTTCTAATAACTCTAGTTTTAGTTTTAGTTTGGTTTGGTTTGATGGCATATCAACCATTGTAGGTTATTTCGTGCCAAATCCATTTTCATACATATAAACAGTTCTATTTCAAACAATTCAGTTTGGCATTAAGTAGACAGTTTAAACATAAAACGGTTCTATTTCAAACTATTCAGTTTAGTCAACAAAGTTAAATGGTTCCAAATATTGCTATGTATCACGAACAATTCGATTGAATATCAGTTGTTATTTACACAGTTAAATGTAAAAATAGCTTAGCTTAGCATAAGTTTCAAAGTCTAAAACAGTTCTACTTCAAGCAATTCAGCTTAGCATAAGCACGTAGTTTAGTTCTATTTGACCCTAAGATAGGACACTATCAGGTGCTACCACTCCGAGCCAGAGTGAACCTGTGAGCGATGGCAATGAAGCATTACTGGAATCTTATCATCAGATTATTTTGTATCATATCCAAGACACTCGTTTTTTTTACTTGGGGGGGGGTCTTACCCCGCTGCAGAGAAGCAGTCCGTGTATTCCACAGTCCCAACCGACAGGGCCATGATAACTTTAGGGAAAGGCAAAAATCCATCTCTTCTCCTTTTCTCCCAGCTAATAGTAGTGCAGACTGAGCTCTTTAGTCTGGGTACGGCAACCGAGGAGAAGGAAACTCTGAATTAAAACCATTTGACTCCGCTTAGATAACTGACCTTGTGTCACATCCTACCTGCGGCCGAAGTGTTGTGTGAATACGCACACTCAGGTGAAAGAATTAAGCATGAACGAGAAAATCTACCAGGTAAAAAAAATCACACATTTGCAAATGAACATGTATAAATGATTCAACAACAACATCAGTCACATAGCAACACTGCTTTCAGAGACAATAGTGATTCGCAGTTGAAATGCTTGTCATGCGCTAACCTCATTTGAGTGTCCATTCCTTTGTGTTGTGTAAGCTATATTTTGGCAAGATTTTGATATTTCACATCGATACTCACTGATTTTGCTGCTAATCGACTTTCTCTTGGCCGCTTAAAAATTGAACTTGTATCACATCCCATCCTGAGGGAGTCCCCGTGGCGTGATAGATAAAGTGATGGACTACTGCATCGAGTAAGCGAGTTCGAACTCTAGTCGCACTTATACGCTAACTTTCTGACAATCACTCTGGGGAAAGGTATGAACTCTCTAATCCCCCAGCTATAGGTTAAATAGTATCACTGCTGTTCTCCTACAAGGGTAGCTTTGCCATTAGGTTTGGTTTCTTTTGTTTAATGGCATATCAACTCTTTTTAGGTTATTTAATGCCAAAGTCATTCTCACTAGAAGAACAGTAGTGGTGCTATTTAACCCATAGCTGGGAGGATAAGAGGGTTCATGCCCAAAGATGAACGTAATAGCGCGACTGGAGTACGAACTTGCGTACTACGATTCCGCAGTCAATCGCTTTAACCATTACACCACGAGGACACCCCCCAGCTTTGCCATTAAATCACCCACGAATGCCGATATGCCATTAAACAAAGAAAACCAAATCAAACATCCCCCGTACCGAATGGATTGTGTTTTTTTTATCAATTAATTCTAACGGGATGTTAACCCCGTCGAAGGAGGAAATCGTGTTCACTCTATATTCATATTTTCATTATCGCATAGTTGTATTTTTGTTTTGTTTTATTTCTTGCACACGTTTCGATCAAATACAAATAATTTTTAGACAAATTTATTTACGACCCTTACAGGTACTACTGGGTCATAGTGACCATGGAAGTAAGGGCAATGAAGGGGTACTCCACTTTCCCCCCATATCTCCAGAACTACAACCTCAACCTAATACATTAAGTTTCGAGTTATACGTAGGACGTCTGTTTTGGGGGGGTTGCATACATATATATACTGGATACATACCGACGCAATGATAACAGACGCAAGAATAAAGGACGCAGGAAGGAAGACACAAAAAGACGTCTTTAGAAAAATATTCACCTCTCCCTTTATTGCAAGGGTTCGAAAGGGTTGTTCAAGGGTTTGCATGTGAGAGGGTGCTGGAGACCGAACATAAACTTCATATTTTGACCCCACTGTTATGACCGTCACGTTGTGTCTTTCTTGTTCTCTTAGATGCTCAATCAGAGGTCTTGGGGTCCACTCCATCGGGGCTTTTCCGAGAGCCCCCTCGGTCGGGTGTGGCCTTCCCTACCACATCTGGTCTCTACTGTCTGGAAGTCTGCTGGCAACTGCTCTGGGACCCAAACTCAACTGAGTTAAATAATAATTCAACGCCCACACGATCGCCTACTGGATCTTTGAAATCGGATGTTTAATCGTCATCAAGCGGAAATAACTGTCAAGCTGTTCAGAGGTTACTCTCTTCCGGTGCATCACTGTTAGTGGCACAATGGGACCTTCACCTTGTCCCATATCATAAGCCTTAATCCGCCCACGCGATCTCTTTCGATTACTGGCCATTGGAATGTGTCACTTTCTTCCGGTGGATCACCTTGGAATAGTATTTTTGGGCCGGGTCGAAGGTCAAAATATAACAGGTGGAGAGATATCTTATCCCCAGCAGGGGATACAGCCAGCGTGTTTGAGGCAACTGTAAAGAGGTAGGGTAAATACGTACATTTGAGTTGGGATAAGTTATCCGAAATAAAAGAATTGGGTTAAGTATTCTACAACGATATACTATGTAATATTAAAGACTGCCCGATTATATCTGCCCAATTATCTAGTGTATTTGCGTAAAAATAAAAAAAACAAATAAACAACTAAAAAAAACAACCATTGCCCAGTCGGATGGGGCTATAGAATACACCGACTGCTTCTCTGCAGAGAGGTAAGACACCCTCCCCCCAACGAGCTTCCTAGATATGTCACTAAACAATCTGATGGCGAGGTTCCAGTAATGCTAGAATTTTAGGGAATGCAGAGTAACCCTTCATTGTCATAGCTCCTAGTTCCACTCTGGCTCGTAGTGGTAACACCTGATAAGGGTCCTATCTACGGGTTAAATTGAACTAAACGGCATACTTATGCTAAACTGAATTGTTTAAATTAGAATTGTTTGACTAAACTGAATAGCTTGATATAAAAATGTTTTTAAGAAACTGTGTACTGATGCTAAATTGAATTGTTTGAAAAAGAAAACTGATTATTTGTATAAAAATGGATTTGGCATTAAATAACCTACAAGAGTTGATATGACGTAAATTCCAACCAACCAAAAAAACAAAAAAAAAAAACAAAAAAAGAAATAAAAATAGACAGTAACAATGTTAATTGTTGTAGCAGTTGATGTTAGAAACATCATGCAGCATTTGTATTTGTTTACACACACATTTTGCAAGGGCAGGGAAGTTATTGTTTACTACTAATGCCGGTAGTCGACACACGTACATATATGAAAATCCAAATGGCCTAGAATTTGAGGGCAGGAATTATAACTTTATCTTTCTTTCTTTTTCTTTTTTTCTTTCCGTTCTAATATTTCATGTTTACCAGTTCTGGTTTGTTGTTGACTTGTCGACGAAAATCTCTGATTATATAACCTACCTTAGCAACCCGGATGTGCTGTTTTCTCGCCTCGTAACCTTTTAAGCATTATATAAGTTTATTTTATTTTGTTTTTAAGGGGAAAAGAAGAAAATAACAGTCTTCAAAGTACATGCATACTAATGTAGCAAGCAAACCGTGCTTTTTCAGGTGATGACGTCAATGACAAAACGATTCGAGCCAAAAAAGCCGTGGGGTTTTAAAATAGGATATTTCAGTTGTAACTTATTTACATTCAAAGATAAACAATATGTCAATACCATCAAATTTTTAAATGATTGGTAGATTTTTAACGGAGCGTCAACTCGTCTAGGATTATTTTTTGCCTAGACGTTTGGGAATCGCGGCCATTCGACATTCATGTTAACATTTTTTTGTGCAGTTGTTTCATAAAAGATTTTTCCCCACGGTGGTCATTTTCTTGTTTATTTGTTCTGATTCCTGTAACATCAGATGGGAGGAGAGTGTAGTATCTGTGCGCTCTACCTCGGATCAATATGTTGCTCCTAGGCATTTTGGGATAGTACTATTCTCCAATCTTCCGGTTAAGATTAGACATTATGTAAAAAAATTTTTTTTTCGACTATAATATTTGGCATTTACTAAGCTTTGCAGACACCGTTTTAAGTGCTTCGAATATAAGTTCATATTTGCAATAATTTACAAAGCTGTATCCATTTTTCAGTGGTGCGTGGAATACAGGTTCATATTAGTTAGCATTTACAAAGCTTTGTCCATCCTTTCAGTGGTGCTTGGAATACAGGTTCATGATAGTTGGTATTGATTAAGCTTTGTCTATCCTTTAGCGGTGCTTGAAACACTGGTACATATAGGTTGTCATTCACAAAGCTTTGTCCATCCTTTCAGTGGTGCTTAGAACACAGGTTTGTAATAATTAGTATAGACTAAGCTTTGCATACACTGTTTGAGGTGCTTGAATTACAGGTTTATAAGTGGTGAGGCAACTAGTCTAGGAGAAGGAAAACTCTGAATTCAAACCTGTTAAACTCCGCTTAAAAAATTGACCTTGTGTCATATCCTGCCCGAGCGGAGGGGTTGGTAAATATGATATGATAAGTAGCATTTTCTAAATGTGTCGAGTTAAGTCTGATATCTTATTTCTAATTTTCGGACTTAACTTTAACTTTTTAGTTAAGTTCAAAAACATCGTATCTCAAACGTTTTGAGCAGTTGATGTGGTTATGCGGCCTTTTCAGGGATAAAGTACAGTTAAATTTTAATCTTACCGACACTTCATACTTTATTATATCCTATTCACGTCGTTCTTTGTTGTGATAGTGTGGGTCCCATTGAGCTGTGATAAAAGTTAACGCAAAGATTGCGATACTAGTCAAAACTATCAATAATTATCGATATTTTCTTTTCAATGAGTTTTAACGTCAACGTTCGAACCTGACAATATAAAATCTGACCACTCCTGTCTTTTATCACAGAACTGTTTCTTTTTTGTCCATTTTATTACAGCAGTAACTGTGCATGGGACCTACACCCCCTGCATCAGTGGGAGGCGCACCAGAAAAACTATTCAAATAAATAAATAACAAGAAATTTGAAGAAAAAATTATTTGAAAGTACGAGGTGCACACGGTAAGTTTCCACAGTACACCCATGAAACTCTAGTCCTCTTCGAAGTAATCTCCTCCAGCTGCAATGCACTTGTTGTACTATTCCAACAACTTCTGGAAGGCCCTATAGAAGTCCTCTTGTGTGAGCGTGTCAATGACCAGTCACAGCCTCTTTCATCTCCTCAATTGTCTCATAACGACAGCCTCTGAGCTTAGGGAATAACCAAAAGTCACAGGGAGTAACGTTTGGACTATAGGGAGGGTGACGAACTGTCTTGATGCCTATCTTGGTCAAATAGTCTGTGACAAGGATGGAGTTGTGGACTGGTGCATTGTCCTGGTGGAAATGCCACTGACCCGATTTGAAGTGTGCTGGCCAAGGAATCTCTTCCTGAACTCCCTTAAAACCTCAACATAGTAACCCTAACCCTTTGGCCAATCAACTCTAGTGTATTGACTTCCTTACTCCTCCCACATCTCACATCATCCCTCACAGACTCTCTGTCTTCCTCGAATCTCTTATGCCACTGAAAAACTGATGCTCGACTCATGCAAGATAGTCGAAAAGCAGTGTGAAGCATTCCATAAGTTTCTGTGGCATTTTTTCCAAGTTTAAAACAGAATTTTATTGCATATCGTTCTTCACGTCCAGATTGCATTTTTGAAATTCACCAGCTGTGACAATCAGGCTTTAGTAAGATGTATTCCAATTGCTGCTGTAGCTGTTGATTTGAACCTGAAATCATAAAAATTGGTCAGTCATCTCATAAGATGTATAGCAATAACATAGTGAATTTTCAAGAGTCTACGACGATTTTAAATGCCCATACAAAAAAGTCTGGAAACTTATCGTATACACCTCGTATATTTAATTTTTTTTTCTTACAAGAGACAATCTAACCCCTAGCGCTGCCACTGATAACCAAAACAGTTTTCAGCCCAGTCGGCTGGGGCTGTAGAATACATCGACAGCATCTCTGCAAAGGGGTGAGACCCCCACCCCACCACACACACACACACTTAACGAGTTACCTGGATATGATACTAAAAATCTGATGGTAAGGCTCCAGCACTTGAACTCTGAGGAAGATGGAGTACCTTTCATTGCCATTACTCGTAGGTCCACTATGATCGGGAGTGGAAGAACTTGATAAAGTCTTATCAATGGGTCAAATAGAACTTTTAGACATTTAAACACACGACTAACGTGAAACGAAATTGTTAGAAATAGAACTGTTTGACCATTTAATCATGTGTCAACAAATGACTGGTTGGTTGTTTGTATGGGTTTTATGGCATATAAACCTTTGTAGGTTATTCAACGCCAAATCAATTTTTATGCAAATAGTTCTATTTCAAACAATTCAGTTTAGCATGAGTACACAGTTTAATCGTCAAAAACATTTCGATTTCAAGCTATTCAGTTTAGTCAAACAATTCAGTTTAGTATAAGTACAGATTTTGTTTATACACAATTAACTCTCAAAACGGTTCTATATTAAACAATTCAGTTTAGTGTAAGTACAGTTTCAATGTCAAAAACAATTCCATTTCAAACAATTCAGTTTAGCATAAGCACGCAGTTTAAATGTAATTACAGTTTAATTGTCAAAAACATTTCTATTTCAAGCTATTCAGTTTAGTCAAACAGTTCTAATTCAAACTATTCAGTTTAGCATAAGTATGCAATTAAGTTCTATTTAAATCAGAGATAGGGTCCTGTCAGGTGCTACCATTATGGGCCAGAGTGGACTAGGGAGCAATGGCAATGAAGGGGTGCTCTGCATTCCCCAAAGCTCCAGCATTACTGGAACCTCACCATCAGATTGTTTAGTGTCATATTAGGACACTCGTTTGGAGGGTGTCTTACCTCTTTGCAGAGAAGCAGTCGGTGTATTCTACAGCCCCAGCCGATTGGGCAAACAAATGACTGTTTAATTGAATTGTTAGTAATACATAGCAGTACTTGAAACGCTTTAAATGTGTGCCTAAATTGAATTATTGGTATTAGTTGTCTAAATTTCTGAGACGAAGCTTGTTGATTATTATTGTCAAGGGTTTTCGGACTATTTCTTCATCTTTATTGTTATTTCCACAACGTTTCGGCCGATATGTCCTCCGTAGTTCGAAGTTCTGTGAGGGTTCCCGAGTTCGATAAACACCCGAAGAAGGCCAGAAGACATATCAGCCGAAACGTTGTGGAAATAACAATAAAGATGAAGACAACAGTCCGAAAACCCTTAATGATAATGAATTATTGGTATTAAATAGTAATATTGAAACCACTTCACTCAGTACAAACAAATGATTAATATCAAACGGAATTATTAGTATTAGATAGCAATAATTGAATCCATTTAACAGTAGAAACAATAGCAATACTAGTGTACAAACGAATTATTTCTAACTCATTTAAAAATGAAAATACCAACGAATCACGCGTGCAAACAAATGGCTGATGTTAAATTGCGACTGTTATATAACAATTCTTGAAACTGTCCAAATAAAATGAACACAGGTTCTTTTAAAAATATCATCAAAATGTGTTTACTAATCATATATTTGATATATGTGTATAGAGGATTTGGCATTAAATAACCTAGAAGGGTTGACATGTCATGAAACTCAACCAACTAACTAAGAAACGGTTTTCTTGGTGTGTGTGCTTGTGGTGTTCTTCTGAAATTAGATCGGTAAATAGAAATATATGAGCAGATTAAGAAAGGTAGCTATGAACAGATTAAAATACATAGATATGATACACTAATATCTATGAATAGATTGATAAAGACAGATAGATATGAACAGGGACAGATAGATATTAAGTGTATCCAAATCAGTCATAGAGCCCTAGTAGTAGTGGTACCAACGGCGGATAGGTATTACCCAATAGATTTACCGGTAAGGAGCCACAACAATAAAACACTCAATTGTGTTAGAACTCACAAACAGAACCTAACGATATTAATATGCTAACCCTTATGGATCAGTTATTAACTAAAGTTTGTTTAATCTGGCACAGGGGTTCTAGTACTGACTGCTCCTAAAAGGGTCTCTCATTATACGATTGGTCAATTTAATCGCCACATAACTTTAGTGATCAAGCAAGAAGATATTTATTGCGCATTTTACGTACAAATATGGCACAAGGTTGTAAAAAGCGGGTGGTGGTGAAGGTTGCTAATCACGATGCTAACTTTTTACTTTACTTGTCCCATTTACTGACCAAAAAAAATTATTCTGAAAATCTTTGGACGCTTCAAGTCGAGTAATGGTTAGCAAACACGACTAGCAGACCTTCATGAGTCAGTTCGAGTCATATTGAGTGCCCCATTCATACGGCCTTGTGTCACATCTAAGCAAAAAGCTTAATTAATTACTATTCTGAAAATCTTCCGCACCACAGTTACCAAAACAAGTCAGTCGCTCTAAGTATCTAAACTAATCCTATATTTACATAACGTTGCTTTCAGCAGGGGGAATTTACTAAGCTTTTTGCTTAGATGTGGCACAAGGCCATATGAAAGGGGCACCCAATGAGACTCGAACTCACTCGTGTAGGCTTGCTCGTCGAGCTTGCTAACCATTACACCACCAGAGGCGCCTCGTTGCTTTCAGCTGGACTTCACCGTAAGTCGCCTTCGCCAAGCAATAGCTGTCTTGTCACGTGGTCGGAAATACCTGTTATCCAGATCTCATGACCACAAAATGAGATTTACGAGAATCTCGAGAATTCTTCTCATTGGCTGCAGTAATACTTCCAGAATTCTTATGATTACCTTTTTCGACGAATCGCTTTTTTCTTCTCAATTATTTGATAAAAATACAGAAGAAATTGTTAGAAAACCGAACCTATTGGAATGCAAACCAAATTCTACAGTCTCCTATAAAGAAATGGACGAATTATATCTGTGGCCAATTGAGTTTACGGAGAAATAACTACAAGAGTATTGTTTTTACTCTTTTATATTTTCCCATTACCTAACAACTGCCATTTTGTTTCGTTAAAGACAAATTTGCAAGCAAAATTTAGATTAGGCGGGAAAATCGACCGATTGACCAGGTAAATTTCTTGGTATTTGGCTTTTTTATTCTGGGACGCAATCTGATGGCAATTCAAGACAATTTCTACATGATCATAAAAATAGTAAAAATAATTTTCATAGAATGGGTGTCAAGATACTTTGATGTTATTACCTCATATTGGAATCATTTCTTCTCAACAGATTGAAGGAGAGCAATATTTTGTCATTCTTTAGAAATATCGAACTCTTTGAAATTATCAGAAGAAACTCTAAAGGATTATCAGACTGACATGAATGACGAAAAATAAGTTAAGTAAAAGTTGCTTTTATTTATTTTATTATCCCAAGTAATCAGTTATCGATCTGGATTTTCGTATAGACTGATTTATGTATTTGTTCAAACTAAAATTGTTCATTTTTTGTAAATTTTGATAACTGCATGGCATTCTTTCTTTTCTTTTCTTTCATGTTTTTGCACTCATTCTTTATTTCTATTTTAATTTTGGTGGAGGGGTACTATTATATATTTACCGTGTTTCTTTTTGCGTGGAGGACCACTTTTCTTGCGGTGTTTCATTTATTTTTGTAAGAAGCAACAGTTCGGATTTAATATGGATTTGGGGAGAAATTCGGGTACAAAATGTTATTTTTGTGGTAATGTACAAATTATATATACAAAAACTATAAGGCAGTTTTTTTTCCTTGTTTTTTAACTTTAAAAGACTTCATATGCGATGAAAGAAGCAACGAAAAATAAACTTGTGACGGAGCATATTCATTTGTTGAACGATGCGACACAATAAATGTCCTAAGCGGAGTATAATAGATTTGAATGCAGTTTTACACCTCCTAGATCGGTTGCCATACCAAAGTTAAAGACTCTAATAGCAGGTGGGAAGATTGTTGAATTCATACTTTTGCCATGAGTATTAGTGGTATGTGAAATGCAAACAACCTGGTCTAGGATTTGAACTCGGATCGCAGTTTTCCATTTGCTACGACGGTAACCATTACATTATGGGCGCCTCGTATTGCGTCCATATGTATGAATGTGTATATATATATATATATATATATATATATATATATATATATATATATATATTTTGAAAGGACAGTTACAGGAAATTTAGTTTTGAAATTTACCAAAACTCATTTTCTTCGTATTTGAGAGAAGTAAAGACAAAAGGAACTTGGCTGAATTATTTCATTGAAGGCATACGTTTGGGGTATTTGTTTAGTGAAAGATTTTTTTTTTTAAATGAAGAAAATGATTAACGTTTACTCTTATTGTGAAATTATACTAAAAAAAATACTCATATTCGTTGAATGACGAATGTGAGTATTCTTTTAGTACATTGTCACAATTATTGGACATTTTTTTTTTCTGGTTGATTCGGTGAAAACGCCCATTTAACTCGTATTTCTCAAGTGGAGAAGGTTTATATAAATATTAAGTAAAAAATTATTTTCACTAATCCATTCAATGAAACCTTTTGAATCAAATTCGTTCAAATTACTGAAATTTTAAGTTAGTTAAAATTGTATTTAAAAAAAGAATCTACGAAAATTTATCAAATTTGATTTTACTCATTATCAAATATTTTGTTCAAACACAAATATCTCCGTTACTATACAATGGACGAAAATGATTTTTTTATATAGTATTGTTTTGTTAAATTTCTGAAAACAAACGTTCATATCCGATTCTTAACCATTTCCAGACCTTATTTAATTTTAAATTTTACCATTTTTATAAGTAAAACTTAAATTCGGTCTGAACTATCAACATAAGTTAAACCTTTTTATTTTGATCGGATTATGTTTAGGCAATATGATGGGGATTTTTACAAGTGAATAACTTTTTAAAAAAAAGGCAGAAAAGTAGGTGTTATTAAAACTCTTACACACGTCTCATGAGACTAGTATAAGATTTTATTGAAGTCTAATGAGACGGGGTGTAATAAAAATTTACCAAAAATATTTTAAATATAATTGTTACGATCAAACTGATATATTCTAATGGCTAATTTCGGAGCACGTCACTCTGGCTAATTCTATACCATATATATATATATATATATATATATATATATATATCGCTTTAAAGTCAATTATTAGTCTTTTTAGAGCCAATTGTAAACAAAAGTATGTTTTTGCTGTCTTGAATGGGTTAAGATAGTAAATTTGTCTCTTAGAATGAAAGACCATTGTAATTTATAAAACCTTGGTTCTTGAACAGAATAGACCAACCATAAAAATTTACGTTTTGTTTTAATGTACAAAAAATGATAAAGAAATGTAAAATATTTACTAACTTTGCATATGCTTTATTTTACAGAACAATTAAGTTACAAAATTACATCAACGAGCTACAATTCGGCCATCGGTTATTTTTCTTGAGTTTTTTTTTCTCTTAAACACCAAGATGGCAGCTTACAGCAATTGCCGATATGTAATTTGGGGGACTAAAATTTAAGTGTGAAAAAAATTGAAGCAAATGCTTGAAAATTACTCGTATCGAGATAAGAGTATTTTTCCCCCCAAGTCTTTGGTACGACTTGACCAGGGATTGAATGACGGTTTCCTAATTCTTTATTTTGAAATCTTCTACAATTCGTAATAACATAGTCTCTCGGATTAAAATGTTTTAAAGAAATTTTAAATCACCCTTTTTTGTGAATAGAAGGTAATTCACTAAGATTTGTCATGGTTTGATTGTAATTACGGAAATAAAGAACAGGATATTTCGTTCATCAGCCAGTTCCTTTTTTTTCTTTTTCAATGATCAATCTGATCAGTTTTAAAACCTAATTGTTATTCAAGCTATTTCTAGGCTACCACACAATAGACGACTCGTAGTTTTTAGTGCTCTTGATATGACACTAAATTGCATCTAATGGTGAGGCTCCAGTTCTGGAATATGTAGCGTACTCCTCAATGCCATTGTTCCCAGGTCCACTCTGATCTAGAGTGGTTGCGCTTTTTAGGGTCTCATCTACGGGTCAAATAGATGTTTGAAAATCATTCGTTAGATAAGAATAAAGTATGTTGGCGTCCGTAGTCGAGGGCGACCAGAAGGCTCCGTTTTTCACTAGCTTCTACACCAAGGCGTAGGGGAGGGCGCTACTCCTTTCCCTGGATTGCTCCACTTTACCTTTGCTACGTACTTTATATTGCTGAGTGTTAAGCAAGGAGGTATCAAGTACCATTTTTAAAGTCTTTGGTATGACGCAAGTCTTCAATACTTGACACTATATGACAGTAAAGTATTTATATTAAAGATAGTTAATTGAACTATTTACTAAGGATTATTAATTACTAGAAGCTATAATAGTGTATCGATTAGTATTTGAAAGCATAAAGTGAAAATTATTTCTATTAGATATGAATAGTTGATATCATGTAAACAAGTATTAAGCAACAAATACACAAAAGTACATAAAATAACCATTGATAGGTTGGTATGCCATAAAAATCAGCCACCTAATTGAGAATTGGTATATTAAGTGTATTTTTTTTAGACGCCTTCCTGGATAAAAAGATTCAGCCTTTTTATTTTTTTTTATTTTTTTTCCCCCGCAAGCGGTATTAAAAAAAAAGTTAATATTTTTCGGTTGAGGCTTTTTATTTTCTGTAAAAAGTATCTGCCCGTCGACAATCTTTTTTTTTTTTTTGTTTTTTTTATATGAATATTTATGTCTCGTTTATTTGTCGACTCTAATTTTTCTTAACAATTTACAAAGAATTAATCCAATAGGGCAACATTTTATCTAATATAAAACAGATTTACCGAAGCGCTAATCAAAAACAAAGTTCGTTTATAAACTGAAACTAGGTTAGACCTAAACGCCACCAGGAAAATGATTAGCATTTAACATTTCGACACTAAATTGTGGCAAGTTGCACTAAGAATATTCCAAAATTTTAGTGGTCATTAAAGTTATGAGGTTGGTGAAGATAAGGGGAAACATCGAAAAGTTTTCTTATTAAAATCTAATTTCAATTAGGATGGCGTAGACTCGGACAACGGTACTTGACAGCTGTCAGATTTTCATAATGAAAACACCGACGAGAAAGAAACAATTGCCAAGCGTCGTTGACTCTGTCCACGCTATCCTAACTTGAATACATACGGTATATCTATTCATAAATAGAACATACATATCTCCGACAATATGAAAAAAACACCGTCTTAAGAGGATGACTTTATTCATAGCTTAAAGACCTTGATTCTTTTTTTTTTTCTCCATATTTGTACATTTCATTCTGTCGGATTTATTTGCAATTTTATATATAAATGTATGTAATGGGTGTACTTATTTTTGAACAGCTAATTCAAATATGTAATTTTTTTTTAATGTTGAGTAGATTGGTAATCAGTTTTGATTTTACAATGTCAGTGAGAAATTCTGATATGTTTAGTTTAAAAGAGGATTAACTTTTTGTAAGAATGATGTACGAATTAAGGAGCGATTATTCATTCTCTCTCTCTCTCTCTCTCTCTCTCGTGCGTGTTTGATTAAATAAGACACATTTTGTCTATATAATTCTACTAGGTTCCTTTAAAGTTTCCTGACAAGTGTTGGGGTTGGTGGATGAATTTACTGAATTTCCCGAGCTTTTTTTAACCCTTCATAGGCAATCATCATTGGTTATTTGCAAGTGTAAAGTTTTTTTTGTTTTTTTTTTTTACAACATTGTAAAAATTACATAAACGTATAGTTGGATTAAACTGAGATGCTGATGACACCGAACGAATTTAAAACAGGACGCTATCAACGGAAATAGAATATTATCAAGAGAAACAAAATATTTTAAGACTAAAGGCATTTAAAAACATTGATACTATTTTCAAAATTAATTCTATTAATTTTAGGGGTTTTGTTTTTACATATAGAGCTTTCAGGATTTGTAGTCGTAGCTTATTAATTCCGAGTGCTATTATAGTGGTGTTTTCAATTAATATTTAATTTTTGCAATATTCTAAAAACCTAAAAACTTTAAAGATATTTACACTTGCAATCACCCCCTGATGATGGTCTTGGAAAGGTCCGAAAGTGCTCAGAACAATTTCGGTAAATTCATCAACCAATTCCAACCTAAAACCAAAACACTTGCCTGGAAACTTGAAAGGATCCTCATTATATAGACAAAATGTCTTTATTTAATCAAACATGCTTAAATGAAGGACTGCTGCCCAACTAATATATAACGAAGTTGAAACCGAGGAAATACATGGATCCAATTGGGTGTCCTCGTGGTGTAATGGTTAAAGCGATGGACTGCGGAAGTACGCGAGTTCGTACTCCAGTCGCGCTATTACATTCACTTTCAGACAAATACCCTTGGGAAAGGTATGAATCCCCTTATCCTCCCACAGGTTATAGACAAGGTTAAATAGTACCACTACTGTTCTTCAAGGAGAATAGCTTTGGCATTAAATAACCTACAAAGGTTGATATGCCATTAAAACAAAGTAACCAAACCAAAGCAACCAACCATGGATCCAATTCTCCCTGCTAAAACGTCTAGTCACTGGCATGCTACGTTTTATTGAAAGAATGATAAATGGAAGACATTCCTCTCTTGTAACTATCTTACCTGTCTAGCGGAGTATCTTGTCATTATATAATGGTTAACAAGCTTGCCTCACAGAATCATTACAATCAAGTGGCGAGTTTGATCCTCACTTGGTGTCTCATACTTATCTCAAATCTAAGCTACGCAGTTTTAGAAATAATGCTTGAAGCACACGTTCCTACCGGATCACCGAAGTTAAGCAATGTTGAGCCTTGGTCATTTCTGAAATGGGTAACCACTTGTATTGTAATCAACTCAAGTCCTGACTAAGTAGAGCTGAGTAAATAACATAAGCAAAAGCAAAGACTTATTAAATCCATTCGTAACGAAAGGAAACCATCAGATGTAACAGTTGTGGATAAAGACTTTCGATATTGGGTTTAGTCTCTTTTGTAATCTAAACACTGGATTGCGTCATTTATTTATTTTACTTTGCCTCATATTCCGATCTTGCATTTTCTCTTAAATACTTGTTCTCGGGAGATTGTTTTTAATGGGTATTTCTACAAGGCCGTACTTAAACACTTAGAAAGCTTCAGGGTCCCTACCTTTTTTGATTTAGAGTAATAGGTGATTTTTATTTAAAGAAGAATTGTATTATCACACGCGCATACACACGCTTATGAATAAGTAAACCCTTAACTTTGATTATAAAAGTTAATTTACTTCTAAACCTAACTTGCCAGGATTTTATTTCTAGCAGAACGTTAAGTAAATGTAAAGTTGGCGACCTTAGTCGAGGATGACCAAAAGGCTCCCTTTTCAATAGCTACTACACCGAGGTGTAGAGGAGGGCGTGAATCCTTTCCCTGGATTGCTCCACATTACCCTCGATACGTACCTTATATTACCGAGTCTTAAGCAAGGAGGTATCAAGTACCATTTTTAAAGTCTTTGGTGTGACTCGACCCGGGAGTGAACCCAGGACTCACGGGTCATTGTTGAACACTCTACCCACTAAGCCAATGAGCAGAACATTATACAATCAAATAGGCCCAAACAGCAAAAATTTAAGTGTTTTTAAATGTTTTAGCTAAAATGTGACTTCTGATGTTGTTTTATTATAGGTCGCCAGATAGATTCTAGAAATGAACTCGATAGTATATTCCTGCATATTTATGTAGATACAGAGCTTCAGAAACAAATGTCTGGTTCATATGAGTTAAGGGACCAATAACTCTTTGGGTCCAAATCCTCAGATCACTGTCAATCCTACGCTGGATCGAACAGTACAGACATAAGTAAACACCTATATCAGTCTCCAAATATTCCCATTAAATAGATCTGACTGAAGGTGAAAATGTCTGCGCGAGCGGCTTCGCTGTAACTCGTATAAACATGTTTGCATAAAGCTTTTGTGCTATGTTTATCAAAACTCGTTTTGTGTTTGTGTTGTCAAATAATGACTATTTTGCGTTTATCATTTGTTTGTGTATTCAAATGTGTAACTCGAGTCGATTTGACAAATACGCAAAAAAAAAAAAAAAAAAAAAATTAAAATAGGCCAACTGGAAACTTCTCTTTCTCTCTCTCTCTTATATATCACCGGAAGTATGCCTGAGGTTGGAATATTGTTGTTATATCGGATGTAAGGTCTAAAATCTTTAATCAACTTTATCACACACACAAGAAATTCTAAAACTGTTAAATGCTAGCGAGGTCCATTGTTCTATTTTTGCTGCCCAGAGCCAGATTACGCAAATCATTTGGTGTTTTTTTTTTTCACTGACTTCACTTATTTTGAGCTGGTGTGTGTGTGTATATATATATATATATAACCGGACATTGACCTAATGGTTAGTGTTCGCCAATGGCCCGGGAGACCTGGGTTCAATCCCAGGTTGAGTCATACTAAAGACACCAAAAAAATGGTACTTGATGCTTCCTTGCTTAACACTCGGCATTATATGGTAAGGATCAAGGTAAAGTGGAGCAATCCAGAGAAAGAAGTAGTACTCTCCCCTACGCCTTGGTGTAGTAGCTATCGAAAAGGGAGCCTTCGGGTCACCCTCAACTACGGCCAACTTATATAGTAAACAAGCAAAAAGGTACATCATTGTGCCCAATTTTTTTAAAAAGAGCAATACACGTAAAATGCTCAAAGAATAAAGCAATTTCTAGTCTAGTTCGCAAGTGAATAATTCTTGATAAAGATATGAAATGCTTATGAGAATTCACTCCTTTCCGAACAGAAGCATCAATATCATCGACCACTATTATAAGATGTTCACATGTTGTCTTCTTTGTGATATAAGGATGGATCAGTGTTCATAACTGAATTAAGAGCATTACCGAGTAATGAAACTGCTGATAAATACTTGTGTAAAATAAACTTTCTTTTCCATGAAGAGGTAATTAATATAACACCGGATATATTTTAACTCGAATCTTCATAATGTAAATAGATCTGCATGGAACTTCCTAACAGTGTTTAAACGACAAACTTGCGATTTTCACTTTTTTAAAAAATAGCTTAACACAAGGAGCACTTTTTCATGTCTAATTTTACTCAAAATTGGGATATATTTTAGTAGTATAAAGCATTTTTTAATGGAAGATTCGTAGAAGTACTGTGTTCTTGTAAATAATATACAATTATTGTGATACAGTGACTTTCTTTTGATTAGTTTCCTTTTATATTAATAATATAATTATATCATACGATGAAATTTGCGCAAAAGTCGCATTGAAAATTTAAGGGAAACTTCGAATGTGACAGATAAATTCATGTTAGCCAGAAGAATACAACGATCGAAATTTGGCGAAGAAGGAAGTTACTTACCAAGTAACAGAAACTCACCAAAATGTGAGCGTTTTCTATCCGCTCACATTTTGGTGAGTTTCTGTTACTTGGAAAGTAACTTCCTTCTTCACCAAATTTCGATCGTTGTATTCTTCTGGCTAACATGAATTTATCTGTCACATTCGAAGTTTCCCTTAAATTTTCAATGCGACTTTTGCGCAAATTTCATCGTAATTTTTAATTTACCTTTCAATTAACTATATTTTTTAAAAATTTTTAATAGATTTGGTTTTTTCTTTCTTTTCCAGAGGGATATAAAAATGTCAAATTATGAAGCAATAAACAAGTATTATTAAAATATTTTCTTAATGACCAGTTAGCCGGGTATAAAAAAAGCTTGATTGTATCCCCCTGCAGAGAGGTACCCCCCCCCAAGGTGTCCACGGTATGGCAAAAATGTATCTGGTGGTGAGGTTCCAGTTCTGGAGACATGAATTTAGTCATCCCTTTATCTGACCCGAAGTGGTAGTTCCTGTTATGGTCCGATCTATGGGTTAGGTTTTCGAAAATTAATAGTATTCGATATGAACGAGACCAAGAAAAAAACTCAAATGTAAATATGAAAGTATACTGAACGCGATTCCCTAATGTCTAGGCATAAAATAACCCTTGACAGGTTGATATGCTGTTAAAATCATTTGATCTCCTTGCTAACATTGTTCTAATTCATTTATCCGTTGCATACGGTGTCTTACTTAACCTTTCCAATCCAACTTCTGCGCATATTTATCATATTTTTAAAAACTAATTTATTGAATTTTTTTTTTTTTTTTTTTTTTTTTTTTTTTTTTTTTGTGGGAAATAAATTTTCCAAAGGTTAAGCAACAAACAACTGTATTATTTACGTTTTTTTAAAATACGTTTATATCATTTTAGTATCGAAAGGTTTTAGTAATGTTCACATTGATATGCTAATTTTTCTCCTTGGGGGAGGGATATTTACCAGCCGACTAACTTCTCTCTCTTGAGTGTGGCAGGATGTGACTCTCGGTTAGACAAACACGGAGAACAGCTTGGAAGCAAGCCTCATCGGGGGAAACAAGCGAAAAAATACTCCGAGTCTCGTCGGTATTGCTCCATATGGAGATGATTCAGGTGTTGAGCAATAAGCCAAATCCTTACCCCATTTTAGGCAACTGAGGAAGGGGCTAGATGTTATTTGGATGAACAGCCCTTAGAGACAGGATTGATTCTTTAATAAAAACGCATACCAAACCGTAAAAGCATTTTTTCTCTTCTCCATTTATGCACAACCTGATCTAAAGATGGAAGTCTGGACTTCATTAAGATATTTAGGCGTTCGTTGAATTTTGGACGTGTGTGTGTGTGTGTGTGTGTGTGTGAAACTGGAAATAGATCCGATGGTATGGAAAAAGGATGATTTTATTTTTTGCCAATGTTAAATATATTTTTTTTAATGTGAAAGCATTAAACTTTCATCAGGGCTTGTGAATTTTTAAATGAAACGAAAAAAAAAGTTTTAAACATTCTATTTCCGTTTGTGTTCCGTTTCAATTTTTTCTAACTAGTGTTCAAAAATTCATTTTTATTTATTTTGAATCCTATCACAAATCTTATGTTCATATCTATCTTTGTTCATCCTTTTTTATATTTACATCACATACATTTGAAACAGAACACCACTAATGTTAAAAACTTTTAAATTTATACGCCCTGATGAAGATTAAATGTTTTTACACTTAAAAAAAAAACCCCTGACCCAGTCATCTGGAACTGCGGAATACACTGACTACATCTCTGCAGAGAGTTAAGACTTCCCAAGCGATTGTCCTGGATATGATAGTAGACCATCTGATGGTCAGTAATACTGAAGCTTAGAGGTTTACACAGTACCTCTTCATTGCCATCGCTCCCAGGTCCGCTCTGATCTACAGTGGAAGCACCTGATAGTGTCCTATGAGTCAAATAGAACTAATCTGTAATTACACTAAAGTGAATTGTTTGAAATTAAGTTTTTATATTTAACTGTATAAACAAACTGTACTTATAACTGAACTATTGTGTAAACAAATGACTGATGGTTAGTGATACATAGCAATACTTGGAACCATTTAACTTTGACATGCTAAACAGAACTGTTTGAAATAGAACTGATTTTACATTTAACTGAGAAAACAAAACTATTTAAACTATTGATTGTAAACAAAAGACTGTACTTATGTTAAACTGAATTGTTAGAAATTAAGTGAAACCATTTAAACTGTGTGCAACCCCCCAACCCTCCCAGCTCAGGCTTGTTTAAAAATATTATCTTCAAAATATGTTAAGAAATCGTTTAATATATGAATAAAAAGGATTTGGCATTGAATAACCTATAATGGTTGATATGCCATAAAACCAAACCGAAACTTTTTAACGTTGGCGAATAACTCAAACTATAGATTCCTCTGAAGACCTTGTGTTTTTCAGATTTGTACGCGTGTATATTTATGAATATATCTATTTAAATTTTATCAAAGAACGTGTGAAAACACTAGTGATACCCTGTCCTCATCAGCCACCTGCAGCTCTTGCCACCGTACAGGGTATGAAGACGGCGGAAGTTCCTCTTGTCAAATGCGTTTGCTTTCAGATGTATTCATAAAGTTGTTATTAACGATCATTCATATAACGTGTACATTTCATTTGTATATATGTTTATGAATTTTTTTTTTTCATCATACGTGTGTAAGCACGTGTGATACCCTGCTCTCATCAGCCGCCAACCAAGAGTGATAAGTTTCGGTAACTCAAGGCGATACTGCCACTCCTGGCGCTACCAAGCAGCTTTTGCCACCGGACAAGGTATTCAAATATATGTTTATGAATATAATTCATATTCTGTCTGACGTCAGTGATTTCGAAAGCCGTGACGTAACTTGGTTTTTTGACGTAAACTGAATGTCATGCCTTAAAATGAAAATAAACACTGTCAAACTAGCATAAACTATGGCTAAACACAAAAGAAAACGTATTTGTTCGGTTTTTTTAAAAGGATAATGAAAACAATTTACCTTATGATTTGCCCTTTAAAAATGCCTTAAAATGTTAAATGTCATTATCCATTGGCTGTAAATAAGAATCATCTCATTCCAGAGTATTCCAGCGTGCAAGGTGAAGAATGGATGAACGAGTCGGCGAATGTGACTAGCTTGGGATCCCTAGACAATCGAGGACCGTTCCTTTTTCCACCTCCTTTTCAACCTTGGGATTTAATACCCCCGAACTATTACTGTATTTCACAATTTTATTCCAAATAAAGTAAAGTTGGCGACCTTAGTCGAGGGTGACTCAAAGGCTCCCTTTTCAATAGCTACTACACTGAGTTGTAGGGGTGGGCGCTACTTCATTCCCAGGATTGCTCCACTTGCTGTAGAATACACCGACTGCAAGAACCCTCAACGAATGTCCTGGATATGATGGTGAGGTTCCAGTGATGCTGGAGCTTTGGGGAATGTGGAGTACCTCTTTATTGCCATCGTTCCCAGGTCCACTCTGACCCGAAGTGGTAGCACCTGATAAGGGTCCTATCTATAGGTTAAATAGAACTAAACCGTACTTCCTTCACTTTACTGATTTTTGAATTTAAACTGGGTATTTATGCTAAACTGAATTATTTAAAATAGAACCTTTTTTGACATTTAGATTGCGTATTAATGCTAAACTGAATTATCTGAAATAAAACTGTTTGACATTTAACTTTGTGTATTGTTCAGTCGGCTGGGGCTGTAGAAGACACTGACTGCACCTCTACGGGGGGGGGGAGACCCACCCCCAATGAGTATCCTGTATGACACTAAACAGTCTGATAGTGAGGTCCCAGTAAAGTTGGGCTTCTGGGGAATACGGAGCACCCCTTCATTGCCATTGCTCCCAGGTCCACTCTGACCCGGCGTGGTAGCACCTGATAGGGTCCTATCTATGGGTTAAATAGAACTAACGGCATACTTATGCTAAACTGAATTGTTTGATTAAACTGAATAGCTTGAAATAGAAATGTTTTTGACAATTAAACTGTACTTATATTTAAACTGCATGCTCATGCTAAACTGACTTATTTGAAATAGAACTGTTTTTTACATTGAAACAGTATTAACACTAAACTGAATTCTTTAGCATAGAACTGTTTTGACATTCAACTGTGTGTAAACAAAATCTGTACTTATACTAAACTAAATTAACTGAATTAGAAATGCTTGACTAAACTGAATAGCTAGAAATAGATTTGTTTTTACAATTAAACTGTACTTACGCTAAACTGAATTGTTTGAAATTGAACTGTTTTTGACATTGAAACTGTTCTTACACTAAACTGAATTGTTATGTGACTGTGTGAATAAACTGAATAGTTTGAAATAGAACTGTTTTTGACAATTAAACTGTGTACTCATGCTAAACTGAACTATTTTAAATAGAACTGATTATTTAGATAAAAATGGATTAGGCCTTAAATAACATACAAAGGTTGATATGCCATAAAACCCAACCAACCAATCCACTTTACCCTTGATCCTCACGTTATAGTGCTGAATGCTTAGCGAGGCGGCATCGAGTACCCCCCCTTTTTTTTTTGTTTCTTTTCGAGTCTTTGGTATAACTCGACCTGGGATTGAACCCCGGGCTCCCGGACCATTAGCGAACACTCTACTCATTCAATCCTAGTCGAATCATACCAAAAACTCAAATGGTACTTGATGTCGCCTTGCTTAATACTCAGCCTTATAAGGTAAAGATCAAGGGTAAAATGGAGTAATCCTGGGAATGAAGTAGCGCCCTCCCCAACACCTCGGTGTAGTAGCTATTGAAAAAGGAGCCTTCGGGTCACCCTCGACTACAGCCGCCAACTTTACTTACTTTTTACTATTTCAAATAAAGCCTTAAGTATGAATACAATGAGCGTAAACAACACTTGGAAGAATATAACCTTCGTTAAAGAATAAGTTAGTTTTAATTTGTATAGAATTTAAATTAGTAAAATTATTCAACTTAAACATGGAGCACTGTATATACATTTTTAATGTGTTTTTATTATAAATTGAATTTCTATGACCAGTAAATTTAGCAAACACTACGAGCGACATACGGAACCACTGGATAGCTGTTTCGATCTTATTAAGTTTCATTAGCGATGTATACCTCGATCTCTGCCACTGGAGATCGAACCAGTGACTACCGAGCTACTGGTCCACATCGCACACAAGTGATGCCAAATTAACTGGTCATGGCAACTGCGAGGCTAATTAACTTGATGACTTGTAAGTTCCATCCGTACTCTTACAGAGGACACAGTCACCTCCAGGGCTACGTTTTCCCTTGAGGATTTGGAGATAAGCAGTGTTTGCTGGATTTTCTGGTCACAGAAATTCAATTTATAATATAATTCCTCTACTTAAAAAAAGAAAATGTACATCTGTTTTTACAATTTACTCTTTTGCTTCCTTTAAAAAAATTTTCGTACTGTCGGTGGGACTTGAATGTTGATAGAATCCCTTGCAAAGAGGTAAGGAACCCCACTCTCCACTTTTCTAGGTATGACACAAAACTGTTGTATTTTGACGCACCAGCTAACTAAACGGATGGAGAAAAAGCTTGACGGCAACTACACAAGAATGCTGCGGGCAATATTGAACAAGTCCCGGAGGTAACACCCCACAAGGCAGTAGCTGTGCAGCCACCGATCACCCATCACGAAAACTATCAAAATTAGACGAACCAGACATGGGGGACACTGCTGGAGAAGTAGGGACGAGGTCATAAGTGATGTACTCTTGTGGAGTCCTTCACATGGCCGAACAAAGGCAGGGCGACCAGCTCGAACCTATATACAGCAGCTCTGTGTAGATACGGGATGTAGCCCTGAGGACCTGCCGGAAGCGATGGATGATAGGGAGGGGTGGCGAGAGAGGTTCAAGGATATCCGTGCTGATGGTGTGACATGATGATGAGCTCTTATAAGTTATCTAATGTCAAATCATGTTTTATTTATATATATATATATATATATATATATATATATAAAGTCTGTCTGTAGATGACAATATATACGCTCCCCCATGGGGATTGAGCACTCTAACGAAGGAATTGTCGGTCGCCGCTCGCATAATGCAAAGCTCTTCGAAAGAATTGAGCACTCTGGTAGCCGATAGGGTATTAAAATGTAAACAAACGGCTGCTGTTGCTAAATAAATACCTTAAAAATTCCCTTAGCCAACGTAGTCGGCTTGTTGGCCGGGTGGTCTGAGACTTAGTCTAACGTAAAGTTGGATGGGTTTCGATCCCGGCTTCGAGCGTCCTGCGTGTCTAGCCACACCGAAGAGTTCTGATAGACCGAATCGGTCTGTCTGTGGATGACATAATTTTTAAAAGAATAGTTTGTCGGTAATTTTTTTTAAAACGAGCCAGTTTGCATACAGTTAAATAGTTTCAAGTATTGCCATTTAGCACTGATAATTCTGATCATATCATTCGTTTGTACAAAGTTAAATGGTTTCGAGTATTGCTATGTAATACAAATTTAACATCATTTGTTTGCACACGGTTAAAAGGTTTCTTCAAGTATGGTAAATGATTAAATATTTCTATTAGATCGATAGATGGGACTCTAAAAGGTATAATCACACCGGATTAGTGAACAAGGAGTAATGGCGAAGAAGGGAGTACTCCACACTCCCCAAAGCTCCGGTACTGAAACCTCACCATCAGATGCAGTTTAGTGTCATAACGAGGACACGACACTGAACTGCATCTGATGGTTAGGCTCCACTTCTGGGGAGCGTGATGTACACCTTCATTGCCACTGTTTCTCGATGACCTAGAATAACACAATTTGTTAGAGTCCTCTCCATGAGTAAAATAGATATTAAAAATTATTCATATTCAATTGGGCTGTGTGCAAAAAAGACTCTCCAGGGACACAAGGGTGTAAATATGAATGTACATAGAGTACGATTCCTTAAGTATAAAAAAAAATGTAAAACTAAGGTGAGTTTGTTATATTTTGACCCGGCCAAAAATGCCATTCCAAGGTGATGCACCGGAAGGAGGTGACACATTCTAATGGCAGTTATGAGAGGAAATCGCGTGGGCGGAAATTGGCTGATGAAATAGGACGAGCTAAAAAATTCCCATGGTACACTCATAGACTGATGCACCGGAAGAGAGTGACCTCTGAACTGCATGACAGTTATTTCCGCTTGATGACGATTAAACATTCGATTTCAAAGATCGAGTGGGCGTTGAACGATTATATAACTCAGTTGAGTTCGACGAGCCAGTTGAGTTGCAGCCAGTTGGAGACGAGAAGTGGTAGGGAAAGCCAGAATCCAGCAGAGTGGGCCCTGGGCCTCCGGTTGAGCAGCCCTAGAGAAAAAGAAAGACACAACGTGACGGTCACAACAGTGGGGTCAAAATATTACAGTTTATGTTCGGTCTCCAGCTCCCTCTCACAGTAAAACCCCACACAACCTTTTGTACCCTTACAAATAAAGTGAGAGGTAAATATTTATAAAGAAGTCTTCCTGCGTCCGTTGTTCATTGCGTCGGTATGTATCCAGGATATATATGTATATTTCTGCATGAATCAGGCAGATGAATATACAACAAGTTGTCTCCCTTGGTAGACCCCATTCTTTAAAGGCCTTGTATGACACGTTTAAATGGTCGATGTACCTTTTTAAAACTAACCAATCAATGGCTCGTAGACACTAAAATTCAGACATGTCTTGGCGTCTTTTTCCCAACAAAGGCTTTAAAATTGTCTCTGCTACAATTCCAGCAGTGAACTAGAACCGTGTAAGTACGTTAAACTTTGGTATATACGACGAGAGGGCTTCAGTTCAGTGGGCTAATTATGTTTATTCTTGTATGATATTATATAGCCGCAAACAGAATTTGTTTGCAAAAGTAATATAACACTATAAAACTTCCCATGTCTTCATATTTTTTCCCGATACTTACTTCTGTTTTCAACTTAACCAACATATTTTGCGACCCAAATTCCCATATATGCCTAGGTATAATATAACTAGAGACGGATTAACAAGCTGTTAAAATCAAACAATCATTTGTTGATTTCAATGTATGTCATTTATTTTAGATATGTTTAAGGAAAACTTTTGATTACTTCAAATCCTTTTATAACTTAACATCGGATGAAATGGGGTTCGCTGAACTTAAATTTAGTGCCGAAAAGTGTCGTAAAATAGTTTGATGTTGGTCAAAATGACAAAGTAAGCATTATTTATGTGTACTGGGTGATTCAAAAGTTTTCTTGTTTATACGGTTATGGTATAATTTCAAAGACTCCAAATGTCACCATCCTAGTCAATGCATTTTGGAATCTCCCTCAGGTAATTTGAAAAATATTTATTTTTAAGGCAGTATCTTTATTAGAAAAACAAGATCTTCTTCATACAATATGTGAAAGCACGTGCGATACATTGCCCTCATCAGGCGCCAACCAGGAGTGATAACAGTTTCGGTAGCTCCTGACGCTACCAAGCAGCTTTTGCCACCGGACAGGGTATTTAAGATACACACACGCCAGATTTTTAAAAACTCGTTTACTTTCGGCCATTGATGTCATGTTACAGTAACTGTTTCTTGATGTTACGCAATCACACGGAAATGGCGGTTCCGCGTGCATTTCATTCATGCTGAAGACTTTTCGCCCTCGACCAAATCCAACTTGATGTATATTGCACGGTGGTCAAACGGCCCTTCAGCATTATCTGTTCCGATCTTAACTTTCCCTTCTGTATCTGTCATCTATTCGGTCGTTTTTCTTTGTCTTATCTTTTTTTAAAGATTAATATTACGTATACCAGACTTCAGTGTGTCGATAGGTATAAGTGAACTGGAGGAAACTTTGGCAACCATAGTCAAGAGTGACCTTAAGGCTCCCTTTTCGATAGCTACGACATCAAGGTGAAGGGGAGGGCGTTACTCCTTTCCCTGGATTGCTCCTCTTTGCCCTTGATCCTAACCTTATAATGCTGAGTGCTAAGCAAAGTAGCATCAAGTACCATTTTTTTTTTTTTTAGTCTTTGGTATGACTCGAAATGGGATTGAACCCAGGTCTCCCAAGCCATTGGCGAACACTCTAATCATTATGCTAATGTCCAGTGGGAACTTTAAAATCATGTAATGGGACCTCCTTAGAAATATTAAAAAAGACCTTTGTATAATAGGGATCAGCCGCGTATCGTTTATCTGTCTGGCTTGCAACATGGATTATTTGATGATAGTATATTGCCCTATATTGTTTTTTAGTCCAAGTTAGTCCAAGTAACGTCATTTGATAGAAAATACATTAGAAATCAGTTTCAGTATTCAACAAGGCTTGTTTGAAATTATCCCTGATGCGTTGTGAAAAATGTTCTATAACATTAGGAAAAAAAATAACACTTATACTAAAGGGGTGAAACATTTTTTTCAGGTAAAAGAATCCTAAGGTAACTGCTTAAGAACTGAATGAGGAATAATTTTGATTAAACAAATATCTACCATCTATATCTACCCGTGTATAAGTCTACCCTTGATTTGTCACGAAATCTTTAATTAATGGAGGAAGTAACACTACCTCGGCTACGCATAGGCCACATATCTTACCCATTCATACTTGCTTAAAGGAGATCAATCAAGATGCCCAATGTCGATCCCTATTCGGAGTGAAACGCATCTTTATTGAATAGACACATCTTGATGTTGTATGATAAAAATACTACAAAGAAAATAATAGAAAATGTTGAAATCAACCAAATGATCTCGCATCTCAAAGCGGAAAATATATACACAAAATATAAAGATCCTATTTACCAACCCCTCCGCTTGGGTAGGATATGACACAAGGTCAATTTTTTAAGCGGAGTTTAACAGGTTTGAATTCAGAGTTTTCCTTCTCCTAGACTAGTTGCTTCACCAAGGTTGAAGAACCCAGTCTGTCCTACTATTTACCCATAGCTGGAGGGAGAATAATTGGATTCATACCTTTCCCAAGAGTATTAGTGCTATGTGAAATGCAATCAGTCTCATCCAGGATTTGAACTCGTGTCGCCGTGTCCATTTCCTACGACGATAACCATTACACCACGGACACCTCCACAAAAATATAGACAGACCTACAAAACAAGATCAGTTACAAAGCAAACGTCTATGAAGAATAATTAACTACCTTTTAGTCTCGTGTTCCAACCATTTTTTTTTAATAAATAAGAATATTACCAATAACCTATTCGCTTACAAATCAAATATAAAAAAACGTTAAATAACCCATAAGGGTTGATATACTATTAAACCAAAGAACCAACTTGCATCAATTTATGGAACCAAAAGTTGCTTCTCAAACTGTTATGTTTGACAGCTCAGTCGACTGGGGCTGTAAATTACGTCGATTGCATCTCTGTAAAGGGGTAACCTACCAACGAATGTTTCAGATAGGATTAAAAAAAACACCTTATGGCGTGACTCCACTTCTGGAACTTTAAAGAATGTGAAGTACTCTTTCATTGTAATTATTCTTAGGTCTACTCAGACCCGGAGTGGTTGTACCTATTAGGGGGGTCCCAATTCATGGGTCGAACAGAACTATTTAATCATTTTATATACTTGAAAACAGTAGCAATACTTGAAAGCTATGTAACTGCGTGCAAACAAATGATCTCTAGCTCGTTTAAAAAATGTTACTAACGTTCTTTTCTTGAAAAATCATAGGTATAAACCGAATTTGGCATTAAATTACCCACAATGGTTGATATGCCATAAAGCACAACCAACCTATTATATTAGAATTTCATTCTGACAAAATTATTCGCGTATAGGTCAATGTACTTTTTAATTCTTTGCACGAAAATGAAATCTTAAAAATTCGACCTATACACGAGTATAGGCACTTAGAATTCGCAGATTAACATGAACTTTCATCTCTTGTAATCCGATTGGATAACCCCGGCCTGCATTTGTAGAGCTTCAAGGCAAACAGGCAGGCTCTCCAAACTTTGGATAATGGCGCATCACAATCTTCTCTAAAATTTCTTGAATTTGGCCTCGTGCTGGTTTCAGCGAACCCTAATACTAAAGTTGTGATATCATTTTGGGGTGTGAAGGGGTGGGGAGAAGAAATTCAGTTCGATAAAATTTTTCCTTTTAAAAAATATTTTCGGCTAAAAAATCACAAAGCTTGAATTAAAAGGGTTTAAGACCGAACTCTTAAAAGAAGTGAAAAAAACAACCAAATTCACTAGGTAACAACCATAGTTTATTCAATAGACATTTGATGTTTGCAAATGCAAATAGATGTAATATCAGGGTTGAATGAAGAGGTTGTCAAAAGGAACACATCAGATAATTGACTTGACAGTTGCGAATGCAGCAAACTTTCGGCATGCTTCATTTTTCGAGAACAACTGTTCACAGCGGTATGTAGTACCAAACATGTTCCCTAT
The DNA here is from genome assembly GCA_963585895.1 of Sepioteuthis lessoniana. NCBI lineage: Eukaryota > Metazoa > Mollusca > Cephalopoda > Myopsida > Loliginidae > Sepioteuthis > Sepioteuthis lessoniana. The sequence goes on along the minus strand of OY757905.1, from coordinate 60,661,406 downwards.
TTGCTGGGTGTGAGTAATAAGGTTGAGCAATCATCCAGATGGAAGCATGTTGTTTTTATAGAAATTGAGAATGTGGTAAACAAAACAAAATTAGACTTCAAATGTGAACATTGAAGATCAAAGTTTAATTTGCAGTTGTATTTCTTCAAAAAAACATCAAAAAGGCAAAGAGAAAATTTTGAAAGTTGTTGAGTGAAGGACCACACAGATGGGCCTCGAGGTCACGATGATTAAATCGGAGAGTGGAGTATTGGTAGAGTCCATGTGTGGACAATAAGGAAAACGGAAATTTTGGTTTTATGGTATATCAACCATTGTTGGTTATTGAATGCCAAATCTTAATTATTTTTTTCTGTGTTTCTCTTAGTGAAATCCGAAACCCCTCCAAAACACACACACACACACACACACACACACACACACACACACACACACACACACACACACACACACAATATCAAAAGCAAATGAGGGGTAAAATAGGCAAAGGGAAACCTATTCTAAGAAAAAGAGGAGTGACCTTCATGAAAAACCTATAACCAACTGAATACCATTCAAACTGCAAACACGAGTGAGTTCAAGTCTCATTGAATACCCCATTAACAAGTCCTTGTCATATGTTCTCTAACGAAAGCATCAAGCTAGAAACATACACCTATGTTAGAACAAAATAAATAGATAAATCCTAAAAAATACAAATTTCTTAGTGGACCAACTCATTTTAAAATATTTCTATTCTCTCTTTTGACCTACAACATATATATATAAATTTATTTTTTCTATCTCTAGCAGTTTATTGGTAAACATTAATTTCAAACGAGCTAAGAGCTAATTCAATAGCTTAAGGTTAAAGTTTTAAGTATTACTATTTAACATTAGCAATTCTATTCAATTATTCTCTTGTATCTGTTTGCACACGGCTGTATGCTTTCAAATAACTAATAATAAACCCTCGTAAATGATTGAAAGGTTCTATTTGACCAACGGATGAGACACAGTTAATACCAGTCTGGATCTGAGTGAACCTGAGAGTAAGGACAATATAGAGGTAGACCTCAAGTCTTCTGGACATTTGTTTGAGGATCTTACTCTTCTCCCGAAGTACAGCCCCAGTCGATAGAATGGGGCGAAATTCTGCCTACTTGACTAAATGCAGTATAAAAAAAATTGTTTCCTCTTTGCTAAAATTTTGTGTGTCATCTTTTATGTAATGATTAGAATGCATTTACTCACCCCTCCTCCAAAGTGACAGGATGTAAGACGAGGTTTAATTAATGCAGGAATCCTACCTCAGAAAGCCAATCCCCTTGGCATAAGGGCAAAAATGGTCCTAATCTCATCCACATTTTCCTTTGCGGAAGTGTCAGACAATGAACCCAGCTCTTGCTTTTTCTAGACGATGTGGGTCCTATTTACCAACCCCTCCGCTCGGGCAGGATATGACACTCTCGTCCAGGATTTGAACTCGTGTCGCCGTGTCCAATTCCTACGACGATAATCATTACTCCACGAGCACCTCTAGACGATGTGGGTAGATGCTACTGAGGCGGGATCACCCTTTGAGAATGGACACAATTAGTCAGCCAAGTCGACTGGGGCTGTAGAATACATCGACGGTATCTCTGCAAAGGGGCCAAGATTCTTCCCTCCCAAACGAGTGTCCTGGATATGAAACTAAACCATCTGATGAAACGTTAGAGAATGTGGAGTACCCCTTTATTGCCCTTACTCCTTGGTCTATTCTGAACCGGAATGGTAGCACCTGATAGGGTCCCATCTATGACTCAAATAGAACTGTTTGAGCATTTTAACTGTATGCAAACAATAATAATACTTAAATTAACTGTCCATTTTTTTTAAAATGGAATTATCTACTAGCTATTCATTTACAAATCGTGAATAACCATTTTAACTGTGAGCAAAGAAATAACTGAAATTGAATTGTTAGTGTTACATTGTAATACTTGAAACCATTTTATCAGTGTGCAGACAAATGATTGATATAGAATTATTCGTGTAAGATTGGAATACTTGAAATCGCTTAACTTCTGAGCAACGATTAATAGTAAATAGAATCACTAGTGTTAGATAGCCATGTTTGAAACCATTTGACTGTGTGCAAACAAATGAGCTTTGACTCGTTTAAAAATGTTACCAACAATTTGTTTACTAATCGTATGTTTAATATTAGTGTAAACAGGATTTGGTATTGAATAACCAACAAGAGTTGATATGCCATAAACCCAACCAAATTAATTTATTCTCCAATTAATTCTCTCTCGCTCTCATAAAATTTAATTATCGTAAACAGGTTTAATTTTAAAGGCATGTGAACCTGTTTAGTCTTATTTTATGCCTAGAGGTTAGTGAATAACATTCATAATGATATTTATTTTTTTGTAGTTATATAAAGGTTTTTCTTTTTTGCGCTCGGCCCAATCGAAAACGAACAATTCTTAAACAGATCTATTTGACCAAGGTACAACCACTCCGGGTTAGTGGAACTGAGAGTAATGGCATTGAAGAGGCATCTCACTCTAATCAGATCTCCGGGAGTGTGCGAGAGGAATGTTATTCCTCTGCTAGGTATACGATCAGCATATTCTAAGTCACATCACCGCAGCGGGATAACAAGTTATATATAACGACTGCTGAGCAAACAACAATGTTACTTCCAGCAAAGCCTTCAATAGATGACTCGGTGTTCCAACATAGTTTCGGGGCCGAAGCATAATTAATAGAAGCCCAGAGCACCCCAGCAGTATCTCACGATATCACCAAGCTTTGCGGGTTACTGTTTGAATGCTACTTCCACGCTGATGCAGTTAAGGGTTTATTCTGGATTTTTTTTTAAAATCTGTATTTCTTGTCTGATGGAAAGTTCAAGATTAGTCGGGTACGTGAAGGTTAGATTCGTAACGAAACCTCTGCATAAGATCTCGCCAGGGGATATATATATAATGTGGTGTATATGTGTGTTTGTTCCATCTGCGCCAACGGGGTAGGGGAAAAGGTTTGAGTGTTTTTTTTTATTTAATAAATTATATTCGTGACACAAGTTATATAAATCGTATATGGGGGCACCTCTGGTGGTGTAACGGTTAGCAAGATAGTCTAGCAAACCTACACGAGTGAGTTCGAGTCTCATTGGGCGCCCCATTCATTCGGCCTTGTGCCACATCGAAGCAAAGAGCTTTGTAAATTACTATAAATCGTATATGTAAAATGGACAAAACTTGTTCTGTATTCCTTAGTGGTACAAGGAATAACATGTTGAATTTAGTGAATTTTTTTTCTCTCTATAAGATTTAATGGAAGTGATACACATTACCACAAATTTTAAACGAATTTTTTTCTTAGCCTCTCAATGGATTGTAAGCCAAATTTTTGTTTTTACAATATTGTGATATACGGCACTTTTTAAAATTACAAACCTCCATTTTAACAGTTTCTGGTTCAGGACAATGTTTTCCTAAAACGAAAACTTTTTTTTAAATCTGTGAACTTTGAATATAGCAATGGTGCCAAGGAAGCAAGCAATTTACCATTCTCTTCTGTTATCAGATACGGAAAAACAAGCTGAGAGAATGGGGAGAAGAGGCTTTTGTATTTGAAGTTTTCAATAGAAATTATCGTGAGGTTGTAAATTGTAACTTTTTTTTTTACCTTTGTGAAATTTCTGATTACATTTTCTATGAATTCTGTTTTTTTTTTTGTTTTTTTTTCTTTTTTAAAAAAAGAAAGAAATCAAAGTTTAAACTTGATGGGATTTTAACAAGTAGCAGCTGTTGTGAACTATTTTGAAAAATTTCTGAAAAAAAAGGTGCCGTATGTATTGGGGTTAGGGATTGAAATACAAGATAGACTATTTCCTGTGACAGAGGTGGCTTTTTTTTAATGTGGGTAGCAAAACATGTTTGCTGAAAAATTGTTTGGGTCTGTTTTTGAATTGTGTAGTATTTACTGAAAGATAAAAAAACAAAACATATCAATTTCTTGATATTTTAGTTGTGGTATGTCAAAAATTCTAAAGAACGCACTATAATTTTATTCTCGCATTGCTGGCTCTTTCTTTATTTACTCCTCTCTCGTTTTGTGTCGTTATTTCTCTTCCTGTCTCTTACTTCTTCTCTCTCGTCCGCCTTTCAGCCCAGCCGGCTGGGGCTGAGGAAAACGCTGACTGTATTTCTGCAAAGGGATAAGAACTTCCTCCTCAATTCGTGTCCTGTTGTGACATTAGGCTATCGGATAGTGAGCCTCCAGTCCTGGAGTAAAATACCTCTTCATTGATCCACTTTGATCCGAGGTGGTAGTACCTGTTAGGGTCCCATCTATAGGTCAAATAAAACTGTTTATAACCATTTATTATACTTGAAATCATTTAACCGTGTGCTAACAAATCATATGTATAAACAGGATTCGGTATTAAATAACCTACATTTGATATGCCATAAACACAACCAATTAACAAACGATCTCTCCCTCGCTCAAGTAAAAAGATTTAAATCTTGTTTTTAAAAGCATTTATGTCAAATCTTATCAACCCAGATGAAAATAAAGAGCTTTTGAACAGGTAAACTGCTTGTCTCTTATAGGGAAATCAGTTAGCCACTTTGTCAGCGAGCTGTAACCCCAGGATTTTCAAGCTTTCTACTTGATACACTCTTTGGAACCAAATTCAATTTCCATTCACCTAAAATTCCAAAAATTAATTGAATATTGACATTTTTTCTTCGTCTCACTAGATGCCATACGCTGGTTCATTTTTTTTAAAGCTTTTACTTTCAGGATTATTATTATCATTTTTTTTACAAAATACAGTGAAGTAATGAGCGGAATATTGAAACAGATAAAACCTATATCAACAATTAGCTGACCATGCTGAAATTGATTTAATAAGTCAAGATCCGGATTTATTCAGCCAGAGCCGGATTTTTCTCTTTCATATATATATATATATATAATTTTAAGGCATTTCATAACATTTTTTTTTTCAAAAATGTGTTCATGAATCGGGTCAGATCTTTTCTGTCAGAGCTAGATCACTTAATCATTTAAAAGACCTGTATGTTTTAAACAGGTCATATGTGAATGACATACCCCATTCTGTTAGCTGTACGATATCTAGCAACTAGTCGACATGATCCAGCGAGTTTTGTTATAGATTGATAAATGCTAACAAGTAAATTCACCCCCCTTGTAAACAGGTATGGTCTCTATTCACTCGGGCCACTTTGAAAAGCCATGCTGTAACCAAAGGTAATGTGCAAAATATCTGGGCTGGGATGATACACCACGCCTTAAGCTTAGAATACGCTGTCCGTTTCTCCAACAGGAGGGCTAGACTGCGCCCCCAAGGCTTGCTCAGTCGGCTGGGGCTGTAGAATATGAAACTAAACAATCTGATGAGGTTCCAGTGATGCTGGAGCTTTGGGGGATGCGAAGCACCCCCTTCATTGCCGTCGCTCCCAGGTCCACTCTTGCCCGAAAGAGTAGCACTTGATAGAGCCCTATCTATGGGTTAAATAGAACTAAACTTCGTACGTATGATAAATTAAACTGTGTACTTACATTCAAACTGTGTACTTATGCTAAATGGAATTGTTTGAAATGAACTGTTTTTGACATTGAAACTGTACTTACGTTAAACTGAATCGTTTAATGTAGAACTGTTTTGACATTTAACTTTGAGTAAACAAAATCTATACTTATACTAAACGGAATTGGTTGAATTAGAAATATTCGACGAAACTGAATAGCTTGAAATAAATCTTTTTGACAAACTGTATACACACGCAAAACTGAATTGTTTGAAATAGAACTAATTATTTGTATAAAAATGGATTTGGCATAAAAGAACCTAAAAAGGTGTCCTGGTATGAAATTAAACTACATCTGATGGTGACTCAAGGTATGGGGATTATGTAGTATTCCTTACTCACCTGTCAGTACAATGTGATTCCCTAACCTCTTAATACAAAATAACCTTAGACAGGTTATCATACCGTTAAAACCGATCAAACGTGTTTGTATACATTTATATTTGATAAAAGGCATTATTTTATTAAATATAACTTTGGTGTAGTGGCTAGAGAGTTGAACTGCAGCCTCGAAGTAAGCGAGTTCGCTCTCTAATCGCGCTATTACGTTCACTTTTGGACTTCTACTTTTGGGAAAGGTAGAAACCCTCTTACCTTAGCTATGGGTTAAATAGTATCACTCCTGTTTTTCCTAAAGGATAGCTTTGGCATTATATAACGCTCGAAGGTTGATATGCCATGGAACAAAGAAACCAAACCTCATCTAACCATCTGAAGAATGGGGGTGTCCTCGTGGTGTAATGGTAAAAGCGATGGACTGCGGGATCGTAGTACGCGAGTTCGTACTCCAGTCGCGCTATTACGTTCACTTTCGGGCAAATATCCTTGGGAAAGGTATGAACCCCCTTATCCTCCCAGCTATGGGTTAAATAGTACCACTGCTGTTCTTCAAGGAGAATAGCTTTGGCATTAAATAACCTACAAAGGTTGATATGCCATTAAACAAAGAAACCAAACCATCTGAAGAAACAACATGAAAAATATAAATATCAAACGTACAATTAACTTTATTCCCTGGACTGGTTAAATGCTAAGATGGTTTTTCTTTTTTTTTTTTCTCCGTCAGTTCTATAAAGAATACTGACTCTAAACTACTTTGGATTTTATTTTCGATACAAGCTACGAACACATTTTTTGTGCCAATATCAGATTTCCCGTTGTTGAGATCCTGTTAACATCGACATGGATTCAATGCAAAATTCAGTGTTGATGCAAAGGTAACTCAACTGAAAGTAAAAGCCTTCACCAGTTAAAATATGTAACAAATAGGGATGTCGAATTATTCAAACGAGATGTCCTCCATTGTTATCATCTAGATATTTCAATCAATGTATTCTTTAGTACTTCCTATTGTCATTGAAATGCAATTTTTTAGGTAACGTTCAGTAAAATGTTTCCAGTTTGTATAATGGTATCCGATAATGTGGCCAAGAAAAGCAACTGAAAAGTGAAAACAGTTAAAAATAATCTTTTTCTTTGTGTGTCATATTTCACCTTAACGGCTTCATGAACGCCAGCAAAGTTGTTTTTGAAGTAATGACATAAATTATGGAAACAATGTAGTATTATTAATGAATCACCAACGACATTTTTTTTTTTTTCTATAATATCTTGGTTCTATCTTGTATTAATTACTGATGACTACATGGATTTTCAAATCGAAATGGTAAAAGCAAAATGTCATACGAATAACTTGGAAATTTCGGCAAATGTTTTCATTTTCTAGTCATACATTAGATGACCCGTGAAGTTCTCGTGTACATCTACGCAGTGGATTCGTTTGCTATCGCAGAAATAAACAATTCATATTTCTCTTAGTAATTATCCTAAATCTCAAGAGCAATGATGCTAGCAATTCTACTAAAATAAGCCTTAAATTGCTTCTATTAAATGAAAAGGAAGAAATTCTCGATTTAATAAGGCAATATGAAAATCGTATGCTTGAGGCTGAGATCTACAGTAAGAATGAATCCTTTTGTCAAATGTATTTATATCTATCGGGGCGGGGGGTGGGGACTGGAAATAAATCCGATAGTATGAAACTGTACAGAGAATAAAAATCAAGGTTTTCGGAGGATGATTTATAGAATTATTTGCTAATGTTAAACGTTTCGATTTTTAGATCTTTATCTGGGGGTGTGAGTTATTTAATGAAACGAAAAAGTTTTTAAACATTCTATTTCTGTGACAGCGTTGTTTCAAATTTGTGTTATGTAATTAGCATTACAAGATTTAAAACAAAACATCGCCAATGGCCCGGGAGACCTGGGTTCAATCCCAGGTCGAGTCATACCAAAGACTTTAAAAATGGTACTTGATACCACCTTGCTTAACACTCAGCATTATAAGGTACGGTTCAAGGGTAAAGTGGAGCAATCCTGGGAATGGAGTAGCGCCCTCCCCTACATCTTGGTGTACTAGCTATCGAAAAGGGAGCCTTCGGGTCACCCTCGACTATGGTCGCTAACTTTACTTACTTTTTACATAAAAAAAAGTCCGTCATATACGTCAGTTGTTTAAATTATTTGCACGAAGAATGACGCCTCACCTTGGCCTGTGTAGCGGTTCTTGCTTACCGGAAATGTCAAATTAAAAAACTCAAATTTAAAAAGCTGAGATTTAAAAATTTTTAGTCTTAACTTTCGTGATATAAGTTCTTTTTTTAAATCTTTTTTTTTTTCAAAGGAAGAGCCGAGTTATTTAATTCATTAGGAAAGGAAAATCGTAAGCTGCAGTTAAAAGGGGATGGGGAACCCTCTTTTATCCACTGCATAACTTTTATCATTGCATTTTATCATATTTAACATTTTAGTGCTCACCAATGGTCTGGGATACCGGGATTCAATCGCAGATCCAGTCATACCGAAGACTAAAAAAAATGGTACTCGATATCTCCTTGTTTAACTCTGCGATTATAAGATATAGACAAAGAGAAAGAAGTAGCGCCTCCCTCCCCACACACCATAGTGTAGTAGCTATTGAAAAGGGAGACTCCGAGTTGCCCTTGACTACAGTTGGCCAACTTATTTTTACTTTGTTGTTAATCTCTTATCGCGTTTAATTTATAAGTCACACTCAGAAATAAAGAACTTGAATTTTTTTTTTTCCTTTTGAAAAAGCTGTTATACCTCGCGAGTTATCCAGACCTTTGGGTTACATCTCTTTATATGTTGAGAAAAAAGATTTTTTATGCAATCTTTATTAATTGGTATCGTTCGAAAAGTATCGAGGCATTTGATATCATAGAAAATAAAAATTGCCTACCTTGGGCAATAACACCGTAGTCCCCTTCAAAGTTCACTCCTTGGGCCTTATATTCTTGAAAATTATTAGAGTGCTAATCAAAGAATGTTTAATCTCTGCATTCCTTCCACTTTTCAAACTATTAGTAAAGTCCTATTTCGTAATTACACCAATACAACTATCTCTTAACCTTATATACCAACCCCTCCGCTCGGGCAGGATATGACACAGTCATTTTTAAGCGGAGTTTAACAGATTTGAATTCAGAGTTTTCCTTCTCCTAGACTAGTTGCCTTACCAAGGCTAAAGAACCCAGTCTGCCCTACTATGTACTCATAACTGGAGGGAGAATAATTGGATTCATACCTTTCCCAAGAGTATTAGTGCTATGTGAAATGCAATCAGTCTCATCCAGGATTTGAACTCGTGTCACCGTGTCCATTTCCTACGACGATAACCATTACACCACGGGCACTTCTATTTCTTAACACTCTCCCTAGTCTCGCCTATGGCTCGAAATCTTCCTTTCAGTGGCGATTTTGGTTTTGGAAAAATCGTGCCGTCACAGGGAGCGAATATGGACTGGAATGAGATTGAGAATTCTGAGATGAATCCGGTGAGACACTGAAAACATCGATTGATTTGATTGAACAGATTTATCGGCTTTATAATTAAAACATAAGAGGGGGGTGTCCTCGTGGTGTAATGGTAAAAGCGATGGACTACAGAATCGTAGCACGCGAGTTCGTACTCCAGTCGCGCTATTACGTTCACTTTCGGGCAAATATCCTTGGGAAAGGTATGAACCCCCTTATCCTCCCAGCTATGGGTTAAATAGTACCACTACTGTTCTTCTAGAAGAATGGATTTGGCATTAAATAACCTACAAAGGTTGATATGCCATTAAACAAAGAAACAAACTAATAAAAAATAAGAGACCAACAAGTAATAATAAAATTGAAATTTTGTTCGAAACGAATGAAGAGTTGTCTGGCGCATTGTCCAAGACGACGTGAAGAGTGGACCAGCGCTTTGTCATGATAAACACGACAATCACACAGTAGTTAAGCTCGTTCATTGGCGTCTTACTCGCCGACAGAGTGACCCAATGTAGTAGTAAGGTGGTCTTCGATTGGCTGCCAAGTTGCATCAAGGCTACGCAACCGGTTTCCGAGTTATACAAAATGGCTGAATAGATCTCATATGTCTTCCTCCAACAAGCGGAACTTAGAACTTAATGTATATAAGACAAATGATACGGAAGTTTACATCTCTCAACTTGGTTTTCACCTTGAACTGTCATTACCGCTGCTTACTCTGATATCCGCCCCCTACCGCCAACCTAACCCCATCCCACCCACAAACCGATATCTCTGAGCTTCGAAAATAAATCTCAAATTTCACACACATTTCACAAAAAAAAAAAAAAAACAAGAACATTTGACTTTATCTGCATGACACTTTTTCTATTTTAGTCTGGTTTATTTAACGGCATATCACCTTCTAATGGCTTACTTAATGCCGAAATCGGATTCACCGCCTAGTGAGAGGGGCTAAGAATATGCTGATACCGTGTGTGTGAGGGGGGGGGAGAGTAGGAAGTACCGTTAAAAATCAATCAAATTTGATTCAATTCTAAATTGATTTCAATCATAATTAAATTTTCAATTTTCGACTGAAATCATTTTTAATCACTTTATCTGATAAAATTTATTTGTTCATACAGTTCTATAAATTATTCCTTAATAATTTAAAATGGACTCCCCACCCCCACCTATAGGTTAAATAGCACCACCACTGTTTTTTTTTCCAGTAAGGATGGCTTTAGCATTGAATAAATCATTAAGGTTGATATGCCATCAAACCAAACTAATAATTTACTCATTATCATGTGGTTTAAAGTAACTATTCCTTTTTAAGTCGTTTGTACAGTTGTTTCAAGTATTCCTATCCAACACCAATAATTTGCAAACAATATATGGTTTCAAGTAACTTTATAAGAATACTTAGTTACTTGAAGCTGTAATTATTTACTATTCTTAATAGAAACATTTTGCAGGAAAAGTTTCGAGTATTCCTATCAAATAATAATTTATTCAAAATTATGATCTTAATTAACTATTTCTATTAATATTTTCTTGATCCACAGTTGAACAGTTTTGAGTATTTCTATCTAATAAAAAATCCAACAGACCTATTTCACCCCTAGATGGAACCCTAACTGGTGCTACCACTCCAGGCCGGAGTGGTCCTGGGAGTAATAGTAATGAAGAGGTGATTCCAAACTCACAGATCTCCAGATAGTCATATCCCAAAAACAGTTTTGTAGTAGTCTTACCCTCTTTACAATCAGTGTGTTCTAAGTCCCATCGACAAGGTTATGCTTTCCTGACATTTTCAAACTCCGTACCAGTATTGTGGCTTTTATAAAAAAATATTTCGGCTGATAGGTTATTAGGTTTTCTTTTGCGTTGTAGTAGTAATATGTCCATTAACACGTCGTTTGTTTTCGTGTATTTTACGTTTGACTTGTTTCTTTCTTCCCTCAATGTTTGTATCTTCGTATTTTTTAGATGGTTGGTTTTATGGCATGTCAACCCTTGTTGGGTTATTTTATACCTAAGTCAGTTTAATTATCGTCTCGCATTATACACAATGCAAAAACGGATACGCACCATCATTTTAAACAGGTAAAACTTTGATAATTAGTTTCAATATGTGTATCTTAAAAGTCAATGTATTAATGTACTTTATTAATGATTTGAAGATTTCTTTGAATATATATTTACCAATAGATGTGATCCTTCTACTCCGTGTTAGTGGACCTGGGAGTAATGGTAACGAGGGTGGAATTCCACACAGCTCAGATTTTCAAAATTGGCACTGAGGCAAGAACTCGCCGGGACAATGCCTCTCACCTCCAAAGGCATGTGATCAACATGACTTTCTTTCTTTCTTCGGTGACAACTGTTTCTTCCAGTGACTGCTCTCTCGTTTGGTCTCCTGGTCTTACTCAAAAATCCATCTCATCACCAGAGATGTCTCTACGAAGAATGTCTGGTTCAAATTTGAAGATGCTCGATGATGTCCTAACGCACCTGCATGTGGTGTTCGTTATTATCATTTCAGCTGTCTGGGCATCTCTCTTGCGCAGACTTTCCGCATACCCAAATATTAGGCGATATTTTCTAAAACGCTGTCCTTGTGATCTTTCAAACAGTCAACTAATGCTTGCCATACACTGCTTGCCTTACCCGCCCAACATTGACTCCAGTCCAGCTCGTTTAAAGCTCCCCCCCCCACCACTCTTGGTGCCACCTTTCACCGTCTCGCAATCCTTTCTGAACCTTGTGACACTCAAAAATACATGTGCGCGATATGTTATCAGCATACGCTCATTGAAGCATTTCGAATGCTTGTGACGGAGTTTTCCCCTACCGAACCCAAAATTTCTGTTTTAATCGTTGCTCGGTGTTCATAGCTGAACGACCTGAAAAAGATGTAAACAAAGACATATGAAAGAAATGCAATGTTATAGTTATATCCTCAAGATATCATGTTCGATAGCTCAGAAAGACTGTGTGAGTGAAATATATATATATATATATATATATATATATATATATATATATATATATATATATATATATATATATATATGAGGCCGAGAGATTCGGTTTCAATACTCACTCTAGGTGTTATGTTACCAAGTTTGGGTGAGAGTATCGGTCTGGGGTGGAACAGTACATCAAATATCTGCTTACCAGAAATTAATATTTGTATGTTGGAAATGCTGTGATATATTATGCTGGGTATGACATGAAACTACATTTGATGGTGAGTCTTCAGTCTTGGAGTTTGGGGAATGTAGAGTACTTTTTCATTACCATTACTTCCAATTCCATTCTGACCCGGAGTCGTAGTACCTGTTAGGGTTCCATCTATAGGTCAGATAGAACTGCCCGGTCTTTTGCTAGGATTATTAATTATATTAAATTGAATTATTAGTGTTAAATAGCAGTACTTGAAACCATTATACTGTGCAAACAAATGATCTCTGGCACTTTTAATATGTTACCTACCAACTATTCGCTTACGGTCACTTTTTCAGCGGAGTTTAATGGGTTTGAATTCAGTTTTTCTTCTCCTAGATTGGTTGTCATAACAAGGTTAAAGAACCCTGTCTGCTCTAATAGGATTTACACTCCTGTATTTTAAAATGATCGTGATACCACTTGTTCCCAAAACAAAGATGGTGGACGTCGGTAAACTAATCAGTCTCGGGAACCTATTGGTTAGGAAAGTCAGGTGATTTGTGCTTACAACTACGTCCGCAACTTTGATTTTTGTCCCACGCATTTGGAGCCGACTGCATGACAAGCATTGCCTATATATACTCTCGTCTTCCAAGAACTCCTCCTCTTACATTTTGACTTCTAAAGACAACTCTCTCTTTCTCTCCATTGTGACTTAGAGACAGCGCACACACTCTCCCTTTCAACTCCCAGAGACAGCACTCTCTCTCTCTCTCTCTCTCAACTTTCAGAAACAACTTGACCTTGCCAGTTAGTAAGACACAATTCAATACGCATAACATGGGTGCGTATACATTCTGCAACCTTTTTCTTTCCTGTTCTGCCTTTTCAGTTAGACTTGTTCCAGTCTCGAACACAGCCTTAGAAATTTCGTCAAACCCCGAAAGAGACAAACAACCAACATGGGAGAAGACACTTTCCTCCAAGAATACATTGCTATGTTTCTGTATATTGATACCTCGCATGAAATACTTAGTCAACATACATTTTATAGTCTACAGGACACTTTCAATATTTAGTCTTTTCCCGTAATATCCGTGTTAGTTACGCACACACACAGAGGAATATTTAACAGACTATATTAGAATATTTGCAATGTTTCCTTTTTCATGTATTTGTTAATATATAAACTTGATTTTGTTTGTACTGCTTTATTTTGAATGTTCTTTTGTCCGCATCGTTTTACTTCGTTTGCTTTTCAATAATGAGCCAACATAAATTGTGGTAACCAAAAATATTCATCAGATGACAGCAACCCCACACTCTACTATTTACCCTTATCCTCTGGGATTCATACTTTTCCAAAATTTATAAGCGTATTGTGAAATGCAAAGTCTCGTCGAGGATTTGAACTCGTGACGCCATCTCTTTTTTTCCTGTGACTGGAACCATTACACCAATGTATATGTAGACAAGATTTGGCATCTAATATCCCATAGGGGTTGATAGGCCATTAAACACAACCAAACCAAGCTGTGGTATATCTAATAATGTGTATTAGGTAACTGGCTTTAATCTTGCATTTTAAAATGTCTATACACGAAAAGATTTTCTCTATTTATTCTTTTTTTTAATTTTTTATCTGATTCTGTTTGGTGTCGGTTCAGTAAAATTTCATATCATTTAGTTTTGGATGTTGTGAATTCCAACTCGTCTCTCTTGGCCTCGTTTTTTTCGTGCAGATGCCCCTCTAAAAAAATCGTAGCACACGACGGAATGCCGGTCAGAGTTCACGGCTCGAGATAAGAAACGCTTTCATTGGCACTGACAAGTGGTCCTTGGCTTGTGTGCATACACACACACACACACACACACATACACACGCTCACTCACTATCCTCTTTTGATAGTAACACCAAATGTATCACTAGTCGCGTGCTTGTATGAAATCTTTAGGGTTGGGTATGTTACCAGGACAGCAGACAGTTGGCACCATCACACTGCCTCATATTTACTAAACTTGGCCATTTGTGTATTTATCTATTTAATTGATTCCATTTACTTCAACGCTAAACTTTATAAAGCCGGCTTCCTCCTCCGGCAATCTACGAAACTATAGTGGTTTAGTGGTTGACGCGGACAAGTCACAGATGCCACGTGTGTAAGGACTAATGATATGCCAAGTTTGCCAATTGACAGGTGACACAAGGTAAACAAATAAGGATCTAGAGGCTGCGCGAGCAGGGGTGGTGGAAAAAAGTTTTACAGGATGTATAATAAGCTTCTGGATTTGGTCAAAAGAGAGAAGCTAAAGACTCTGAAAGATCGGGACTGTGGAGAGTGTCAGATCTATGTCGGAAGAAGTTGTACAATCGAGGTCAATTGGGTGATAAATTTTGAAAAAATGAACGTCTCAAAATCAGCGACAATTTCGCCTTAAAATACGTCATTTTTCGATCACAAGACGAACACAATAATTACTGTAATTGATGCTCAGTTGGTGAGGCTTAAAATTGTATCCGCTGCAGAGGGGGGAAAAATCTCCACACACACACACACACACAAACAAAAGGGGTATCCTTGGTATAACACAAAATTGAAACTGATGCTGAGGCTCCAATTTCGGAGACCTGGGGAGCGTGAAGCATCCCTTCGTTATCATTACTCCCAGGTCCACTCTCCATTGCAGTGGTAGTACTGGTTAGGACCCCATATTTGGGCCCAATTGATCGATTTGAAAATTACTATTAGATAGGATTACTTGATACGAAATAACAGTAAATTATTTGCATTAAAGTCACTGGAGGCTATATTTGTTTGCTGAGTAATTTAAAAAAGATTTTTGCTTAGATGTGGCCCAAGCCCGAATGAATGGGGTGCCCAATGAGATTTGTTACCCAAGGATTATAATTACGTGAAACCATATGCAAATTATTTCTACTGGATAGGAATACTTGATATCGTATAACCGTGCGCAGCAAAAAAACAAAAACAAACCCTAAAACTATCGGAAAATGTACATATAAACGTACAATTAATGCTATTCCCATATGCATAAAATAACCCAAAATGGGTTGACATGCCGTATTAGTCAATCAAGAGTCAGGAAAAAAAAAACGTTTGTTTGGTACAACGTAAATAAAAATGCAGCGACCAAAAGTAAATGCCCAAACGATGGAAATATTGTAACATACCCATGATACAGATATACGAAACGTACATAGAATGTTCATAACATATATACATAGAACATAGGAATCCCGAAACACGAAAAACACTTACGACTTCTTAGTTCTGGTACGAAACTTTTTATTACCTTTGAGTTTAAAGGTTCTTCGACATAAGGAGAGATACATTCTTTCTATTCAGGCTTTTCCATCTGCCACCCCAACACGTGCGCACCCGTCGCAAGTCCTCCGCGTGCAAGCGAAAGTCAACCGTCTTCCTCCGGGGCAGAACTTAACTTACTTTTTTCAAAATCCCCAAAATCCTCCGCGTGCGCTTCCGGTGCATGACGTCATTCACATCCACTGGTCAACCTTTCTATCTGGGATTTTTATTTTGACATCTGTAAACGACACATCCTCCCCGCGCGCGCGTCAACACCTGCGCTCTAGTTTGCACCTAACTAACCCATGCACTGAGCCGAAAGGTTCTCAGCCTAACTAAACCCAAAGGCAAGATATATAAAAAGGAATACCTTCGCCATTGTATTACAATATTAGTGTTTAGACAAAATGAGGATAGAAAAAGTTTGCGAGATAGAAAATGTTCTATGTAATATTTTCTTTTATATTCTTTAAGAAGTTTGTTTTACAGTTCCACGTAATATTCTTTGAAAATTAATGTTTTATTCAAAAGTCCAAACGAACCAGACTGGGCTTTGTAGTTGTGTTAGAATTATGGTATTTGACAGGTAGAAGACGGACCCCAATTTCAGCAGGGAAAATCAATAAAAAAATTAGTGATTTGTAAAATTACTAGTAAGTGGTACATTCTTGGATATATTTATTCTAGTGGAATAATTAGAATATAAAAATTCTGCTTGATAGTTATGTTAATGCAACTGGAAGTTATCGCACGAAAAATATTAATAAAACAAATATTTTACAAATATATATTTTGAATTTATTGCGTGTAATTTTAGTGAAACAAAGTACTGATATTAAATGTAATTAAATTAATATAATGAATATTATCAATGATTACTTTTAAATGTAATTAAATGAATAAAATCAATAACTTTTAAATAATGACAGTAGGTATATGAAAGTTAGTCTAAAGTCTAAGCTAAAAGAATTGCCAGGTAGCTAATTTCGGTCGACTATCGCGAATTTTAAATCTACATATAGCATATAAGATACAAGAGAGTTTTGACATTTTTAATACCAAAAGCGAAAACAAAACAGTATGCCTGATATGCTGTCAAATACGGTAAACTATGCATCCGAAAAGTATTGTAGTGAAGAGAGGAAGCACTTTTGGAGGGAAAATTCCTCATCTGGTGTCAGTGTCTTGGGTTCATGACTTTCAACAGATGTTTACAATTGGATGAGTTAGCGGGAAGATAGGTGTACTTGAATATATCTTTTAGTTTTGTGTGTTGCTGGTTTTAACGCAAACTGGATAATTTTCTTTTGTTAATTTTCCAAGGAAAATTGTAAGGCAAGTTTTGGTAGGATTATATTCGAGGATAAGGTATAACGAGGAATGCAATAAAGATAAGTTAATAATGGTGAGGTTATAACATAGCTTCTGATTGTTCGTCTTTTTAGAACTGTATAGTCAGTGATGATGGTGTATAAGTCCTTAACATAGAGGCATGATGCAGGTGCTTTTTCGACTTCTTGAATTAAAAAAAAAATCAACTTTTTATAACAACCAACCTTTTGAGTTATTTAATGTTGAAGCTATCCTTGTGGGAGGACAGTAGTGGTACTATTTGACTTATAGCTAGGGGTCTCATACCTTTCGCAAGGGTACAAGTAAGAAAGTGAACATGATAGCATGACTATTTTGTACTCGCTTATTAAGATTTCACAGTCCAGCACGTGAGCCATGACGCCATCGGAACTTTTTTTTAACACTGCTGTGATACAGTAAAAAAAATAGCCCTTATTCGCAGGATTTTTCAGGATTACAGAAACTACCGTTTGACATGCCGTTAAAATCAGATTACTTTGTCCAATTAACTTTTTTTGTTGTTGGGTGGTGGTTGTTAAGCCTAATAGGCTTGAAATTTTAATTAGTGACATAATTGTTTTCCTCTACACCAGCATCATATCTTATTTTACACACACACACACACATATATATATATATAATCATCCATAGACAGTTTCTTTGTATCACAACACTTCAGTGTGGCGAGACACGTAGGACGCTTGAAGCTGGGAATTATAAGGTATTAAGTAGCAGCAGCAGCAGCGTTCGTTTGTTTACATTTTTTACCTTACCGGATACCAGAGTGCTCAATTCGTTCGAAGAGCTTTGCATTACGCGAGCGGCAGCCGAAAATTCCTTCGCCAGAGGGCTCAACCGCCATGGGGGAGCGTATATATGGTCATCTACAGACAGTTTCGTTGTATCACAACTCTTCAGTGTGGCAAGACATGTAGGACGCTTGAAGCTGGGATCGAAATATATATATATATATATATATATATATATATATATATTAAAGTATTTTAATTTATTAATCGCTATTAAAATAACCTGGAAAGTCCTGTTGATTTTTGTGAATTATATTCTTTTTTAAAAATTTAAGCCAAATAATACGTAGTTCAGCTTAAACTTTCACTAAATCGTACGCAAAGTCATATTAGAAGCGTACGTAGTGTAATAGTTTCAGTCGTAGGAAATGAACACGACGACCAGAGTTCAAATCCTAGACGAGTCTGTTTGCATTTCACATAGCGTTAATATCATTGGGAAAGGTATGGAAATTTACTAAGCTTTTAGCTCAGATATGGCTCAAGGCCATATGAAAGGGGCACCCAATGAGACTCGAACTCACTCGTGTAGGTTTGCTAGTCGAGCTTGCTAACCATTACACCACCAGAGGCGCCTTCATTGGGAAAGGTATGTATCAACTATTCTCGCTCCAGCTATGGGTAAATAGTAGTGCAAATAGAACTCTTTAATCTTTGTATAGCAACAAATCTGAGAAGAAAAACTCTGAATTCAAACCTGTTAAAAATCGACCTTGTGTTGCGGAGGGGTTGGTAAATATATACAAGGTCACATTTTGTTGATCCATGTGGAATTTTTCCAGTGCTTCTTAGGACAGTGAATACCAGTTTTCGTGTCTTGTCAAACATTAATAACACGTACAATTTAAGCATTGTCTTTAAAAGGGTGTGTCTCTTTGTTGTTTGTGTGTGAAATCTTCGTGTCTCTAAACGTTCAGTTTATTTTAGTGGGGAGTAGAAGTTGTGGATGAGGAGTTCTCAAAGCAGTTTAAGAAGAAAGCCCTTTTGATTTGAATTCAGTTTTCCTTCTAGACCGGTTGTCATAGCAAGGTTAAAGAACCCAGTCTATCTTACTATTTACCTCACAGCTGGAGGAAGAATACTAGGATAGATACATTTATTAACGGTATTAGCGCAATGTAAATACAACTCGCCTTGACCAGGATTTGAATTAGCTTCGCTGTGTTCATCTACTATGGTAACTATTACACCACATGGCTATAAATGATTTTAAAAAATGTACATTCGATACTGTTTATTCCGAATGTTTGATCTGAGGAAAAGTGAAACAGAAGATTGAGAACAGATCATTGAAGCTTATGGCAAGAATGTGATGAGTGCAAGTATATACTAAGAATGATTTCCTAAGTTTAAAAACGTTTTTGATTGATTTGGTTTTGATGGCATGTCAACCTGTCATGGAGAAAGAAAGACTGGCTTTCGTAGGGTCGTGGTCGTTGTCGGTTGTTGCAATATCTGACTCTATTGTTCTCTTTTGCCCCCATTTAACTTGTTGATGTCTTCGTATGTGAAAGCTGCAAGAGAATTATGGGCGGAAGGAAGGAAAGAGACTAAGGTACCTTTTTTTCTTTTTCTTTTTTTTTTTTTTTTTTTTTTTTTTTAAATTTAAACTTGATTTTAGGGTTTAAAACGGCAATTCTCTAGCGAGATGTTTTCCTGAACTAATAGACGTAGTCGTGTTTCACAAACAAGGTGTTGAAATGTATTAGTTATTTTTGGTGGGTGATGAATTTCCTTTGGTTATGTCAAGTAGGTGCTTTTGGGATGTATGATTGTACAGACGGCTACTAACAGGAGTCATTTTTGTTGAGTTAAGGTCTGTTTCGTTGTATTGCAGATATGTTCAGCAAAAGCTGCTACTGGTGGGAAAGAGTGAGTCAGCGTGCCGCTAAGCAGATACCTGGTTTTTCCCACTTGTAGCAGGAGAGTAGTAGTTCTTTCTAGTCCAAGTGGTCACTTCTGAATGAGAACGTGTTTCTTTCTGGTGCCAGTAAGTCTGTTTTTCAGGCATGCACGAATTTCGTTTCCCATCCAAGGCTTCAAGGAATCGCAACCTTTTTGAATTTATTTTAATAAAATTTTTCCTAAACCTCCACACTGTCTAGGGTTATTTTATGCCTTGCAGTTAAAGAATCACGTTCATATCTACATTCAAGTGTTTCTATTCTTTGCACCGAATACGAACAATCTCGAAACACATCAATTTGATCAATGGAGGAGACCCAAACAGGTCCAGGTTAGAAAGGACCTGGGACTAATGCCAAGAAAGGGGTACTAACACTCCTGAGATCTCATCAGATGTAGTTTAGTCATAATCAGGACTTGACAAAATTTTTAATCAAGAATAAATGATACACAAGCCTTCAGATCTTTAAAACTGAATAATTGGAGAATTCAAAAGATGCAGTTCAACGAACATGTGAACATAACCAAATTAGAAGAATCTGACAATTGGTTTATATAATATATTAGAATAGTAAACGTATTTTTCAGTGCAAAGAATCTAACCGATGATTTGGGCAAGAAAACGTCCGCCTTTTTAATATCACGAATTCAATTCAGCCATTGACCTTAAAACTGATATAAATTCTTTCTCATGTGGCATATTTTTGAAACAGTATAACTGTAACAAGTGATTGCTTATGGTCCGGGAGACTGGAGTTTAATCCCAAGTCGAGTCATACTAAAGACTAAAAAAAAGTACTTGATGCCTCCTTGCTTAACTCTCAGCATTATAAGGTACGGGTTAAGTTTAAGTGGAGCGCCCTCCTCTACACCTCAGTGTAGTAGCTATTGAAAAGGGAGCTTTCGGGTCGCCCGATTTAATAACTTATTTACTAATGATTATTATTGGTTACTTGAAAATATTACTGTGCAAACAAATGATTCTTGTTAAATAGAAATAATTACTTGACGCAATTAAGTTAGCTGTATTAGGTAAGAATACGCCTAATCAAGCAGAGACACTACTGCATAGTCTGGAACGAGCTGCAGCTGGCATTGGCCTCCATGTCCATGCACACAAAACTGAATATATGTGTTACAACCAAACGGGCAACATTGCCACACGAGACGGAGCCTCTCTGAAACTAGTAGACAAATTCACCTACCTAGGAAGTAGCGTCTCATCAACCGAAAAAATATCGACACACGACTGACGAAGGCATGGACGGCTATCGATAGGCTCTCAATCATATGGAAATCAGACCTAACCGATAAAATGAAACGCAGTTTCTTCCAGGCAGCGGTTGTGTCGATACTGCAATATGGATGCACCACATGGACGCTAACTAAACGGCTGGAGAAAAAACTAGACGGAAATTACACAAGAATGTTGAAAGCAGTATTGAACAAGTCCTGGCGACAACACCCCACGAGACACCAACTATACGGACACTTGCCCCCCATCACGAAAACTATACAAGTTAGACGAACCAGACACGCAGGACACTGCTGGAGAAGCAAGGACGAGCTCATAAGCGATGTACTCCTATGGACCCCCACATATGGATGTGAAAAAGCAGGACGACCAGCACGAACTTACATACAGCAACTATGTGAGGACACAGGATGTAACCCTGAAGACCTGCCGGAGGCGATGGATGATAGGGAGAAGTGGCGAGAGAGGGTAAGGGATATTCGTGCTGGTGGCACGACATGATGATGATGATTAGGTAAGAATACTTGAAACTATATAACTGCGTGCAAATTTATTTGTATTACATGATACAAAAATGTAAATATGAATGTATAATGAACGCAATTCCAGAACATCTTGGCATAAAATAACTCTAAACGGGTTGACATGTCGTTTAAATCAATCTTGACTTGAGTTTACATTTCGTGACTGGAACTTTTTTTTTTGTATCTAAAGTACACACCCATAAGTGTGAGTAACATTTTTCTACGTCGTTAGAATTATTCCATTACAAAGAAATGGGCAAAATGAATGAGAAAATCCATTCTAATGGTAACGGTGGATGTTTGGTGCCAATCGAAGCGAGAAAGTTTCGTATTACAATAAGTCTGATAATTAAAGAACTCCCACTGAGTAAAAAAATAAATGCAAATATATTAATTCGCTTCTTTAAAAAGAATGATCTCTTAGAAATTCAAATATCCGTGAATTATTTCACGAATAATAACTTGAAGAAACAGGGCATTAAATTAAAAAAAAGATAGGGCATTAAATAAAATTTTTGTAAAATTATAGAAACAGGGCATTAAATAAAAAGCTGTAAATGTATTTTCTGACAATTTTTATTCAAACTATTTTACCTTCTTATAACACTGAAAACGGTACTTGTATGCTAATTCAGTGAAGATTGCTGGTTAAGATATTTTCAGGGCGACAGAATTCAACGCTCAGGTACAGTATCGAGAACTTAGGCAGTTAAAGACGGCTCTTTCAATCATGTACATTGCTAAACTCAGGAAGGCGCCTCTGGTGGTGTAATGGTTAGCAAGCTCGATTAGCAAACCTACACGAGTGAGTTCGAGTCTCATTGGGTGCCCCTTTCGTATGGCCTTGTGCCACATCTAAGCAAAAAGCTTAGTAAATTTCCATTGCTAAACTCAGGAAATTTAAACTAAATGCCATTGTTGAGAAATGAAGGCAAGGTTAGTTACGTAATAAATACGCTCTACATGTTTCTAAGATACGTATGCAAAAAAGGTTATTTTCCCTCCACCTTTTTTTTTTTTTTTTAACACAAAATAAAAAAAATGTTCGATTTAGGTTAGCTTGGCACACTTAATCTAAATAACCATGTCATTTACTTCGCCTAGTTTGGCACAAGGAAAGAAGTTATAGTTTTTTCTCTCTCTCTCTAGGGCTTAAAATACGCTGACTTTATCCCCAGTAGAATGGGAAGACATCGGGCAAAAAAAAAAAGGCGAGCCCTGGTTATGACAATAAACTGCATCTGATGGTGAGACTCCTGTTCTCCTAGGTCCACTCTGACTCGGAGTGGTAGTATCAGTAAGGATCTCATCTTTGGGTCAAATAAATCTTCTAGCAACTTATTTATACTAGATAGGAAACGTTTATCATATAACCGTGTACAAAAAAAAGTGAATATAAACGTACTATGTACGCAATTCCCTAAAATTTTGGCAGAAAATAAACCCGGACAGGTTGATATTCCGTTGAAATCGATCATAATGCAGTATAAAATTTGTATGTGCATGAATTCTACTCAGTAGGATTGTTCTGGATGAAAAGCTGTATACACAAGTTATATTGTATTATTGCCCTAATGGGTTGTGTTCGCCAATGGTCCAGGAGAGCGGAGTTCAATCCCAGGTCGAGTCATACCAAAGACTCAAAAAATGGTACTTGATGTGCTTTGCTTAACACTCAACATTATAAGGTACGGATCAAGGGTAAAGTGGAGTCATCCAGGGAAAGGAGTAGCGCCCTCCACAATACCTCAGTGCAGTAGCTATTGAAAAGGGAGCCTTCTGGTCGCCCACTTTACTTTTACCTGAGATAGACTTATATCTGAAAATGAAAAAAATCATTGGTAGCAACAATGTTTTGATGTGCAGTTGTAAAGATATTGTTTTGCAAATCAAATGAAAATAGGTAGCGTAAAGGTTAATATTTTTCATGTTAACTGTAAACAATTTAATTTTGACAAAGGAAACTTGGGGAGTGTTTATTTACAATATAATTTGCCTTTGTTGAAATCAAATATTTCTTTGCAATTTGATCTGCTTTAATATTCCACGTTAAACATATGCAAAAGAGATTAACAATACAATGTGAACTTCGTCCGAAATATATGAATGGACAATTAAATGCAAGTCTCCTAGGGATACTTGCTGGTTTAGCTTAGGAGTTAAAGCAACAAGGTTAACCAATTTCATGTAAAATTTTATAAATTGAAATCGTCCAACTATAATTTTTGTGTTTTCCCTCGTCATTCAATTTCAGCTGATGTAGGTATTCTAGAAATAATTAACTCTTAGATAATTTATATATCTTTTATGATTCCTTAAGATATCGAATAAATCTCAGACGTCGACAGGATCTGTAGAATACACCGACTGCTTCTCTGCAGAGGGGTAAGACCTCTCCCAACGAGTGTTCTGGATATGACAATAAACAATCTGATGGTGAGGTTCCAGTAATGCTGGGGCTTTGCGGAATGCAGGGCACCCCTTCATTGCCTTTGCTACCAGGTCCACTCTGGCCCGGCGTTGTTACACCTGATAGGGCCCTATCTATTGGTTAAATAGAACTAACGGCATACTTATGCTAAACTGAATCATTTGAAATAGAACTGTTTTTTGACATTGAAACTGTATTTACACTAAACTGAATTGTTTAACATAAAACTGTTTTGACATTTAACTGTATGTAAACAAAATCTGTACTTAGCTGAATTACAACTGCTTGACTGAATAGCTTGAAATAGAAATGTTTTGACAAACTGTACTTACATTTAAGCTGCGTGCTTATGCTAAATTGAACTGTTTTTGACATTGAAACTCTACTTACACTAAACTGAATTGTTATATATATATATGTGTGTGTGTGTGTGTGTTTTGACATTTTACTGTGTAAACAAAATCTGTACTTACGCTAAACTGTATTCCCTGAATTATAACTGTTTGAATAAACTGAATAGTTTGAAATAGAAATGTTTTCGACAATTAAACTGTGTACTCATGCTAAACTGAATTGTTTGAAATAGAACTGATTAACATAATGGATTTGGCGTTAAATAACCTCCAAAGGTTGATATGCCATAAAACACAATCAACCAACCAACTATCAGTGATATTTAGAATACACTTGCTGTATTCTCTACTATGGGATAAGACCCTTTCTCTCCTAAAGGAGTGTCTTAGGTATGACCTTAAATTGCTCTTATTGATGACACCAGTTCTATAAATCTGGGTAGTGTGGAGTACCCACTTCATTAGCATTACTCCTCGGTCCACTCTGGCCAGGAGTGGTCGTACCCGTTAGTTATGGTCAAATAGAACTATTTTCTAAATTACTCGTATTAGATAAGAATATTGAAAGCATGTGTGCAAACAAATAATCATGATTGAATAGTAAAGGTCAGTTGAATCCAAATAACGGTAAAAATCATAAGAATTATTAGAAAGGAATATTCGTATACGTACAAATTATTTGTATTAGATAGAAATACTTGATATAACTGTGCAAACAAATAATTATAGACTAATGATAAGAAGTAATGATCATGTAAATAGTCATTACAATTAAACATTTACAAATGAAACAAATTTCTGCATTAAATAACCCATAGTTGATATGCCATTGAATAAACCAAACTAATCAAGCACCGTAGCCTCATCTATTTAATAGATTTGGACGACTATTGTTGCGTAGGCTAGAAATACACCTAGCGTTTAGAATTGAAAATTTATTGAAATTTCCATTGTGGTTCTTGAAAAGCATCAGATGACGTCAATGAGAACAGATTGGAATGTAATTTATTCAGTATTTCTACCTCGGGGAAAATTGACGAGTAAATAGAAAAATGAAATGAATAATTCTTTAAGCTCCAACCAGTATAATGATTATGGCGACAGTGAGCTGAATTGACCGTTTCGCGAACATTTGGCAAATTTATCAAAAAATATGATAAACCAGACAATTGACACGTATTTATGGGCCAGATTTTCACCATTCATGACCTCTAAATTGTCATATGTTAGAAAGAATTTAATAGATTTTTAACACTTTGCAAAAGCGTAAAAACACTCACTTTCAGCATTCAACATAGACTAAAACCCAGATATATGGGACTCTTTCAGCTTTCAACATGGACCAAAACCTAGATGTATGGGGCTCTTTCATCCTATTGAACGATTATCTATGATTGTTTTTAAATGCCTTGAAATAGCATAAAATTTGAGGATAAATCGGGCCATTGGCCGAATGAATAGTGTTCGCCAATGGTCCGGAAGACCGGGGTTCAATCGCAGGTCGAGACATACCAAATACTCAAAAAATGGTACTTAACACTCAGCATAAGGTACAGATCAAGGGTAAAGTGGAGCAATCCAGGGAATGGAGTAGCACACATCCCTTTACCTCAGTGTAGTAGCTATTAAAAAGGAAGCCTTCAGGTCGCCAACTTTACTTTTTACTTATCTAAGATGGGTATTTTTTTCTTTCTGTGTTACTTTCTAAATTTGGTTATAAAAAGTAAAAATTTATTTATGTAGTCATAGAAATATATTAGTAAACCTGTCAGTCCAAAAGATCAGAACATTTCCGGAAACTTAAGGTATTTTGTCTTAAATAAGCACATACCTCAGCTGGAAAGCCATTTTAAAGATTGTACGACAATTTTGATGATGAATTTCATCATCATCATCATATCGTGCTGGCAGCACGGATATCCCTGACCCTCTCTCGCCACTCCTCCCTATCGTTCATCGCCCTAGGCAGGTCTTCAGGACAACATCCTGTATCCTCACACAGCTGCTGAATGTACGTTCGTGCTGGTCGTCCTGCTTTTGCGCGGCCGTGTGTGGGGATCCATAAGAGTACATCTCTTATGAGTTCATCTCTGCTTCTCCAGCAATGTCCAGCATGTCTGGTTCGCCTAACTTGAATAGATTTCGTGATAGGGGGCAGGTGGCCGTACAGTTGGTGTCTCGTGGGGTGCCGCTGCCAGGAATTCTTGTTTTTTTTTTTTTTTTTTAATTTTTTTATAAAACTGTCAATTACATAATGTCGTAGTCTTTCAACAAAAAATGACCAAAATAAAAAAGAATTAAAACAAAAACTTTTTTTTTTCTTTTTAGTAGAGGAATTATATTGTGAATTGAATTACTATGACCAGAAAATCCGGCGAACACTTCCGCGCGACATACGGAAACACTGGACAGCTGTATCGACCCAATAAGATCGAAATAGCCGTCCAGTGTTTCCGTATGTCGTGTGTAAGTGCTCGTCGGATTTTCTGGTCATAGTAATTCAATTCATAAAAACGAGTTAGTCTCAAAATTAAGAGTATACAAATTTCCTATTACACAAACATTGTTAATTAAGAATGTTTGGCCCAAGCCCACTGAGGACAGTGAGATACTCGTTGAGTAACATTTGGAAGAAGTTATTTAAAATGGTGATGCACAGCTTACCAAATTATAATGGAGAAAAAAAAGGATGTCTGTATACTCTATTTTATGACCAAAAGTGAGCAGCTGAAAGCAAAAATGAAACTCCTTACGTTTCTGTTAGCCAAACTGTTGTAGGATTTTATCCTAAAAATCATGATCAGAGATATTCAATCGGTGATATTGGACAAAAATATTTTCCTTAACCTAACCTATTATCTAAATCTTACAGATACGAACAATATTAATCAGATATTTAAAAACTAAATCCTGTCTCAAAAATTTTTGGAGCAATCTATTCATGGTGTCCCCGTGGCGGGGTGGCTAATGCGCTGGACTACGACATCGTAGTAAGAGATTTCGAACCACAGTCGCGCTATTACGTTCACTTTGGATGAATCTTGTTGGGAAATGAATGGACCTCTGTATAAGCTCTGGGTTAAACAGCATCACTTCTGTTCTTCAGCAAGGATCACTTTGGCATTAAATAAACCACTAAGGTTGATATACCATTTAACCAAGAAACCAAACCAAATATCGATTGAGCTTATTACCAGGGGTGCGTAGCCTGATATTGGAACAAGGAGTTCCGAGTAATTATGAGAAAAGGTTAATGCTGAAATAAAGTTTTAGAAAACAAATAACAGGAGGTTGGGTTGAACAGACGTCTAAGGTATTCATAGTTTTGGTAATTTACAAATGTTTTCGTGCGTGAATTGATTTTTTATATACAGTGTATATAACTTTTTTCTTTTTTTTCTGTGTGTCATTTTCGAATGTTCTCTATAAATACGGGACTTTTACCGTCTAGGCAGGGCATAGCTAGTCCCAGACCCGTTATATTTTGCCGGCAAAATAGAAGTTATTCTAAGAAATGTTCACTCAGCTTTTTCTAAGAAAAAGAAGTTATACTTTTAGATATAATAAAACATTCTGACTTAGAGACCGTTACAAACTGTCTATTTCCGTAGCAATAGTATGAACATCTTGAATTAAGATTCGCAGTGTTATTTCAGATAGGACATTCATTTAAGACCGCCCACAAAAATAAGATCTTTGCTACTTGGGCATCGAGCTGCTTCGAACTCTCTAGTACAACCCAAGTGCCCGCCTTTATAAAACACCACATGAGACTAAACACCCATACCTACAGTGCAAGATACTATAAGATCTGAGTTAAATTAAAAAGTGGTAAATATCTAATCACTGATATGTAATTCCTTGCGGTTTTTTTCACCCTAGTTGATCACTTGGGCAGTGGTCTGGATAGTCTCGATTCTTTTTCTGATTTCCAGTTCCTTCAGTTTTTTGTTTTTTTTCAGGCACTTTGGGGATCGCTCCAAGTGCACCGAAAACAATTGGTATCACTGTCATCTTCATGTTCTATAACTCCAATACTCTAGCAAGATCCAAGTATTCATCTTTTTGCTTTCCTTTATTTTCACTCTGTGGTCTGCTGGAACAGAAAAATTCACTAGATGCCATTTTTTATTTATTTTTTTGTTAATTAACTCCAAGTTTGTTATTCTGATGGGGTGATCAGTTTGTATCTCAAAGTCCTGGAGAACTTTATTGATTTCACTTTCTAGAACAGATTCTGGTTTGTGCAGATATCATTTTTTTACTATGGTAAAATCTTTGACAATTTCCAATAAATCTTCTTCCACGAGACTAGATTCTTTCTTTCTTTCTTTCTTTCTCTCTCAAATACTCGCTCTGACTTAGAATGGGTAATCATTTAATTTTTTTTTAATCTCCAAGTTTAATGTTCTTAGACATATTTTGGCTTGTGCATTTACCATTTGTAATCATGCTCACATTTTAATCTCAATCTCTTGCACAATTTCCACTGGATCACCTTTCTCGCCCAGACGTGGATATTCTTGCATTCCTTTCGCACTATTTTGCTGCATCGCTTATATCTCTCCACATCATCTACACTTATTCTTCTGCGTATTAATTTTTGCTTTGTCATAACTGGCTCTAAGAGCGTTATTTATTTTATTTTATTTATTTATTTTTTAAAAACTTTTACTGCCATGAATAGATTGAGTGTCTCTTTATGTTTCTTCTTCTTAGCCTGGTCAAGGTTATCTCGTGAACAATTTCTTTCATCACTTGAAGTACTCTTATAATTGTTTTCCTTCCTAGATTATTTTGTTTGATATTTCTCTGACGGGCTGTCGTAATCACTTTCTTTGCTATTATAATACTCCTTGTGGAGTTTTCCCATTAGTTTTAACTATGTCTAACCGTGATTTTTTTTTTTTAACAGTGCTCTGGATGATCTAGATTCCTCTTTGCTCACTCGGCTGGGGCAGTAGAATACACCGAATGCTTCCTTGCAGAGGGGTAAGACCCCTCTGCATGAGTGTCCTGATATGACTCTAAACAATCTGTTCCAGTAATGCAGAAGCTTTGGGGAATGCAGAGTACCCCTTCATCGCTATCGCTCCCAGGTCCACACCGGCCCGGAGTGGTAGCATCTGATAAGGTCCTATCTATGGGTCAAATATAACTTAACTATACTCATGCTAAACTGTTTGAAATAGAACTGTTTATATGTATAAAAATGGATTTAGCATTAATAACCTACAATGGTTGATGTGCCATAAAACCAAACCAAATAATAAAAAAACCGTTTAATCGTGTACAATCTATGTTATCTACAAAGTATTCGTTTAGAAATCTTAGGTCAAACCTATATCAACAGAATTTGGCTTTAAATAACCTATGAAGATTGATATGACATAAGCCGATTCTTCCACTTGATTTCCAGTCTATTATAATCAGGAACATGATTTCTATATTAAATTATTAATAGGATTACTTTTAACAAGTTTGAGAATAAAACAATATTATAAGAATTTTAAAACCACTATGCAAATCAATCACACCATATATACCTTTTTGAGTGTGTGTAATCGAAGAATAGAATAGCTCTTCCTATCGCTCTTGTTTTTTTTTTTTTTTCTAATTTGACTAAATTAAACAGTAGCAGACAAAATTATTTTAACTTTTTTTTTCTTGTGTTAATATCTAAAAAAAAAAAAAAAAAATTGGGCAAAGCAACAACAAAAAAATCAAAGATAGCATTTAATATTGTTTAAAGTTTAATCATTACTTTAAGCATATTTGAAGCTGAGGAGTTATAATCAATGAATAGAACAGTTTGGACACTAGCTCTTCCCAGCACTTCTGGCTTGTATTGATGAATTTTTCTAATCAAACTATTTAACTAAATTAGACAGTAAAGAATGAAATTAAAGATTTGTTTAAAGATTTATCGACGGGTTGTTTGCTCATATTTATTAAAATAAAACCAATTAGAAACCCATAATACCGAGCAAATATTAACTAAAATAATTTTTTTAAAGATCTAGATGCAAATTAGCCTTTTCGTCCATACTGTAAACCACGATTTGGCTGTGTGTGTGATATATATATATTGCATATTAATAAGTTGGTAAGGTTAAGAGTTTAAATAATGGAATTTTAAAAAAAGTATCAATAAATATGATTTTGTGTAAAAAAAAAAAAAAAAAAAAAAAAAATGCGCCTTTCCCTTGTAAGTAGTTAAGTTAATGTAATGAAATATATTAGACTACCGAAACTAAATAAGAACGCATATAATTTTTTTTTTCAATTGATTTCCATACAAAATCATACACAGGATTGCTTTTAATACCGGGGTTCAATCCCAGGTCGAGTCATACCAAAGACTCAAAAATAAAATGGTACTTGATACCACCTTGCTTAACACAGCATTATACAGTAAAGATCAAGGGTAAAGTGGAGCAATCCAGGGAATGGAGTAGCACCCTCTCCAACACCTCGGTGTAGTAGCTATTGAAAAAGGAGCCTCCGGGTCACCCTCTACGAAGGTCGCCAACTTTACTTTTACTTATATCAAGTAATTATCAATTTTATTAAAACCAGCATGCAAGTCATCCAGATTATATATGTATTTCTTAGTTATATTTTAGACACATTGCAGGATTTTAAACGAATTGATAACATTGGCTGTTTTGAGGTAAATCTAACTCTACGACGTCTATTAAAGTCTAGCTAATAAATCTCGGTTATAAGATTAATAGTTAATTGAAGATAGAATTATTTACTAAGGATTACAATTATTAGTTACTTGAAACCATATAACTGTCCGAACAAATGATTATTATTGAATAAGAATTTCTTGAAACCATATATTAAATATTAGATAGGAATACTTGAAATGTACAACTGTGTGCAATATATTTGTATTAGCTCGGAATACTTGCAATTATAACTCTGTGCAAAAAACAAACAAAAAAAAAAACACACTTAAGAAATAATATAAATGTACAATGAATGCGATTCCCTAACCCCTACGCATAAAAGTAACTCTCAATTTGTTGACATATTCACTCTTGTCTCTTTTCTTATACGAGAAACTCCGTTTGATTATCTGGCTGTTCTGTATCCCCCGGGGGAGTCTTCGTAACGTCGTGGCAAACGTGCTGGACTTGTGGCTTCGTAGTAAGCGAGTTCGAACTTCAGTCGCGCTATTGTGTTCCCTTTCGAACTTACACACTCTGGAAAGGTATGAAATCCAAGCGAAAGGTAAAATAATACTACTTTTTCATGGATGGCTTTGATATTAAATAATCCACGAAGGTTGATAAGCCATTCAACCGACCAAACCAAACAGTTTTCTCTCACCTTCATTATATTAATGTCTGAAAATTGTCACCATCCTCTTTGGACCAATCCTTTAAACAGTGTTAGTTTTGCTGACGTGTTTGATAGGTTTTTGAATAAACCGCAAAAGTTTACCCACCGTCAAATATCTCTGGGGAGAGTTCAGCACTTATTCTCAATATTTCCCCGGTGATCTACTGAACACAAAAATAAAAACACTCGATAAGTCTTTATTTAGCTTCACTTTCAGCTTAGAAGTACTAGGATAACTCAAAATATTTCGGTACGTTCTAGTTTTCAGCGCGTATATCACGTGATCGAAGAGAATTCAAGCCGTGGTAGGTACCAGCAGTGACTGATAATGTATCGTAGTAGTTTGTGCGCTGACAAATTGTACATTGCTTCACTTCGTGTGTGTGATTTGTAGTCGCACATATGAATGTACAACGTAGTCGAATTCGGAACTGCAGTAACTTCACTTGGGTTTCAAGAACTCCCGGCAAGGTCAGGTAGATGAAAAAAAGCTCTCAGCCATAAAGGCAAAACTGACGAGTAGTACTCGGAGAGTATCAGACGAGCTCGGCATCTCACTGTTGCTCATCTGCTTTTGACTCGAGTATTAAGAGATAGAAATTCAAACGTCAGCCTTTCGGTACATTTCAAAAAGTAGACATGCCACTTGTTTTTTTTTAATTTTTTTTTTTTTATTTCTTGTCTCGGTAATAAATCATTATATTTATGAGTTGCATCTATTTTGAGACAGTTTGGAATTAATTTGCCTCCGAATAAGTAGTGAGACAAAATATTTTTCCTCTCTTGTCCAAGGCATTGTGATCGCGGATTAACAGTTATTATAGGATACTATTTTCAAATCTGAAACAAAAAAAAAAAGAAAAAGTTATTAGCAGTCACATGGGTCCCATGTATATTGAAACTATCTATATATGAAATCAGTCGCAAACTTTTTTGTGACTTTATTCCGGGCTAAACAAAATTTATTAACTATGCACAATGTAATAAGATTGATTATTCAAAGAACTCGTACATTAAAACCGCTGCCCTAGATATGACACTAAACGGTATCTAATGGTAAGGGTCCAATTTTGGACTGCTCAATCGGCTGGGGCTGTACAATACACCGACAGCGTCTCTGCAGAAGGTTAAGACTCTCCTCAACGAGTGTCTTGGATATGACTTTAAACCATCTGATGGTGAGGCTCCAATACTGCTGGAGCTTTGGGGGATGCAGAGTACCACTTCATTGCCATCGCTCCTAGGTCCACTTTGGTCCAGCGTAGTAGTACTTCATAGTGTCCTATCCACGGTTCAAATAAAACTGGCATTTTAAACTCTATGCAAATTGTGTGCTGCTAAATTGAATCGTTAGAAATAGAATTGTTTGATGATTTAACAGTTTGTAAACAAATGAGTGATGTTTAATTGAGTTGTTAGTGATACATAGCAGTACTTGGCTTTCTTTGAGTGCAAAAGGGTAAGCTTGGGCTCGTTTAAAAACTTTATTAACGAAATGCTTACAAATCATATATTTAATGTATATATGTATAAAGAGGATTTGGCAATTAATAACCTACAATGGTTGATGTGGCATCAAACCAATCTGGAGCTCTAAGGAGTGTGGAATACTTCTTCTTCGCCTGTAATCCCAGGTTTACTCCGACCATAAGTGGTAGTGCCGGTTAGGGTCCCATCTATTGATCAAACAGATGTTTGAAAATTATTAGTATTAGATTGGAATACTTGATACCATATAACAGTTTGTAAATTATTTGTATTAAGAATAGTTACTTAATTGTACTTCTTTACTAGGGATTATGAGTTTCTTGAAATCATATAACTGTCCAAACAAATGATCATCATTAAAGAGAAATATTTACGAACAGTACTGCTGGAGCTTTGGGGGATGCAGAGTACCACTTCATTGCCATCGCTTTGGGGGATCATCAAATCTCTTAAGAAACAACTGCACAAAAAATAAAAACGTACAACGTGCGCAATTCTCAAAACTCTAGTCATAATATAGCCCTAGACGAGTTGACATGCTGTTAAAATCAATTTTAGCTGTGTGCCAAATTAAACTATACTGATTACAGTGGTGAATTTGATTCTTACTGGTTAGTTGAAAATATGATTTGAGGCCATATAAAACGAGTCAAAGAAAAATATCTCCTGAGAATAAAAGTCTGGGTCTTTATGAGAATTGGATAAAATTTCCATGGCATTTTGCCCAGAAAATTGTAGCACATCAATATTTTTAATTAATCACTTCTATTTTTCAACGTTGATGTATTTGTGATTACGAATTACGTGGCGGTTTTAAAATTGAAAACTATTTTTTTTTCTTAACTTTAAAAATTAGTTTTTCATACTCCAACAACTTCAGTAAGGGATTTGCATGAAATAATTTGGCTTGCTAATATCCTCACTTAGAATAGTTAAGCGTACAGAAACTGTCGAATATACAGGTAGGATTAAAGCAATTGGAGATTCAATAAAGATGTTTAGTATTGTGTAATATCTGCCCGATTTCTTCAGCTATAGCTTGAATAGTACCACGACTGTTCTACAAAGGTTGATATGCCAATAAATATTGAAACCAAACCGATTGGTTTACTTGGATCTTTGTGTGTGTGTAATATAAAATTAAAATGAAAAGGTCCACAAATGAAATTGGTACTTGAGATTTTATTTTATATAACTTAGGTTAACGTGTTTCAGATTTAGTAGTCTTCAGGAGACTATTAATGGTAAGGTTTGGTTTGATTTGTTGAGTTTTATGGCGTATCAACCTTTGTTGGTTATTTAACGCCAAATCCATTTTTATGTAAATAATCTGTTCTATTTCAAACAATTCAGTTTAGCATAAGTATACAGTTTAATTGTCAAAAATATTTCCATTTCAAACTATTCAAGCAGTTATATGTAACAATTCAGTTTAGTGTAAATACAGTTTTAAAGTCGAAAAACAGTTCTATTTCAAATAATTCAGTTAAGCATAAGCACGCAGTTTAAATGTAAGTACGGTTTAATTGTCAAAAACATTTCTATTTCAAGCTATTCAGTTTACTCAAACAATTCAGTTTAGCATAAGTATGCTGTTCTATTTAACCCATAGATAGGACCCTATCAGGTGCTACCACTCCGGGCCAGAGTGGACCTGGGAGCAATGGCAATGAAGGGGTACTCCGCATTCCCCAAGGCTCCAGCTCGGCTGAAACCTCACCATCAGATTGTTTAGTGTCATATCCAGGACACTCCTTGGGAGGGGGGTCTTACTCCTCTGCAGAGAAGCAGTCAGTGTATTCTACAGCCCCAGCCGACTGGGCAATATTAATGGAAAGGGCAATCTTTTTAGCCTTTCCAAAAAGATACACACACACTTACATACACACTGGTTAGGTGAAATTTCATCTGAAATGTCACTGTATTATGAGCAAGTGCACACGAATTGTTGAAAAATTCTGAGAATTTAACCATAAGACAAATTACTTGGCTTTTCCTTATAAACTTTGCCTACTAACTGGTGCGGTGACTATTCAAATATACCAACTTTTGGTTACATCCTTCGATGTGCGTTTAAAATGTGTTATGGGGAAAATCTTCTCGATCATTAAAGTAGAATCATTTCATTATATAAATTCATTACGTGACTCATTTTTAGCATCCATGTTTTACCTGAATTTCTATAAATATTTGCTACTTTTTAATTAGATTGTTTATTCCGTCATAAAAGAACGATTCCACTTTGGAATTGATAAATATTTCGATGAACTTTCGGTATTTTACTGGAACTGTTGAGCATAGAACATTTGAATGAAGCAAAACGAGTGAGTATGAGATGATTTGGAGAATATACGGTCGTTGATCTGCTGTGCATTTGAAATTTAGGGATCATTGGATACAGGAAACACTCAAAAATTGATTTCAATTTCTGGGAAGTAAACATTTTTTTAATTCTCGGTAAATTTATTAATTGAAATGTTCCCAGTCCACCAAATTGGCCAAGTGTGTTCTGCAATGATCCGAGAGACCAGGGTTCCATCCCAGTTCGAGTCAAGCCAAAGACTCAAAAATGGTACTTGATGCCGCCTTGCTTTAACACCCAGTATTGTAAGGTACGGATCAAGGATAAAGTTAAGCAAACCTGGGAATGGAGTAGCGCCCTCCTCTACGCGTCGTTGTAGTAGCTATTGAAAAGGGAGCCTTCGGGTCACTCACGACTGTGATCGCCAACTTTACTTTTTACTTTATTAATCTATTTATTATGGGCTAAAGAAACTTTCGAAATATGTCAAATGTATTGAACCAAGGAACAAATATATCATCGCATATACGTTTCATGGATCTAAGTTATTCGTTTGTCTGTCCGAAAACTTTGTGGCATCTTCTGCATTTCAGTGCAGTATTCAAACTAGTTGGCCTCTGTAACTTTACTGTCTAGCATCTTGTCTCTGCTCCAATTATTTAAGAATACTGTCTCAAACTGACTGTGTGTGTGTCTTTTGAGCTAAGAACTTTAATTTTCGTTGTTCTTGCTTTATTTAAAATTTTTAGAAAGAATTGAAGGTTAGGTAGGAATAGGGTTTCTTCAGTCAAATAATCTTTCTATTTCTGACAGTTGCCTAGTCGGCTGGGTCTGTAGAATACACACTGCTTTTCTGAAGTGGAGGTGGTGGGTAAGACCCCCCCCCCGCAAGAATGTCCTGGTAATATGACACTAAACAATCTGATGGTGAGATTCCAGTAATGCGGGAACATTGGGGAATGCGGAGTAACCCATCATTACTATCGTACTCATGTCCGCTTTTACCCAGAGCGGTAGCATCTGACAGGGTCCTATCTATGGGTCGAGTAGAACTAAACTGAGTACTGATGCTAAACTGAATTGTTTGAAATAGAACTGTTTTCACATTTAACTTTGTAAACACAAAAACTGTACTTAATACTAAACTAAATTGTTTAAAATTTAATTTGGCGTTAAATGACCCCAAAAGGGTTGATACGCCGTAAAACGAACATTGAATGGAGCGTTGACGGGCAGCAGGACCATAGTAAAAATTTTCTTTTTTTCCATCAGATTGAAACATCACTCAGCTGGGGCTATAGAATACATCAACTGCAGCTCTGCAAAGGGATGACCCCTCCGATGAATATCCTGGATATGACACTGATGGTCAGGGTTCAGTCTTAAACCTTTGGAGAATATGGATTGCTTCTTCATTGGCATTACGCTCAGGCCCACTTTAAACCAGAGTGTTAGTACCTGTTAGGGTCTCGACTCTAAGTTAAATAGAACTGTTTAACATAAGTTGTTTCTCACAGTTAAAGACAAGATTATTGAACAATAGTTTTTTTAGCCGAAACACAGGTTTGGGCAAGTGCTGCATTCTCCAAACTTAATAGATATGTGCGACTTTTTCTTGAACAGAAAAACTAGTCTCAAGAGTTAAATTTGAGAATGTGAAGTACAGTGAAAACAAATACAACAGTGTAACTTAACATCATATCGAAAGGAATTTTTGAGTACTTCAACCAATCAAAATCTCTTTGGAATAAGTGCATTGAATGCCAAGAAAAATGTTTCATTCATTGTTCATTTCTCTTGACAAATACAACTTCACTCTCAAGGCGACTGGGGTTGTAGAATACATCGACTGCATCTCTGCAAAGGATAAGATTCCTCCAACGAGTGTCCTTGATATGACACGAAACAATCTGATGGTGAGGCTGCAGTAATGCTGGAGCTTTGGTGAATGTGGAGTCCGCCTTTATTGCCATCGCTCCCAGGTAAAGTTTGGCCCAGAGCGGTACCACCTGATAGGGTCCTATCTATAGGTCAAATAGAACTAAACTGTACTTATGCTAAACGGAATTATTTGACATGAAACTGTTTTTGTAAGCTAAACTGAATTATTTGAAATAGAAATGTTTATTTGTATAAAATGGATTTGGCATTTAATAACCAACAAAGGTTGATATGCCTTAAAACCCAAACAACAACAACAAAAAAAAAACAAAAAAAAAACTACTTATACTAAACGGAATTTAGTCATTTTGATAAAAGTTTCAAACAATTCAGAGTTAAATGAGCTGAAAATGGTTGATACACTGTAAAACAAAACGAGCGACCAACCAACCAATCAGTCTCAACATTTTTAGAACATACCTTGTGGGTGGTGAAGTACTTTGCAGATGGGTAATCATTCGGTTTATTTCAGCTCGGAACCAAATCAAGAGGAAATGGAACGAGAGAAAACGTTGTTGAAGCAATTTTCTAACTCTAGTAACGAGGTACCCGTCTTGAAAATCAACAATACCCTCTAAACATGCTGTTGTAGATACAGTTTATCTATCCAAAAATCAATTGTTTCAATAATTCTTCGACTACCAGAAGAAATCAAATTCCAATTCTTTACTCTCACCACCTCCCAACTTTTTTCTCCAATATAAACTGAAATAGCAGAATTTCCTTTCCATCATTACGAATAATTCTTTTACACCGAAACACATACATTAGGCAATCCTTTATTCGAAATGATCGTTTAAGGTTGGCCTTGAAAGAAAAAACGCAACTTGTACGCACATTTCCTTTTTAGCTTCCGATAAAACGTCATGAGTGAATTTAAACTTGCAGGTGTGGACACTTAGTAAAGTTCATGTCCTTTTCTTGTCTCCGGGATGTCAGGAATCGAAAAACTTTTGGGAGGCTTCTGTATTAAATAAAAAGAAGATTGTTAAAGGAATATAAAACCGACCCTGGTCTATATCTTTCTCTCTCGCCATGTTTTTCTCTCCATGTTTTTCTACCTCTAGGTCTCTTTCGCAGCGTGTTCCGACGTTTGCGTGCGTCTCTTTCTCGCTCTCTCTTTCTCGCTCTTTCTCTTTCTCTCTTTCTTTCTCTCTTTCTCGCCTTCTTTCTCTCTTTCTCGCCTTCTTTCTCTCTTTCTCGCCTTCTTTCTCGCCTTCTTTCTCGCCTTCTTTCTCGCCTTCTTTCTCGCCTTCTTTCTCTCTCTTTCTCGCCTTCTTTCTCTCTCTTTCTCGCCTTCTTTCTCTCGCTCTCTCTTTCTCGCTCGCTCTCTTTCTCGCTCGCTCTCTTTCTCGCTCGCTCTCTTTCTCGCTCGCTCTCTTTCTCGCTCGCTCTCTTTCTCGCTCGCTCTCTTTCTCGCTCGCTCTCTTTCTCGCTCTCTCGCTCTCTTTCTCGCTCTCTCGCTCTCTTTCTCGCTCTCTCGCTCTCTTTCTCGCTCTCTCGCTCTCTTTCTCGCTCTCTCGCTCTCTTTCTCGCTCTCTCGCTCTCTTTCTCGCTCTCTCGCTCTCTTTCTCGCTCTCTCGCTCTCTTTCTCGCTCTCTCGCTCTCTTTCTCTCTCTCTCGCTCTCTTTCTCTCTCTCTTTCTCGCTTTTTCTCTTTCTTTTTCGCCTTTCTCTCTCGCTTTCTTTCTCGCCTTCTTTCTCTTTCTCTCTCGCTTTCTCTTTTTCGCTTTCGCTCTCTCTTTTTCGCTCTCTTTCTCTCTATTCCTCTCTCTTTCTCTCTGTGATAGTGTTATAAATTATTCGCACGAAATTAAAAAAAAGAACAATTATGTCAAAACTTTTGGATTGTTTATTTCTATAGTTTAACGCTAATAAGTGATAACTGTGGATACACGAGATCATTGTACTGGATTTTAAGGGCTCAAGATTTCACATCACTGTGCGGACATGCAGTTTTGAAATTATTTTTGCAAACGAAATTTCCAATGCCCATCTCCGTAAGTGGAAAAAAAAAAATTATAAAAAGACGAGTGGACGCACTAACCTCAGCTTTTTAGTTCCGGCTACTTCAAGTAGAATGTACAGAAGGTTATTTCATTGGTCATCTAGAGTATATATCGTAATGATGCAATATATTAAGGTTGTTGACACAACAATTCTAGGATACGGTTCCAATTTTGGAGCCACCAGTGAGGATCCAATTAAATTCACAAAAGAAATACTTTGCAAGACAAGCTCGTTAACATTTCACAGTAATATGCAAGTTGGGAATGTTGAGGGGCGCTTAGCGTAACGGTAATCGTTGTAGGAAATGAAATTGGCAACTCGACCCTTGAGAAATAGATGAATCCATTTTTCCACCACCCCGGTTTCTATGGTAAGGCAACCAATCTAAGAGAATAAAAACTCTGAATTCGGGCCATCAGTACTCTGCGAAAACTTGACCTTTTGTCATACCCAGCACGTGACATAGTATTGGGGATATGGTATAGCGATTACGTGGTGCCTTCAATAAGTTTCCAGACTTTTTTGTATAGGCATTTAAAATTGTCGTAGACTCTGGAAAATTCACTGTTATTGCTATACATCTTATGAGATAACTGACGAATTTTTATGGTTTCAGGTTCAAATAAACAGCTACAGCACGAATTGGAATACACCCTACTAAAGCCTGCTTGTCACAGCTGGTGAATTTCAAAAATGCAATCTGGATGTGAGGACACTTTACAAGAACAATATGCAATAAAATTGTGTTTTTAAACTTGGAAAAAATGCCACAGAAACGTATGAAATGCTTCATATTGCTTTTTGACCATCTTGCATGAATCGAGCATCAGTTTTTGAGTGGCGTAAGAGATTCAAGGAAGGCAGGGATGATGAGGTGTGGGAGGAGTAAGGAAGTCAATACACAAGAGTTGATTGGCCAAAGGGTTAGGGTTACTATGTTGAGGGTTTAAGGGAGTTCAGGAAGAGATTTCTTGGGAAGAGGCCAGCACTCTTCCAATTGGGTCAGTGGCATTTCCACCAGTTCACAACTCCATCCTTGTCACAGACTATTTGACCAAGATGGGCATCAAGACAGTTCCTCAGCCTCCCTATAGTCCACACCTTGCCCCTTGTGACTTTTGGTTATTCCCTAAGCTCAGAGGCTGTCGTTATGAGACAATTGAGAAGAAAAAGGCTGTGACAAAGGTCAATGACACGCTCACACAAGAGGACTTCCACTGCAGCCGGAGGAGATTACTTCGAAGGGGACTAGAGTTTCATGTGTGTACTATCAATACAAGTGCCTATACGAAAAAAGTCTGGAAACTTATTTAATGATCCTCGTACTTGATGATTCGCTCGTGTACAGTTCGATTCACATGAAATACCCCAATCTTGTTTTTTGTGCCTAACTTGGCTGAATAGATACTACTTATAATTACAAGTAACATTTGATTATTCTCTAAAGAAAACTTAA
The DNA here is from genome assembly GCA_963585895.1 of Sepioteuthis lessoniana. Taxonomy (NCBI): domain Eukaryota; kingdom Metazoa; phylum Mollusca; class Cephalopoda; order Myopsida; family Loliginidae; genus Sepioteuthis; species Sepioteuthis lessoniana. Next base: position 60,620,300 of record OY757905.1, on the reverse strand, counting down.
TTATTCATTTATTTATTTCAGTAATATTCACGAAATACTTTTAAGATTAAAAAGAAACATTCAATTTTTAATTTTTAGTATAAAAGTTAGTCAGTTCGTGGATTTATCATAGGGTTGTGTTTGGAATTCAGATAGAATTTAATGGCATTTCAACTCGTCAAGGATTATTTTATGCTAAAAGGTCAAAGAATTACGTTCAGTTTTACGTTTATATTTACATTTTTGTGCATATTTTCTATTTTGTATGCACTTAGGATATCAAATATGAGATGCAGTTTAGTGTCTTCTAAGTCCCGCCGTCCGGACGGTTGAAATTCCAAAAACGAAAGACTACTAAAGAAGGCTGGAGAATACAACGGCCGAAACGTTTGAACTAAGAAAATGAAAAAAGTTGAACGAAATCGGTAAATAATAATCGTTACTGATACAGTCTGTTCTATCACAATACGGTTTTTAAAATGTTAGTAATTATGAAATATTAATGGTGTTACAACCCGGGTGTAATTTGATTGTAAAAAGTTAAACAAATTCAACATTGAGCTTAATGACCACGAAAGGCTGCTTTTAATGACCACGAAAGGCCGAATGAACAGGGTTCCCAATGAGACTCTAACTCACTCTTACAGGTTTGCTAGTCATGCTAGCTAACCATTACACAATCCGAGGTGCCCAGCTTTTTAAGAAGTAATCTTCTGTATATTGATATCGTTTCAATTTCTGTCCTCAGAATTTGGCTTGTGTCACACTAATGGTAAAAAGGGAAGAAGATAAAACTTACACCAAACCCCCATAACTTCGAATTTGATCAGGCGCGCTTAGCGTCTTAAAAAATAGAATGGGCCGCCCGTGTTAAAATACCTTCTCATCACTAAGCATTCAATGGTACCATGCAACCCAGTAAAATCTGTTGCATGCTAGTTAAAATATTGTTGCTTCCAAATACCATTTCTTTTATGCTATGAATGAAAATAACCTAATAGGTTATGAGAAACAGCCGTCTCAGTTGGCACAAAGCAACTGTAAGGGGACATGTTGTTTGGTGACTGTTTGGTCCCCAAAATTTAAGTTGGTTTGGTATATGTTTAGTGGTTGGTTGTTTTTGTTGAAATGAGGCAAATAAAGTAATGATGTGAAACGGCGCGGACAAAAAGAACATTTAAAAAAGCGGTATTAACAATCTCAAATTTATATTTCAACAATACATTCAATTAAACATTACAAAACATTAGTGTTCTAATATTGTTCGACATATTTTCCTGTGTTTGATTACAAAAGACTAAATAACAAGTGTCCTTTGCGTGTTGACTAAGTATTTTCTATAGCACCTTAATAGTGTATATTAGGAGGAACGTGTCTTCTCCCATGTTGTTTGTTTGTTTCTTTCGGTGGTTTGACGAAATTTCTCCTGTTTTCGAGGTTGGAAAAAGTCTCACCGACAAAGTGTAACGAGGAAAAGAATGTTTGCGTGTAAGTATACATTTTCATGGTGGTTGGTTATGGAAGTCGAATGTAAAAAGGAGGAAGAGTGTGTTGACTCTGTTAATTGAAATTGAGAGGGTGGAAGGGTTCTCTCTGGAAGTCACACTGGAAAGAGTGTGTTGGTCCTGTAAGTGAAAATGTGAAGAGTGTTGGAAGATGAGCGTATTTATTGAAAATACATGTCATGGAGTAGGCTCCAAAATCGCTGGACGAAATTGAAGTGCAGACGTAGTTTTGAGCACTGACCACGTGGTTCTCCTGGCCAATGGGTTCCCAAGACTGAATGTTTACGTGCGTCCGCCATCTTTGTTTCGGGAACAAGTGGCATAAAGTCCATTCTAAATTATAGGAGTTTAAGTCCTATACAACAAGTGCTGAACAGATGTGTTTTAAATGTTTTGTATATTTGTTTTTCTTTTTGTTTTTTTTTTTAATTTTTAATTTTCCTTCCCCAATGCATTCTTTCTTATGACTCTGTATTTATTATTGTACTATTGTAAATTATTGTAAATTCATCTTCATAAAATTGTTAATGATTTTTTTTAAGTTGGCTGTCATAGAGAAAATTTGGTATTATGGTGAGTCCGGTGCGTCTGAGGAGAATGAATGAATTTTATTGTACTGTGTGAATGAGTCGGTGATTGTGGCCAGGTAGGGCTCCTTAGGAAAGCATGACCAGTCCCTCTCCCCTTCCCCCAAAACTCTTTTAGAGGTCTTGTGCATCATAACAAAATGTTTTCCTGTAAAATTTTTTGTTATAAATAAAAAGTTCTGAGTATTACAGCAGTATAAATAGGCTGTGAAGATTTGCTTGCTAGCCAGCCATTGGGTGACAGCGATTTCTCAAATTGGTTTGATAGCATATCGACTATTGTCGGTTATTTAATGCCAAAACATAAACAAACGAATGCAACTACAATTCCCGAACTGAAGTGGTTCGCTTGTTGGCTGAGCAGTATGATACTAAGTCTAACGTAAAGTCGGACGGCTTTCGATCTCAGCTTCAAGCGTCCGACGTGTCTAGCCACACTGAAGAATTGTGATACTAATATATATATATATATATATATATATTAATTCGTGAGCCAGGAACTATCCTACTACAGTTTTGCCTAAACAGCTCCTCAGGGAGGATTTTACGGTGGGTTTTGTTCTTTTGACGAACTGATTGCGTATCTCTTGATTTTTTTTTTTTTTTTCAATTGGTGTGACAAGGTTGGCCTTTTTTTTCCCCCGGAGAGTGATTCGTGATATATTGTTATATCCGAATTCTGGCGCGTTTTTTTTTCTTTTTCTCTATCACTGTACATGCTGTTAGTTAGTATAATATATATATATATATATATATATATATATATATATATATATATATATATATATATATAATTAACTTGAATCGAGAGTCGGAATTCTCCTACTGAAGTTTCACCTCAACGGATCATCAGGGAGTTTAGCACCGACCCAACGGACTGTATATCTCTTGATTTTTTTTCAACTGGTGTGTCGTATATTTTTTCCTTTTTTCCCCCCGGGCGGTGATTCGAGATATTTTTATCTCTTGTTCCTGGCGGTTTTTTTTTCTTTTTTGCCTAGTAACCGTGAATGCTGGTGTATATATAGGTTAGTATGTATGTATATATATATATATATATATAACATTTTTTTAATGTTTTTAAACAAACCCGTGCTTTGGGGTTTTTTGCACTCGGTTGAATGAGTTCAAGTATTGCAATGTAACTAACAAGATGACATCGGGCATTTGTTTGTACACATTTAAATAGATATACATGATATGTATGAGATTATTTTGTCGGTAATTTTACTTTTAAATGAGTTACTATTTTGTTTGCAGCCTAGGATTGCTATTGTTTCAACATAGTTAAATGATTTCCTCATTTGTTTGAACCCAGTTAAATGGTTCCAACAATTAGAATGTACCGCTAACGATTCAATTGAATAAGTCATTCTGTTTACACAATATTAAAGAAACAGTTGTATTTAGCATAATTCATTTGTTTGCTCTCAGTCTAAATGTCGAACAGTTCCATTTGACCCATAGACAGGACCCTATCAGGTGCTATCACTCCGGGTCAGAGTGGGCCTGGGAGCAATGGCAATGGAGAGGTACTCCTTATTCCCCAAAACTCCACTGACTGGAACCTCGCCATCAGATTGTTTAATGTCATAATCTGGACACTCGTTGGAGAGGTGGGGTCTTACTCCCTCTGCAGAGATGCAGTCGGTGTATGCTGACTAGGTTGTTTTCAAATTGATATTTATCTTGCTCAGTATAATACAAGGCCTGTTCTTTGTCTTTAAGCTTAGACTAATACAAGGTACCCAATGAGGATCAAATTCTTAGTTGTAATCATTGTTCCCCGGTGAGACGTACAAGAGCAGCTTTTATTCTTTGAAATGCCATTGGTTGTAAAAGAATTGCATTTCTTGTCTGATGTCGCGTATCATATTGGAATATTTGTACTCAAACAGAAAGTTAGGGATCAGTTTTGCTTGATGTGGATATTGTAAATTGCACCTCCACTTTAAAACCACTATATTAAAAATTCTAAAAGAAATGAACTGAACTGAACTGATCAAACTGCATAAGAAAAATACATTTCCTGTGGAAATTACGGTGGTTGACCTGACCGAATCTTAACCCAAGTATTTCATCTGTAGCTTTCTTTCTCTGAAAAAGGAATTGGAGTTTTTGTCTGAAGTCACGTATCACATTGGAATATGTAAGAATTCTTTGGTCAATAATCTCCGCTTTGCTTCTAACAGAAAAGTCCGTTTATTTCCTGTTGTAAGAAACTACCGATCCATTTCCTTCCTTTCGAACACAACATATTTACAGCTGATTGTGAGTTTGGAAGATGAGTGCGAAGCCTAATCAATATGACTGCCATGTGTGTTACTGTCCTATAAACTGTTAGTTTTTTGGGGGTTTTTTTTGTCATATTTTTGGTACGACGTTCAAATGTTAAACTTCAATGTTTCTTTATATATGCTGCTTTTTAAAAAAAAAATTTTTTTAATATAATTAAAATTCTTGCTTTTATAAAGTATTTAACAGTTTTTATAACAAGCTGAAACATTGGAAAATCTATAGTTTAATTTGTATGCAAATAATACTGTCTAGTATTAAGTTATTGATAATACAAAAAAATGTCAGTTTTAGGTTACACAGGATATGTTATCTATAGATAATGACTTTGATCTAAAAAAAAAAAATGTAAAATTACATGAAAAATGAATGTTGAGATAAAGTCCCTGCACGTCACCATCTTTTAACTAAATCTGGGCGTGGAATTTTAATGTGTATTTGCTTTTTAAGTATAACTGAATTTTATGGAATAAAAAAAATTATAATTCCAATATGGTTGTAGAATTAATTTTATGACAAGTTCCGTTCGTTGATCAATGTCTTATCCAACCCCTCTGCCACGAGCAAGATGTGAACTCAGTTTTCCTTCTTAAAGATAGGTTGCTTAATCAAGGCTAAAGAACCCAAATGCCCATAACTAGAGGTGAGAAGATATGGATTCATGCCTTACCCAGAGTACTATACGAAAGTGAAACGCAAATAGCTGCGTCCAGGATTTGAACTCGGATCGCCGAATCCATTTTTCTACGGCGATAACCATTACGTTTATTTCATGTAATAATTTGCACGGAAAAATATTCATATTACATTCACTTTGAAGGGAGGGCAAGTGCTTTTTGGATAGGGAGTGAAGTTTGGGCTGCTCCCGGAAGCTCAACCTCTATTTACTAATGTCTCGTCTCGTCTCGTCTCGTCTCGTCTTGTCTTGTAGTGGTTATCGTCGTTAGAAATGGACACGGCAACTCTCGTACCCTATTTGCATTTCTCGTAGTACTATTACCCTTGAGGAAAGGTATTAATTCAAATATTCTCCCTCCGCTAATGGGTAAATAGAACTGTGGACTGGGTTCTTTAGCTTTGGTGTGGTAACCGGTCAAGGAGAAAGAAAACTCGGAATTCAAACTTGTTAAACTTGGCTAAAAAAATGACGTTGTATTGAATCATGCACATAAGGAAAAGGTTGGGTAAGTACATGTCTCCAGTCTTGCACAATCCACTGGAAGAACACAAACGTCTTGCCTGGGTTGACACTAATAAAAATATAGTTCGCCAGACTAGCTTAAAAAATTAAAAATAAGTTGGCACCACTCCCTGTCTCGCACATTGACCTCTGGTACCGGTGGGGAATTTCTTACCATTTCAATTGAGAAAGGAAAAAAAATTCTACTTTAGTCCATAATGAATATTGATATTTTTTTATTTACTGGATGTGAGCAAAACCAAACCTCAAGCTTACTGTTGTCACAAGATGTCAAAGATGTCAGAGATGTTACAAAATTGTGTCTCCCTGACTCTGGTAAATGCAAACAATGTCAAATTTTTAAGTAGAGTAAAGCTGGTTTGAATTCCGTTTTCTTTCTCCTAGATTGGTTGCTTTACGAAGGTTAAAGAACCCAGTCTACCTTAATATCTACAAATAGCTGGGAGGAGGAGGATTAATACCTTTCCCGAAAGCATTAGTGTGTACTGAAATGAAAACAGCCTCGTTCAGGATTTGAACTTTGATCGCTAATTCCATTTCCAATTATCAGAACACAAATAGCCTTGCCTCTTATCGGATTTGTAGCCACCCTATTTACCCAACCCCTCTGCTCGGGCAGGATATGACACAAGGTCAATTTTTAAGCGGAGTTTAACAGGTTTCAATTCAGAGTTGTCCTTCTCCTAGACTAGTTGCCTCACCAAGGCTGAAGAGCCTAGCCTGCCCTACTATTTACCCATAGCTGGAGGGAGAATGATTAGATTCATACCTTTCCCGAGGGTATTAGTGCAATTTGAAATACAATCAGTCTCGTCCAGGATTTGAACTTGTGTCGCCGTGTCCATTTCCTACGACGATAACCATTACACCACGGGCACCTCCACATTTGTAGCAATGCTTCAACAACATGCAGCAACTCAAAGAATAGTCGTTTCACGTATGAATAACATTTTTTTTTAAATCACTTTGAATTTTTAAAGTTTTCAATCATATCATAAGTGGGTCCTTCCCCCTCCCCACCAAAAAATAAAAGATAAAATGCAACGATTGACAAAGACCTTAATTTATACATTTTAGCAGTTTTACAACTGTTTATAATAGATACTTAGGTGAGTCAAAAGTTTTGCTATATTTTTGTGTATTTGTTTGCGTTGAGTGTATCACATGACTGAAACGGTTCGAACCGTGCAAGGTGTAATATAATGGCCTAGGGATTTCGTTTTATATATCTTGCCTTTGGGTTTAGTTAGTGACGTCATGCACCGGAAGGATTTGGGGGATTTTGAAAAAGTCAGTGAGTTGATTCTTGTGGTCCGAAGAAGGGTGACTTTCGTATGCTCGCAGTGGCCTTGTGGAGGGTGTCACATGTGTTGGTGGGGAGGGCCAGATGGAAAAGCCAGCATAGAAAGATTGTGCCTCTCTCTCCTAATGTCGAAAAACCTTTAAACTCAAAGGTAATAAAGTTTCGTACCTGAACTAAGAAGTCGTAACGTGTTTTTCGTGTTTCGGGATTCCTATGTTCTATGTATATATGTTACGAACATTCTATGAAGTTTCACATATCCGTATCATGGGTATGATACAAAGGTACCCACTGAGGTATCTGGTATGCTGACACATTGTGCATTGCTTCACTCTCTGTGTGTGATTTCAAAACCGCACAGACGAATGTGCAACTTAGTTTAATTTATGAACTTATACCGATGAGTTCAAACTGGGTCATAACATCGTGGGAGCAAACAAAAATATTTGAAAAGTGAACGTGCTGTTGATGATAGCACAGTAACCATCTGGTTCAAGAAATTTGGGTTGCAAGAACCTCGACGATCAGGCCCAAAAGAATGAACTCTAAGGCCGTGCTCCAATGCGGTGAGTAACGCTGAAAGAATTTGCCATCTTCCAGTTCAGTGTGGTTAGTTACACTCACGACCTCAGACCAAAGCATTCGGTGGTGCTGAATTGTGCTTCAAGGTCACCAAAATATTGCAATTTTTTAATTCTCCCTCGTAATACAACTTATAATATAAATTAGTATTTTCTTTTTTTTTTTTTTTTTTTTTTTTTTTTTTGAAATACTAGATTTTGTTTTTCCATATTAAGAAAAATGATGATTCATAAAAAAACAATCGTTCCAACATCGCACCCATAAAAAAGTATTTAATTATTTACGTATTGATCAACATGTCTGTCGATCCTAGGCCCTCTATTTAATGATCAGTGTAGTATCTGTGCGCTCTTCCTTTTATATTCCTTAATCTTACTGAACTGCTCAATCAGTAGAATTTTGATCTTGTCTGCTTATCTTTCGATTGAGGGTTCGAACCAGGACAGGATTCCCTTGTTTATATCCGTTTGCTTTCGCGGATTGGAAGTTACCAACAGACACGTACAGTAAATGACTCGCTATTTAGTATATACTAATTTGTCTCAGTCATAAAACATATTTAATATCAACATTTGAATAATTGTTAAATTGTATCGGACTTGAAAAAATTATCAAATCTTATCAAATACTTATTCATTGGTTTGTTTGAATAGTTTACAATCATTTTAGGTGTTTCAATATTGCATCATATTACTGTAAATGTGGGCTTCATGAGTCAATTTACCCATGCTTCTATGAAGAAGGCGTACGTGCCATAATATTGTAGGGGGTGGACTCTGCTATCGGTGTTCAAAACCTGGATGAAGCTGTTTGCATTTCACATAGCGCTAATACCCTTGGGAAAGGTTAGAATCCAATTATTTTCTCTCCAGCTATGGTAAAAAATAGGGTAGATTGGTATCTTTAACCTTGGTATGGCAACCAATCTTGAAGGAAAAATTCGGAATTCAAACCAGCAGTTGACCTGTTGAGGGATTGGCTTTGCAAGGCAAGTCGTGCCCAAGACACGCTACGTGAGTAGCGTCACCTACGACGAAACTCAATTGCGGGACCAGTGTCAGCGTTTGTAATTAAATGTTCTGGTGACGTAAGAGAATTATGCTCATATGTAGATATACATTGTTTGTACATAAGGAGTGTTAAAATTTTTTCGGTTCGACCAAGAATAAAATAGAGAAAACGCGCACAATGGAACGTATATACTATTTCACATAAAGTATAACCCTTAAACAAGTACATACCTAATATATTTTTGATATAAAAACGTAAACAACTAAACAGGATTTTATTTACAGTAGAAAATACTATCAAAGTATTAATTACCAAACTGTCCAGCGTTAAAACTGATCAAAAGTCCAAAAATAAGAACACCACTTATCCAATTTTATTTTTATTTATTTATTTATTAAAAAAAATTTTTTTTTTTTTAAATTTTTTATTTATTTTATTTGTTTATTTTTTTAATTTTTTTTTTTTTTTTTTTTTTTTTTTTTTTTTTTTTTTAGGGATGTTGAGATATTTTTTGTTAGTGTTGGATTTATTTACCAACGATACAATACATCTTGCAGTTTATCCTATTTAACAGAATTTTTATTTTTAATGAAAATGAACCAATTAATTTAACTGTGTAAAAAATCGTCAAATTTTTGGTTGGGCAAGGAACTTTTCAGTGGCTCTTCGTATGAGGATGAATTTTCTATGTTCCAAGTTGGAAGCGGTGAAAACAATATATGTATATTGAAGAGAATGTATTTATAAAATATTTTTTTTTTTTTTTTTTTTTTTTTTCAAGGTAAAAATCACTAAAATTTCAAGGGAAGGTAATTTATAATAGTTTGCTGACACGAAATAAATTTGTCACCGTATTCATAAAAACGGAAAAAAATTACCGTCTTAGGTAAATTTCCACTAGTGGACAGATTTATCATTTTTGCTTAAATCATGACTAGTTTTACCAAAATAAAATAATCTAAAAAAAATGAAAAAGGCAAATGTCTAACTTGAAATGAGGCAGTTAGGTACACGCAATTTTTCCCGCCCTTTCTCGCATTTTAGATTAGCGTCCCTTTTCGTGTTGAAACTGACCCGCGAAGAATGATGGCAGCTGGAAAATGACTTTAAAAAATTAATCACGCAACACTCGAAGTATTGTTACAAAAAAATTATTTTTTACCACTTCTCTGTCTCTAATAAATCCACCCTGTTGGCAGGGCTTAGAATATACTGACTGTATTCCCCACCCATCCACCACCCAAAAAGGAGTGTCCTGTATATGGCACGAAACTGCATCTAATGTTTGGGCTCCAGTTGTGGAACTCTGGCGGGGGGGGGGGTGAAGTGTCCCTTCATTGCCATTACTCCTAGGTTACTTCTAACCCGAAGTATAAATAACTAATTCGAGTTCTATCGAGAGATCAAATAGATCTCTTAAGAATAGATAATGGAAGCTATGACGGTTTACTAATTATTAGTTACTTGAAACTATATAACGGTGCAAACAGACAAAAATTAAATGGTGACACTATATACGGGCTTAACTCCGTGAATATATGTGTGTACGTGGGGGTGTATGAATGTGTATGGTTGTGAGTTAATAAGTAAGTATGTATGTATGTGTGTGTTCATATGGAGTCGAGACATATTTGCGTGGGAATCACAAATTCAGCCCAGGTAGTATACAACACAGATGCCAGACAAAAGTCGATCAAAGACTTGAAAAAAAAAAAAAAATTCACACTTTTTAGGGTCCCCTGGAGACCGGTTGTCTGCCAGTGTGTTTATGTGGGTGTCGGGGGTCCGGAAATGTTCACTCTTGAATATAGACAAGTAGAGTCGGGGAAATAAAAGTACCACCGGTGCAACAGGTTCAAAGGGTTAAGAAACAATTAGACAAGTTGTGGTAGGGGCAATATCCTCCCGAAATAATGATAATACTATTAATAAATGTAGATATGCTGTAAAACAGAAAACGCCAAGTGAAAGAGAGGCATCTTCGAATAACTATGATGTTGATATACCGTAAAAACTTTGAAATATAAAAGTTACAGATTTTATTTAGAAAAGGAAATACAATCTCTTGTAAGCGTATAAAAATGTCAGATTAATATAAAATAGAATTAAGAATGTCTTGATCTAAAGAATTAATTCTATCGATCATCATGTCGTGCTGGTAGCACGGATATCCCTGAGCCTCTCTCGCCACTTTTCCCTATCGTTCATCGCCTCAGGCAGGTCTTCTGGACAACATCCCGTATCCTCACATAGTTGCTGAATGTATGTTCGTGCTGGTCGTCCTGCTTTTGCACGGCCATGTGTTGGGGTCCATAAGAGTACATCACTTATGATCTCGTCCCTGCTTCTCCTGCATGTCTGGTTCGTCTAACTTGAATAGTTTTCGTGATAGGAGGCAGGTGGCCGTACTTGCCGCCAGGACTTGCTCAAGATTGCTCGCAGCATTCTTGTGTAATTGCCGTCTAGCTTCTTCTCCAGCCGTTTTGTTAGAGTCCATGTAGTGCACCCATATAACAGTATCGATGCGACCGCTGCCTGGAAGAAACTGCGTTTCATTTTATCGGTTAGGTCTGATTTCCATATGATCGATAGCCTATTGATAGCTGTCCATGCTTTCGTTAACCTCGTGTCGATGTCCTTTTCGGTTGATGCGACGCTGCTTCCTAGGTAAGTGAATTTGTCTACTAGTTTAAGAGGGGTTCCGTCTAGAGTGGAGATGTCACCCGTTTGATTATAGCACATATATTCCGTTTTGTGTGCATTGACGTAGAGGCCTGTGCCTGCGGCTGCTCGTTCCAAACTATGCAGTAGTGTTTCGGCTTGGTTGGGTGTATTTGCCAGTATCGCTATGTCATCGGCGTAGTCGGCGTCGGTAATTGTTTTTGCGGGGTACCTTCTGCTTCTTTTCTTTGTCAGCTCGAAGCCGTTCTCTCTGATTTTGTCAATCGATGTTCTAAGTACGTAGTCTAGACAAATGATAAAGAGGTATGGAGCTAGCGTGTCCCCTTGTAGTACCCCTGCTACAATGTCGAAGTATTCTGTGTCTCCATCTGGTGATCGTACTTTTACTTTGGTGTTTCTATCGATAACCAAGACAATATTAATTTAAGTTTACCAAAATTGCTCAGATCTATCAATGAATAAACTTAGAACAATGACAATACGGTCAGGGTACCGGAAAATGAAACGAGTGTGAAGTTTTTGTATTTAGAAGTGTATCGGGAAATGGATCGACCCCGTTCCAAATAAAAGGAAGAAGTGGGCTGTTGAGTTGGGTTAGACAGTCGTCGCGTTGAGTTGGAGACTCGAAGAGGAAGCGATGTCAAAGATCGGAACAAAGCGTCCGCTAACATGTGCTGGTGATATAAGTACGAAGAAGCGAATTACTTCAAACAGCTAAGACTACTATTGTTACTACTATTACTACCACTAAGAACGGAAATTTCGAAAAAGCTACAGTAATCAAAAAGGGTTATACCGAAGCCACCCCCTCTTTTAACGAAATTAGACGAAATATTTTTTGTTTGTTGATTATCGTTCATATACAAGAGATATCAACTTTTTGCAACGAGAATTGTATTTATTATATGTATTGTTGATGTTATATATATCTTTTGTCCCTCTAAAAGCTGGTCGACTTGGTTATCTTTATTTTCTGTTAACCCTATTCTTACCCAATAATCTTGAAAGTGGACCAACAGAGCTTTCGGAATTCTACGACCCGATAACTACTCACCAGGATCAAAAATCAACGTGGCTGGTGAGTGAAATCGAAGCGACATTTGAAACCGGAGACTTAGGTCTAATCTGTAAATACAGGACCAACGGTCGGTCTTGTGGATGACGTCGGCTCAGGATACGGAGTCACATTGAGGCCTTGACCAGAGATCGCGTTACAAAGTGATGTAATTGTTTACTGAGGATTATTATAGTTAGAGACGTGAAACCAAATAATTATATGCCAAGAAATGATTATAATGAAATAGAAGTGGCTACTTATTTCTAACAAAGAAACAGCGACCACGTGTAGCACTTGATTTGGCCAGAGTGGAAAAGGGAAAGTAATTCCAGACAATACGACACCGAAAAGCTACCTCCGACTATTTGTCGAAAACTACTATTGGGCCCTTAGTACGAACTCGGGGATTAGACTGTTAAGGCAGGAAAAATAGCTAGCTGAAAGGTTTCGTCACTCACTTCTTGAATACCCGATAAGTATTTCAAACAGGCAAGAAGCTTCCCAAGAAATAAAACTAAAAGCAAACGAAAGTCGACAACCGAAATTCTACCAAGTTAAACTGTGAAACGTTACCCCCTCATCCCCACCACATTATCTCAGTCTTCTAACCATTTCACTTCTTAGCCGGCCGGTGATCAACTAGTGGTTCGAGGGGGTAACGCACATTTCTTTACCTACACAAGAATACGATCGAGGGAAACAGGAGAAAACAAAACAGACGAACAAACACGAACAAAGCTTGGGGTTACCAAGAGCAGAGGAAGGTATTGCAACACTATATGCATGTGCGGACTATCGCTAGCGTGGGTTACTAGCGAAAATTCCACAATGCTACTGGAATCAGACATCTTGAGACTCTTCTTCACTGGACCCTATCTTGTCTCCTCGCCTCTCTGTTCCGGTGTCTGGTGTTGACTGCCCCTCCGTGGATCCACGCCAACCTCTCTGTTCGCCTCTCTCTTGTCCAGTCTCAACTGCCCTCCGTGGTCTCCAGCCGCAACTGCCTTCTGCTGCTTGCCTCTCTGCTCTCCAGCCACCAACTGCCTCTCTTGGTCTCCTGCCACCCTGTCTCTCCTGGGCTCCAGCCACAACTGCCTTCTGCTGCTTGCCTCTCTGCTCTCCAGCCACCAACTCTCTCTCTTGGTCTCCTGCCACCAACTCTCCTCTCTCCTGGGTCGCGTCGTCAACTCTCATTCGCCTCCCCGTACCACTTCCGGGTACGGCGAGATTTCATGTCCAAGAATCCTTTGTCTGGTTTCGCGCCAAAACAGACAATTGAATCGTCTGCTTTGGCAGCCTACCCCCATAGTGCTATATAACTCCCTCTCTTACCCTTGTCATTTATTCTCAATAAATTACAATACGATTTAACAAGCAAAAAAAAAAAAACAAGAACATTTACAGGAAGTAAAAACCGAACTTACAAAATTTTAAGGGGGTTCGGTCGTCCCCTAAAAAAAAATAATAAATAATATAACAACTCCATATCATCATACACATAAAAAAAAAATTAAAAAAAATATTGCTGGATTCAGCTCTTCCACCTTGCTCTCCTGTGAACAATTCTGGGGTCTCCTGACTCATCCCTATTCTTCATTCCAATAGGACTTTTCGATTCACCTCCAACAGTATTCAATTTTTCTTCAATTCGCCCCGCCCCCACCCAACAGAACACAGGGGAATTTTAACCACCCCTACCCAACAATTTCAGGAGGATTTTTCCATTCACCTCCAACGTTATTCAACTTTCGAACATTTCACCCCATTCTCCAACCCATCAGAACACAGGGGAATTTTAACCACCCCTACCCAACAATTCAGGAGTATTTTTGGACTTGTCTCCCCCCCTTTCCTTACGACGTGGGAGCATCAGTAATCTCCGCAGTTCGATCGGTGTCGTAACAGGAATAATGTTCCAGAAAGCACTGTGGAATTCACTTCCCAACCTGGGGGCCTTCACTGCCCCCTGCAACAAACAAAACAAGTCTCTCAGCCATCAATCACCATGGATTTTCAAAAGATAAGAAAAAAAACAAAGCAATTGACACCATCTCCCAGATCGTCCAGCCATGACCAGCCAGGGGGGAGGAGCAACCGGACACCGCCCCGCGCCCTGGTATCGTCTTCCCAACCCATCGTCAACCGTTTCCTCGGTACCATTTCATCAATTCCATGTCAACCAGGCCACTCGCCCTCCCAAATCATCACTTACTACCCCTCGATACCAGTCCGCGAAACGGGGCTCCCGTGCACCCAACCCCCCCAGGGGAACACGATCAGACGAAGTGAAGAAGTGCCAAGAGCAGTTAAACTTACGAAAAATAAACCCAGAAAATCCATGAAGGTAAAACAAAAATAAAAATAAATTAAATTAAAAAAAATAAAATAAAATAAACAAATAACAATAAACAACAAAGCAAATGACACGGTAAGGCCAGTCCCCCAAAACCAACAAAAAACAAGGCAAAGTATAACAAAAAAAAAACAAAGGATAGCAAAAAAAAAATCCACACAAATTAAACAAAAAAAAATTAATAATAAACAATTCACAGACAAAAAAATAAAAAAAAAATAAAATAACTACAATTATATGAAATAAAATTGTTCTGAAGGAATCTGTCACGCATCCACCTTCTAACCCTTGTCTCTCTTCCCTTGAGATCTCTGCCCACTTCCACCATTTCTCTTTGCGTCTTTCTTTCCTTCTCTCCTGTCCACTTGAATTCTTCCCTCTACCGGGAGTGGTGTGGGAGGGGATAGCGTTTGCTTCTAACCGTTTTTTTTTTAAATCCACAAAAAACAAAAACTTTCTTTTCTTCCTAAAATCTAAAGTTTACTTATTCTTTTTCTTTCTTTCTATTTTCTTTTTTTTTTTAACAGAGACAGGCATGGATGCAGTGACAAAAATTCCCTAGCAATCTTTCTTTCTACTTTTCGTTCTCTCTTTTTCTGTCTTTTTTTTTTTTTTTTTTGACTTTATCTGTTCTTCCTTTTTCTTTGTTTAAATTTTTCCGCCATTTTTTTTTCTCATTTTTTATATTTTCCATATTTTTTTTTTTTTTTTTTTTTTTTTTTTTAGTTTTTGTGGTAGAAGCTTTCCTCCACCTTCTACCCTCTGCACTCGGATGATCCGACTTTGACCAGTCGATTTTAACCTAGCTTCGAAATCTCACTTTCTCTCTAATTTCTCTGGGGTTTTGAAATACCACAATTTTTTTTTTTTTTTTTATCGGTGACTTATCACCTTTCCAGCATAAAATAAATTACTATAAAACTTCCCAGAACTGACTAACTTTCTTTCTTAAGCCACTGGTCCTAACACTTAAGTATAAAAATTACTATGTGAAACTGCTACGAAGAAGGAAAAAAAAAGCATTTGAATTCTACCGGTCAAGTTAAGTGTGAAAAGCGGGTAGGGGAAGAAGATCTTCCCTTACCTTCTAACCAAAATACAACAAAAATTATCAGCAGCTAAGGGGTTAAACATACACACACACACACACACACACACAAAAACGAAATAGATTACTTGTTTTTTTTTTCTACATCTTAAAATTTCCTTAATCTAACAAATCTTTCTTTTTTTTAATCGGTGACTTATCACCTTTCCAGCATAAAAAAAAAAATTACTATAAAACTTCCCAGAAGGGACAATATTTTTTTTAAGCCACTGGTCCTATCACTTAAGGATGATTATACTATGGAAACTGCTACGCAAAAAAAATCATTTGAATTCTTCTGGTCAAGATAAGTGTGCGAGGAGGGTAGGGGAATAAATTCTTTCTTTCCCTTCTAACAAAAATACAACAAAAAAAATCAGCAGTTATGAGGGGCTTAAACATACATACACACACACACACTCACAAACGAAATAGATTACTTGGGTTCCTTTTTTTGTTTTTTGTTTTTTTCTCTACATTTTAGATATCCTTAATCTAAAAAATTTTTTTTTGTTCTTATATTCGAGTGCAGGTGGGTGGGGAATGTGTATTCCTACCTTTTGTAGATTTCTTCCTTTTCAATCTTTTTTTCTTTTTCTTTTGTTTCTTTCGTTTTCTTTTTCCTTTTCTTTTCTCGTTGCTCGCAGGGTCCTTATTGCATTTTTTTTTTTTTTCGTTCTTCTTCGTCCGCTCGCTTCCCGACTCCTTCATCCCTCGATTCATTCCTGTTTTTTTTTTTTCATCCTGGTCAACGGCGCCATTGTGAAACGTTACCCCCTCACCCCCCCCCATTATCTCAGTCTTCCAACCATTCCACTTCTTAGCCGGCCGGTGATCAACTAGTGGTTCGAGGGGGTAACGCACATTTCTTTACCTACACAAGAATACGATCGAGGGAGACAGGAGAAAACAAACAGACGAACAAACACGAACAAAGCTTGGGGTTACCAAGAGCAGAGGAAGGTATGCAACACTACATGCATGTTCGGACTATCGCTAGCGTGAGTTACTAGCGAAAATTCCACAATGCTACTGGAATCAGACATCTTGAGACTCTTCTTCACTGGACCCTATCTTGTCTCCTCGCCTCTCTGCTCGGTGTCTGGTGTTGACTGCCCCTCCGTTCTTCCACGCCAACTTCTGCTGTCCGCAACTCTTCTCTCTCCTGTCCAGCCACCAACTCTCATTCTCGGGTCCAACTACCAACTGCCTCTCTTGGTCTCCTGCCACCAACTGCCTCTCTTGGTCTCCTGCCACCCTGTCTCTCCTGGGCTCCAGCCACAACTGCCTTCTGCTGCTTGCCTCTCTGCTCTCCAGCCACCAACTCTCTCTCTACTGGGTCGCGTCGTCAACTCTCATTCGCCTCCCCGTACCACTTCCGGGTACGGCGAGATTTCATGTCCAAGAATCCTTTGTCTGGTTTCGCGCCAAAACAGACAATTGAATCGTCTGCTTTGGCAGCCTACCCCAATAGTGCTACAAAACAACTGAAAGAAAATTCAACCCGAGAATTCTGCTGAAAAGATAACTTTACTGAAGACTCAATAGAAATTAAAAGAAAATTAAAGACTCAATTAAAATCAACTAAAAGATAAAATTCAAGCCGTGAACTCTACTGAAAAAAAAAAAAAAAGATAAGTTTCTGCAAATTACAGTAAAATTTGCAACACTTTTCTATCCCTTTCTTGTTTCTTTTGTATAAAATTCCTTTTTAAAAATTTTATCTTTTTGAATCAGTATCCTAACTAGAAAGCTGCGGAATTTACCGTTTGAGCTTACACACTAAAGCCCCCTAAAAACATACATTGGCTTTGGTGTCGTTCTCTTCATATTAACATTTACTTTAAATTTCTTCATATTGAATTTTACTCTAAATTCCTATATATTGGATTTTATTCTTTTAAATCCTTTATATTGCAAATTTTATTAATTTCTTTCATACAAGAAATCTTATAATTGTGTATAAATTACTGTAATATACTAGCTTAGCTGGCGACGATGAACTTTGCAGATTCAATGTGGTCGCAAGATAACATCAACAAAGTGGTTTCACAGGAAAGAGAAAAAGGTAATTCATTGCCTGTGGATAGAATGACAGACATTTCTGTTCGCAGATAAGATCAACAAATTACCGGAAAAAAACAAACCCGGAAGTATGTAAGTAAGTAAGTTAGCGACCATAGTCGAGGGTGACCCGAAGGCTCCCTTTTCGATAGCTACTACACCAAGGTGTAGGGGAGGGCGCTACTCCATTCCCTGGATTGCTCCACTTTACCCTTGAACCGTACCTTATAATGCTGAGTGTTAAGCAAGGTGGTATCAAGTTCCATTTTTAAAGTCTTTGGTATGACTCGACCTGGGATTGAACCCAGATCTCCCGGGCCATTGGCGAACACTCTAACCGTTGGGCCAATGTCCCGGTTGTATGTAAGTTCCGATAACCAGCCATAAACAGAAAATACGCGAAGCGAAGAGGATGTTCATATTCCCGCATGGGACTTGAAACAATATAAGGTCTGTAATTTTGGACTGAAGGCAGAGATCTGCATGTCGTTCAAGCAAAGGGGAGAGATCCACTGGTCTCTCAAACAGACCTGTCAGCTCCCCGTGTGTGTTCTCCGGCCGTCGAACTACTTCACAAAAAGGGTCTGCGCCACTGAAGAAATATATGTGCAAACTCTGACTGTATTCCTACTACACACAATCGTCGCCGTCGAAGAATAAAAATATAAATTATATTTTTATATATCTACTAGTACTTCGTTATTTTTCAAGCGGTTCAATATGCGATATTATTAGTATTAGATAAGATTTCTCAAAAACATACTTGTGTGCAAATCATTTGTATTAGATAGGGATACTTGATAGGAAATAACTGGGCAAAAACCTCTAAACCTTTGACGTAAAATAACCCTAGAAGGGTTGATATACCGTTAAAATCACTCGCTTTTAAATAAAGGCAACAAATAGAAAATGGAAACTGAAAAGGTCTCGGTACAACAAAGATGATAAAATGACGTTAAATATAAATGCTATTCCACATATTCATCTTCAAATTATGGGTTAATCGTTCTACATTAATGGCTTTGTTTTAATGGCCTATCAGCCCATGAAGATTGATATGCCATTAAGACAAAGAAACCGAATCACTTTTCTTTGTTCCCTTTCTTCGATTTCTATCAACCTCTTCATTTTCGCCAATTTCTTCTCCCTTCACTTCTCTCCCTTTTACTCTTTTTCTACTTGTTGTTACCCTTTCTTACGTGGAAGTCCCCATGGTGTATTGGCTAAAGCACTTTGAAGTAAACAAATTCAAACTCCAGTCGCGCTATTACATTCACTTTCGGACTAATTCCCTTGGGGAAAGATATGAACCCCTTTACCCGCCCTCCAAACTATGGGTTAAATAGTAGCACTGTTGTTCTTTTACACGGATGGATTAGGCATTAAATAATTCACGAAAGTTAATGTGCCAATAAACAAAGAATGCAAACCACGTTCATCTTGCTTTTCAACACGCTAGGCATGTCGCTTCTCAAGTTTTTCTTAAATAAGTTAGTCTGTTTTTAGTTGGACTGAGAACTTTTCAGTCTTCTCAAGAATCGTTATTTCAAAAGCAGAGATGACGTTTTATCGATGAAAAAATGTTCTTGATATGTTTTAACTTATCGTGAGATGGTTGAACTGTTACAGAAAAATTATTGCTTCGATCTCATGATAATCGTTAACTTTTATCCATTACTCTTATGGTATATATGTATTAACTTTATAATGTGATCACCCTTTCGACAGGTCTTGTAATCTACTCGCTCTATCTCTTGTAACCCCCCCACTCGAAAAGTGAATGACTTGGCTATGGCACAAAACTGCATCTAAAGGTGTGGCTCGGTTCTGGAGTATTTGGAGTACATCCTTAATTTCCCTTACTTCCATGGTCACTGTGACACTGAGTGGAAGTGCCTGTTAAGGTCCCATTTATGGGTTAAAGTAATTTTCAAACAAATCTATTGATGTTGTGTCTGGTATTTTTATCTATGTAAATTATTTCTAAGAAAAATTGAAGCTGTAATTGCTTACTAAGGATTATTATTATTATTAGTAGTAGTAGTAGTAGTAACTAGACGCCATATAATTGTGTATAAAATATTAGTATTTAATAAGAATGCTTGAAATCATATAATGTATCCGAATTATTTGTATAAAGAATACTTGATATCATATAACTAAATAATAGATAGATATATAGAGATAGATATAGATAGATAGATACATAGATATATATATATATAGATAGATATATATATAGATAGATATATATATATAGATAGATATATATATATAGATAGATATATATATATAGATAGATATATAGATATATATAGATATATAGATATATATAGATAGATATATATA
>OY757905.1:60046195-60600045 GCA_963585895.1 Sepioteuthis lessoniana | reverse complement strand
ATGGAAGTATTTTCTTTGGAATCTCATTAATGTATAAATTCATTTTATTTGGATTTATTTTCAGTCTAATTGGTTCATTTTGACTTAAAAAAAAAACAAAAAAAAACCTCTTTTTCCACAAATTTGTTGCTTGGTATAAAGAAAATTTTTTATTCTTATAATTCATTTGCAAATGTTTTTTCTCCTTATATCTTTTATTTTGTTACATATTGGCAGCTTGTAACTATTAACATTTATTATTCATGGTAGTAGGGATTCAATAAATTATCCAAGGGATCACATGAGTTCTAACAACCTATTTTGTATTCTTTATTTCTGACAGACACATCTAGTTACCATTCCTTAGGTTTACTTTACGAGGGGTGGTAAAAATTTCTCTTTTGTTACCTCTTCCATATATGTATTTTGTGCATATTTTTTAAAAAATATTTTAAAAACACAATATTCCTACCAGTCATTTTTACATAAGAACTTTTTTCTTCCATTTTAGAATACTTGGGATATACTAATGTTAATATTGGTTGTTGGAGAGGAGAGACTAAAACATTTCTGCCTCCCATCAACAAGCTGTTTGAAATTCACAAAAGAATGGCATTATGAAGAAGTAAATAGTTATAAATGTTTGCATTTATGTAAGTTGTCAAGAAGGCTCCCTTTTCAATGCTTACTACACTGAGGTATATATAGAGTGCTAAGCAAGGTGGCATCAAGTACTTTTTTTTTTCTTGAGTCATACCAGTCTTCTGGACAATAGGCTGAATCAGTAGTCAGCAACTAAACCAACATTCTCTCCTAGGCTTGATTGACCTGTCCAGCTCTGCTCAATGAACACCAAGAAACTAAAATCGAAACGGTGTGATCCGTGGCACCAGCTCTCAACACTTCCGAAAAGCGATTTGTCCTCCATAAGCTGTATTTCATCAATCTGATTAAGAGCTGCAGGTGATCCTCTCTCAAGATTTAAGTACATATGCTAAATGTCTTTATAATAGTCATTTTTTTTATTATTTACATGCTTCTCACAAACACTATTCCTAAGTTCACATGCAGGAGCTAATACCAACACCTATTCTTCAGAATAAGTTTCCTTTTTGAACTTTTGTAATAATTGTATTTCTTTATTCCCTCTTCATTTCAATGAGACACCTTTTTTGAACCGATAGTAGGTCGTATGAGGAATTATTCAAACATTTACAAATTTGATGTTAAATGTACTCATGATAGAGGTGTCTGGATGAAATTTCAGAATAGCCAAAAACCAAACACAAAACTCTTATCATTTATACAACAAAATCCAGGAAAACAAAACACAAATATTTTCTGCAATTTTGTTTTATTTTCTTTAAAAGTATTTGAGATCACAAAATTCAAAATATAAAAAATTGTACATTCTCCATTTTTTTATAATTTTTTTTCCCAACACATCATCACCTTCCCCCCCTCCCACTTTATATCAAATTTGTTTTTACTCACTTTCTTTCAAAATGTCTTTTGTACAATTAATTCTCTATCACTCATTTGTTTTTGTGCTAGTAACACCTTTAGACTGTTGAAACATTTGAGAAAACTGGAGGAGGAAGAGGAGGAAACATTTAAAAAATAATAGCACTCTGCAAGAGGGTGCATAATATATATATATATTTTTTTTTTAAGAGTCTATAAGACAAAAATCTTGTCTACAGCAGTTGTAGGTAGACAACTTGAGTTAGTCAATGAGTATAGGTAGCAGTTAGGTTATCTTTCTTTTTTGTTGTAAATACATGGGGGGGGAGAGAAAAAAAAAAAATCTGCCAAATAATTAAACAGAAGCCTGTTGTCAGACGGTGGAATGGCTCCAGTCCAGAGCATGCTCTGATGCCTTTGGCAATGGAGACAAGGGAACTAGTACTACTAAATATAACTCACCATAAATTATGTGCTTTAACAGGTAGGGAAATAATTTTTAAGACTTGGGACCCTTTCTATGCAAAAATAAGCATTCATTTAGAGGGGAGCAGGGGCACTTTCTTCTCCACTTGTTTGTGGGTTTTTTTTTTTTTCCAAACTAACAAGGGAGACAAATTAAAGGAAAATAATTTGTATCAAATAAGTGTTTGTTTATATATTCTAAGATAGAATCACAACCAGCATGCAAAGTTCCTTTTAAAAATTTTTTTTTCTTCCAAATTATTTAATATATATTATATACATACATTTTTTAATAAAAGATAAATAGGTTTGGTGAATATGGGGTGGGACTTAAGGGAAGGGAGTGGAAAAAAAACAACTTGGGTTGGGAGTGCTTCTTAAAATGTTATTTTGCATGGACAAGAAAGGCAAATAAACGAAGTGGTACGTGGTAGTTCTGTGGTTTAAAAAAAAAAAAAAAAAAAAAAAAATATATATACCAAGACACCATACGATATCAAATACGTGGTAAGTAAAACTTTGGCAAAGCCTTTTTTTCCCTTGGGAGATGGGGGCCATTCTAATAGCAAATAGTGTCTGTCTTGGTAACAATGACAAACCATCGTTGTGATAAGCCAAATGAGATAGAAAAGTGAGCAGTATTTAAGATGGGGGGAGGGGAATAGCTTTGGGCACACAATTATCAGCACCATTGGTGCAGGTCAAAGGTGCCCTAAGAAGAACTAGTTATAACATAGGAGTAGAATAGATAAATTGGCTAGAAAGTTAAGTTGATCCATCACAAACATGTTCTTGAACAAAAAATTTAAAAAAAAAAAAAAAAAGGTAGGTAATATAAATCAATTGTACAAAGAATAAGTCTAAGCAGACAGAAAGCTGGATTTAATAATACTTGACAATTAAATAAAAAATTTACTAAGTCTTGTCTAAAACTTTTTCAAAAAGCAAACAATGTTTCAATACAATTTATATGCACCAATTGAAAAATTTACTTGAAGGAAAAAAAAATATATAAAATAACTCATCCACTAGTTAAAAAACTTTTGTTCTAAATGCCTGACTTTATACACTCAGGATAAATCTTTACTCTAAAATGTTTATATTTTCATTGGACATGTGAAAGAGATATGTCCACTAGAAATCAGATTTTTTTTTTTTCTCCCTACCCCAAATCAAGAAAAGCAAGTGTGGATCAATTCAAAAGAAAAAATTATTTGCAGGGAATTGGGAAGAAGCAAAGGTTTTTTTGTTGTTTTTTTTTTTTTCCTCAATTTTCTCAACAGATTTCAGTGCACTAATACAAGCTTGTCAAGGAGAAACAAAAAAAAAAAAAAATTAAAGTGACTAGTGGGTGCCACAAACTACACTATGCCATACTACTTACTAGGGCCACTCCCTGAGAAAGAGAGAGAGAGAGAGCACTGGTGTGGCAGGCTGAGACAAGTAGATGGGATAGTAGATAAGTTAAGTATCAAAGAAAGTGGTCAACCCAAGACTTAGATTCTTGGAATGATTTTGGGAAGTGGAGGGAAAGGAGGTAAAGTTTATCTTCACATAGTGTATGCAGACATACACCATTTTATAAGTCTGCTACTGCCATTAGTTATAATCTTAACTGAAAATTACTTAAATAAGATCAAGACTACTATATAATTTGAAGCCTGTGTAGTGATAAGATAAAATGTATTGGAATATATTGCCAACAGCATAAAAAAAAAAAAAAAAAAAAAAAAAAATCAGCCACAAAAACTGATTACTCCTATTAAAGATTTTACTGTAATAAAGAAAAAAAAAAAAGTTGAGAAACCATGGCAAACTGAACTATAAACCCTGATAAATTTTTTAAAAATTTATATACCACCGGTGCTGACATGAGCAATTTTTCATATTACTCAATGTCACCATCACAATGCTGTCATCACAGACAATGGTCTTGGTTTATCACTTAAATCTTCATACTTTCACCAGAACCAGATGTAACACTCTACTCAGTTTTGGTTACAATAATAAAAAGGGAAGGGGTATGCATACAGTATTTGAAAGACAAATGAGTAAATTAGTTATTCTGGTTCATGCATTTTTTTTTTTTAAAACACTTTCCTTAGTTAGTGTAAGTATAAAAAAAAAATCCAATGCTAAATTAGCCCTTTTCTTTTTTTTAAAGAACTGTATAGACCAACTTCACTTTTTATGTGATTATTATTTTTGGAAGTTGTTACTGTATGCATACAAGTATTAATATCTTGTAAAAAAAAAAAAAAGCCATAAGTTTTCTTGTTAGGGGTTTTTTTTTTTTCCATTTTTTTTTTTCTTTGGAGAAGAAACAAAAAAAATCATTAAATAAGGAAGGAATCTTGAAAATTAAGCAAACATCTTAGTGTTGCTTCTGTCAACATTTTATAAAAAAATTTGTTCTTCACTTAAATATTTTTTTTAAAATAAATAACAATACAGAAATTTTAGTTTTTTTTTTTCTTTTCTGTAATATTTTAAACAAAATTTTAAAAAGAAAAAGTGGGTGGGATGGGTAGAAAATTAAATTTAAGGTTTATAGAAAAAATACATTCACAAAGACAGTAATCAAAAAAAAAAAAAAATCCTAGAAAGTTAATAGAAATGAGTTTGTTTTTTTTTCCTTTCTAAGGTGATGTGAATAACATCAATTCATAAGATTCTGAAGATGGAGAAATAAGAGAATAAAAGAAAACATTAACATAATTATTGATTAAGCTAGTTTTATGTATATACAAACTAAAATTACCCGAATGTCCTAATTAATAAAAAAAAAAAAAAATTAGACAAATCACAGAGATATATGTATATTTGTATGCATTAAGTAAATTGTTGGACAGGCGGTTTTTTTTTTTTTTGTTTTCTTTGTAAATATTTTGGTTGTGTTAAATACTTTTTAAACCTTCATGTGGGAGAAAGAAAGCGGTGGTACATAGATTTAAAAAAAAAATGTAAATAAGTGACAAATGGGCTTGATTAAAAAGACAGGAGAACAATAAAACCCAAGTTCTTTACCCCACTATTACTTCCTTTGGGGAGCAAAGGGGACAAAATTTACATTTTTTTTTTCCTATAATAATTAGCCCATATAAAGTTCTCCACATAAAATTTAAAAAAAAAAAAAAAAAATAGGGGGGGTAAAGTACAATGTATATATCACAGCTTTTTTCCTTCTTGAAAAGAAAAAAAAAAATCAGACATCAAAGTCCAGAGAAATAGAGAAAGGGGAGGTTTAAAGTGGCAGAACAAGGGGAGGGGTATAAAAAAAAAAACAGCCCATAGTGGATCACATAGAAGCCGCCACCAACCAAATATGTGCGACTATTCCAAGCTGTCAGTTATATATGTATAGATAAGATATCTATATATATATTTTATGTATGTGTGATGATGTCTCTAGCTCCAACCATGCACACAAGTACAAGTGTACATGTGAAGAGTACTTGTAATTTAATTGTGGAACACCAAATTGGATTTTTTTTTTCTTTTAAAGTTTGTTTTAGAGAGAAAAAATTTTTTTTTTAATTTTTCTTTTTTTTTTAGATATTTATATGTATGTGTGTATGTATATGTGTGCATATATATATACACACATTCTTCAACTCCTTGATTCCTAAGTGCTGGTGGCCATATACTGCCACTGTCTCAGTCAGGGTTTTAACTGAGACGGGCACCCATCACAAGCAACCAATCATCCTCCAGCAGTCATTTCAGGTCATGTACCGCATAACAGCTCTTAGAGAATACAGCAGTTCAGCCTGGAGACGAGCCTCTAACATCATTAAATTTACATGGACCTGGTAAGAAAGAAAAATTGCATGGTTAATTAAGACTTTGCCAGCCAATTTTGTTGAAAGCATTTTTATAACAATTTACAGCACAAATATATTATTTCGTTTGAAAATGGAAAAGTAACCTTCCAGTGTCAATGAAATTTTTTTTATCATGTCAAAGAAATACATAGATGAAAAGGTTTGTCTTAAACTTTCTGAAACTGGCTCTTATCAGTCTAGTGCTGGTAATTTCTTTATCAAGTCTTGTATATAAAAAAATGAACAAAAACTTACCTTTTCTGAATGTTTAAATTCTCGCATCACACTGTCATAGTCTTTACGTGACACCTGTTCAGGATAGCATGTGACTGTTTTGACATAGGCCTTGAGGTTTCTCTCAAGAAGCTGATTGACTTCAGCATAATTATAGTCATCATGACGGATACCATACATGCAGTGGATGTAATTCCAGATGGCTCGACGAAATGCTGTTGTGTCAACATCTTTCGTATCCCCCATCCTAAAAAAAAAAAAATCATAATTAAATTTCAATCCTATTTAATTTTACTTTTTTTCTAAATTCTCCTTTAATACGAATTATTGCTAAGATAAACCATTACCTCATTATTTAACATCTTTCCTGGCTTTCAGCTAATTTTACAATCAAAGAATAATTCCAGTTACATTTCCTAATAGCTAGAACATCTGTTGCAAAGAGCAAAACGAGTAGGAGAATCTTGCCCAAATGTAAGCACTTCAAACAATCCAATAGCTCAAAAGTAGTGTTGAGCAAGCATCAACTCATTACATACAAGCAAAGAGTCTATCAAACATTAAAAGATGCTTCTAACATTGTGCAACTGTTTTCTTCAAATCTGAGAAAATATTGGTTGACAACAGTTATATTAAGATAGTTTAGTTAAATCATGAGCTGAAAAACCAGCAAGTTGAAATTAAAACATCTGAAGGAGTAGAAATATCTTGTCATCTTAAAAAATATAAGAAATAGAAACCATGACCAGAGTTGTTCAAATTCTGGACAAGATGGCCTTGAGAAAGGGCATGAATCCTCTCAGCTATGAGTAAATAGTAAGGTAGAGTTCTTCAGCCATAATTAGGTACCTGGTGAAGGGGTGTGGTAAATACATTTTCTTTCAAAACAGATAATGAAGTTTTTTTTTTTAAATTAAAGATTTTACTAAAAATGTAAATAAGAAAGGGTCACTTATATATAAATATTTGAAAACCTGAAGTATATACAAAAGTTAACATGTACATTAAATAGTAAACCAAAACATGTACAAGATTACTTACGTATTGTAAGTCATGTTGTATGCAACTCTGAACTTCTCATCAAGTAAACTTCCGATTTCCGGGTAGAGCCTATTAGCTAGTGAGAATCCATGGTCTTCCCATGAGTAATCTTGTGCTCGGAATGTGGCAATTTCCTGACAATTTAGCCGTTTTGCAAAGTCTTGGTATGTGAAATCTGGTTCATCAACATATCGAAGAATATCTGCTTTGGTGGCATTTAAGATTTCATTTGATGAACTTACTATTGAGAGAGAGAGAGAAATAATGCAAACTTAAAAATAATAAATCAGAAAAAAAAATTTCAGAAACATCATGTTTCACAAAAGCAAGCAGCTTTACAGTTGTCCATTTGGACAACTTAATTAGCAGTTAACACAAATATATAAGTATAGAGTCTTGACTTATAGTCATTTAAAAAAAAAAAAAATCATTGATTGATTTAAAAAGCTAGGAGTCAGTCTCTTGTTTTGTCCAAGTTAACATCTGCAAAATAACTACTCATGTATAGGTCAAAGATTTTGGGTTCATGTCTTCACAATAGCATTGATAAAGTCAAATTTGACAGTTTCTCACCTGCTATCATCAGGCCAAGCTCTGATGTTGAGCACTGTTTTAATTTATAATGAGTGTGTTTTCATTCAGCTAAGATGATCTAAATGCCAAGGTTAAACAAAAGTGATTTCTACTCAAAGTAAATTAGTAACCATTTAGAGTTAATTTATAAAATTTATTCCTTAAATGTTTAAGATCAAAGGATCTGTAGTAAATTCATCATATCAGATTGTCATGTAGATTTCCCTACCTATTAAACTCTTAAAAGCAATCATTAAATTCTAAATTTATGATCATATATTTGATTCTGCAATCTTTGTTATTAATTCACCCTCAAGATAGCTTAATTTTAATGATTTTATGTCAATATTTGGGGCAAATGAATCAAAAGTTTTTTGGTTTTGTGTACTTGATAGTCTATACTAAGCCAAGTTCACATAAACTGATGAAAAAATAAAACCCTGAGAAGCTTGCTTGTGTGTGTGTGGGGGGCACTAATAATACTCTTTGGTATAACAACTCTGTTGTAAGTGGAAAGAGATTAACAAAATATCAAGATCAATAAAAAGTAGATTAAGATTAGACAGAACAAGAGAGATATGTGCAAGACGATAATCTACATAGAGTTTAATAATTTACTTTGTGTGTTGTATTAGCTTATAGCTCTCACCTTTTCTTAAAACGGATGAAAACTTTCAAAATATACAATTCATTGTGTAGCACCCTTTAAAAAAAGTTGCATTAGCCTGGACTTAATCAAGAAAGTTCATTATCTATTTACTTGGATGACAGTTAAAGAATTATACAAATATCTCAGGTAACTAACAATGCACATCAGATGAATTAAAATCAATTTCTAGTGAAAAATGTTTAAAAATGACAAAACAGCATAAGACTAACAGTGGTGGCTATTGGGAATTCCTGAGATTAAAATGATGATTCTGAATATTTCACTTTTTTTTTTCCCAGATTGAATCATTTTGTTTTTACACTACATGTAAGTTTAGTATTTGATTAGTTCCTATATATGCAAGATTTTTTCAAAAGTCAAATGTATAATTAATGAAAACCTTTTTCTTCTAAATTAGTCCTCTTGGCATTAAATACATTTATTGATTAGTCAAAGCAGATCACAACGATGAATTTTCACTTTACAAAAAAAAGTCATATAGAATGAGGTCTAGTTCAGTACGTAGGGTAATGCACTTACACAAGTTTGTATTTTGTCAAAAACATTGTTAAAAATTTATCAAGATTTGTTTCAAAATTAGCATGAGCTCATAGAAATCTATGAATAGCTTAGCAACTTATTTTTATCTGAAGTTTTAAAAATTCAAAGAATCTCTAAATATCCTTTTAGTATTTTCTGTTCAAAATGTTAATTTTTTTTTAATAAATTGTACTCATAATATCATAAAGCAGTGTTACAGCTGGAATGTGGTATATTTCCACTTTCACATTATTATATAACATGTAATATGAAAATTTGTAAAATCTTAGTTTAATATTCTTTTATTTTTACATGTGGTAATACAATGCAACAGAAATACTGGAAACTTTATCATAAATCAAATAATATGGAACCAGTCTGTAGAGCACATTGGAAAAAATATCTTGCCAGTACGCCACATTAGATAGCTTGAAAAGCAGTAGTCTAACAGACAGAAATAGCCAGTGCTCTATGAGAAGTCTCTAAATTTGAAAATCATTTTTATTACTATAGCTCACAAGAAACCTTATGAGACAACTGCGTACACTGATTCAAAAATTGAAAAGAAAAGTAGTTTGAACTTACAATCAAGATTGGGCGATTCAACTTTCTCAAAACCTTTCAGCAATTCTTCATGTGTTGTCTCTTCTGTTGTCTCTGTTAATCTTTTCATTCGTTCTAGAAGAGCCTCAATTCCTCCTTCTGTACAATCAACTGACTAAAAAGAGGAAGAAAAGATCATTCAATAAAATTCATAATCTCTATGTAAAAAAAAAAAAAAAAAAAGCTTTAAAATCAAACTTGATTGAACTTAAATAAAATAGAAACAGACAAAGAATATCAGGACCAAAACAAATGTCTATTAAATGATGGATTAGTTTTATCATGGTATTTGTTGGGATATTTTCAAATTTTGATACATAAATAGTAATACTGGTAAAATTCTATGACAGTCAAAGGGATTATATATATATATATATATATATATATATCTCCACACACACACACATTTGGATAAAATTCTAACCATTTTGGATATACTGTGGACCAATATGGATATAACTTGGTACCTAATATGGGGACTTTACTGATGCATGAATAGACTATTTTTATGGATTTACTCAACTGGCAGAGAGGCATTAGTGAACAAGCTCTTTCAAAGATGAGTTAGTTAGATTGATAGACAGCTACTTGTTGGAAATATATAGCAGTTTGACGTTGCATTATTGGAAAAAATAAATCTTCCAATTATGATAAAATATCTAGCCAGTGTCAGCTATTTTGGAATTGAAGTTTTGCCTACATCTTCTGACTGTGAATGCTTAACATTGGTAACTTGGGACATTGATAAACCATTTGAGAGTTTACTAAATTTAGTCTCTGTATTAATATCTAATATAGGTTTTTTATTTATTTATTTATTTTTTAATCCACACACAACATTGCATCAATATCAAGTACATGTATCAACCTACCAATACCTAGTTTGGATTTAGCTCAAAGTGAATTCTGATATTTTTCATTCTAAACATGGTCAAGATTAAGGAGAATGTAACAAGTCATCAAATGGCAATTGGGAAATAGGGCTTGCTGTGAGGTTTCAAATGAAGTACTTTGAGAGGGAGACTAAGGCACTGCTGCCTAAAGGATGCCTCCATTTTGTTACTATCAAATGGCTGGATATTTTCAAAAGACCTCTCCCACACACTTAATTCTACAGCTCCTCAACAATATCAAGTTAAAAAGTTTGAGAGAAGTTTTTACTTACTTGCTCTTCATCATCACTATGGCAACCATTCTCATAGGAATCATCATAACCCTGATGGTATGTGTGCCCTAAGTCATCATCAATTTCCCAACTGATCCCACAACCAAAAATAAACCCTGATAAAGCATGGAAGTGAGAGAGGATTATCAGTGCCTGGGTCACTTCAGACACTGACCAATTGTTGGAACCTTTGGTCAGCTTCTGTTGAGGAGAAAGAAGAAAAAGAAAAAAATTAAGTGAATATTATTGATGTTTCAGTTGTTGGAATTTTCAGCTCAACTCGAATATTTTATTTAACATTGTTAGAGAATAAATGAATGGGACAGATACCCAATGAAAAGCTGGAGAATACACCAGCTGAAATATTTTATGACAAAAACAAGGAAACTACTTACAATAGAAACAAATCTTTTCTTGGAAATTCCAACTTCAAAAGATTCATTTCTTCAATAATTTACTATACTTTTAATTTATACAAGTTAAATTGAACTATCAATCATAAAGAGAATCTCAGACCACTTATAAGATTTAGGAATATTAATCTATAATATAAAAGCCGATTTCTGGCAAGAGGCAGAAATTACCAAGATAAAAGATCAATTTCATACTTGACAGATTTCAGTAAATCGATTTAAGTGTACTAAACATAGCACAAATATACTAAGAGATTATAAAAAAAAAGTGGAGGGGATGAAACTTACTTCAATATGATTTTTGTTGATCAGCCATGGCCTATGGGCAAGCAGTTTGTTGATTTCATAGAGATCCCGGAGTTTCTGTGGGATGTAATTAAGACCCTTAAGCCAATCTGCATCCCCACCTTGCAACAGGAACTCTGTTGCTTGTAGACGGATGAGATATGAACATTTGTGCCGACCAGCAGCCTAAACAAAGAAAGAAAAAAAAAAGGTCATGTAGTACAAAGCATCATTCTTTTCGCTGAGTATATTTATCATGCTGAATTGCATTTCTAAAAATACAAAGAATTTATTTATACATGATTCTCGTGTATTTTATCTACAAGTAACTTGAAACCAAGTTTAAGTGGTCAACATTTTTTTTCTCCCCTTTCTTAAAGAGAATCTTGTATGTCTGCATCATTAAGAGTATCCTAAATACTTGCATAGTTCCTGTAAAAAAAGAAATGTGCTAAGGATTAGTGTGGTATCTGTATTTGTAAAAATCCCATAATTACTTTAATGAATATAGCATATAAAATAGTCACTTATTAGAAAAATCATTTCCAAGAGGATTCTCCTCAAGGTAGTAAATTCAATAATATTTCCATGGACACAGATACTACACTGATCCTCAGTAGAAATGTCAAAGAATAATTTTTAAATGAGGCAGGGTACCCATTACACTTTTCCTAGAAGTTAAGGATAACAAGTCTCCCATGATGACCCACTAATGTGCACCATGTCCTTAAAAAGAAAAGAAAAAAAAAGACCAATGGAAAATCAATATTTACTCTTTTTGCAAAATATTCTAAGTCTAATTTAATGGTAATAAGTCATATCTTCAAAAACTATCAATGTCCTTATTAGTTCTAGGGTTTATAAACTTTTTTCTATGTGGTCCCCAAAAAAAAAAAAAAAAAAAAAAAAAAAAGGGTTCAACTTAGACAAAAACATGGATAAGAAAAAGTAGGAATTTCTACTAAATAAGTAAAAAAGTAGAGTTGGCAACCAAAGTCGAGGGTGACCCTAAGGCTCCCTTTTTGATAGCTACTACACCAAGGTGTACGGGAGGGCACGACTCCTTTCCCTAGATTGCTCCACTTTACCCTTGATCCTTACCTTATAATGCTGAGTGTTAAACAAGGTAGTATCAAGTACCATTTTTTGAGTCTTTGGTATGACTACCTGGGATTGAACCCAGGTCTTCCGGGCCATTGGCAAACACTAACCGTTCTGCCAATGTCCGGTTAAGCAGTATTGACTAAAAGAATTTTCAAATTTGGAAGAAAATTTTTTTTTCTTTTCTTCTAGCAGACTATGGAAAGTAATGCAAAACCAAATAGTTGATTAATAGTCTTGTTCTAGTCTTGTGCTATTTCCAAAACCAAACTTATTCATATTGGTGCTTGCAACACAAAACCCCATTCCACCTCCTCTAACAAACATATCCATAATGTTACAAAAACCAAGCCAGACAATTTTCTACATATTTCGGTACAAGAACAAGTCACTGCCAAGATGGCTTATCGTCTGATATGAAAGTCATTACAATTTCTGTGTGGGACAAATAAGAATGATAATTATATTAGGACAATAGATAGCTGCACTCTTTATTAACACACACACAAGCAACTCAATGCTGCAATCTTAACTGAACATATATGTAAGATAAGCATTATATTTCATATTTACTAAGAAACTTTTTGTCTGTGTTTTTTTTTTTTAATGGATTTTCTGAAGACCTGGCTGATTTTTATTTTTGCATATTTGTCAATCTTACGATCATCGACACCAAACCGACTTCTTGAAAGATCTTCAAACTTTGGTATAATGGTGAAGAAGTTATTCCCAGGCCCACATTCAAAGCTAATCAGTTTATTCCTAAAAATTAAAACGAATATTCAAAAAGAATTAAGAAATGGGGGATATACTTTAGAATGAAAGAGATACATGAAGTTTACATTTTCTTTTTTTTTTTTTTTAAAGAATCTGCACTTAGAAATTTACTTGTATTATGCAAAGTTCAACTTTGAATTCCAAATACTGACCCAGATTTAACAAAGATTGTTTGAACTTGCAGATTTGGCCAACAAAAACAAAAGCCTTTTTTGTTCTATTTTTAGTTGTCTTCCAATACAAAATGAAAATTTCAATTAACCTCAACGAAAAATATCAAACTTGAGCCAAGATCTGTTGCTAACTTTCAAAAGTGACATGAAATAAAGACATTTGAAATTCGACTTTGGACTCAATAGCACATCTGTAAGTCTAGTGGAAATTTAACAAATGTATTCAATACAGAATTGCTAAGAACTAAATTGACTGAGACAAATATATTTTATAGAGAAATTTTTAGAATTAATAATCAGGAAAAAACAAAAAAAACAAAATAGAAAATCTATTCACATGATCCATCAAGGAAAATGAAACAAATTTTTGTGGAACGAGTTGAAGTTATATAATCTAATCACATCATTAGTATCTTTTGCTAGAAAATTTTAGCTTCACTATAATAAATGTGTGTGTATATACACATACAGTTACAAATTTACTGCTATAAAATGCTTTGGTCAGTTTGTATTTGTGCCAAGAGCAACCAAGAATTTAATAAGGAACTCTCTTCTGCTTCTAAAGCAACAAGTAACCAAAGCTTCCCCCCCCCCGCCCCGTTATACTTTTTTTTTTTCTTTCTTGATAATCTTCCTCTAACTCCTACAGGTTAGAAATAGGATAACTAAGCTCTTGAAAAGAATTACCACAGTCCCATCACCACCACCATCACATAAGCCTAGCTGGGTGACAAATACAAAAGAATTTTGTCAATATTTAAAGTCAAGGAATTTAAGGTTTTGATGGTCCCTCAAGGTTAGATCACACATCCATCAAAACAAGGTCATTGAAATTGAAAATAGAATTCCATATGTTAAAATATTTTAAGGATTGTCAACTGAAAAATTTAAGATTTTCCCCAGTTAAGGTAAATGCACTATTAGATTTTAACAGCAGTTTACTATTTATTGAAAACGTTGACAAACCAATCAAATCACCTCCCCCCATTTTCAAAACTTTGTAAAATGAAAGTCAATCTTCACAAGATTTAAAAAAAAAAATCCAAGAGAAACTTATCTCGAGTTTATGATTTAGAAGATAGTTTATACTCATACATACCATTATGGCAATATAATGCCGGAACGTAAACGGTAATGGTCCATCAGCACGCATTAGATGATTTTGAGTCTTCAGAAAACATTCCAGGTATTTCCTGTGGTAACCCATGAGTTGAGTGATGTAGTCTAAACGGTTGTTAGCTATGAATGCCTCAACAAAGAGGGCTTTTGTCTGAAGAAAAGAAAAGAAAAATAAATTAACATAAAAAAAAGCACATTTAAGAATATTTGCAAAAAAAAAAAAAAAAAAACCCGAAGGGAAATGAGTAAATTTTGGGTGGCACGATTCCTTAGTAAAACATTATTACAATCTGATTATACACACACACACAGACAGACATAATTTTTTTTTTTTTTTTTTTTTTTATTATTTACGCAACTTGGCAAGATGTTAGCGAGTTAGGCTAGCAAAGCATTGCTAGTAAGATCGATTCTCACTGGGTACACCCATACCATTACTAAGCTAAGCTTATACAAAATCCAGTGGTTACCGGTATCTCAACAATCGTTTCCATTGAACTTAACAAAACACCATATTCCATAATCTTTCCACCCGATTCCAATTACTGTGAATAAGGATTATTTAAAACTGTTGTTTTTCTCTTATTCAAGGTTACCTAATGTGAATCAACTGGTTTATCTTCTCAATCAAAAAGAAGGTTGGTCAGCAAAAACAAACCAAATCCTGATAAGTTTGATTAAAATCAGCTGTCCAGAATTTATCTGACTTTTAAATCATGAACTAAAAAAAGCCGTAAAATTCTGAGAAACAAATTATCACACACACACATAAAAGCCTAATGTCAAAGTATTAAAAAAGTTTCAGAAATTACTATCACCAATTAATGGATTTGTAAAAATCCACTATGACTACATTTCGGTAGTGATTAAATATGACTAATTCCAATCACCAGTTCAAACTAAGTTACTAAACAGAAAAATGTTTCAATCAGCTGTCTCAAGTTGTCATAATCAATATTTATTTTTAGAAAATTTAATTCGTAAAACAAGCAGTACATTTTGAAGAGAGCATGTTTTTTTAGGGGCAAAAGGGGAGTTTTCGGTTTTTATTTATAAAAAAAAAAAAGCTGATAAAGTGAGAAATTAAAACCCCCATGTTAAGTAGTAGTACTTTTTAAAAAAAAATAATCAATTGATCGATGCGAGTTCTAAATTGATTTTTACAAAGCAGTCGAATAAGTTTTGGTAAATAATGAAGAGAAAGAAGTGATTGAAAATTAAATAATGCAAAAGATATATTTCATCATCAAGTTATTTTAAAAAAGATAGTGCAAGGTGACGACTTGCGAGATTCGAGTTTGAGACCAAGAATCGTTTTTTTCTATTAAATTTGAATAGGAAGAAATTGAATTTCGATTAAATGAGAACTTTTTCACAGAAGAGGAAAAGATGATTTAATTTGCGAGACGTTAAAAAATGCAATGTTTTAAGAGATCTTTTTTGCATGATTTCATCTCAACTGAATTTGACTCCAAATTGTTGAATTTAATAAATCAAGAGTAGAAGAGAAAGAAATAACATCGAAATATTAGCACAAAAATGTTGAAAAGATCTAATTGACCAAGAAAGACATTTTTTAAATAATGAAAACAATGCCAATAAAAAAAAAAAATTTAGTCTTGAATATATATGATCTCAAATTTTTTAAAAAATTATATTAAAAAAAAGGTAAATATCTTATTTTTAAAAATAATTTATACAAAATATTTCATTAAAAAAAATTAGATACGAAAAATGATCAAAACTTAATATCAGGGAAATTCAGTGATATTTTTTTCCGGGGATAAATAACCAACCATTTCAAATATTAAATCAGAAATAAACTAAGATATGGTTATAGTACAAAATACACGAATGAGGTCAAATAGGTCTTTTATTTTGGTACCAAAAGAAAATCAAGTTAATCGTAATTCTTTAAACCAAAAACCGGCTTTTAAAACTACATTTCTAAAATGATGAAAACCAGAAAATGATTTATACCGCAATATTAACAACAGCATATACTGCTTTGTGAAGATGCCAAAGGCTCGGTAGTTAAGGGACATAGGCATTAAAGTCTTTTGGTTTGAGAATGGAATAGAACGCGTAATATTCCACATTAACTTTTAGCGTGTGGAAATTTCCCAGCCGGGCCTTTTTGCCTTTCTTTTTTGGATGGCTGTCAAAGAGAGTACGAGGGAGAAAGTGGCAAAATTGAAGGGGAGGAGTGTATCATGTAAAGATAGCGGGTGGTATGAAAAGCTGCAGTTACAAATAAAGAGGGGTGGAAAATGGTTGACAGTAAAAGTAGAAGAAAGAGCGTTTGTACAGTGTATAAAAAGCACAGAAAACAAAGAGAGAGGTGGCAATAGAGAGGATAAATTAAAGAGGGAGAAAGAAAGGAATAGTGAGAGTTCCCTTGCTGCTGCTACCTGCTCATCACGCTATGGAAGAGCAACCAATGAAAAGCAGTCTCCAGGAAAAAAATCAGCCAATGGGAGCGCTCCGCTAAACTTAGCACCAACAACAGCAGTTTCCAAGCTAGGAACGGCAGCAGCCAATCAACCCCCTCCCCTTCTCCTCACACTTCCTCAACTGATGTTACAGTAATTTTAAAGTAGGTGATTTTTACAAACACACCAGAGAGAGAAAGACACGGACAAAGGAAGGGGAAGGGAAAAAACAGCTGTAAAAAATATATAAAAATAAATAAAAAGCTACAATGTAGAGTTAATGCTACTATCTTTATTATTTTTGCTGCTGCTGCTGCTAACCACCAGATGGGTAAATGCGTACGTGACGAAAGATTGGGAAGGAGGGGGGAAGGAAAATGAAAGTAGAAATTCTGGTGAGGTTTCCGTTGGGGATTTTCCAGCTGAAGGAGAATTTTATGAAAGTAAGAGATGTTTTGCAGCCTTACAAATCGAAGTCTGATACTAAGATGCATTTGATTCAATCAAATAAGAAAATATAGAACTAAATAATTGTAACTCAACTGATACAAAACTACCATTTTTATTCATTAAGAAGTTAACTGATTTTTTTTAAGAAGAAAATATCACAAAATTTTCATATTATCTACGATTTATTCCTTTTTTGCTTCATTTAAGATAAATTTTTAAAATATATAAATTTGAACTCGTGCCTAATAAAAAGATTTTAATAAATTAAAAGAAATAAAAATCGACAAAAATATTTGGTTCATTCATGTTAAAGCATATAAAATTCAATATAAGGCGATTTTTTTAAACGACAATTTATGACAGATTCTTGAATCAATCATTTGATAAATGACTAGTCTTTTTCCTCTGAAGAAAAAGTAACAAAAAGGGTAACTCACCTCTTCATCTGTTGTCTCTACTGGTACAACCTGCAAATTACGAAAGAAAAAATTAATGTAAGGCACATTATATACACACATTATATACCAAGGCACATTATATACACACATTATATACCAAGTTTAAACAAATTCCCACTAGCAACAACCTTCACGAAGAATTGCATTTATTACCACACCACCTAATACAATGTCATCGTCGTCAACCGAGACCAAATAGTTATTGCATATCACTTCCCTCTTGCTACCCGGGGTACAGCGTCACCTACAAAGGGATGAGTCGACAGTAGAAGAGAGAGAGAGAGAGAGACAGCCAAAAACGTAGGCACTCACATAAATGCAAGCAGTGGTTTAAAAGATAAGAAAGCAAGCTTTTTTTTTTTCATCTTTAAGAGTCGCCTTATTTAAAGCCCCCCTTTTTTCTTCAAGGAAAAATAGAGAAACTTCCCTTGTACTTATGTAAACAAAAGAAAGGAACTTAAAATTTACAATAGAAAAATGAAGTGCCCATCACTTTTTTCGTCAGTCTATAAATTAGAAATATACATCTTAAATGAAAACACAAAGGAACCTTGACAACAATGTTTCTTGGCTAAAATAAATATAGATTTGATATTATTTATAACGAGATTCACGTATGAGAATATTTCTCATACTAAAAACAGAACCGGCACAATTCAGGAAAAAAAAAAGTTGTTTTTCTCAATATTTTTAGATTCAAGATGAGTCTTTCTTGTAAATAAAAGTAACTGTACATTTATTTAAAACTAAAGTTAAGCAACCAACTAGCGATTTGAAGGGTCTACTCTTCGGATACAAAGATCGGAAAAATGATCAGCTGAGTGACTGCCCAAGATTTGATTTTATCTTTTTTTTTTCTTTCTTTTTTACGAATACAACTAGTTTGAAAAGAGGCTTCAAGCATTGATCAAAAGATTAGGATAATAAACTGCTGACAAGTGGTGAAAATGAATGGGTAATTTTTAATTCAAACTTAGCCGGCAAGCAATTCAATTGCTGGGTAAAAAAAGAAAAGAAAACCAGTTAAATTAACTGACTTCTCAACCATTTCACTGGGCCAGTAAAATATTGACATTTAGTCTCTTTTCACCTTAAAAAAGAAAAAAAAGCCAGTTTTACATATTAACAAATTCTAACAAATGAAAAATTATATAAATACATACAGAAATGATCATCAGATGATGAAATATTTACCATTTGAATTGATTAGCAAGAGATTTTTAGGTCACCGGTATTTTTTGTAGTTCGGCTTAAAGCAAGTAAAAGAAAAAAATAGATCGATACAAAAACTAGTACCATATTACATCACGAGAATTAACCAAGTTAAAAATCATTGGTTTTATTAAACGAGAAATAAATAGAAGTTTCAATGATCACCTTTTGTAGAAGAGGTATTTGAAAACTAGACAAAATCTTATTAACATCTCTCCACGTTATAACAAACTTTTCGGGGTGTAACCGGTTTTAGATGTGCAGCCTTACGGTGACAGAACAAGACAATTGCCGGCTATTTAATTTTCTTATCTCATATGTACCAATTAGGAAAAATAACAACCATTGAGCAACCCAGAAGTATATTGCCGAAATTCTGATTGTAACCACGTTTAAACCCATCACAACCCGAGTTAACTTTTGGGGACTCCAGATAGGTATATGAACTAGATTTAAATGCTTCTTCGGCCGGTGATAGCTTTCTTTGAGAAATTTTTCATCGGCATTGCGTTTTAAAATGTATTAAAAAATAATTACTGCTCGGAATACATTTTCACCCTTAAATTCGGGACTACAATCATGAGAAAATAAGTCAGACTAAAGTTTTTATCTTGGGCCTATTTTCTTCATCATACCTATGATATTTTTTAAAGCAGAAAATATAAGCGAAAATAGATCAGGTGTTCGTGTTACTAGGTCACCTAAACTAAAAAGAGGGAAGAAAGAACACAGGTAGTAACAAATGTCATCCACCACAAATTAAAGAAAAAAGTTCTAGAAATTGCTCAAATAGTAAAAAGAGAAAAGAAAAATCGGTTAAACAGCATTTAACTGATTGTCCACTTAGCTATGACAAACCAACAAACAACAATTGTGTAACCGTTAACTCATTTAACAATCAAATCAAAGAAGAAAGCAATATATTTTAAGGTTGTCGAATAGACCGCTGGAGAGAGAGAGAGAGAAGAAAAAATAACTAACACAAATACGTTTTAGGTAGTTAAATTAGAGCTCATTTTCTTTCCGATTTTACAAAGGAAAAAAAAAAAAAAAAAAAAAAAACCTTACCAAATTACAATAACTGAATTTAAACCACTAGAATTAACAACACCTTACACACACAAAAGAATAAATCAAAATTACTCTAAATTAAAACTAATAAATTTCAATCTAGTTTGTTACTTTGTTTCCAAATTCAAACAGAATCCGACAAAATACGTACTTAATAGTTTAAATACATGTTTTTATTAAAGTTTAAGTTCTTGAAAAATATTTTAGACGTTGTTCGATAAACCAGAGAATGATAATCTTGAGGAAAAAAATGAAATAAAAATAATATAATTTGTTCTTTTATGAGGATTGCATCATATTTAAAATTAGACTCGTTCCGTTTTTCTGGGTCATAGAAATTTTTTTTAATTAACGAATAGGTGACAATTGAATTCCGGAGTTTACGTGACAAAATCTAATGCAATGTTAGAGGCCAATTTTTTATTGACCAGTCAACTGGCCTTTTTCTTACTGCTATTCACACCTGAAATTGCTAATCAG
Organism: Sepioteuthis lessoniana; assembly: GCA_963585895.1. Taxonomy (NCBI): domain Eukaryota; kingdom Metazoa; phylum Mollusca; class Cephalopoda; order Myopsida; family Loliginidae; genus Sepioteuthis; species Sepioteuthis lessoniana. The sequence continues at coordinate 60,579,537 of OY757905.1, read as the reverse complement.
TTACACACGGGTGTGTGGATGTTTTCTCGCCTTTATTACCGGTATCTTCTCACATGTAATAGGCTTTAAAAGTGATTTAGATTTAGAGCAGAAAAAAAAAAAGATTTTTTTGTCGTCAAGGTGTCTCTCCCGTAATTTCGGGAATAAATAAGATCTTTAAACTTTTTTCAAACAATTCTAGATACAAACAATCTAACGATACTTTTTTTAATGTATGAAAAGCCAAAAGGTGCAAAGATAAGCCGGGGTGTGGAAAAAATTTCTATATTGGATTTGCAAGTTAATTTTATAGTTACATAGGATAGAAAAGTTTTAAAATCAGAAAAGTACCTATAACAAGAGAAATATATCGTAAGAATTTGTTGAAAAAAAAAATCGTACCTGGTTAAAAAATGTTTCGTGAAAGATTCTGAAAACTAATTTAATTAGGAAAAAAACCAGATGAAACAGCCAGTGGCATATACAAAAATAAATCTACATTCATAGTATTTTCGAATATCTTTAATCCTAGTCCTGTACTAATAAAATAAAATAAGATAAAGGGAGATGGAAAAAGAGAGAAATCAATATTATATTTTTTTCAAATTTTAAAGACCAATATACCATATATATATATGGTACAAGGTTATAAGAAATTTTTAACATCTCACAAAAGATTTGTATCGAAAATAAAGATTACCCAGAACGAAAAGAAAAATCGTATTCGTCAAAGAGAAAGAGAGAAAAAAAAGGTAAACTAAAACAAAACAAAAAAAAAAGGAAAATAGAGAAAAAAGGTAATTAATCACTAACTGAGGGGGAAAAAAAGGGTATTTTAAAATCTTACTTTCTGTTCGTTGTGATTTTGATCCGTGACAACTGCTTTCAAAACCCCCATCGTCATTGTGTAGAAAATAATCTATAACTAAATATATTTTGAATAGACTTAATGATAATTATAAGTAAAAAAATGTCTAAAAGATCAGTGTGTGGTTCGTTCTTTTGGTTCAAACCAAGAGACACACGTCCTGCTCGTTTCACTAATCTTCCCTAACTGAGAAGGCAAGTACACAACCGGCGATTTTGATTGGTCGAGAAATCAGCCAGCTGACGGGAATTGGGTCACTGACCCTCGAACCCAGAACACAGCACCACCAAACGGACCAACCGCAAAACATGCTAATGTAACACGGTTAACAAGGGGCGAGTAACTCTATGCAGATTATGTTGATTATACGAAAGAAAGCTTTTCGTTGCCGTGCGCCTTACCTTTCAAATGAGGCACACACGCACTTTTTCTTTTCTTTTCTTTCTCTCTCTCTTTATAAGTGTAAAATGACAATCCTTTTGTCACTCTCTATAATTCTTCATCTTTCAAATTTATTATTTCCTCTTTTCGTACACTTTAATCTTCCTTTCTTTCTCCAAGATTATTCAACCTATTCTTTCTCTTTTTTAAAAATTTTTAATGCTATTCAATTCTTTCTTCCTCTTTCCTTTCTTTATTTTTACTTAATTATTTTCTCTCTCATTGTCTTTCTCCGCCTGAAAAATTTCTTTTCTTTTTTTGTTGTGTTGTTTTTTCTTTCTTTCTTTTGAATCCCCACTCCCGTTCTGTTTTACTTAATAGCAGTTATGTTCTTTTTTTCTTTTTTAAATCCATTTCTTTTTCTCCCGTCTTTTTATTTTCAGTATTTCTCTTTCGTTTTCTACTTCTTTTCCCCCGCTATATTTTCTTTCTGTTATGTGTGCGTGTGTACGGTGCCTGTGGTTGCAGTTACCAGCAAGCAGTAACCACAGTCACATACACTATATGACGTCAGGGCTCTGTACACCATTTATCAAAGTTTGACATTAGAAACAATGACGTCGTCGCCGTGGTCATCATAAACATACACTTTACCATGGACTTTACAAATGATGATAATGTATTCAAGAATTTTTAGAGTTGTTTCTACCCACTTAATGCTTGCTTGCTTTTATGTTGGAGCTAAAAGATAAAATGAAATAAAAAGTGACATAACCTTTTTAAAAAAATAAAATATAAAAAAAACTTTCGACTACTTGTTAATAAAGATATCGACTTGTATTATTGTTTCATACTTTTATTTAAAATTTTTTTTTTAAACAGCAATGATATCTGTCAATTAAAAAAAAAAAAAAGTAAAAATGTAATTTTTTTTTCTCCTGCAAAAATTATCTAAATTCAAGAGGTTATAATCTTAATAATGAATTCTAAATCATAAAACCCAGTCTATTTTTTTTTCTCTCACTTGATATTACAAATCTGTCCAAAAAAAAAAAAAAATCTCGATTCAGTAATCAATAATTTACTAATAAATGGAATTATAAACTTTAAGTCATAAAAAGTGCACATTTTCTTATTACTAGACTGACTGCATGCTCAAAGGCACTTTTATATAGCAAGAAACTTACCATCCTGACACCTAGTATAAAACTCCAAATTTTGAAGCAACTATTTGCCGAAAGAGAAGTTCACGAATTACATAAATATTTTGTTTATTGTTTGTACCTGGGTAAGGGAAACTGTTTGGCATTGTACACCCGACTATTCATTAAAAGTATTATCTATGCAAGCAATTTGCCACGCCACAATTTGAATCTACAATTTCTTGCTGTACAACTTTACAAACAAGAGTCTGGGCATCTTTTTTATTACTGAAGTAGACAAAGGAAATAAATACACGTCAAAAATGACCTTGTGCCAGAGTTAGTTCTCAACAGTAAAATATAAGAAAAAAAAACTTTTTAGAAAAGTGCACTGGACAAAGAAAAAAAAAAGGAAATAAAATTGCAATACAATTTTTTATCAAATAATTTTATTCTTTTTTTTTTCTCTTAGTTATTCTTTTCTTATCGTTATCTAATTAAAAAGGGGGGAAAAAAGACAAGTGAAATAGTGGATGGAACTGAAAGAAGAAGAAAAGGAGGGGAAAAAGAATACAACAACAAATTTGGAAAATGTTGTCATTGGACATAATTTATGCATGTGCAATAATTGTAATATTTAAATTTTGATCAGTTTCATTGCACACACACACACACACACACACACACACACTAAATCATGGTTAGAAAATGGTATCCAACTTGAGAGAGAGAGAGAGAGAGAGAGGGAGAAAAGAGATAGAATAAAGAAGTTAAAGCTGGTATGTATATAAAAAAAGATGGAGATAAAGAAAAACTAAAAGGTGACAGGTGTGTGTGTGTATATAAATATATATATATATATATATACATGCATATCATGTTCTTTACAAGAGAGAGAGAGAGAGAGAGAAGGAGAGGCAGAGATGCATAGACACATATAGAGAAAGAGGCATACTGAGATACACACAGAGATTAAGAGAGATAAAGATTGTGTGTGTGTGTATACATATATATATATATATATATATATATATATATATATATACACACACACAGAGAAAAAGATACAGTGAGTTTTTAGGAATTAGTTTAGACAAAAAAGATAAATTAATGTAGTATACCTCGTAATATATCTATCAAGATCAAAATCAAATCTATAATGTGTATATCTATTAAATTAATAATTATCAAAGTCTAAAATAGATTTTTCTGACAACACTTTCACAGAGAAAAAGAAACTTTGCAAAGATTGTTTTAATATAACTTAGCAAATTTAATTACAATTAATTTTCTAATTAAAAAGAAACAAACATTTGCATTCAAATACTTTTAAAAGTTGAAATTATTTTCTTTTTAATTTAAAAAACTGGCTTTGATTTATATTTTGACAAAAATAAACTTCTTTAATGAATAATTTCTGCTTTTGTCTCAGTAAATAAGGTTTTCTTCATACAGAAGGACAAATTATTCTTTTGTGATGAGCATTATTGATGCTGAAACAGAGATATAACTTCAGGTTTCACAAGCTATACAATCCTCTACCCTAACTAGTGAATATGACCCTCTTAATAAAATCTAAAATGACTAGGTTCTCTTTTTTGGTGGGGATGTCTTATTTTTTTAACTCAGTATTTAAATCTAGTTTGGCAGATGATTAAATAAAGAAACACACACACACACACACGTATATATATTTATATATGATGGATACTTTTGTTAAACTGTTGATCCAGATGTTAAGATGGTTGCATCAAAAGATAAATACTTAAGTTAAAGAAGAAGGTTAACCAGTCAGATTTCCATCTAGTAGTAAGTAGGCAATATCCTAATGACTGTATATAACCATGTAGTAGCGATTATCAGCATTTAAGTCACTTTAGTGCCCCTACATATGTGGCCTTGTGCCAAACAAAAGTAAGCTTAATAAATATCTAGTTAATTATATCATAAAAAATGAGTACCATAATAAACAAAGCTAATTTTGTCGATATACTAACTAGTGTTGAATCCCGAATACTCTACATGTGTGGCCTTGAGCCAGCCTAAAATAAGACAAGTAATTTGGGATATCTAGCTGCAGAGCTACTGTAGTTAGTGTTATTCTCTCTGGGTGCCCTTATATGTGCTGGTGTCAGAATAAGGTAAATTTTAATAGTGACATCATTGCTGTACATACCAAAGTACTGTGACAGTTTTTTTTTAAAGGATATAACAAGAACATAACATTTTCTTTGGTAGTGATCTCTGTACTGCTTCGAATCATGCAATTAATTCAAATATTTTCTTTAAAGTTGCCCGAGTCATTTATAAAATCTACACTTTATCTTTTTTGAGTCTTTACACAATCTAATTACAAACATATGTATAAGACATATAAGTAGAAAGAATTCGATGATATTCAACAATTAAAATCTGGAAAAAAGTTGGGAAACCTGTAATAAAACTGAAATCATTTACATTTCTAGGAGTTTGGTTCACTGGTAGAGCATAACATTAGAAGTCTCAAGAAGGCACTTCATTTGGTGTAAGGGTTAGCAAACTAGATGAGGAGACAATTCTTAGTGAGTTCGATTCTTACTGGGTGCCCATACTTATGACCTTGTACCACATCTAAGCTAAGCTTGATAACTAACTACTATAGGCTTCAAGATTCAGAATTTTATTCAAGGTGTCAGGTAAGTGAGCTTTTCGCCACATAGAAGTGAGTACAAAAGACCTTTAATAGTGCGATCAGTCTAGTAAAAAGAAAATAAGAAATTTTTCTGTGGCATAATATATGACTAAAAGCTTACGACTTCATTTATTCGAGGATATTGTTTACTGCGTTTTATGATTTAGAAATTTAGTTAATAAAAAGAATTAACAATTTTGGTATATCTAACTACGCAGAAACAGTTAGCAAGATAGTCTAACAGACTGTTACTATAGTAGATAGTGCAATTCTCTCTGGGTGCCCTTACAAGTGTCTTTGTGTCAGAATAAGGTAAATTCTAACAGTGACATCATTGCTGTACATGTCGAAGTATGCTAAGAGTCTTTTTAAAGAACAAAACAAAAATGCAAAATGTTCTATGATAGTTATCTTTATTTTATCTTTGTTCATTAACATTCTTTTTTAAAAATGAAATGGTTAATAAAAATAAAATAAATAAAAAAAAAACATAGAAAAGTAGACACAAAAAAATGGTCAAAATAAATTTGCTTAATTTTATTGAACTGATTTATCATTTATAAAAAAAAAGAAACAAAAAAAAAAGCTTTATTTTTCTAATTTCTTTTTAAAATGTATATAAAATATAAAAAAAACACTTGTTGAGTTTAGCTTTAGAAGTAGAAATGACATCCAATGCACAAGTTTTAACTTGTTACCCAAAACCTATAAATATGAGGATGAGCTGAAAAGTTCATAGGTTGACATCATATCTGCTATTAATGGCTTTTTTTACCAATGGGGTCCAAGCACTGCAACACCAATGGAAGAAGTGTGCAAATCAAAGGGGACCGAGTTGAGAAATAAACCTCATTTGGTCACATTCCATGAGAATATCTTGGTCAGCCTAAGAATTTTTCAGCTGACCCTCATTGTTCAAAACCAGAGAAAAAAAACTTAATCTAACCTATGCTTTATTACTCTGCAAATGCCCATGTTGATTTAAATATAACTCTGAAGGGGAGAACATAAATTTATACATTCTGATTAATCTTTGAACTGGGTGGCCTTGTGCTAAACAAAAAGTAAGCTTAATAAATATCTTGTTATTCATATCATGATAGTGAAAATTAAAATTGGGATTCAACAAATGAACTATTCAAAATAATTAGCAAAAATGATTCTCTTCTCATCAAAAATTCATCTGAAAACATTAGCTTTGCTCTGACAGGAGGCACAGGAGATATTGGAACCCAGGATGATTCTTACTACCAAAAAATCTGAAAATGGCATCCAAGACTTTGGTCAATGCAAAAAAAATCAAAATAGGATTGCATCAAAGAGATTTTACTAGGTTATTTAAGATTTTACAAGTAGAAAACTGACTGATATGATTAAGTATTTGCTAATGAAAGACTGATTTTTTTTTAAAGCTTGGCACAAGGTTATATTTACAAAATACTCAGTGATGATATAGTACATAACCAGCATATTTTCACCAAATCTATGGGATGAATATAGTACTGACATTTAATTCTTTTCATAAAATGCATTTGGCAAAAAATTTAACGGCGAGAATCCACTTTTGACTTTAAAATTAAAAAGCTTGCAAAAAAAAAAAAAAAAAAAAAAAAAAAGATCTTATTACATTCTTAAAAACAATTAAAACATTGAAAGGAAAAAATTTGGATCTTCTGTGATGGAGGCAGGGAGCATATTGCCCAAGTGTGTTTATGAGAGAATTTTTTTTCACTGATACTTCTAAAAATGACTGTTTTTACTAAAGTTTTAGAGGCAATAAAGTTTTGTTTTTTTAAAATTTTTTTTCTAATTTCTTGGGTATATTGAATAAGAGGCATTCTTAGGAGGTATGTTGCCACAAGATCCATAATTTTAAAAGTAATTTGGAGTAAAGTTGCATCTTGCCTTCATGCATAAAGTATATTTAGGTAACTTGGTATGTTTTCCACACCAAAAGGGTCAAAGCATATAATGATATAATCAGCATTACCATCTTGGTCAAACTAATGATTATGTTAACCGATTGCTATCCAAAAGTAAAACTAAACACTTGATGTTAGGGGATATACAAATAGTTATTGATTTTATCATTGATTAATGATCTTATCAGATGAATTATCTTAATTTCAGTTGGAAATCTAAGATCTGTCTTTTGTTTTTAGGAGACGTAAATTGAATTGAATATCACTTTCAACAAGTACTAAAAGGAAAGAGTGTGTCTAGCCTCCACTGCAGGGCTTAAGTCTGAAGAATACTGAGAGAGGTTCTAGACTTGCCGTCACTTAATCTTCAAAGTATACCATTAAGCATGAATCATAATACCCGTCAAAAACATTGGGATTATTTACAAATTGATTAGCAATATCTGCAACCTATGAAATGTTACACACACACACACACAATATATCATCATGATCAAGGTGTACTAACAGCATGCATTCCCTTGACTTTCTCTCACCATCCTCCCTAATTGCCATCGCTCTTGGTAGACGGCATCCAGTGTCTACACAGAGCTAATGAATGCAAGATTTTACAGTGCGGCCAACACTGGTGTGTGCATGTGTAGTATATAACTTTATAGATAGATGCATATTGAGTTTTATATATGTGGATTATATTTTTAATTATAATATTACACAAACATGAATTTAGTGGAGTTTTCGTAGCATAAGGAATAACATGCTGGATTGCGACATCGTAGTAAGGGAGTTCGAACTCCAGTCGTGCTGTAACGTTAACTTTCAGACTAATACACTTGGAAAAGGCATGAACCAGCCCTATCCATACCCCTAAGCATTGGTTTAAATAGTACCACAACTCTTCTTCTTCAAAGATGGATTTTGCATGAAATATCACACAAAGTTTGATGTACCATTAAACCAAACCAAACATGAATTTAATAGAAATACGGTTTAAATTTTAAGAAATATTGAATTCTTTTAATCGATAGAAAACAGCCATGTTTTAAAAACTTTGTTAAAACATTACTTTTTTCGTGTTAAAATCATTTTAGTAGCAAAAAAAAAGCTGAAATTAAATTTAATTAGTAATAATTGGGTTACAATAAATTCAGTTTACTAAATACCACTTTCACTTATTTACTGATGTTATGATTTTTAAATATTTTCATTATTACCTAATTTCAACGTTAATCTCAATAATTAAAAGTTATTACAATCAATATTAGAGCAATTAGCATTTATCGTTCACAAGTAGTTTACGTTGCCTGATTAATTTAAGGAAAAAAATAAAAGAATCCTCATCTAAGAGATAACAATAATATAATGAAAGCAAAATGATTGCTACGTATTGATTATTGATTAATAATATTCACTAAGGATAAGTGATAATAATATTATTTATTTAGGTCAGAATTTAGGTCAAGACACTGACAAAGACGATGGTCTAAAAGGAATGGTAACTACTATTATCAGAATCACTTGATTTGGACATAATAATCAGTATTTCTACGGACCTATATAATCTTTTAGCAAGTGGTATAGTACCATTCAGAACACTTATTTATTTCTACAATTATCCAACGTTTTTATTAAAATAAATTTTAAAAAATCAAACATTTCTCTGCGCGAAAAAATATTCAAAGGTTTGTTGGCCAACTTAAATTATATACAAGAAAAATGAAACTTAATGTCATTAAAGATGTTTTATTTATTTATTTTTTTTTTTAAGATGAAATCGTAATATAAGGCGTGGTAATAAATGCATCAAGGAATAAAGCTTATTGTTTACTTCGTTGTGAGTCGAGCAGACGAAGAACTTCAGGTTTTTTTTGGCAACTTTGATATATATATATATATATATATAACTTGAAGCATTTAGGACCCCTAGAAACACGTGCATGTGTCAAAAAGAGCCAAAAAATAAGATGAAAAAAACAGCGAAAAACATTGATGAATTTAAAATATATTTACATAAATGTAAACTTTACCTAACCTTGATCTTTATATGTGAGTGTGTCACGATCTAAGTAAATATTAACAAATATATTTACACGAAATACGTCACCCATATTCACTGAGAGTGATGTAGATGTGATTACAGGTGGGTGTGATGTTTTTTTCTAACCGCAGGAGAAGGGGGGGGTCAGAGAGGATAACATCTGTAGTTCTTTATCCTTAGGCATCAGCAGTAGCATTCTTTCTAACGTAGATTTAATGATGTCAATTATCAATATAAAAATAAATGAGGTATCAATTTTTCTTCCCCTTTTCTTCCACAAAATAATACGAATTAAAGAGGAACGGGACATTTTTTTACACTACTTGATGTGATGAACAAGCTGTGATAATAACATATTAAAAACCTTATTATTATTTTAAAAAAATTAATTAGACATATAGATAATTAATTTAAATTAAAAAAAATATCAAAGGCCACAGAGGTTAATAAACAACAAAAAACAAACGTTTTTGGTGGATAAGAAATAATAAGTTAAACCTCAAGCCATAACTTTAAATGAAAGTTATTTAAAAAATTAATAAAACCTTCACGACTAATATACTAGTAAAATCTGAAATATCGAAATGAAATTGTATCATTAATAGATTAACAACATAATCACAAATTTGGAACTATCAAATTAGGTTACTAGTAAAAAATAAAATAAAAATACGTTTTTTCATAAATTAAGTAAAAGAATTTTTTGCTCGTAAAATGCGAAAGATGATGATGACAATAATGATGATGATAATAATAAATTTAAAAAAATAATAATAAAGTAGAAGAAGAAGAAAACTGAACTGTGAATACTTGGTTATGTACAGAAAACAAACAAAGGAATTGAAAAAGAGAAGAAAATAGAGGGAGGAAGGGAGGAAAAGTTTCTTAATATATTCGATCCCAGATAGAAACTCCTCCCATTCCAATACAAAATAAAATGTTGTCATTTTTATTAATAGTAAGACAATCAATTAAAAAGAAAAAAGAAAAAAAAAAGGAAAATAAGGAACTTGGCGAAGAAGAAGAAGAAAAAGAATATTGTTTCCGAATAATATGCAAAAAAGTTGAAGCCAAGAAAATTAAAAAGAAACATATCGTGGTCTAAATGTATGCACAAACTACAAACAAAGAAATTAACATTTGAAATATGTTAACCCATATTTTGGGTTATGTATATCCACAACCACAACGTGTGTTTGTTTAAAAGGGGTTAATGTGTGTGTGTGTGTGTGTGTGTGTATAATTGAATAACAATCTAGGTCTGTGTGGAGTATTGCATTTATGAAAAAATTTATTATCACTTTAATCAGCGCGTGGTTGATTTCAGTTTGTGTAAAAATATCTTTCATCCCGAAACATGCGTGAAACACAAGGGACTGGTCATTTGTACACACACACACACACACACGGTTATGTTTTAGAATTGTGCTTATTATTCTGCATTGTATGATTCTTTAAAAATTTCATTCGGATATTATATATACCAACTTTGCAATTAAATAATTTCACTTTTCTTTTATCTAGAAGCGTAAAAAGCACAGAAATAGAAAAAATTTTCAAAACTTCTTACCTCAAATTAAATTTTTAAAAAATAGTTTAATACAATTTAGCAATTCTTGAGTTCCAAAAACTTTTTTAAACTAGAGGATTTTTTTCTTCTTTAACTAAAATGTTAAATTCTTTCACTTAAAACATTTAGAAAAACAAGTTTAGAGTTGTTGTTTTTTTATCAAGAAAAAACTCTACTATTACTAATATTACTATTACTACTACTGTTAGATGCTGTTGCAAAGTCTTCGAAAATGGTTAGGCATATTCTTCTTCCAATTCCATCATGCATTATGTCTTTTATACGGTTGTTGTTGGCGTAAAACGCAATAGAATTCTAGCGATTCAATCTCCTTCGCGTAGCAACTAAGAGAGGAAAAGCAAATCAGCTGTTCCAGTGCGTCACTCTCATTGCACCTTCTCCGTCTTTGCATCCTTGCTGTCCTCTTCTCCACCTCTCAATACCACTCTCTCTATTTCTTATACTGTGCAAACCACCTTACCCGCTCACTTCCTCCGTCATAAAACATACAACACCCTCTCTATGCACTTCTCTTTACGCCTTTCTCTCCCACATCAACCACTCGCTATGCTTACGTTCCGTTCAATTCTACCACCTTGTGCCCCTCTCACTCATTCTCTCTCGTTCCACCCTCTCAAGAACGTATCGTAGCCACCCTCCCTTGTTACACAGTATAGTTCACTGAACTTTTCTGCCCCTCCTTCTCATTGGACCTGTATAATGCAATGCATATATTTCTCTTCCGTGCATAGTACACACTACCTTCTCTCAGTTGCAATATTCACTTCCTACAGTGCATATCACCTTTTTTTCACTCTTTCTTTAGACAGTACACCTTCCTCTACTCTTCCTATAGGACATATTGCTTCCTGTATCTCTCTCTCTCTCGCTCTCTCCCTCTCTTTTTACATATTTTCTTTACTTTCCTCTTCTCTTCTTTGTTGTACGGATTTCTCCTTTATCTTCTTTTTATTTTTTTAACTAACGGCAATGCATATCTTTTCTTTCAGTGTTTCTTTTCTTTAAAAAATGCATTACTTAAACTAAATAAATTTATTTTCCTTATCGCTAAATAAATAGTTACTTTTTTCATCTTTTTTAAACTAAGCTTACCTTAGATGTGACAGAAGTCTGGAAGTATGGGGCACTCAGTGAGACTCGAAATCACTATGGTCTGCCAGTCCAGCTTGCTAACTTAAAGTAGTTTATCTACTTCTTTAAAATCCTTAATTCCATTTACGCTTTTTTTTTTTTGGCAATTGATTTTTGATTTAAAAATCTAGATATTTTTTCTATCATTATAAGAAGCCGGCATAACATTTTTAATGCTTTCTTTCTCCCTCTCTCAAAAATAACCCCAAAAACTTTTATTATAATTACACCTTCGATTAAACTATATATATATATATATATATATATATATATATACCTTTCTCAAATTCATGTTTTTTCTTCTCTCTTCCTTATCATTTTTCATTTATTACACTGTTTGTTCATCCAAGTCCTTCTTATGCAATTCCCACTCTTCTCCCTGAATTTATTTATTTATTTATTTTAGTAAACCCCACAACCTCTAACCTCATCAGGATTGAAATCGGTTGTCTACGACGGGAGGAAAATTTTCCACTGGAGATAAAAATTCCGCACAAATTGGCCTTGCTTTTAAAATCGCTGTGACAACATTTGAATAAATAAATAGATGAATATACAAAAATTAATAAACCGCTAATGAAAGTAGTGATATTATAAATAAATAAATAAATAAAAATAATATTAAATACCAATAATTCATACAACGAAAAGACCTTTTTTTTAGTCTGAGGTAATTTAAATGAATTTTAATCAACAAAGAAAAGGTGAACGAAAAGAAAAAATAATCTGGAAGATGGAAAAAAAAAAAATTTCCACAACTGACAAACAGGGAACAAACAAAGACTACCGGCAGGTATTAGTGCAAGCTTTAATTTCTTTAAAACTTAAATATATAAAACCGGAAAAAATAGGAAAAGTAAATGTATAAAAGTAAATGTCACAAAGAAAGAATTTAATATATATATATATATATATATATATATATATATATATTAATCTAGATTTATACACACCAAATGTACGTTGTTGTTGCTAGGTGGAATGCCGGTTCAGGGAAACTTTAGAAATCTTGCAATTAAAGAGTCCGTTCGTTTCTCTCTCTCTCTCTCTCTCTCTCTCTCTTTCACACACACACACACAAACGAAGATTTACCCCGCAACAAAGAAATATATAACATTTTTAAAGCTATACTTGAAATATATATATATATGTAAATGAAATTGCTCATACTTTAAAAAAGTACCTGGAGTTAATAAATATAAACAACAGATCGTTTTCTTCTTTTTTTTTAGCAAATTAAAATTTATATCTAGAATTAAAGAGCATAGAAGCCGGTATCAGATAAGTGCGTAATAATCGGTATATACAAGGAACTTAGTATTCCCTTAAAAAAATAAACTTTATTCTTAAATTTTCTTTACATGATCATTCATTAAAGAAAAATATATGGTTTAAAAAATTAAACAAATCTGCTAATGATTTGTAAATAAACACATTTGAAAAAATTAAAACCTTAAGCTTTTAGAATTCTTCGGACAATTTTTAATTTAACACTGGAACCAAAATAAGCCGGTTGCAAATTTTACGTTCGAGAGAGAGAGAGAGAGAGAGAGAGAGAGGTTTTAAGACAGATAAGCAAGACAATAAAATTTTGTTTTCGATTCTTGAAAATAAGTTAATTAAAACTGTATAGGTCAAATTAACTTACTTCACACAATTACCGACATAGAAAAAGAAAGGGAAAAAAGCCGGTAACAACGATCGAAACAAAAACAAAAAAAAAAAAAAAAAGAAAGAAAAAAAGACAATGCCGACAAAACGTGTCACCCAGGAAAAAAGGTGTGTGTTTTTTTTAAAGATAGATCGAACTTGTTCAAATTTAATTATAACAGATAAAAAGTTAACCACAAACAATAATACACTGCCAACGGCCTTAGATATTTTTTATGAAACTGAAAGATATCAAAAAGAGAAAAGGAAAGATATATAGAGCAAATATTACCTTTCCTTTCTTCTTTATTTCATTCATTTTGCTAATCAAGCAGAAAAAAAAGTATTTAGATAATGAATTCATAAACTTAGAAAGTGAAGCACAAAAAAGAAACAAAACAATACGAAAAGTAAATAACAGGAGTAAAAGTAAAAACAAAAACATACTACTTTTACTATAACGAGAGTAAAGTAGCAGTTTTTCTTAGTTACCGCTAAAATTAAAACCGCTAACAACGGGGAAATAAAATAAAATAAATACTTACATCAATCATTGCAGATGAAGAAGATGCTGTACGTTTTTGTTCGGGGCCTTTAAATGATAGTCCCATTAAATAAACATATATATATATAAATAAAAATAAATATTTATATATGTATATATATTTGGGGGAAAAATCACTGTTATCTGGACGAGTTCCGAGTAAACACTGATAGAAATCGCCAAGTCCTATCCAGCTGATTTAGGTGCGTGAAAAAGTAAGTTAATATATTCATATGACCCAATGATGCAACCCTGGGGTCAGTAGCGACCAATCAGAATTGTCTGTTTCTATCAGCTAGGGGTAGGAGGTAGCAGCAATGAGTGGTGGTGAGTAAAAGCTTTTAAAGTTGTCACTTGTTTAGACCTCATTCTTCTTGTTACTGTGCTAGTTCGGTGGTTTTATTGAATTAAAAGATTCTTCTTTTATAAGTAATGCATTAAAACCCGACTAATTTTCCAGATAGATAGATACGTCTTTAGAAAAATAAAACACGTAAGTCCGAAAAACATAAGTACACAAAACCGGGGTTTTCGGTAGGAACCAGTCCAAAAATAAAAATGTCATCCTGCCCATCGCTCTGATTGGTCAAAATGTAGGTGTGCTAAGAACGCAGCTCAACGATTGGTTAATTTGCAGGGGTGTGCGTGCGTATATCAATGTGTTTGTGTGTGCGTAGTTTGAAAGCCGGCAAAAGAGACACGCATTTGATTTTTTTGTTGTTGGTTTTCTTTACTTTTATTTTTTAAAGAAAGAAAAGTTTATGCTAACAGATGCCGGGTCTAGAATTTTCGTGTTTTCGTTCAAACAAGAGAAAGTTCAGAGATGTCAGGATTGAATAGATAATAGTAACTTTATAGCAACTTTCCGCTTATATCATTTTAAAAAACAAAGCAAAAAATTCACCCGCACCCGGTAAAAGTAAAAAAAAAAAAAAAAGAAAAAAAAAAAAAATTTTGTTTACAAAATACACATGGTAATATTTTTATTTAAACTATTAATCGAAATTGATGCAATTAGTTTTAATTTATTTCAATTGAACATTTATTTGCATAAAGCACAGTTGCAAGTAATGTTTTAATGTAACCTCTAAGCATCTAGAGTTCCGCTTCAGTTTTAACTTAACCAGGTCAGATTTGACACGGGAGGATGGTCTAAAAATTTTTTTTTTCTTTTAATCAACAACAAACTAGACCTTTTAAGCCGAGGGGAAAAATCACTATTAATGTTAATTGCGAGGGTGAAGTAATATCGATAAATGACACGTTGTCCGATTTACATAAATTCATTGGTGAATAAATATTTCAAACTTTTAAATGTGCTAACTTCATTAAATACGTTCCACCGCATAAATTTTTTTTTTTAATTAACTAACCTCAATTATCTAATTTATTTAAAATAAAAATTTCACACAAAAAGAAAGGAAGTTACTTTTAATTTCTTCATCTTGATAAATTTTTTTTCTCGCAAACAACTTTTAACACTGCCTGTTGAATGATTGGTGTTCGATTCCAGATAAAAACTTAAATCTGGTATACTGATTTTAAAGCCCTCCTCACTCACAAGATTGGCACAGTACATTTTCCATTCATTTGACTTTGTTCTCAAACCGTATTATTTATTGATTCATTGATTTTAACGGCTTTTTTTAAAAAAGAGTTTGATTGTTGATTTATTGAACTTGGTCCTATTTAATACGCGTATTTTTTAAGCAGATTTATTTTACCTCCAAAATGGGACTCTAACAAGTACTAACATTCGGGTAAGTGTGAACCTAGGAGTAATGGCAGAACTGAAACCTCACCATCGGATGTAGTTTAGTGTCATACCCAAGACACCCCCTTTTGGGTTTGGCGGGGTGTTACCTCTTTGCATGTCAGTGTATGCTTAGCCTCGTATGATACCGGTTAGTTACGAACAAGCTTTTGTTTTTCGTTATAAATTAAATCTAAATTTGTTTTCACAGCGTAATATTCTATTTAATACGATGGAAATATTCAAAACAAAATTTAGTAAATTTTGGGGCAAAGAAAAGACAGTCTAATTTGGAGTGAAAATGCTTTTAATTTTATTTCTAATGTCGAAAGTTTCTTACAATTCAAAAAATAATATTAAACTTAGCTGCGCAATAAATCAAAGTAGAAAAACAGGTACAATTTTTGAATGTCATATCAATTTTGTCTTTTCCCTTATGAATGTAAATGTAAGTTTTCTGCATATTATTATTTTTGGAGAAAGGAGAAAGGTGTTCTTAAACTTGCTTCTTGCTACGGTAGTCTCATTCATGTTTATCGTTTAAAAACTTTATAGCACTGGTGATAATTTAAAAAAAAACTGTTTGCATTTAATCATTTTATTTATTAATTCATTCTTACTCGCTAGCAACCGTTATTAAAAAATGATATTTCACATATGTATATAAAAAAGAAAAGTTTGTTTTATTTACGTGATCTTGTCACAATTAGTTGTGTTTAAAAAGTTTTTGGTTGATTTAGTTATTTACGATTTTGCAGTGTATAAAAGTCACGAAGTGGTTGAAGTTTAATATTTTTGTTTCCAAATTATGTAAATTCTTATTTGTTTTGTGAAATAAGATTCAAATACAAACCAGAAATTTAACGGCTAAATCTTTTTAATTACATTATTTCGTAACTTCTAAGTTTACTTTACACGGAAGAAAAATTAATTACATAAAAAGTATCATTCCAAGTTTTTCTCAACACCATGTGTGTGTGTGTGTGTGTGTGTGTGTGTGCATATATATATACACGCACTTTTATTCAAATCTTATGTTGCAAGTTTTGTGCAAAGTAAACTACTTAATAATATAGTTTTTTTGGACACAGCTGTGTACTGTTATTAAAATGCGTGTGTGCAAAGTTTCCACGGTTACGACTTTCTCAACAGATAACTTTTTACAACTTTTTTTATCCGAGAAAATTGTATTCTGATTTAATTGATTTTAAACAGCATGTTAACCTCTCATGAATTCTTTTATGTCTAGAGGTTAGGGAATTGCATTTATAGTATGTTTAGATTTATATTTTTTTGTGTAATTGTTTCTTGAGATTTTTTTTTTTTTTTTGCAGTTACAAGGTACTGCGATTAAATACAAATAATTTGCACACAGCTGTATGGTTTCAAGTACTCCTATCTAATACTAATCATTGTATGGTTTCAAGTAATTATCTCTCTTTAATAAGTCATTTGTTTGCACACACATAAGGTTTCTAGAAACTGATGACCCAGTCGGCTGGGGTTGCTTAATACACTGACTGCAACTCTGCAGAGGGGTAAGACTCCCACCAACGAGTGTCCTAGATATGACACTAAACAATTTGATGGTGAGGTTCCAGGAATGCTGGAGCTTTAGGGGAAGCAGAGTACCCCTTCCTTGCCATTGCTCCCAGGTCCACTCTGGCCCGAAGTGGTAGCACCTGATAGGGTCCTATCTATGAGTTAAACAGAACTAAATTTTGAACTTTTGCTCAAGTAAATTGCTTGAAATAGAACTGTTTTGACATTTAAATTGTGTACTTATGTTAAACTGAATTGTTTGAAATAGAACTGTTTTTGACATTGAACCTGTGTACTAAACTGAATTGTTTGAAACAGAACTCTCTGTAAACAAAAAAATTATACTAAACTGAATTGTTTGAAACTGTTATCAAAGTGACTTAGTTCGGCGTTAAATGACCGGAAAAGGGTTGGTACACCATAAAACATAACAACCAACCAAGGTTTGGTTTCTTTGTTTAATGGCATATCAACCTTTGTAGGTTATTCAATGCCAAATCCATTCTCCAAGAAGAACAATAGTGGTACTATCTAACTCATAGCTAGGAGGATAAGGGGGTTTATACCTTTCCCAAGGGTATTTGTCCGAAAGTGAACGTAATAGCACGATTGGAGTTTGAACTCGCTAACTACGATTCTGCAGTCCATCGCGTTAAACATTACACTACGAGGACTCCCCCAACCAATCAAGTAACTGATAATAATCCGTATGATTATATATCATAATATTAGAATATTCGGGCTATTGACCGCATGTTTATCGTTATACTCACCACGTTTCCGACAAAAACACACGTGGATAAGGCGTTCGGTAGGAAAGTGCTTCTGAGTGAAATCATTTGGAGGTTGCAGGTTCAATCTCAACAACAGGTAAGGATAACAAGGAATACTTACTATGACTTAACACTTGTACCCGGTCGTAATTAACAAACTTGGAACAGTCAACCCCAATGGATCAAATAAAGGGTTCAGTTCGAGATTTTGTGTGGGCTTCCGAGTTCGACATGAATTACCCAAAGAAGGCCGAAGCACATATCGGCTGAAATGTTGTTAGAATAACAATAAAGATGAGGTCAATAGTCCGAATATTCGAAGTAATAGCAATTATCAAACTTCATCTAAGAAATTTAGACAAATGATAATAATTCTTAGTAAATAATAATAATTACAGCTTCAAGTATCTTTTCTTAACAGAAATAATTTACAGTATCAAATACTAATAATTTTTAAACAGATCTATCTGACCCATAGATGGGGGCCTAAAAGATACTCCCCCCCCCCAAGGGAGAGTGAACCCATGAATAATGACAATGAAGGAGTACTCCACATACTACAAAACTGGTGGGTGGGATAGGAGCTTACTCCTCCGCAGGGGTTACAGACAATAAGCTCTGCCGGCAAGGCTGATCATCGTTAGAACATGAGAAATGTAGGTTTAACTTTGAACTAACGACGTTTGTTATAATACCGATTGTTTAAAATTCATTTTTTACTTAAGCTAAACAATCTGAAATTTAAATTTAACAGCTAGACCTGAAGGTACAAGGGTCATTAAATAAGTTTCCACACTTTTTTTGTATGGGCACTTTTATTGATAGTACACACGTGAAACTCTAGTCACCTTCGAAGTAATCTCTTCCGGCTGAAATGCACTTGTTGTGCCGTTCCAACAACTTCTCGAAAGCCCCATGGAAGTCTTCTTGTGTAAGTGTGTCAATGACCTTCACAGCCTCTTTGATTTCCTCAATTGTCTCATAAAGACAGCCTCTGAGCTTAGGGAATAAGCAAAAGTCACCGGGAGCAATGTCTAGACTATACGGAGGCTGAGAAACTGTCTTGATGCCCATCTTGCTCAAACAGTCAGTGACAAGGATGGAGTTGTGAACTGGTGCATTGTCCTGCTGGAAATGCCACTGACCCGATTTGAAGAGTGCTGGCCTCTTCCCAAGGAATCTCTTCCTGATCTCCCCTAAAACCTCAACATAGTAACCCTAATCCTAACCCTTTGGCCAATGAACTCTGCTGTATTGACTTCCTTACTCCTCCGACACCTCTCATCATCCCTCACACACTCCCTGGCTTCCTTGAATCTCTTATGCCACTCAAAAACTGATGCTCGATTTATGCAAGATGGTCGAAAAGCAGTCTGAAGCATTCCATAGGTTTCTGTGGTATTTTTTCCAAGTTTAAAACAGAATTTTATTGCATATCGTTCTTCTAAAGTGTCCGATTACATTTTTGATATATCACCAGCTGTGACAATCAGACTTTAGTAGGGTGTATTCCAATTCCTGCTGTAGCTGTTCATTTGAACATGAAATCATAAAAATTGGTCAGTCATCTCATTGGATGTATAGCAATAAGATACTGAAATTTCAAGAGTCGACGACAATTTTAAATGCCTGTACAAAAAAAGTCTGGAAACTTATTGAAGGCACCACGTATAATTCAAGATTTTTTTTTTTTTCGTTAAAAATTCTTAGCGTGTGTTTATGTGTTAAGCTAGAGAGGTTCGTTATCATAAATTTATTCTTTAAAAATTGAAAATCAAAGCTCAATATCTTTAACGGTTGGGAGGTTTGAGAATTAGTTTAGATCCAGCCAAAATTCGTAATGGCTATACAAAGGTTATCCAACCAAATCAATCCAATTATACATACACACGAAGCTATTGCGATTAAACTTTGATTTTCATTAGATTTAAATAAAGACATATGAGCAGCTAAGTAACTTATATAACAAAGTGATGATGTACAGACGTCTAGAGTGCTGTCGATATGTATAAACAAAATCCATTAAAGTCAATATCCAAAGAATTGTGAAGTCAGCTCCGATAATTTTTTAACAATATCTTTATGGTGAAATATAGGATTGAGCAAGAGCATCTCACTTCATACTCATAAGTCCTTTCTCCGTATGACATATTATTCTTCTCTAGTGCCCTACTAATGACATTAAACTACATCTGATGGCGAGGCTCCAATCTTGGAGTTTGGAGGATGGGGAGTACCTCTTTATATCAATTACATCCAGCTCTACTCTGATCCAGACCCCAGACGGGTTAACGTTCCGTAAAAACCCATCCGCTAAAATCAACCTGTTCGTTCATAAATCACATATCTATATATGGACAACTAGGATCTGGCATTAAATAACCTATAAAGGTTGATATGCCATAAAACCCAATCAATCCATCAATCATACAAAGGTTACATCCAACAGTATATAGGAGGCACACTTAGCGAAACGGTTATCGTCGTTGAAAATGGAATCGGTGACCCGAGTTCAAATCTAATACCCGGGAGAAAAGAATGAATTCAATTCTTCTTCTCCCAGCTTTGCATAAATAGTAGGGCAGACTGAGTTCTTTAGCCTTGGTTAGGCAATCAGTCAAGAAGGAAAACTCTGAATTTAAAAACGGACAGGGGTCCGCTTAAGAAATGACTTTGTGTCACAACTTGCCCGTCGTGGTGGTGGGGTGGAGGTGGCAAAATACATGCAACCAACAGCTGATTAAAATTAACCTCCATTTTCACTATTTGCAAGATTTCATTTCGAAAGATAAATAATAAAGAACAAAGAAAAGAAATCAAAATAATGAGACTTTTCAAAAACTGCCCCCCCCTGCCCATCGTTCTCATGACTTTGGGATCCATCTAATTAGTGAGTTGGGGAGCGGAGTCGGCTCAACAGTCAACAGCGCCAAAACAAGAAACAGAGAAAAGAGTTCAAAACCAGGATGAAGTAGTTTGTGTTCACTTGGCACTAATGATCTTATGAAAGACAAGAACCTATTTCTCACATTAGACTGGGACAGGAAAAGGATCCCTCCTTGTTGCTGGTACCAGGTAACAATATAACTCGTTGGATATGAGAAAGGCACCACCAAGTACCACCCCGCCCATCTTCTTGACAAATGTCACGAAGGACAAACAGGAGACTTCGACGATCTACTAGATCATGGGGTAATTTGTTTTTACTTTAATTACTGGGTGTGTATTGGGAATTTAAAATCGTATTTTCGTTACTACTTTTGGCGTTTTACGCGTTTGTAGCAAATGTCACAATTCCGGTGTTTTGTGCATTCGTGGCACACACACAATGTAATCGTAATGTAACTATCTGTCCACTGACCTGCGTCTTCCATTTCTTGTTCTCAGGGTGTTCTAATACAGCATTCTACTGTCTGCTATTTTCAGTTTTGGTTTCTTTGTTTAACGGCATATCAAACTTCGTGGGTTATTTACTACTAAAGCTATCGTTGTAGAAGAATGATAGTGATACTATTTCACCCATAGCCGGGAGACAAGGGACCTCATACCTTTCCGAAGAGTATTGCTCCAAAAGTGAACGTAATAGCACATCTGGTGTTCGAACTCGCTTACAACGATGTCACAAGTCCAGAACGTTAGCTACTTGGCCACGGAGACTACCCTTCGTTTAGTTTTTTTTAATCAAATACATGAAAAAAAGAATTATCATGAGGATGCCAAATTTGTATTTCTAGGATGCTTGAACTGAAATTTAAAAAAAAACAAAACATAAGCGTATACTCTTTTATAACAATTCAATTTTTGCATGTGACTATGACTCACCAAAAATGGGACATTGTAGCGAAATCATTGCTAGCTCAATATCATTAAAATGTTCTAACTTAAAAGAATAAAGACATTTGCAACACTGGTTCTTTATTTGTGCTCACTCTGATGACAATATTTTCTCAGGTGAGATAACCACAAAATAATAATCGTGAGGAACATCCACTTTTTTATTTGCAATAACAATATAAGTTCTATATTGGATCTGACTCAAGATAAGCTTAATAATCGCCAAAAATAAAAATTAGTTACAACACCCCATAAAAAAGGGGGTCCTGAAATGAAAATTTTTTTTTTTGATCATTTGCGGTAAGCTAACAATTCATTAATACTTAGTAAGGAGTTTGGTGCTCAGAGTGTGTCTTATAACCATGGCCTTGTCCCAGATGAAGCAAGTCATTCTTTTTTAATGGTGTCCTGGGTATGAGACTAAACTGCATCCAATGATGAGGTTCTGGTCTTCTAGGTAGTATGGAGTCACCTCCTCATTGCTATTACTCCCTGGTCCACTCTCACCTAAAAAAGTAATACATGCCAGAGTGCCATCTATGGGATTAGTAGATCTGTCTGAGAGATAATGTTTAAAATACTTATGAACTTTAATAATACACTAACTCTTAAAACATTGATAAAGAAACTATGTATGAAGTGTTTACCTGTTTAAAATGATTGTCAACTAATAGATTGGCTCTTTAAATATTGATATAGAATCTATGTATAAAGTGTTTATCCAACAACTAGGATGAGAAAAAGTATTATTAAATAGTACTCAATATCAATGATGGAGCTTTTATACGTATAGAAATATATATTACATTGTAGTGTCAGTGACTCTGGGTTTTGTGCTTTACGCTTTCATCAAACAGAGTATATATATATTTGTTTGTTTGTTTGTTTCTTTGGGTTTTATGGCATATCAACCTTTGTATGTTATTTAATGCCAATCCATTTTTATACAAATAAACAGTTCTATCCCGACCAATTCAATTTAGCATATGTACATAGTTTAATAGTCAAAAATATTTTTTATTTCAAGCTATTTAGTTTTATCAAACAGTTCTATTTCAAACAATTCAGTTTAGCATAAGTACAATTTCAATGTCAAAAACAGTTTCTATTTCAAGCAATTGAGTTTAGCATAAGTATACAGTTTAGTTCTATTTGACCCATAGATAGGACCCTATCAGGTGCTACCACTCCAGGCCAGAGTGGGCCTGGGAACGATGGCTATGAAAGGGTAGTCTGCATTCCCCAAAGCTCCAGCATCACTGGAACCTTACCATCAGACTGTTTAGTGTCATATCTAGGGCACTTGTTGGGGGGGAGTCTTACCCCTCTACAGAGAAACAGTTGGTGTATTCTACAGTCCCAGCTGACTCGGCAAAGTATAAATATATATATATATATATATTGGGAAAAGGAAAAAGACTACAAAATTGGTTTTCTTGTCCAGTTTGTATAAGAAGTTATCAGAAGAACAAGAATAAAGTGTATGTTTTTCCTAAAGTCAGTGAGATAAGCATTAAAGATTCTACTGAAATTCCAGTGTACAAGCATTATTCAATATATTTAATAATTATGTATTGCCACATGGTTGAAATTATGCATCTCTCACCAGCGCTTGAAGTCAATTCTTAAATGATGATTTTCGAAGCGATAAGGTCCTTTCCCATTTGCAATCTTTCGAGGCACTCGTGGTGTAATGGTTATCATCGTCAGAAATAGACACAGCGACCCGAGTTCAAACCCTGGACGAGACTGTTTATATTTCATATCATATTTACCAACCCCTCTGCTCGGACAGAATATGAATTCAGAGTTTTCCTTCCCCTAGACTTGTAGCCTCACTAAGGCTGAAGAACCTAGTCTGCCCTACTATTTTCCCATAGCTGGAGGGAGAATTATTGGATTCATACCTTTCCAAAGGGTATTAGTGCTATGTGAAATGCAATCAGTCTCGTCCAGGATTTGAACTCGTGTCGCCGTGTCCATTTCCTACGACGATAACCATTACACCACGGGCACCTCCTGTTCATATTTCATATAGTGTTAATACCGTTGGGGAAAGGTATGAATCCAATTATTTACACTCCAGTTAGAGGTAAGTTGTAAGGCAGAACGGGCTCTTCAATTTTAGTATGTCAACTGGTATAGGAGAAGAAAAACTCTTAAATAAAATCATTTAAACTCTGCTTAAAAATTGATATTGTGTCACACCCGGCTCGTGGCGGAAGGATTGAGTAAAATTGTACAATGCAATCTTCTAGCATCTTATTTCAGCAGATATAATCTTGTGAATATCTCACTATGAAGTAATAAAGAGCAAACTTATCTGTGATCAAAGAAATAACAACGATGTTCATTACGTTTAACTTTAACCCAGTTGGCTTCGGCAATGCTGGAGCTTTGGGGAATGCAGAGTGCCCCTTCATTGCCATTGCTCCCAGGTCCATTCTGACCCAGAGTGGTAGTATCTGATAGGGTTCTATCTATAGATCAAATAGAGATAAACTGTGTGTAAGTAAAGTTGGCGACCAGAAGGCATCATTTTTAAATAGCAACTATACCAAGATGTAAAGGAGGGCGCTACTCCTTTCCCTGGATTGCACCACTTTACCCCTGATACGTATCTTATATCGCTGAGTGCTAAGCAAGGAGGTATCAAGTACAACTTTTAAAGTCTTTGGTATGATGTGACCTGGGATTG
Organism: Sepioteuthis lessoniana; assembly: GCA_963585895.1. NCBI lineage: Eukaryota > Metazoa > Mollusca > Cephalopoda > Myopsida > Loliginidae > Sepioteuthis > Sepioteuthis lessoniana. The sequence continues at coordinate 60,555,019 of OY757905.1, read as the reverse complement.
AACCCAGGTCTCCTGGACCATTGGCGAACACTCTACCCACTTGGTCAATGAGCCAGTAACAAGGTTTGAATAGCAATAAAAAGTAAAGTTGGCGACCATAGTCGAGGGTGACCCGAAGGCTCGCTTTTCGATAGCTACTACACCCAGGTGTAGGGGAGGGCGCTACCCCTTTCCCTGGATTGCTCCACTTTACCCTTGATCCGAACCTTATAATGCTGAGTGTTAAGTACCATTTTTTGAGTCTTTGGTATGATTCGACCTGGGATTGAACCCAGGTCTCCCGGGCCATTGGCGAACACACTAACCACTGCAAAAAACTACTGAATAGATTTAAAGTAAAAAAAAAAAGTGAACAGAAATATACAGATAGAGATCAGAAGAGACAAATAGACATGGACTGGCTGAAGTGGGCAAATAGAAACTGATAGGCAGATGTTGACCAATAGAGATTGGTAGATATGGACTGACAGAGATAAACAAATAGGTAAAGAGGGGCCAGCAAAGATAGACAGAAAGGTAAATTGGTACTGACAGGGATAGGTAGATAGGGACTGACAGAGATAAACAAATAGGTAAAGAGGGGCCAGCAAAGATAGGCAGAAAGGTAAATTGGTACTGACAGGGATAGGTAGATAGGGACTGACAGAGTTAGTCTGTGATTAAACAGATAGGTAGAGAGGGGCTAGCTAGGATTGGCAGTTGCCCAGTTGGCTGGGGGTGCAGAATACACTGACTGCATCTCTGCAGAGGGGTAAGACCCTTCATCAACGAGTGTCCTAAATATGACACTAAACCATCTGATGATAAGGTTCCAGTAATGCTGGAGCTTTGGGGAATGCAGAGTACCCCTTCATTGCTACCAATCCCAGGTTCACTCTGGCCTGGAGAGGTAGCACCTGATAGGGTCCTATCTATGCGTCAAATAGAAGTAAACTGCGTAGCATGCTAAACTGAATTGTTTGAAATAGAACTGTTTTGACATTTAACTGTGTGTAAACAAAACACTATACTTATACTAAACTGAATTGTTTCAAACAGAACTGTATATTTGTATAAAAATGGATTTGGCATTAAATAACCTACAAAGGTTGATAAGCCATAAAACCCAAACAAACCAATGAGATAGGCAGATAGGGACAGGCAGAGATAGCCTGATTTTGACTGACTGAGATTAAAAAGATAGGTAGAGAGGGGCCAGCAGAGATAGGTAGATTGCTAAATTGGTACAGACAGGAATAGGCAGATAGGGACCAGCAGAAATAGCCTGATTGTGTCTGATAGAGATAAATAGGAACCAACAGATATAACCAGATAGGGGCAGATAGGTAGAAAATGGACCGACTGTGACAGTCAGATAGATAGATTAGTATTTACATGGACAGACAAATAGGGACCGGTAATAATAGCCTGATTGTGACTGACAGTAGTAAATAGATTGCTAGAGAGAGACCAGCAGAGATAGACAGATAGCTAAATTGGTATTGTCAGGATTGGTAGGGACTGGAAGAGACAGCCTGATTGTGACTGACAGAGATAGACTGGAACCAATAGAAATAACCAGATAGGGGCAGATAGGTATATATGGACTGACAGAGATAGACTGGAACCAATAGAAATAACCAGATAGGGACAGATAGGTATATATGGACTGACAGAGATAGGTAGATATAAACAAATAGACATAGATTGTCTGACTCAGACAGCAACCAAATATGGACTGACAGAGATGTGATGTGGATGAACTGACCAAGATAGATTTACTAACTAAAACAGATAAACAAACAGAGTTAGTCTATATTTGTTTCTGAAAGAAGCAGATATGAATAAACTGAAATATAGAATGAATAGACGTGGATAGAGAGAAAGATAGGCTGAAAGAGAAACCGAGTGAGAAAGATGGAGAGAATGACAGGAACAAACTGGATGAGATTGACCAGAAAACGATGAAGCACTGTACTTCAACTGGTAATGCTGATTGCTTCCACTTGAGATCTCCAAACTGTAGGCAAACGTGTGTGTGTGTGCGCGCACACACACACACACACACACACACACAATATATATATATATATATATATATATATATATATATATATATATATATATATAGTTTAATATTCTTTCTTTTCTTCAACCATCGTAAATGCTTGCTGCTGCTAAGTTCGCTTACTGCAGTTGTCAGTTTTAACCAGTGCCAAATCTCTTTCTCTTTACCTCTTTTCATAGCCAACAACAACATCCTCTCTATAACACAGTGTCTCTTATTGTAAGCAACACTTCCTTTTCGTCTGTTACGACGACGACGACCAAAAAGACATTTACCCACCCGTCTCTTTGCCCGACTTTTTTTACACACCCATCCCACTTTCTTTCTTAAGTACACACACCGCTCAAAAAACAAAACAAAAAAAAACTTGTATCCAAATCACACATTATATAACGTAAGTTAACGAGGCGATTACCAATCTTAGTTGACTAACTTTGTTTCGCTTGATGTTTTTGTTGTTGTTGTCAATGGAAACGGTAAAGTTTAAGACTTTTATTCCCGTCTTAATCACCAGAATCTTTAATCCAGGATTACATTTTATTACCTCTTTTCACCATTCTAAGTGCAGAGAAAAGTCATCTTTTTGTATTCTTCAACTGTCGCTGAGAAACTTAGTGCGTTCTTTCTTTCCTGGTTTATTACGAAAGAGAAAATATATCTTTTCACCAAAATCCTAAGTATTATTTAAATAAATATTTACCCAATTTTTCCGCAGGTTATTTTTTAAGCAACATACAGCTAGTTTGAATTCAGTTTTCCTTCTCTTAGAGTGGTTGTCATACCAAAGCTAAAATGCCCATTTAGTATAAGTAGTCAAACGCTCAGCTTAGTTGTGGCACAAGACCTGAAGTATTCAGTGAAATTCGAACGCACAAACAATGGTCGGCTAATTTAGCTCGTTTCATTGAAGTTAAGTAGTGATGAATCTCCTCAATACTAAGATGGGTGACCACTTAGTACTGTAAACAATCTAAGGTCTATGCTTCAGACCTATTGAGTAAAGTTTAATAAATAAATTACATACATGTGATTTTTTTTATTCGTTCATAAAATCCGATCTAGTTTGTGGTGATGAATTGCTAGATAAATATTTCATCTATTCTATTTGGTTTAGTTTCTTTGTTGACATATAAACCTTCGAGAGTTATTTAAAGCCATATCTATCCTTGTATAAGAACAGACGTGGTACTATTGAACACATAACAGGGGATAAGTAAGTTTGTACCTTTCCTAAGGGTATTATTAGTCCGAAAGTGAACACAATTACGAGACTGGAGTTCGAACTCGCTTACTACGATGTTGTAGTCCAGCATGTTAGCCACTACACCATGAGGGCTCGGTCTGCTTAAATTGAACAGATATTTTAAAATAAAAATGATGCTACTTGTACTTGGATATTGTTCTTTTTTCTCAATTGAATTTTTTCTTTGTGTCAACGTTAATGAAATGTTAATGATTCTTAAACAATATTAACAAATACTTGGCGACCTGTGAACCATTAAGATTCTCGCTATAACAGCAGTCCATGATGATATTCATGCTTCTATTAAAGAAGGAGATAAGAGTTCTAATTTGCATTTCATAGTTACCTTTATTAATGAATGATCTAAAATCGAGATTCAGCGCGGACACAGACACCACAAATTATTATTTATTATTCAGTCGCAAAATGGATAGGGAATTGTTTTATTCTCTCGAAGTTTGGACATTTTAAGCGTATTACACCAATTAAAATCTCGCTATCGTGTGCTGTTTTTTCCTAAGTTATGGTGGTTACATACATACATACATACCCTGGGAATTTTCGTAGATGTTCGTCGAATTTAATTTTTTTTTCCTTTTGTGGCCGTCTTAAGAAAAAGTAATAATGAAATAATATTTACATTACTGAAGGTAAAGACGTCTATATTATTAAATTGCTCAATTACCACATTTCCGACAACTACCTGTTTTAAATGCCACGTAAAGAAGACAAAATAATTTTCTTCTTTCATAAATTAAAATATTCAATTGCTGTATGTCGTAATAAATACGTCAAAACTACTTATTCGGTTAAAAATGCTTCACACCAGTGATAATGATAAGTGAATAAATAAAGTAAGATACACTATAGTGAGTTCGATCCTTACAGGGTACCTCCACATTAGTAGCCTTATGCCAGACTTATCTAAGTTGGGTAAATAAATCTAAATGGCCATTTAATCAGCTCGGATAATTGTTTTAATGACTGAAATAAGTCAAATTTCTTTTCGTTTTAATTAGTAATTGTTTGTTATAAAATAAAATAAAACTTTATTTTATATGAACATTGATTTTCTTTTTTACTACACTCTCCCAAATGAAATGAAGTGATAGAATTAAAATTATCTTTCGAGAAATATGTTTGAATAATAATAAATTTAAATGTTTTCTTTCATAAAAAAAACAAACTTTAAAGAATTCTTTGCATTTTAATATACTAGTTTATTACTCTCGTAAAATAGCTACTTTCAACTAATTTTCGATTTTGAAACAAGATATAACCACAGAAATGTTATTAACTCCTAACTGATTATAACAGTTAAATTACTATCATTTACTAACTTAACTAAAAACTGTTATAGTACGTTACAATAATAGCAACGAAAAGACTTGGGAATAAATAATGAAGATACACACTTTTATAGAGCTACAAAACATCCAGGAAGTTTGAGTAAATAATAATTTGTTTATCAGAAATCATAAATGAATGAAAACGTGAAGACAATTTTAAAATTGGGATATTAGTTCGATGGCATCTGATATAAACACGTACTTACGTACTAAAAGGATGAATACATTAACACACAGAGAGAAGACACACAAACGCACTGGGGCATATACACACACTGAAATGGGGTCAGCTTCTGATTGGCTAAAATGTAGGTGTGTTAACAGGACCTGCTGCGATTGGCTGTTATTGAAGTCAGTTACATCATCGCTTTTTTTTGCCGGACATTTGACCCTGTCGGATTTTAAATGAGCACACTGCTGTATCTGTACCGGTCACCTCTGGACATTAATGGTCAAAGAATAGATTGATGTGCTTATTTATTTGGTTGCATTTATTTATAAAGGAAGCAAGGAAAATTCTTTTATTGTTTAAATTAAACATAAAGATGTTTGAGAGTGGTAATGTTGCGGCTTATAGTGGTGAGAGATCGATAAGGTCTTCCTCGTTTTAGGAAAGCCAGAAGAATGAAGTGCACTAAAATAAACTTCACTTGCATTCCGCTTGCAAATGTATGTTATTGTTACCGATTAAGTCGATTGATGAATAAACCGTATTGAAAATCAGCTTTAAACTGATTGTAATCGTTATTACTGGTATCGTGATGCGTGATGTAATCTTTTTTCAATAAACAGCTGAAATTAATCAAATTTATAAATTAATTATAACAAAGTGTCAAATGTTTTGTAAAATTATTACACTTAAGGAAAAAAATTCAGTGAAAATTTAGTTTTATATTTCACAAAAAGTTCGAAAGCATATGTGTGTTTATTTTTATTTTTTATTTTATTAAGCGTTGTTTATCAAAGTAAGGCACAAAGTCATCCACTTTTGGGTACAGAGATAAATTTTAACTCATATTAGAACTTAGTAATTTAACATTAATTTCACTGGTAAACAATCGCCGTAGGGGCGAAGATTAGGTAGTTTAGTGTCTAAAACAGAATAAAATGAAATGATGATTCAAAAACAGATGAATAATAAAGTAAACAGCTTTTTAAAAAAACATTTTTTTCTCTCTTTATAAGCCCTTAGCACCTTGAGACTCAAACGACCGTAGGCCTGGGTTTAATTAAACCACAAAAAATATAAATGTAATTTGTTATTTAACCGACAGTCAAATAACCAGCAATTTAAAATAAATTTAATTTTCCTCTCTCAGTATCTCTCTGTCTCTCCACACACACACACACACACATATATATATATATATATATATACCCCTCCGCACGAGCAGGATGCGACACAAGGTCATTTCTTAAGCAGAGTTTAACAAGTTTGAATTTAAAGTTTTCCTTCTCCCACACTGGTTACCTTACCAAGGTTAAAAAGCACACTCCGCTACTTTTTACCCATAGCTAGAGGGAGAATAAATGAATCCATACCTTTCCCAAAGGTATTAGTGCTATGTGAAATGCAAACAGCCTTATCCAGGATTTTGGTTGCCCTGTCCATTTCATATGACTGTAACCATTATACCCACCGCGAACGCCTGCTCTCTCTCTCTCTCTCACTCTCTCTCTCTCTCTCTCTATATATATATATATATTCTTATGATCTTCATGTTTAGCAAGACTTCTTGTTTCTTTTCGAATGTCGGGATCCAAATGGTAGAGAAAGTGTCCCATATTTACCCAAGCGCTTTCAACCATGTCTCTGGTCATCATCAGGGGAACTATTGTTTTTTTTTTTTTGTGTGAGTTTTATTTATTTGAAAGTTTTTTTTAAAATTATCATTATTATTGTATACGGATCCCGACATGCGAAAAGAAACAAGACATGAACGTCTTTACATGAAAATCTTAAGAAAAAATTAACCAAGCCTGTTAGAACAATGACTTGCTGCCATAATGCACAATATGATATTAACCCTTAGAATCCTGAGCCCCCCAAGATCATATACCTCTCCACCTTGGGCTCCTGGCTTGGAAAATAACTGAAAATTTACAGGCTGTTAAATAACAAGTTACAGCATTCTATAGACAACTTAAAATATATAAAAACTAATGAAATTATATGAAATATAAAATTGCAACATTTTATTGGTAATAGCGATACAGAAGTGGGGAACCCACGATCGAAATTCCGGCAGTCCGGGTATATGCATTTCTAGTGAGAGGCGCATATACCGGTCAGGTTCATCGGATCAAGAAAAAAAATTCCTTTTTTCTATTTGTTTAATTGCTTTAAAAATGCCTACGTAGTTAATTTCATTTAAAATTTATATTATCTTTATTTTGTGTATAGCTATTTTCAATTTATTTCCGAGCATCGATGATTGTCCAGGTTAAAAGGGTGGTAAGGGCAATTCGAAATCGAAATTTTATTTTATTTTTCCAATGTAGGAATCATTGGGGAACGAGAAAAGTTTTGGTAAACGGTCCAGGTTACCCTTAACAACCTTTTAATATGGACTTCGACTTTTTTCTGTTTCTGGTGATGTGTCGTTTTAAGACGAAACTAATTGTGCAGAAACAAATTATTTATCTTACTAAAATATTATTCACATTTAATAAAAAGTTTCTAATTATGTAGATAGTTCTTTGTGCTAGAAATGTAAAATAAGTACATAGCATTATTGCTTGGTCAATAATGACAATTCAGACAAAAAACAAAAATGTTTAGATTCATAAATCTCGTAAGTGTCACTCACTTAAAGTAACAGGGCTGAAAATACTCTGACCGTATCCCTTGCACGAGGGGGGGGAGTAAGACCCACCCAACTTAAAGGGGTATCCTGGGTATGAAACTAAACTGCATCTCATGGTATGATTCCAGCTTTAAAGCTCTGAGAAGTATGGAGTACCTCTATTAAAACATTACTCCCAGTTCCACTATGGCTTGGTGTTGGAGTACTTGTAAGAGCCCCAACTATGGTTCAAATAGATCTGTTTAAAAATTAGTTGTATTTGATAGGATCATCTGTTAGAAAATCTTTTACGAAACAACTACACATAAAATGTAAATATGAAGTACAATGAATGTAATTCCCTAACATGTAGGCATAAAATAACTCCAGATGGTTGACATACCATTAAAATCAATCAAGGTAACAAAAAATTATCTCCAAAACCCCGTGTAATTTTTCACAAAACCATATTATGTTAAAATAATATAATTGGTAAATCTTCCAGAATTTATCTTTTATGGGACTCACTAATTGTTTTACAGTAATCATTACAAACTTCAATCCAAATCATGACTTCCTACCTCGTGTTGCAGGAGGCACTCATAGCGTAATGGTTAACATCATTGGAAATGAACCTGGCAACCCAAGTTCAAATCCGGGATGAGGCTATTTGTAGTTCACTTAGCACTAATAACCTTTGGGGAAAGGTATGACTCCAACTATTTTCTTCCCTCACCCCACTATGAGTATATAGTAGAGCTGACTGGGTTCTCTAGCCTTGGTTAGGCAACCATTCTAGGAGAAGGACAACTTTGAATTTAAACCAGTAGTACTTCATTTAAAATTGATTTTGTGTCACATCCTGCTCGTGGTGTAATGGAGTTAACAGGAAATGGACACAGCAACTCAAGTTCAAACCCTGGAAGAAGTTGTTTGCATTACACAAAGCGCTCAATACTTTTGAGAAAGGTATGAATCTATTTATTTTCACCTCACCAGCAATGGGTAAATAGCAGAACAGATTGGGCTCTTTGGTACGGCAACCAATCTAGGAGAAAGAAAAACTCTGAATTCAAACCAGATGTACTCCGTTTAAAAGGGTGGCTCACTTAGTGCAACAATTATCATTTTTGGAAATGAAAATTGCGCTCTTGGAAAAGGCATGAATCCATCTCATCTCCCACCTGCTATGGGGAAATATTTGAGCCGATTGGGCTCTTTAACCTTGATATGGCAACCAGTCTAGGAGAAAGAAAACTGAATTAAAACCAGTTGATCTCTGCTTAAAAATTAACTTTGTGTCATATTCTGTTCATGGTAGAAGTGTTTGGTAAATGCATACCTAGTGTAGACAGGTACTTCAACTAGTATGAAATATTAGTGTCTATAATCCTATATAAGTTATCAAACCCACCCAACTAGTCAAAATAAATAAATCTATTAAGAAGCACCAATGAAATTATGTAAATTTAGATGTCCCCAAAAGGAAACTACCAAAATGTTGACAAGGAATGTTTTATGATTTCCTGAATGTACGAATGTGTGTCTGATGAAGTTGGTGGTGGCTGTATATTTTTATCTCATACCAGCCAGTGGTTCATGTAATGCAAGGTAAAAATCTATAATTTCAACTGCTGATTTCCAAGCCAGATCTTCTGTCACATAATTTTTATTATCAACTGTTCATCTCTTATTCTGACTTAGTCATAAATTAAACTTTATCTTATTTATGTATAGGAAAAACATGGGTGTATACCTCTAATTACAGATGGCACCAAACCTGAGGGTTTGGTACTATCTTTAATTTCAGGTTTACATATCTCTCTTGAAGTGAGAGCACACACACACACACACACAAAATTAATAATGTAAGTAAGGTATGTAAGTTGGATGACTGTAGTCAAGGGTGGCCTCTTTTTTTAATAGCTACTACACCGAGGTGTTGGGGAGGTCACAACTCCTTTCGCTGGATTGCTCCACTTAGCCTTAATCCGTACCTTATAATGCTGATTCTTAAGCAAAGAGGCATCAAGTACTGTTTTGAGAATCTTTGGTATGACTCTGTTGTATTGTCATCTGTTGATTCATGCAGAAATATACATATATATGCTGGATACATACTGACGCAATGAATGAATATTTACCTCTCACTTTATTTGTAAGGGTTCGAAAGGGTTGTTCAAGGTTTGCATGTGAGAGGGAGCTGGAGACCGAACATAACCGAAATATTTTGACCCCAAACTTATGGCCGTCAGCGTTGTGTCTTTCTCGTTCTCCAAGGTTGCTCAACCGGAGGCCCAGGGCCCACTCTGCTGGGTATTGGCTTCCTTTACTGCATCTTATCAGCATCTTCTCTGGACCCCAATTCAATCAGGGCTCCCGAGGGCCCCTTCGGCTGAGTGTGGCTTTCTTTACCACATCTCGTCTATCTCTGTCTGCAACTCCACTAGCCCGTCGAACTCAACTGAGTTATATAATCGTTCGACGCCCACTCGATCTTTGAAATCGAATGTTTAATCGTCATCAAGCGGAAATAACTGTCATGCAGTTCAGAGGTCACTCTCTTCCGGTGCATCACTCTGTAGTGGCACAGTGGGACCTTCACCTTGTCCCATATTATCAGCCTTAATCCGCCCACGTGATCTCTTTCGATTACTGGCCATTGGAATGTGTCACTTCCTTCCGGTGCATCACCTTGGAATAGCATTTTGGGCCGGGTCGAAGGTCAAAATATAACTCGACTTTGGATTAAACCCCAGTTTTCCGGGCCAGTGGCAAACACTCTAACCATTATACCAATATATTTATAAATAGTGTTCTATATTGATGATATAGCATATGGAGATCTAAGTTAAGATAGAGTAGACACAGAGTAAACTGTGCTTGGTCACTGTTATTTTTTAGCTTATGCAAACATTTGACCAAATCTTGGTAAAGATTTATATGATCTATCACCAATATGGAAAACTGCTTATTTATAAAATATATCAAATTACATTATATATATATATATATATATATATATATATATATATATATATATATATATATATATATATACACGCACACAAACACATATATGGTGTAAGGAAAACTCGGAATTCATAATAGTTGTCCTCCACTTAAAAAAACTAACCTTGTATCACATCCTGCTTATGGCAGAAGGGTTGGATACACACACACACACACACACACACACACACATACATATATATATATATATATATATATATAGAGAGAGAGAGAGAGAGAGAGCTTAATTTTTTTGTTAGTACTCACTATCAATATTTAAAATGTGCTTGATGTTTTAAGGTCAGAGCTAATATTATTATTAAAACTGAATTGAAAACTAATTAAAAACGCTTTAGGGAATATTCGGTGTTACTTGAACTTTCGTGCAACCATCGTTACAATCTTCAGAGGCATCTGAAGTGTAAAAACTCTCCAAAATACCAAGTAATCCTTGAAGTAAGTGTTTGTAATTCAAATTCAATCATATATATATATATATATCGTAATTATTTTTATTAGTAATTAAAAACAATATTCAAACAATGCTCAATGTCTTAAGGATAGAGCTAAATTAGACAATGTAATCTCTTATTATTAACAGTAGAGTACTTTTTTTTATTGAGAGTACATGAAAGCATTTACAGATGGAAGTAAAAAATAAAATGGATAAAAAGATTAGTCTCTCTCTCTCTCTCTCTCTATATATATATATACACAGACAGGGTGTCCCCAAAAATGTATACACAATTTGACTAGTGACTGTGTTTTCCAAAAAGAATAGTCAAAATCAGTTCAGCACTGTAACCCCCTGTAAGTTTTACATAACAAGCAGATTCTAAAATGCCTAGTAGTTGCAATTGTGGCATTTAATTGAGTCATTTAACTTTGTAGCACAAAACCTGCAACAATCAATGAGTTGAGAGTAGCAATTGAAACAGAATGCATCCAAAATACCTAGTGAAATGATTTGTGGGGTTTGCGATTCAGTCGTTATCAGCAGTGCCTATGACCAGAACGATCATCAGTTTGAATAATCGAAATAACAGTGACGTTTGCAATTTTATTTGTTCCCATTTTCAGCAAAGTCTATGACCAGAATAAACACTTGCAATAACTCAGTGACGTTTGCAATTTTGTTTGTTCCCATTTTCAGCAAAGTCTATGACCAGAATAAACACTTGCAATAACTCAGTGACGTTTGCAATTTTGTTTGTTCCCATTTTCAGCAATGCCTGTGTCTAGAATGATCATCAGTTTGAACACCTATGATACTTCAAAATATTCTATACTTATCTTTTTTTACTTGGATTATAAAACCTGAATATATCTTTATAAACACTCTATTTAGGATAAATCAAAGTGTGTATACATGTTTGGTGGACGTTATATATATATTTGTTTCAAAAAAAGAAATTTAGAAATATATTGTATCGGACGAGCTTGAATAAACAAAATGAACTTATTATGGAAATGGAATACTATTTCTGAATTTCTTGTTTTTTAAAGAAAAAAATATATTTTGCTCTGCAGGTATATTTTGTATTAACAAACTGTGCATTGAGCTTTGCATTCTTTGGATATTTACAGTCCTTATTTACTTGATATAAATGTGTGTTGTGTGTGCAAGTATAAAAATGCAAGAGTGTTGTTTCAATCCACATAAGGATTCTTTTGATGCACAATATACAGAAGAAACAAATAATGAGAAGACTAGTAAATACAAAATTGCAATAATATTTCAGTTTTATTAGACAATAGAATTGTAAATGAGTGTGGAAAGTGTCAGACAAAATGTCCTTTGTAGATTGAAGTAATGTGAAAACCAGTTACAGCCTTAGGCTTCATCTGAGAAAATGCTGAAGGACACAAATGTAAAGTCTTTTTTATCATTAAGGGTTTTTGGACTATTGTCTTCATCTTTATTGTTATTTATACAACGTTTCGGCCGATATGTCCTCTGGCCTTCTTCTGGTGTTTGGCGAACTGGGGAACCTCCACGGAACTTCGAACTACGTCCTTTATTGAATCCACGGGGGTCGCCTGTTCTGATTTCGTTAGTCATAACCGGGTACAAGTGTTAAGTATTCCTGTATTGTTACTCGTCTGCAGTCAGGATTGAACTTGCAACCTCCAGATTCAATAAAGGACGTAGTTCGAAGTTCTGTGAAGGTTCCCGAGTTCGACAAACACCTGAAGAAGGAGGACATATCGACCGAAATGTTGTGGAAATAACAATAAAGATGAAGACAATCGTCCGAAAAACTTTAATGATAAAGTTCATCAAGCTTCGTCTCAGAAATTTAGACAACTAAATGTAAAGTTGCTTGAATATTTTCGTTGGTTTAATGGTTTCTTTGCTTAATGGCATATCAACTCTTTTTAGGTTATTTAATGCCAAAGCTATTCACCTAGAAGAACAGTAGTGGTACTATTTAACCCATAGCTGGGAGGGTGAGGGGGTTCATACCTTTCCCAAGGGTATTTGCCCGAAAGTGAACGTAATAGCGCGACTGGAGTACGAACTCGCGTACTACGATTCCGCAGTCTATCGCTTTAACCATTACACCACGAGGACACCCCCGAATATTTTGGGATTTTGGCAACAGGAAATTCTGTGTGTGTGTGTGTGTGTGTGTGTAACTGGGCCAGGAATAAGTTATTATAGTTTTACTCTAGAAATGCAATGGAAACTAGAAAGAAAGGAATTGTCATTGATGAGGGATTTATGCAAGTATTACTGAAAGGACAGGACTATTATTCACAGAATGATTGAAAAGTAACTATGTAACATCATCAAGTCACACTTGGAGGTGCCCGTGGTGTAGTCGTTATCGTCGTAGGAAATGGACACGGCGACACGAGTTCAAATCCTGGACCTGACTGATTGCATTTCACATAGCACTAATACCCTTGGGAAAGGTATGAATCCAATTATTCTCCCTCCAGCTATGGGTAAATAGTAGGACAGACTAGGTTTTTCAGCCTTGGTTAGGCAACTAGTCTACGAGAAGGAAAACTCTGAATTCAAACCTGTTAGACTCCGCTTAAAAATTGACCTTGTGTCATATCCTGTCCGAGTGGAGGGGTTGGTAAATAGTATCATCAAGTCACACTGACTGCACACATTTCTCATACTCTTTCTCTCTCCATCCATCGCTATCACCCTGACAAGTTTTCCAAACTACATTCTGTCTCCACACAAAGCTGATGTAAATAAGTTCTTGCTGGTTGTCCAATACTGGATTGTCCATGTGTAGGGGTTTACAGAAGAAAGTCACATGGATTTCTCCACCAGTGTCCTGCATGTGTTATTCGTCTTACTTGTATGGTTTTTGAGATGGGTGGTAAGTGGGCATACAGATTTTGTTTTGTAGGGTGATTTAAAAGTAACTCCTTTTTAATAGGGAGTTATTTTTCAGTCACCTTGTATACAATATGCATATTGATGAGTGGAAGGGACACTTTATGTGATGAAATGGTTAGCAAAATAAATTCGCAGATTATTGTTTGTGAGTTTGACTCTCACTAGGTGCCCAATACTTCTTCCCTCATGCCACAACTAAGCTAAGCTTGGGCGATAGCTATTCATGACTGGAAGTTATAGTGAAAATGATAAAAGCCTCAGTATGAGATATTCTATCATTAATTCACTTTTATACTGGCATTTATGATTTTATAAAATTAGACCAGAGGAAATTAACTGGAATTTAGTGAGTAAGTTTCATATTTTACATCAAAGATAAATATTATATGAATAAAATAAAATCACTATTCTCTCTCTCTCTCTTATTTGATGCTCTGCTACCTACATAGTTACCAACTAGGAAAGTTATTATTAGACTCATTTCATCTGACTATTGTGAAATCTATAATTAAAATTCCAATTACTAAAGATAGTTTTTATTTTTGCTTTTATTCTTTAGTATTTTTTCTTTGATAAGTTATTATTACAACTAAAAAATACCAAAACATTTATGGTATCCATTGTAATCTTTTTGTATCAAACAATAAAACAATGTCCAATATTTTCTGGCAAGACTGAAAATAAAACAATATTCCACTGAATTTGACTTAAGTCTAAATGGTTAAAATGAAATAAACTTATCCCTAACATTAACTAATTTTAATGGAACATTTAATTATAATTCATTACTGACAATATTTTACTTTAAACACAACAGTAATGAGGGTAGGGTCCCTGTGGCATAAGGTCTAAACTACTGGACTGTGGCCTCAATGTAAGTGAGTTTGAAGTCCTGTCATGCTATTATGTTCACTTTCAGATTAATACTCTTGAGAAAGGCATGAACCCTTTATCCCTCCAGCTATGGGTTGAATAGTATCACTGCTATTCTTCTATAAGGGTGGCTTTGGCATTAAATACTCCACAAAGGTTGATATGCCATAAAACAAAGAAAACCAACCAAACCAAACACGAGTAATATCTTCAAATCTTATAGCTATGTGTACTATATCAAATTTTTTTCATTTCACTCTTTTTAAAGGTTCGCAGTGATTGGCCTTCCTAGTTACATTGCTATGACAACTTCTGAGACAGTTGTAATTTTCCTCAATATTTTTCCTAGAATTAGAAAATTTTCTAAATCATTAACTAGTGAAATATCATAATAAATACATAAACACTCCAGCAAATTGGTTTTCATGTCTTATTTCTCTGTCGTGTTGGATAAATGATGACTTTTTTTTTATAAATAATTGATAAAGAATTATAAAAAAAGAGGCTTTGATGCTGATAACTGATGACTCTCAAATTTATTCATCATAATTTTTATCATATCAACCGCATAAGTGCTTTTTTTTCACTAGTCTTAAGTTCATGAACATAGAAATTGGAAAAAAAAGGTATCAGAATTTTTGTCATAGAATGAAAAATGTGTCTTGAATTTGACAGATAAAAGCACTGTTCTCAATCTAATTCCATTCTTAGAGTCGAACATTTTCATCCTTTTGGGAATGACATTCCCAGAAAAAATTTCTTGTGATCGCAGTCAACAACATAATCTGGGTTGATATGATTCCATTTTCTATTAAAGCTTAAAAAAAAATGGATAAAGACTGGAACAAAAATTTTTTGAGAGTTTTATTACTTCATTAGTTCTTTTCATTTTATTACAAGAATTAGAGAAGGAAACAAAAAAGAGGATAACGCTGCATATCACCTGTACTCTCTCTCTCTCTCTCTCTCTTTCTTTCTCTCTCCCTCTCTGCAATGTACCCAGTTAATTTTCCTTTGCTTCTTTTGTAACATACTAACTCTTTTGAAAACTATTTTAAGATTGTTCTAAAATTTTTCTCCTGAGAATGACCCAAGCTTAAAACTAGTTGTTACAGTTTCTTAATTTTAATGGCATATCAACCTTCATGGTTTATTTATTGACAAAGCCATCCTTGTAGAAGGCCAATAGTGATGTTATTTAACCTAAAACTGAGTTGGGAATAAGGATGTTCATACCTTGCCTGAGAATATTAGTCCGAAAGTGAATGTAATTGCATGACAGGAGCTTGAAGTTGCTTACTACTATGTCACAGTGAAGAACATTGGCTATTACACCATGGGAATTCCTCTGTAACTAGTTGGGAACAATCAAAAAATAAATAACACAAAAGAAATATCCCTATTTGCCTCATCACTTTTGTTCATTTTTCATATATATATATATATATGGTTCGATCTTCAGTTGGGGAGATCATGGTATATAATACTGATTAAACTTAATAAGGTCAATACAGTGGTTCAATGGTTCCGTATGTCACATGCAGTGTTTGCCGGATTTTCAGGTCATGGTAATTCAATTTAATATATATATATATATACACATTTTTATTTACATTTTTGTGTTAGTTTCTTAAGTTTATGCACATGGTTATATGATATCAAGTATTCCAATCTAATATAAATAATTCATACACATCTATTTGACCCAAAGATGAAGCCCAAATAGGTCAGAATGGATCTAGGAGTAATGGCAATGAATGGTACTCCATACTCTCCAGAGCTTAAAAATTGAAGCCTCACCACCATATACAGTTTAGTGTCAGATACTCATTTTGGTGTGGGGGGAGTTCTTACCCCTCATCGGGAGATACAATCAGCATATTCAAAGAGCAATGTTTACAACACTTGACATAATTCTGCCAGGGAATACTTTTTATGAAACTTTTACTGGTGCATATATTTAAGCAATGTGGGTGATCAAAGAATTTGTGCTGCTGATGATAACCAGAAATATCATAATCTTCCAGGCAATACTGGGTAACCTTGGAAATAATAATAATCAAATTAACAAGACAAATAGCGTATTTCTCGTGGATTTGACAAATTTGGGTTAACCTGTAAGGTTGTTATTTTTATATTATATTTCTTTTTTTAGCTGATGAACTTTTTTCTTTTTTTCTCAGAAGTAAACTCAATTATTGTCTCATTGCTTGGATGGCCAGTTTTAGTCAATGAACAAGCACTGGAATTAATAACAGATGTTTCTATGACATACAATGAGTAACTGTCATAAAATAAAGAATTGTGCCTTTTTTCTTTTCTAGTGTCTCATAGTTCAGCAGAAGTCATTGTGAATGGTATATTTTTGTGTAACAGACTTATCAAAATTAGTAAACAGACTGATCATCATAAAAAGACTACTCTGATTTTTAAAAATATTTCTGATCTGTTGTTCATTTCACTTGCCCCACTATTCCTTGCATTTCACATTGTTATCAAGTATCTACATTTTATTGACTTTTACAATATGGTTAAAAAATCTGCAACATTTCTTGTACATTTAAGTAATAACTGGAAATAAGGTTATTGCTTTCCTTATTCAGAAGCTACACATCAAATTGACTAACATAATCAAGCTATTATAAATGATTTTCAATGCTTGATTTAGACTTTCTTTAGTGTCAAGGTTGTTCAGCAAAATATTTCCTGCAGAAAACTTTGCAAACTACTTTTTACTTATTTTATGAGTCAACATAAAACTACATCTGATAGTGAGACTCTAGTCATGGAGTTTGGGGAATATGGAGCACTCTTTCATTACCATTACTCCCAGGTCCACTCTGACCTGAGTGGTAGTACCTGTTAGGGTCCCATCTACAAATCAAACCGAAATATTTAATAATTTTCTATACTTGAAACCATCTAACTGTGCGCAAGCAAATGACTAATGTTAAATTGAATTATTAGTATTACATAGCAATACTTGGAATCATTTGACTGTGCTAATGAAAGAATAATGTTAAAGAGAATTTTCAGTGTCTAATAGCAATAATTGAAACTATTTGTATTTGATAGCAAAACTAGAAACCATTTATCTATATGCAAACAAATGATTAGTATTAAATGAGATAAGAATACTTGATAAATAGAATTACTAATGTTAAAAGGCCATACTTGAAACCGCTTAACTATGTGCAAACAATAGATAGCAAAACTTAACACATTCAATTGTACAAACAACTGAGCTCTTGCTCATTCAAAAATGTTACCTACAAAATATTCACCTAAAAAACATATGCATTAACAGGAGTTGGCATTAAATAACCATCAAGGGTTGATGTGCCATTAAACCGAATAACCTTACTTAACCTTTATTAGTCACAGTTCTTTCTTCATTAACTGTATAAATGCAGAGAGTTACAATCCTAACAAAAGTAAGTTCTTTCGTGAAATTAAAACTAAATAATCATAATGATATCTAAAGACAAAAACAATTTGGCCAACTCAGTAAATAATTACATCTATACGCATATATACTTGTTAGATAACATTTTTATATATGATACAAATAACAATGATAATAATAATAATAACAATATTGAAATTGGAGGATGAGCCAAGACCATCCAAACTACATTTGTTGAAGTCAGCCAGAATACTGAGAAGAGTCCTAGAGACTTGAGATGACTTGCTGTCACTCAGACTACAGTGAAAGAATATCAGCTAATGCTGGTGTGAAAAACTTGTGAGAGAACAGTAATAGTAAAAAATAATAATTGTCGCAATTGCTCAGAAAGGTAACAGTAATAAATTTGATAGAAGACTCCTGTCAGATATTAGCTCCAAAGAGAGAGAATTCTACCACCTTTTTATTAACAAATAACAGTGGTGGAACTGGTACTTCCATTTTCCTTACATAATGGCAAGACTGATACATCTGGTTTCTTAAAACCCGAGAAAAAAGTTATAATAATAATAATAATAATGATAACAACACAGCATTATTAAGATTAGCCAGAATACTGAGAAGAGTTCTGGAGACGTGAAAAGACTTGCTGTCACTCAAACTCCTGTGGAAAAACCATCAGCTAACACTGGTGTGAAAAAATCTCAAAGCAGTAAAATAATAATGATAATAATAATAATAAGTTAGCCAACCATAGTAGAGGGTAACCCAAAGGCTCTTTTTTCAATAACTACTACACAGTTGTAAGAGAGGGCTCTACTCCTTTCTCTGGATTGCTCCACTTACCCTTGATCTATGCCTTATAATGCTGAGTCCTAAGCAAGGAGGCATCAAGTACCATTTTAAAAAACTTTTTGTTTAACCTGGTATTGAACTCTGGTTTCCTAGGTCATTGATGAACACTGTAACCATTATGCCAATGGGCCAAGGTTATGATAATAATAATAATAATGCAAGATATCTCATAATTATTACTTGTTTAAAGTTTATTTGCTTTGGCTTCTTTAAGGAGGTGCCCTAATTGTCATAGAAATGGAACCAGTGGCCTGAAATTCAAATGCTGGATAAGGCTGCTTGCATTTCACTTCATACAATTGCCCTTCAGAAAAGCATAAATCTATCTGTTCCCTCTTCCAAGCTATGAATAAATAGTAGAATAGACAGGGTTCTCACGCCTTGGTTAGGCAATCACTCTGAATTCAAACCAGCTTTACTCTATTGAAAAAATGACCTTGTGTCACATCCTGCCTATGAAAGAGGGCTTAGGGCATACTTCAGCTTCTTATAAAAATCAAATACTAATCATCTATGTTGAATTGCTTTCATTAGTTTTTAACCTGTCTAAATAGCATAGATTTCAATGTGGATATTAACAAGGTTTATGACTCAAACACCAATCACTTTTATTGATAAAAATTAAAAGATTTATTTCATATACATACATACATGTTCATATATGGACATATATATGGTAGATTTTGGTGAATTTGAAAAGATGATAAAAGATAAGTGGAAAGGGGACAAATCAAACACTGACTACAAGTTTAGAGGTAATATTTCATTCTTTATTTACAGAAGAACTTCATCAGACTAAACATTTTTTGAGTTTTTTTACATTTGAGCAAATCCATTAGTTTATTTTTCTTTCTCATTTGTTAAAATGTGGAAAAACTCAAAAAATGTTTAGACTGATGAAGTTCTGTTAATAAAGAACGAAATATTACCTCTAAACTTGTAGTACATGTTTGATTTCTCCCCTTTTCCACATTATATATATATATATATATATATATATATATACAAACACATACAGAGGGTGTTTCAGAAAAGCTCTAACTTGGAGAAGAAAACAATTTCCAATCTAATTGGCAGCTGAGTGATATTTTTTGTAGATTTTTGTTTGAGTTTATCAACATTTTTTAATCATTCAAATTCTTCATATAAAGGAAATATGTACAGGGTGACCCCAAAAATCAGAACCCATGTTACTTCTACAAAAATATATGGGTTCTGTTTTTTTTGTCACCCGGTATGAAATGTCAGAATCTTTCTTAAATAGAAGCATAGAATCATCATGGTTCGATATTACTGTGGGAACCCAATGGGTTCACAGGTCGTCTAGTATATTCTTTTATTTCTCTTCATAATCATTCCTCCTCCTTCGTTTCTTCATATCCCTCCTGCTTCTCTTTCAAGTCCTCCTCATTTGTATTCTTTTTCTTATTTCCTCTCTTCCTCTTCCTTCTTCCATTATATCCCCTCTTCATTCTCTTTCCTAAATATTTTTTCTCCTCTTCATAGGCTTTCTTCACCTCCTTCTCCTCTTCTTATACTGCTTTAACTTCAACAATCATCATTTTTCTGACACATTTTTCCTCTATTTTTGTCTTTATTCATAACCTAATGCAATTCACTGTTTTTAATTGACACTTAGAATACTAAATACTCAAGTGACTATTAAACAAACTTAATTTCTTTGTTTACACAATTTGATGGCTATTTAAAAAAAAACCAAATGCTTCGCCTGATCCTTGACCTGGTTCAACTTTTTGAAAATTCATCAATGACTGCAGACATCATGTCGCGGAGGAAATTTCAAGAAAATTTCTGAGCAATTTCATTAAATAAACATATTCATTTTCCCACAAATTCACAACATTAAACAAGCATATTGTTGATAACTTTGTGAAGAATTATGAAAATAGCAAAAATACTTCAGACAAATCTTTTCTTTATATTTTTTATATTTCAAATGTATTTTAATTGATCCATTCCTCAGCCTTTGTCAAATATATAATCTAAGATATGTAAAAACAATTTCTTCCTTAGGGAGGGAAAAGAACTCTCTTTCTTTCTCTCAGATTATAAGAAAGGGTGAAGAATAAATTTGTGTTAATATAAAAAATACAAAAATGTTCAACTGTCCAAACAATTTATGGGTTTGGTGTATTTGGTTAATGGCATATCAACTTATTATGGGTAATTTAATACCAAAATGTGTTTCATTTGTAAGTGGTTAATAATCATAACTATTTATATTTTCAATGTTCAATTGCAATCATTTTCTTTAAATCACATTTTTTGTCTATAATTATTTGCACAGTTATATGGTATCAAGTATTCTTATTTAATACCAATAATTTGCAAGCAGTGATAAGGTTTCATGAATTCTTACCTAATATTCAATATTTGAACGTATCCATAGATGGGACCAAACAATTTCTGGTACTATATAAACTTAGATATAGGTCAACTTTTGAAGACAGTTGTTTTTATAAAAAACTGGCATCAATCAATTGATGAGTCAAAGATTTAAATCCAAACCAGCTCATTGGCCTAGTGGGTAGAGTGTTCGCCAATGGTCCAGGAGACCTGGGTTCAATCCCAGGTCGGGTCATACCAAAGACTTTCAAAATGGTACTGGATACCTCCTTGCTTAACACCCAGCAGTATAAGGTACGTATCAAGGGTAAAGTGGAGCAATCCAGGAAAAGGAGTAGCGCCCTTCCCTACACCTTGGTGTAGTAGCTATGGAAAAGGGAGCTTTCAGGTCGCCCCCGACTACGGTTGCCAACTTTACTTTATAATCAAAAGGAGTAAGAGTAATTATTGGTCTCAAAAAATCATTCCAAAATTCATGATTTTATGATCATTAATTAAGAATTGGTCAATACATGCAATTAACTTATTCACTAGTTTATAAGGTAAAGCAAGTAAACACATTTACTTCCCAAAAGTTCACAGTTTCTCTCATGAGTTTGAAATGATACAAGGCTTTAAAAAAATGCAGGATTTGAAAAATATTCAAGATGAGGCTAAGATTTTTATTTTATTTATTCATTATCAAATAAATAACATCATTAAAGTCATGACAAAAAGATACAAAAATCAAGAGAAAAAGTTTTGAGTTCAATATTTCCTTTAAATGTTAAACTTTTTCTCCTCTCCGGCAGCAGCGAGATGAATTAAGACATCTTCAGTCGAATATGTTTGAGTTAAATTTGAATTCTATTCTTAATGTTGAGGCTTGGAACTCACTAGGGTGAGTCAAAAGTTTTGCAATATTTTGGTAACACAAGGCACAATTTAGCAACTTAGGATGCTTTTTTTTTTCAGAGGTCACGAAGCTGACAAACTACAGTGAGATGCCAAGCTTGCTTGATACTCTTCAAGTGCTACTCATCAGACCTTGTCTGATCATTGATATTTTTGATACTTGATCAAACTTATAATCAGATTTCTGGACTGTAATCAATTGTGCTTTCACCTTTCACACAACAAATGTTTTTGGTTGTTTTGGTCAAATTATGGCCCAGTTTGAACTCATAAAGCATGTTCCCCAATTAGACTACATTCTATGTTGATCTGTGCGGCTTTCAGATCACTCACTTTCAAAGCACAACATGCCAACATACCAACTACCACGATACTACTAACTACAGTGATTATCTTTCACAACTTGAACTGCTTCTGTTATATAATATATCCATCGCAATCTAGCAAATACCAAAATATCACAAAAATTTTGACCCACTATAGTATTTATTGACATTGAATAACAACGAACTGCTTTTGGAACAAAGGAAGCAATTTTTCCATTAGAGCATAATCAATCATTAATAAATCTTTGAGTAGTAAGATAATGTTTGACATGAAAGTCAATACAATTTTAAAGACAAGAGTAAAATATCTAAAGATTAAGATTTCTTCCATGACACTAGTATAAGAATCTTTGACATTCCAAGAGTTATTCAAGACTGCAGATCTCATTTTGGATGTTTGCTTGGTGCAATGGTTATCACTATGAAAAATGGAATTGCTAACTTGAGTTTAAAACCTGGATGGGGCTGTTTGTGTTTCTCTGCATGCTAATGCTCTTGAAAAAGGCATGAATCCACATACACTCTAACCAACCTCAGAGCAATAGGTAAATAGTAGAGCAGAGTAAAATGGGTTCTTTATCTTTTTATATTTTGGTCTAGGAAAAGGAAAACTCTGAATTTAAACCAGCTGTACTCTGCTTAATAAAATCACCTTGTGTCATATCCAGCTTGAGATGGCAGAATTGATCTCATCTTTATGTTTTTTTTTGTTTTTGTTTTGCTATTTTCAATAAAAAGAATAAGTACAAGATTAGTAGTCACTGGGGAGGGGAACAATCCTCTCCTTCAGCTTCTATATGAATTACACATCTGATAATGACAAGTAAATTAATGGGCTAAAATATTGTGGCAATAACAAAAACAGTATGAATGTAATCAGCGCTTCAAACAAGTCTTGGAATATTAAGATTGTAGAAGGTAGTAGAATGGATTGGCTGAACTGTTGTGGTAACAATAAACGTAACAAAAAGGATAAGTTCCCTAATCTGAACAACTTTTTGAGCAATATTGACTCATTTTAATATTGCTGAAGGTAGTAGAATGAATTGGCTGGAATGTAGTGCTAACAATAAAAGCAATTAGAAGAATGAATTTGGTACTTGAAGAGAATGATAATAACTCTTCTTAAAATTACAAAATTAGAATGGGCCATCTGACATATTATGGTAACAATAAAAGCAATGAAAAGAATTTCTTCAAATAGATTCTGAAATGATAATGACTAAACTTAAAATTACAGAACTTATACAACATAAAAGATTCATATTTAAGCTTTGAAAGGAGATAAAACTGAAATAGTATGAACATTCATTACAAATGTTGAAATATTAGATGATGATGATAGTAATAATAAGAGTGGGACTGGAGGACGGGTGGAGACCATCCAAACGACAGCATTATTGAGAACGGCCAGGATACTGAGAAGAGTCCTGGAGACTTGAGGAGACTTGCTCTCACTCAGACTCCAGTGAAAAACCATCGGCTAATGCAAATGGGAAAAGTTCTAATGAGTGAATAATAATAATAATAATAATAAGAAGAAGAAGAAGAAGAAGAAGAAAAAGTGTTACGATAAATTTCAGACAATTTGAAGAAATGTAGTGTGAATTTTTCTAGAAATACTGGGATTGTTATATACATTCCAAAACAGCAACTTTGAAGACCTTGAATATAATTTTTTCTTTAATTATCTTATTTTTCATTTTCAATTTACTCAAACTTATGTGTCGCACAATGATTATGTAAGATAATACAAAAGATCTACGGTTATAAAACAGTCAGTGAAGTCTCCATGGTGTAGTGGTTAAGTGGGTTTGAATTCCAGTTGTACTATTATTGTGTTCCTGTTCAGACAATTACCCTCGAGAAAGATATGAATTCCCTCTTTATCTCCTGCAAACTATGGATTAAACAGTACTACTATTGTTGTTCTATAAAGATGGCTTTGGCATTAAATAACCTATTATGGTTGAAATGCCATTCAACAAAGAAACTGAAGCCAAAACAATCAGTAAAGGACATTTAGAGTGGTTAATATGGAAAAATGTAGTCTTTAAGAATTTCAAATTAAACGAGATGACTCATGAATCAGCAGGGTTGCCCAATAAAAGTGATCCAAAGGCTCCCTTTTCAATAGCTACCACACCAAGGTGTTGGGGAGGGCTCCACTCCATTCCCTCAATTGCTCCACTTTACCCTTGATCCTTACCTTATAATGCTAGTGTTAAGCAAGGCGGCATCAGGTACCCTTTTATGAGTCTTTGGTATGACTCGGCCTGGGATTGAACCCCAGTCTCCTGGACCATTGGCGGACACTCTACTCATTAGGCCAATGGCCCAGTTAGTAGTCCATAATTTTTTTATTTGAGAAAGAGTAAATTATTTTCCAATTATTAGCAATATATTCTTAATTTGGGTGATTAAAAAATGTCATTCAGCACAAAATACATATTCCACAAAATTATAACTCAGTTGATGATTGAACTGGAAATTGCTTTATTCACATGAAACTTTAAGTATAAATTACTTTACTCATTATGATTATGAGCGATAGGCATTCATTCTGAATGAAAATTTTTAATCATCCATATTTTTGATTTAACAGATATAATCATGAAATGCAAACTAGACTCATTTGCTGATATCATCATGTCACACTGCTAGCATGGACCTCCCTGACCCTCTTTTACCACCCATCTCTATCATTCATTGCTCCTGGGAGGTCTTTCCAGCTACATCCTGTATCGGCACAGAGCTGTTGTTGATAGGTTCTAGCTGGTCATCCTACCTTTGCTCATCCATGTGAAGGGGTCC
Source organism: Sepioteuthis lessoniana (assembly GCA_963585895.1). Lineage (NCBI taxonomy): Eukaryota > Metazoa > Mollusca > Cephalopoda > Myopsida > Loliginidae > Sepioteuthis > Sepioteuthis lessoniana. The sequence goes on along the minus strand of OY757905.1, from coordinate 60,529,683 downwards.
ACAAGAGCACATCGCTTATGAGTTCGCTCTTACTTCTCCAGCAGTGTCCTGTATGTCTGGTTTGTCTAACTTAGATATTTTTTGTAATAAGTGATAGGTTACTGTACAGCTGCTATTTGTTGGGTGTTGCCTCCAGGACTTGTTCAATATTGTTCACAGCATTCTTGTGTAATTGCCATCAAGCTTTTTCTCCATATGTTTAGTTAGCATCCATGTGGTGCATCCATATAGCAGTATCGACACAATCGCTGTATAGAAAAAAACTGCATTTTATTTTATTGGTCAGGTCTGACTTCCATATGACTGCTAGCCTATCAATAGCTGTCCATGCCTTTGCCAGTTGAGTGTTGATGTCATTCTCAGTTGATGATATGCTGCTTCCGAGGTAGGTGAACTAGTCCACTAGTTTCAAAGGCCCACCTTTTAGTATGGATATGTGGCCTCTTTGATTAAAGCGCTTGTATTCTGTCTTGTCTGCGTTGACACCTATGTCACCTGCTGCTTGTTTGAGACTATGTAGCAAGAATTCGGCTTGGGCAGGTGTATTTTCTAGAAGCGCTATGTCATCGGCGTAATCTGCGTCCATAATAGTTTGTGCTGGGTATCTTCTACTTCTTTCCTTTGCCAGCTTGAAACTGTTTTCTTTCATTAAATCTATAAACATTCTAAGCACGTATCCTAGTCAGATAATAAACAAGTATGGGGCTAATGTGTCTCCTTGTAGCACACCTGTTACAATGTTGAAGTAGTCTGTGTCTCCATCTGGTGAGTGGACTTTTACTTTTGCATTTTTATATAGCAGAATCATTTACTTCTTCCAAAATAGAAGCATCAATACAACCATGGACAGCTGATAAGTATGAAATGCAAATTAGGATATTTCACTCATTCCGAAATAGAAGCACCAATATCAATTGTTAAAAAAGACACCCAACTGGTTCATAGTTCAACTAGTATATATATATATAAAGAGAGAGAGAAAGAAAGAAAAAGAAGTGATTTTATGTACATATGCAAACTTACACACACACACATATATAAATATATATATATAACTGCATGCCTATACCATTATATGCAAATATATTTATTTTTGATTTAAATTACTCTTATGCTTTTTAAATTTATTTTTAGTTTTTTTCACTATTCTTTTTGTCTTTTCTTTTGCTCTCTGTTTTGACATCCATCATAGCAAACATGACATCAAACATGCCACACAGAAGCTGGAACTATACAGAGGCCACAGCCTTTCCTGGAATAACACTATTGTTCTTAAAACCAGCATCCTTGACTGACTTGGCATTTCAGCCAAGCACCAAATGAAAACATAAGAATAAAGAAAAAAAATTAAAAAATGGCAATCATATATACCCACATTGTTTGACATTTCAAGCCTTTTTGTTTTTGTTTGATGATGATAATAATGATTTGTAGTTGTAGTAGTAATATAGATTTTTGAGAAAGTAAAGATTTTACCCAAAAGGTGAGCAAAACATGAAATTGTTCCCATTTCCAGATTTAAGTGGATTGCATGAGATCAACTGAGTATTGTTCAGATGTTATAATTTTTTATTGTTACTTATGTGTTTATGAATATATATATATATAATGATAGTAATAATAAAAGAGGATAAAATGTAAATAAGGAAAGGGTGTTAAAAAAGTCAAGTTGTTGGCCAACAGTTGTTGAGGGTGAACCGAAGGCTTCTTTTTCAATAGCTATTACAGCAAGGAGTAGGAGAGGGCACTACTCCTTTTCCTGGATTGCTCCACTTCCTTATGATCCATACTTTATAATGATGAGTGTTAAGTAAGGAGGAATCAAGTACGGTGTTTTGAGTCTTTGGTATGACTCATTCTGGGATTGAACCTGGATCTCACAGGCCAATGGTGAAATTAAAGAACGTGGCAAAGAAAGCCTAAAACTTAAAATCCAAATTAAGTAAAGATAAAGTTCATTAATTAAAATTCCATTTGAATTATATGGTCAGCATTGAGCATCTTTTTAACAAATTGTTTGAATTCCATCTTTTATTTGAGATATATATATATATATATATATATATATATATATATATATATATATATATATAGTAGTTTTAGTAAAATGTAACATGATAATAATCAAAGAAGATAAAATGCAAATAAAGAAAGTGCATAAAAAAAGTGTTCAATGCTGAGCATTTGATCCACATAAAACCTTTTGACAATTTAATTCGAATATTTTAGGTTTTAGACTTGCTCTGCCACAATAGCATGGAGCACTTTTTTATGCTCTTTTCTCATTATATCATATGACAGAGCAGATCTAAAACCTAAAATATTCAAATTATCTACATGTAAAGTTTGAAAGTTTGAATAGTATAGACACAGAGTCAACTGCCCTTAGCAATTGCCAGTTTTCTACCAATGTGATCATCCTACCAACTGCAGTTGTCTCTGCGTATACACAATTCAAAGATCTATATTCTCTTACAGATACTGAGCAGTCTTAATAAACACAGTAAACAATATAACTGTATGATCAATATATATATTATACTGGCCTATTTGTATAATGATTAGAGAGTTCATCAATATTCCTGGAGGCTGGGGTTCTATCCCAGGTTGAGATATAGAAAAAAGTTTTGAAAAATGATACTTTATACCTCCTTGCTCAACACTCAGCATTATGAGGTATGGATCAAGGGTAAATGGAGCAATCCAGGAAAAGGAGTAGCACCATCCCTTACACCTTGATCGCCCTTGACTATGGTCAGCCAATTTACTTATATATATATATATATATATATATATATATATATATATATATATATATATATATATACTGTGTATGTGTGTGTTTGCGTTTAGACAGCAGTTTTTCTTGTAGGCATATTTGGCTAAAGGCAAATTTTTTTTACTAAAAGCTGAGTTTTTTATTGGTCTTTTTTTGTTGGCAAGTGAGATGCCACAACTGTAGATAAAAGCAGTTTATGAATTGTCTAAAGTTTTTTATATATATATATAATTGAGAAACAAGAAAATCAATAAGTATATCTTCTTTCTTGATGATATTATGTTCTGCATAAGCTTATTTATATATGTCTATATATATTATAAACTTTATATTGAGCACTCTTTTGGATTATTCTGTTTAAGTATATCTATAGAATCAATTGATATGATATAATAATATATAAGTGTAGATATCAGTTGACAGAACAAGGTCTGATATATTGGGTTGAATCATAAATAATTTTTTTCAAAAGTAAGTTGGAATTATGCATTTCAAACTTACCGTTTTAAGCATAACCAGAATTTACCCAATTAAAGAGTGCCTTCATTGGTCATCATTATTTCAGTAGTGAAAGAGTGCATATTATTTAATCTATGATTTCATGCCCCTAAAATGAAGGAGCTTAAAGTGCATATCCAACATGTAATGTTGTGGGAGTTCAAGAATAATAAAAATGCTACAGAATCAGCTAAAAATATGTGTAGTGTTTAAGACTAAGGTGTCATTACTGTCCTCCAAGTTCAAAATTGGTTTTCAAAGTTTTGTTCTGATGTTACATTATTGAGAGATGAACCCAGACCAATATACTCATCAGATCTCCATTAGGATGCTTTTAAGAGTAATCCATGTAAAAGTACTTGAAAATTAGCACCTCAACACATTGCAATCCACAAATAGCCACCACTTGAAACAGATAGGAAAAGTGAGCAAGCTGGGTGTTTGGCTTCCTCATACTCTTAGTGAGTAGAATAAAGATGATCACTTTTCCGTAACAAGTCTTCTTTCAAGGCAGACAAACGATTGGTTTCTCAAGGATATCATTACAGGTGACAAAAAACCAGGTCTTTTATGACAATGGTCAACACAAAAGGTAGTGGATTGACAAAGATGAATCTCTGCAGCCAACCAGAACTTCATGGAAGAAAAATTAAGCTGTGTGTATGGTGGGATCACACCGTGATATTATTCATTTTGCATTTTTAAATTACAATCAGACATTCAATGAAAACTTATACTCTTAACAGCTGTAACATATGCATGAAAATCTACTAAGAAAATGCCCCACACTCATCAAGAGGAGAAACATTGTGCTTCTTCATAATAAGGCAAGGCCACATTCAGCAAGAATCACACTGGAAAAAAACGTTAGATTTAGCCTGGTCTATTCTACCGGACATTGGCATGATGGTTAGAGTGTTCACCAATGACCTGAGAGACCTGGGTTCAATCCTAGGTCAAGTCATAACAAAGACTCAAAAAATGGTACTTGATGCCAACTTCTTTAACACTCAGCATTATAAGGTACGGATCAAGGGTAAAGTGGAGCAATCCAGGGAAAGGAGTAGCACCCTCCCCGACACCTTGACGTAGTAGCTATCAAAAAGGGAACCTTTGGGTCACCCTCGACTACGGTCGCCAACTTTACTAATTTATTCTACCCCATCTACAATATTCACCAAACCTTGCACCAAGTGATTTCCATCTTTTTTTGTTCTCATCAAAATGCTCTGACTGACAAAAAAATCTTTTCTAGAAGTGAAAGAATTTGAGAAAAACTTCTTGAGCTTTTAACCAGGTGAATTTTACTTGAGAGGAATCAACAAAATAGCAAAAGGTGATTAGGGGGTTTATACCTTTCCCAAGAGTATTTGGCTGAAAGTGAACGTAATAGCACGACTGGAGTACGAACTCGCTTACTACAATTCCACAGTCCATCGCTTTAACCATTACACCACAAAGCCCCCCACCCTTGATATAAGAATATAAAAACAAATGTCTATCATTAAATTGAAATAATACTTGAAAGTAAGTATAAGATAGGAATACTTGATGACATATAATAGTGTGCAAATTATTTGTATTAGATAGGAATACTTGATATCTTATTACTGTGTGCCAAAAATTCTTAAACAATAATACAAAAAATGTTAATATAAATGTACAATGAATGTAATTCATTGTTCCTTTGTAACTCTAGGCATAAAATAACCCTAGACAGGTTGGCATGCCACTAAAATTTACTAGTTATATATCTATAGATAAGGAGTGCTCAATATCAGAGACAGAGCATGTGTAGATTTAAGTTAGGATTGTGTAGACACAGAGTCATTGACACTTAGAGACTGTCAGTTTGTCACCTATACAATCATAAAAACCAAGATATAAATATATATATATAAGGTGAGATAAAATATTTTAAGACTGTTTACTTGCTTAATTTCAAAATAAAAAAGGAAGACCTGTGCATAGATGAACAACTAATACAGTCACGAGTTGATGTCTAAATGTCTAGATAAGTCAGTGTCAATTTGAAAAAAATTAAGAAACTTCATGATACTTTTTGATGAAATGCTTTTTTAGTAAAACACAGGATTGTGCAAGTGCAGCATGCTCAATATTTACAAGACCTAGTTTCATGGAGATTTTTCTTGTTTCCTAAACTGAAAATAAGTCATCAGCTCCAGTAGCATAACTGGTCAATGTGCTATACTTATAGATGTTGTAAATGATGAAAATTTGTCCCAAAGGTAAAAGATTTAAGAACACTAAAAGATTTTTTGATCAATGGAAAAACTTTGTGGAATAAGTGTGGTTAATGTAAAACGGGATTATAAAGAAGAAAATCAGGATTTCACCCATTGTGCATTTCTATCTTCATAAATACAACTTTAGTCTCTATACTTTTTGAAAATACCTTTGATATATATACTATACTGTTGTTGTAGTATATCCATTAGACTAATGGATATGCTACAACAATAGTACATTTTACATGCTTTTCATAAAAGATTTCTAATTTGTGTAGTTCTATTTTTTTTTAATTTTCTGAAAAAAGATTCCTTTTTCTTCCCACAAAACTTTTTCTCCTGACGATGACAGAAGTTCAAAACTAGTTGAGAAACATCAAAAAATAAACTACGTGAAAGTAACATTCCTATTTGTGCATGGTGGTAGTGCGTTTGACAGTGGTCCAGGAGACCTGTGTTCAATCCAAGGTTGAGTCATACCAAAGACTCAAAAAATAGTACTTGATGCCACCTAGCTTAACACTCTCAGCATTATAAGGTACAGATCAAGGGTAAGTGGAGAAATCCAGGGAAAGGAATAGCGCCCATGCCTACACCTTGGTGATGAAGCTATTGAAAAATGAGCCTTCAGGTCGCCCTTGACAACAGTCAGTCAACTTGTGTATATATATATATATATATATGTATATTTAGCATTTCTTCGTTAATGCAAATTTCATTAAAAATAATAGACATTTTATGCCTACATATTTTCTTCTGGATCCATTTGAATTCCCGTATTACTTTTATCGTATTCGGGGGGAATTGATTTAGGTATTGTCCATAGTTGTATGTATCCCTAGTACTTTCTGCCCGACTTTGTACTTAAATGTCTTTAGCTACTGGCACTATTTACAGAATTACATTTAAAAGCAAATGTCATAATTTTCAACGGCAAAGACGTCCTTACACAGTAGTAATTTGCTAAAACAAAAGTTACATCACTTTTGTAATAGATTCTCCCCTGATGATGGCCCAAAGTCAGGCAGAAAGTACTGGGGATACATACAACTATGGACAATACCTAAATCAATTCCCCCCCGAATACAATAAAAGTAATACGGGAATTCGAACGGATCCAGAAGAAAATATGTAGGCATAAAATGTCTATTATGTTTAATGAAATTTGCATATATATATATATATATATATATGACATGATTGTCATTCAGACCATTGCCATTATCTTTGACAGTACCCATTATGAGCCAATTTGATAGAAGACAAAAAGTCTAATCTAAAGTAGAAATTGGAACCTAAGTCTTTCTATTACAATTTTTTTTTTACTTGGTCAAATTCTACAATCTCATAAGAATTATAAAAAGTACTAGTCGTAAGTATTTCAACAGGCACAAAATCTTTTTATTTTCTATTACTTCAGTTTACTATGACCTTTAACAGTTTTGAGCAGAAGGTAATCCAAATTTACCTACTAGTTAAGCAACTGTACAAGCAAGCATTGTGAGTTTGCCTATTTTAATATGAATTGACTCTGAACGAGATTTTAGAAGAATTTTAAAAATAATATAACTAATTAGTTAATAATTTATTTCTATTTTTTTAGATTCCAGAAATTTAGCTCTCAAAAGCATTATCATCATTAACAAGTCGTACTGACAGCACAGATTTCTCAGACCCTCTCTCTTCATCTGTCCCTGTCATCCATCATCCCCAGCTGTTCTTCTAAACTATATCCTTTGACTGCTCAGAGCTGATGTAAATAAGTTCTTGCTGGTCAGCAAAGACTGGCAGGTCCATGTGTAAGGGTCCATTGAAGAACCTTGCTTATGAGTTTGTCTTCGCTTCTCCAGCAGTGTCCTGCATGTCAAAGATTACCGAAAGTATAAAATATGACTAAATACATGTCTCATAATGTTGATTGCAATAAAAATTGTTTTTCACTGTATAATGTTCCTCTTTTAGAATTCCCAAAACCAAACAATCAAAAGCAAATTATAGGTTTGTTCAAATACTTATGAGCAGTACTATATATATATATTTTGAGAAATGGAAGCAGTAAAAAAAATAAGCAGAAAAGTGGATAAACTGAAATATTTATAATGGATTCAAAAATGATATTTTGTCTTTGATTCAAAAAGACTGCATCAGAAATAAAGACAAAATATGATGCTTAAATCCATTGTCAGTATTTCTGTTTATCAACTTATATATATATATATATATATATATATATATATATATATGCATAGTGAAGACATAGAGTTAGTGGTACTTGTTGACTGTTAGTTTCTCACCTATCTAATCATTGAACTAATAATCACATTGGTTGATCATATAGGCATGTGCCATCAACTCAACATCTATGCTATACTAACTTAGATATACATGCTTTATCACCAATATTAAGCAATATTTTTTCTAAATATTCAAAAAAAAAACTACATACATAACAGTATGGTATATTCTGAAAATACATACATACATATGGGTTTGTGAAAAGCCATATATCTTGGGGTCTGAATTTATGACAACATGAGTAACTAGCAACAAATATGAAATATCTATCAAGTTAAGCAAGATAGCGGTGTCCAACCACCCTTCCCATCACTTCTCGTAGACATCCTACCTCTCAGTCCTACAGCCTGATGTTTCAATCTAGAGCACATGTTTACAGATGTGAGTAGGGGAGGTGGTGCATGCACAGCAGTTGTGGTGGTGGAAGGTGGGCTCTACAGACTCCTGTCTTTCTCTATCCAACATCCTTGCCAAACCCCCCCCCCACACACACACAAACTCACAACCAATGCCCTGGCAACTTGATGGATTTCAGAAACAGATATTCCAGCAGAAAATTTAATAGGATAAAAATACAAAAAAAGTATGCTTAGTTTCTGATGGTTTCGTTTACTTACCTTTGAGAATGTTTCTAATACAATCTTGTTGTTATTGTGACTATTTGCTTCATCTATTTATTCAATACTTGACGACCCATAAACTCGTTGGGTTCTGATTCAAACACCTGTCCTTGATAATACTGTGATACTTCTATTTAGGAAGAAGTGAAGGATTCTAATTAAAAAAGTAAAGTTGGTGATGATAGTCAAGGGTGACCCAAAGGCTCCCTTTTCAATAGCTACTACACCAAGGGCGCTACTGATTGCTCCACTTTACCCTTGATCCGTACCTTATAATGCTGAGGTACCATTTTTTAAGTCTTTGGTATGATTCGACCTGGGATTGAACCTCGGTCTCTCGGGCCACTGGTGAAGACTCTACCAATTAGACCTATTAGCATTTCATAATTATCTCTCTGTTTATGAAGGATATTCCATATGTAAACAAAGACCATGCAGAATTATCATACGGTTGCAAATTCAACTGGAAATTGTTTTATTCTCTTAGTATTTTAAGTATATTGGGAAAATGAAAGATTAGCTATAGTGTACTTAGAAAGCAGTGTCTCATCAACCAAGACAGACATCGACACGCAACTAGCAAAGGCATGGACAGCTATCAATAGGCTATCGGTCATATGGAAGTCGGACCGGACCGATAAAATGAAATGCAGTTTCTTCCAAGCAGTGGTCATATTGATACTGCTGTATGGAGGCACTATATGGATGCTAATGAAACGGATGGAGAAAAAGCTTGATGGCAAATACTCAAGAATACTGCGAGCAATATTGAACAAGTCCTGGAGGCAACACCTCACAAAGCAGCAGCAATACGGCCACCTACCACCTATCACAAAAAATATCAAAGTTAGACGAACCAGACATGCAGGACACTGCTGGAGAAGCAGGGCCGAGCTCATAAGTCATGTAATCCTGTGGATCCCTTCACATGGCCGAGCAAAGTCAGGGAGACCAGCTCGCACCGACATACAGCAGCTCTGTGAGGATACGGGGTGTAGCCCTGAGGACCTATCAGAAGTGATGAACGATAGGGAGGGGTGGCGAGAGAGGATCAGGGATATCCGTGTTGTTAGCGCAACATGATGATGATGATGATGATGACATCTATTTTGTTCTTGTCTTGTGGTTTATATTCATATGTGTGTGTGTGTGTGTGTGTGTGTGTGTGTGCGGCCCAGTTAGAAGGGGCTGTAAAATACACAGACTACATCACTGCAGATGAGTAAGAACACCCCACCAATGAGTGCCCTGGATATGACATTAAACTATTGGATGGTAAGGTTTTCGCCTTGGAGATTTGGGGAATGTGGAGTACCCCTTCATTGCTATTACTCCCATGTCCACTCTGGCCTGGAGTGGTAGTACATAAGTGGGTCCTATCTACAGGTCAAATAGAACTGTTTGACATTTAAACTGTGCTCAAACAAATGACTTACATTAAATTGAATTGTTAGAAATAGAATTCTTTGACCATTTAACTGAGTACAAACAAATGAATAATGTTGAATGGATGTTTATTAGTTTATTTGAGTTTTATGGAACCTTTGTGGATTATTTAATGCCAAATCCATTTTTATACAAATAAACATTTCTATTTCAAACAATTCAGTTTAGTATAGGTATAGTTTTTGTTTACACACATTCAAATGTCAAAGCAGTTCTATTTCAAACAATTCAGTTTAGCACAAGAACATAGTTTAGTTCTATTTGACTCAGAGATAGGACCCTAACAGTTGCTACCACTCCAGGCCCGAGTGAACCTGGGAGCCATGGCAATAAAGGGGTACTCGGCATTCCCCAAAGCTCTAAGATCACTGGAACCTTACCATCAGATTGTTTAGTCTCACATCCAGGACACCCATTGGTGGGGGGAGGTCTTACCCCTCTGCAGAAAAGCAGTCGGTGTATTCTACAGCCCCAGCCGACTGGGCCAGTTGAATTGAATTATTAGCGTTAAATAGCAATCCTTGAAACTATCTAGCTGTTTGCCTAAATTGAATTATTGATATTACATCGCAATGCTTGAAATCATTTAACTATGTGCAATTGAATAAATAGTATTATCAACAATATGTTACAAATCATATATATTTAATAAATATGTTTAAACATGATTTAGCATTAAATAATCGACAATGGCAGATATGTCACCAAACCAAATGTGTGTGTGTGTGTGTGTGTGTGTGTGTTACAATTTTGTATATTTGCTTACAAAAGTATATACTGAATTAGGACTAGCTCTCTTAGGCTTGCCCTATTGGCTGGGGCTGGAGAATGCACCAAATGCTTCTCTGCAGAGGGGTGAGATCCCTCCCCATGAGTGTCCTGAAATGACTCTAAATAATCTGATGGTGAGGTTCCAATAATGCTAGAGCTTTGGGGAATGCAAAGCACTCCTTCAATGCCATTGCTCCCAGGTCCATTCTAGCCCAGAGTGGTAGCACCGGATAGGGTCCTATTTATGGGTTAAATAGAATTAAACTGCTTAGTTATGCTAAACAGAATTGTTTGAAATAGAAGTGTTTCTATGTATAAAAATGGATTTGGTATTAAATAACCAAAAATGGTTGATATGCCATAAAACCAAACCAAAATCTCTGAAGCAGATGTTCTTTCCGAGTAGCCTCCCCTACACCTTGGTGTAGTAGCTATTGAAAAGGGAGCCTTCTGGTCACCCTCGACTACGGTTGCCAACTTTACTTACTTCTTATAGTTTCCACATGAAATATCACAAGGGAAGAATTCAGTAAACCATTCAATATTTATTATTGATAGTGAAAGGTATAATATATTCTCTTGTTGGGAGAATGTAAGAAAGTCCTTTTCTTTTGCTAGTTACAGTTGGAGACAGTTGGACAAAAGACCAAATACATGTTTATCTTAACTTTTCACTAAGCACTTCATAGAAGGTGACAAAGATACTCATTCAAAATAGCTGTAAGCTTCTTCATTTGTAGAGATATGCATCTGTGTGGGTGAAAGAGTGCTGTCTCTGACTCTTCCAATTCATTAGTTTGAACTCTCAGTAAAATATCCAGTAGACACCAACTTGTTACATTTTCATACTTGAGGTCGTCTGCCATCAAAGATTTGTCATGCTAGATGTTTGACCACCAGAACCATTACGTATCAAAGAAAAGGAAAGATTTATTTCAAATTCTTCACTACAGATCACAGAAAGAGAGAGAAAAATGAGAAGATACAGATATAATTTTACATACTTTTTTTTTTTATATCATCATCATCATGTCGCGCCGTCTGCGCGGATATCCCTGACCGTCTCTCGCCATTTCTCCCTATCACTCATCGCCTCCGGCAGGTCCTCAGGATTACAACCCGTGTCCTCACATAGCTGCTGTATGTAAGTTCGTGCTGGTCGTCCCACACTTGCACATCCATGAGTGGGGGTCCACAGGAGTACATCGCTTATGAGCTCGTCCTTGCTTCTCCAGCAGTGTCCCGCGTGTCTGGTTCGTCGAACTTGTATAGTTTTTGTGATGGGGGGCAAGTGTCCGTATAGTTGGAGTCTCGTGGGGTGTTGTCGCCAGGACTTGTTTAATACTGCTCTCAACATTCTTGTGTAATTTCCGTCCAGCCTCCTCTCCAGCCGCTTCGTAAGCGTCCATGTGGTGCATCCATATAGCAGTATCGACACAACCGCTGCCTGGAAGAAACTGCGTTTCATTTTATCTGTTAGGTCCGACTTCCATATGATCGAGAGCCTATCGATAGCTGTCCATGCCTTCGTCAGTCGTGTGTCGATGTCCTTCTCGGTTGATGAGACGCTGCTTCCTAGGTAGGTGAATTTGTCGACTAGTTTCAGTGAGGCTCCGTCTAGTGTGGCAATGTTGCCTATTTTTATATATTTTTTATATATATATATATATATTGATATTCACCATAAGTACATTTTACGGTAAAATCATGCACCTCTTAATGTGTTTCGTTAGCAGGGCTTAGAACATACTGACTGTATCCCCAGGAGAAAGGTAAGATCCTTCCTAAAAGGGGTAACTTTGACATGACACGAAATTACATCTGATGGTGAGGCTCAAATCCTGGAACTCTGGGGAGAGTGTAGTACCACTACAATGTCCTTATTCCCAAGTCAACACTGACCTAAAGTGGTAGTACCTGTTAGGGTCCCATCTAAGGGTCAAATAGATCTGTTTAAAAATCATTCAAATTTGATAGGTTAGTTGGTTGGGTTTTATGGCATATCAACCTTTGTAGGTTAATCAACACCGAATACATTTTTATGTAAATAATCAGTTCTATTTCAAACTATTCAGTTTATTCAAACAGTTATATATAACAATTCAGTTTAGTGTAAGTACAGTTTCAATGTCAAAAACAGTTCAATTTCAAACAATGCAGTTTAAATGTAAGTACAGTTTAATTGTGAAAAACATTTCTATTTCTAACTATTCAGTTTATTAAAACAGTTCTAATTCAGCAAATTCAGTTTAGTATTAGTACAGATTTTGTTTACACACACTTAAATGTCAAAACAGTTCAATGTTAAACAAATCAGTTTAGTGTAAATACAGTTCCAATGTCAAAAAACAGTTTTATTTTAAATAATTCAGTTTAGCATAAGCACACAGTTTAAATGTAAATATGGTTTAATTGTCAAAAACATTTCCATTTTAAGCTATTCAGTTTAGTCAAACAGTTCAGTTTAGCATAAGTATGCCATTAGTTCTATTCAACCCATAGATAGGGACCTATCAGGTGCTACCACACCAGGCCAGAGTGGACCTAGGAGCAATGGCAATAAAGGGGTACTCCACATTCCCCAAAGCCCCAGCATTACTGTAACCTCACCATCAGATCATTTTGCATCATAAACAGGACACTCGTTGGGGGAGGGGGGGGTCTTACCTCTCTGCAGAGGTGCAGTCGGTATATTCTACAGCTCCAGCTGACTGGGCAACAAATTCGATAGGACCATGTTCAAAATTTCTTATAAAACAACTATTTGAGAAAATGAAAATAAGAATGCTAATGAACATGATTTTCAAACCTCAAATAGATCTGTTTGCTAATTATTTCTGTTCGTTAGGAATACTTGATATCATATAATAGTTTGCCAAAAACTTAAGAAACTACATAAAAAATGCAAATATAAATGTGAAAGTAAATATGGATTTGAATCCGACAGTATGAAGAAAGTAGAAAAACAGAATAATCCAAATAACTCTCTTACATGACATCTAACATGGATGACTTCAAAATGATCTGTATATATGAAAACTTACCTATCTCTATGTATTTCTTTAAAAGACGGGAGGATTTTTCTTCTCGCTTAAAAAATCCAACATTTTTAAATATCATTCTACGTGCCAAACATGTACTTAATACTTTTAAATTAAAAACGCTATATGCGTGTTTGTATCTTTTTCGTTGCATACATTTTATTTGCTCCTGTTATCTTGACAAGCATCCATTGCTATGTGAACAATTCTCATGATATCAAAGTCCTGATGAAGGTTATTAAAACTGAAACGTTTAATATTAGCTTTACATCACAATGAATTCATCTAATTTGGATTATTCTGTTTTTCTTTCTTCAAATATAAATGTACAATGTACCAATTCCTAACTTCTTGGCACAAAATAACCCCAGATGGGTTGACATGGTGTCATACCAAGGATATCCTTCTTTTCTTTTAGGAGGGGGTCTTACCCCTCTGCAAGGTATGCAGTTAGTGTATCTTAAACCCCTACCAAAAAGGCAAGTCATCATTCTGTCTGAGAGTGAATCTAGAATTAGGTCAACATTTTTTCAATCTTGAATTATTTTTATTACTCTTTGTAAAGTTTCTTACCAGTATGAACTGGTGGCCTTCACTGGGGTCCAAAGGACAGCAAGTCTCCCTAATATTGCAGAACTCTTCTCAGTATTCTAACCAATCTCAGATGTGGTGTGGTCATGATTATCTCAATCCAGTCATTGATCTTTAGCTCACCCAATCTATCTTCTCAGTTCTTCAAGATTGTTCCAAGAGCTCCATCTATAATTCTTATCATTGTCACCTTCATAAATAAGTAATATTATACTCTCTTGATCTTTCTTTACTGTATGCCTTACACTTGTGGTTCTAAGTTAAAATAAGTAAATAATTGCAAGAACGCTGTTCATTTAGAGCTTATGTATGTAGGTGTGGTGGGCACACTAAGAGAGAAAGAAAGAGAGAGCTTTTTAAAAGAGTTTTATACAACAGATAAAAAAAACACAGAGAGAGAGAGAGAGAGAGAGAGAGAGAGAGAGAGAGAGATGGTAAACTAAAAAAAAAAAAGGAAGAGAGAGACTTTAAAAGAGATAGAGATACAATGACAAAGATAGAAATAACAGAGTTTGAAAGACAAAACTGATTTCTGGGCTGACAGGAAGGAAGATACAAACTTCACACCAAGCAAGATTGATATTTGTTTAAGTTCTTATACAAACAAAGCCAGACTTCTTTCCTTATCTTTAGCTAATAATCCCTTCAACTGAAACAAAAATCTTTGCCAAATACACACTTAATACCAGTGTTGTTTCTAGGTAAAAAAAAAAAAATGACCAACATTTGCACACAGATTCAACTTCACACTAATATTTCCGACCTTAAATCCATAGAAAACTCTGCCATCTGAGAGGTCAGCAAAGACTTTTCCAAGCTATTATAGATCATTTGGATTCAATAGAACGTTTAATTTCTAATTTCTAAAAGGGTCTCCCACAAAGATTTTGGAGAAGAATCCCAAAATACAAAAGTTAGATATAATTCCTAACTTATTTTTATATAGACTGTGATAAAGTTTCAATTCATTTCCTCATCTTTAGGCTGGGATTAAAGTAAAGTATCTATTCATCTTCCTCAGCCAAGTTCTTGTCTTTGGATAGAATGTAGCAAAAAATATGATGTGGGCCAGGTCCTAAGGGTTTGTACCAGTTCAGCTCTCATCCACAGATCAAATAAATCTTTTCAGAAATTGTTAGTATCAAACAAGAATACTTGAAACCATATAACTGTGTGCAAACAAATGATTATTATCAGATAAAAAGTTACTTGAAATTACTGCAGGAAAAAAGACAGACTTTGGCGGTAAATAACCCAACTAGGGTAGACATGCTATAAAACCAACCAAATTTCCTTGGGCCTGGATTTTTCTCTTTTAATTTAGACCATTATCTTTTTTGATTTTCTTTGTTACCACTTTCCCTCATTTGCTTCTTTCAAAGATCACCCTCTCTATTCCTCTTAGTTCTTTCCTCTTTCTCTCTTGGTATCTTTGGTTTTGGTGCAAAAGCAAAGGTAGATTTAAGTTAAGAGTCTTCATCCTTATGTTTCTCATATGAAATAAAAGAGAAGGAAAGAAAAAGAAAAGAGGCAGACAGAAAAAAAATATATATCAATAATGCAGTTTGCTACGTTTATAATTAAAGAGTGCTCAATATCAGTGATAGAGTATATGTAGATCTAAGTTGGAATTGTACAGATACAGTCAATGGAGCTTTGTGACTGTCAGTTTCTTGCTTTCCTAACTTAGGTCTTTCTATCTATCTATGAAATTTTATATTTGATTCAATGCTGTAAACTTGGGTAAAAAATAATACATAATGACATCAGTTTTAGTTGTATTTCATGAGAAATAATAAAATCCTGGTATCTTTGGTGTAGAAGGGCTCAATATCAATGAGAGAGCATATGTAAATCTAAGTTAGAAGTCTTAGATAATGGCATAAGTGAGAAACTGACAGTCAACATACACTGTTGACTCTGTCTACACTATCACAACTTAGATCTATCTAGCAATCTCTCTCTCTCTCTCTCTATATATATATATATATATATATGTAAGTATTACGAGAAGAGTTTCAAATGAGACATTATTATATCTCTCTCTCTCTATATATATATATATATACATATATATATGCTAGTGTTACGAGAAGAGTTTTAAATAAGACATTATTATCTCTCTCTCTCTCTCTCTCTCTCTCTATACATATATATATGTCAGTATAACTAGAAGAGTTTTAAATGAGAATTTATTATCTCTCTCTCTCTCTCTCTATACATATATATATATGTAAGTATAACTAGAAGAGTTTTAAATAAGACATTATTATCTCTCTCTCTCTCTCTATATATATATATGTAAGTATTACAAGAAGAGTTTAAATTAGACATTATTAGAAGAAACACTGGCAACTCCATCTTATCAGTTTTTTTAAGTCTCAACAAAAATCATGTTTTTCTCTTTTCTCAGTGATTACTGCTATCATTGCTTCACTTTCTAAAAATGTTCATTCTGTCCCTGAAAATTTTTCAACAATTTAATAGATATGTAATTTTTCTTCTTGACATTCTCAGCAAGTGACGACTTATACCTCAAGTGAAAACCTGATGCTTCAATCTGACGAGCTCTTGTCACTGTCTGATTGGCTGACCTATAAACTTTCCAACATTTTACAATGTTGTTTTGTTAAAAGACAAGATGCATACACTCGCAAGTAATCACCAGAACCATGAATAGCATGAGGGAGTCATTACAAAAGATCTAGCTTTATATCATTGAATGAATCCAATAAGAAGATGAGGGAAATATATGAAATGGAAGCAGAACAAAACAGTCCAATGATAGGAGAAAACAACAAGTAAGAAAAACAGGATAACTTATGAGAAGCAAAAGAAAATGGAGGGAAAAGAGGTAGAAAGGAGAGAAAAGAAGAAGAGATAAAGGGAGGTTAGAGAGGATAAATGAAAAGGTGAGAAAAGAAGTAGAA
Source organism: Sepioteuthis lessoniana (assembly GCA_963585895.1). NCBI lineage: Eukaryota > Metazoa > Mollusca > Cephalopoda > Myopsida > Loliginidae > Sepioteuthis > Sepioteuthis lessoniana. The sequence goes on along the minus strand of OY757905.1, from coordinate 60,512,463 downwards.
AGATAAAGAGAGGTTAGAAAGGATGAGTGAAAAGGTGAGAAAAGAAGTAGAAAGATAAAGAGAGGTTAAAGAGGATGAGTGAAAAGGTGAGAAAAGAAGTAGAAAGATAAAGAGAGGTTAGAGAGGATAAGTGAAAAGGTGAGAAAAGAAGTAGAAAGATAAAGAGAGGTTAGAGAGGATAAGTGAAAAGGTGAGAAAAGAAGTAGAAAGATAAAGAGAGGTTAGAGGATGAGTGAAAAGGTGAGAAAAGAAGTAGAAAGATAAAGAGAGGTTAGAGTGGATGAGTGAAAAGGTGAGAAAAGAAGTAGAAAGATAAAGAGAGGTTAGAAAATGAGTGAAAAGGTGAGAAAAGAAGTAGAAAGAGAAAGAGAGGTTAAAGAGGAAAAGGAAAAGGTGAGGAAAGGAGTATAAAGATCAAGAGAGGTTAGAGAGGATGAGTGAAAAGGTGAGATAAGAAGTAGGAAGAAAAAGAGAGGTTAGAGAGGATGAGTGAAAAGGTGAGATAAGAAGTAGGAAGATAAAGAGAGGTTAGAGAGGATAAATGAAAAGTTGAAAAAGAAGCAGAAAGATAAAGAGAGGTTAGAGAGGAAAAGGTAAAGGTGAGGAAAGGAGTAGAAAGATCAAGAGAGGTTAGAGAGGATGAATGAAAAGTTGAAAAAGAAGCAGAAAGATAAATAGAGGTTAGAGAGGATAAAAAAAAAAGGTGAGGAAAGGAGTAGAAAGACCAAGAGAGGTTAGAGAGGATAAATGAAAAGGTGAGGAAAGAAGCCAAAAGATAAAGAGAGGTTAGAGAGGATGAGTGAAAAGGTGAGAGAAGAAGTAGAAAGATAAAGGGATGTTAGAGAGGATAAATGAAAAGTTGAAAAAGAAGCAGAAAGACAAAGAGAGGTTAGAGAGGACAAAAAAAAAGGTGAGGAAAGGAGTAGAAAGATCAAGAGAGGTTAGAGAGGATAAATGAAAAGGTGAGGAAAGAAGCCAAAAGATAACGAGAGGTTAGAGAGGATGAGTGAAAAGTTGAGAAAAGAAGCAGAAAGATAAAGAGAGGTTAGAGAGGATGAATGAAAAGGTGAGAGAAGAAGTAGAAAGATAAACAGAGGTTAGAGAGGATAAATGAAAAGTTGAGAAAAGCAGCAGAAAGATAAAGAGAGGTTAGAGAGGATAAATGAAAAGTTGAAAAAGAAGTAGAAAGATAAAGAGAGGTTAGAGAGGATAAATGAAAAGGTGAGAAAAGAAGTAGAAAGATAAAGAGAGGTTAGAGAGGATGAATGAAAAGTTGAGAAAAGAAGCAGAAAGATAAAGAGAGGTTAGAGAGGATGAATGAAAAGGTGAGAGAAGAAGTAGAAAGATAAAGAGAGGTTAGAGAGGATAAATGAAAAGTTGAGAAAAGCAGCAGAAAGATAAAGAGAGGTTAGAGAGGATAAAAAAAAGTTCAGAAAAGAAGAAGAAAGATAGAGAGAGGTTCGAGAGGATAAAGAAAAGTTGAGAAAAGAAGTAGAAAGATAAAGAGAGGTTAGAGAGGATGAATGAAAAGTTGAAAAAGAAGCAGAAACATAAAGAGAGGTTAGAGAGGATAAAGGAAAAGGTGAGGAAAGGAGTAGAAAGATCAAGAGAGGTTAGAGAGGATGAGTGAAAAGTTGAGAAAAGAAGCAGAAAGATAAAGAGAGGTTAGAGAGGATAAGTGAAAAGGTGAGAAAAGAAGTAGAAAGATATACAGAGGTTAGAGAGGATAAGTGAAAAGGTGAGAAAAGAAGTAGAAAGATATACAGAGGTTAGAGAGGATGAGTGAAAAGATGAGAAAAGAAGTAGAAAGATATAGAGAGGTTAGAGAGGATGAGTGAAAAGGTGAGAAAAGAAGTAGAAAGATAAAGAGAGGTTAGAGAGGATAAATGAAAAGGTGAGAAAAGAAGAAGAAAGATAAAGAGAGGTTAGAGAGGATGAGTGAAAAGGTGAGAAAAGAAGTAGAAAGATAAAGAGAGGTTAGAGAGGATAAAGAAAAGTTAAGAAAAGAAGTAGAAAGATAAAGAGAGGTTAGAGAGGATGAGTGAAAAGTTGAGAAAAGAAGCAGAAAGATAAAGAGAGGTTAGAGAGGATGAGTGAAAAGTTGAGAAAAGAAGCAGAAAGATAAAGAGAGGTTAAAGAGGATGAATGAAAAGGTGAGAAAAGAAGTAGAAAGATAAAGAGAGGTTAGAGAGGATGAGTGAAAAGGTGAGAAAAGAAGTAGAAAGATAAAGAGAGGTTAGAAGGGATGAATGAAAAGGTGAGAAAAGAAGTAGAAAGATCAAGAGAGGTTAGACAGGATACATGAAAAGTTGAGAAAAGAAATAGAAATATAAAGAGAGGTTAGAGAGGATAAGTGAAAAGGTGAAAAAAGAAGTAGAAAGATAAAGAGAGGTTATAGAGGATGAATGAAAAGGTGAGAAAAGAAGTAGAAAGATCAAAAGAGGTTAGAGAGGATGAATGAAAAGGTGAAGAAAGAAGCCAAAAGATAAAGAGAGGTTAGAGAGGATGAGTGAAAAGGTGAGAAAAGAAGTAGAAAGATAAAGAGAGGTTAGAGAGGAAAAATGAAAAGGTGAGAAAAGAAGTAGAAAGATAAAGCGAGGTTAGAGAGGATAAATGAAAAGTTGAAAAAGAAGTAGAAAGATCAAGAGAGGTTAGAGAGGATAAATGAAAAGGTGAGAAAAGAAGTAGAAAGATAAAGAGAGGTTAGAGAGGATAAATGAAAAGGTGCGAAAAGAAGTAGAGAGATAAAGAGAAGTAAGAGAGGTTACATGAAAAGTTAAGAAAAGCAGCACAAAGATAAAGAGAGTTTAGAGAGGATGAGTGAAAAGGTGAGGAAAGAAGAAGAAAGATAAAGAGAGGTTAGAGAGGATAAAGAAAAGTTGAGAAAAGAAGTAGAAAGATAAAAAGAGGTTAGAGAAGATGAGTGAAAAGGTGGGAAAAGAAGCCAAAAGATAAAGAGAGGTTAGAGAGGATGAGTGTAAAGTTGAGAAAAGACGCAGAAAGATAAAGAGAGGTTAGAGAGGATAAAGGAAAAGGTGAGGAAAGGAGTAGAAAGATCAAGAGAGGTTAGAGAGGAAAAATGAAAAGGTGAGGAAAGAAGCCAAAAGATAAAGACAGGTTAGAGAGGATGAGTGAAAAGTTGAGAAAAGAAGCAGAAAGATAAAGAGAGGTTAGAGAGGATAAAGGAAAAGTTGAGAAAAGAAGAAGAAAGATAAAGAGAGGTTAGAGAGGATGAGTGAAAAGGTGAGAAAAGAAGTAGAAAGATAAAGAGAGGTTAGAGAGGATAAGTGAAAAGGTGAGAAAAAAAGTAAAAAGATAAAGAGAGGTTAGAGAGGATACATGAAAAGTTGAGAAAAGAAGCAGAAAGATAAAGAGAGGTTAGAGAGGATACATGAAAAGTTGAGAAAAGAAGTAGAAAGATAAAGAGAGGTTAGAGAGGATGAGTTAAAAGGTGAGGAAAGAAGTAGAAAGATAAAGAGAGGTTAGAGAGGATACATGAAAAGTTGAGAAAAGAAGTAGAAAGATAAAGAGAGGTTAGAGAGGATGAGTTAAAAGGTGAGAAAAGAAGCAGAAAGATAAAGAGAGGTTAGAGAGGATACATGAAAAGTTGAGAAAAGAAGTAGAAAGATAAAGAGAGGTTAGAGAGGATGAGTGAAAAGGTGAGAAAAGAAGCAGAAATATAAAGAGAGGTTAGAGAGGATGAGTGAAAAGGTGAGAAAAGAAGTAGAAAGATAAAGAGAGGTTAGAGAAGATAAATGAAAAGTTGAGAAAAGAAGCAGAAAGATAAAGAGAGGTAAGAGAGGATAAATGAAAAGGTGAGGAAAGAAGTAGAAAGATAAAGAGAGGTTAGAGAGGATACATGAAAAGTTGAGAAAAGATGTAGAAAGATAAAGAGAAGTTAGAGAGGATGAGTGAAAAGGTGAGAAAAGAAGCAGAAAGATAAAGAGAGGTTAAAGAGGATAAGTGAAAAGGTGAGAAAAGAAGTAGAAAGATAAAGAGAGGTTAGAGAGGATAAATGAAAAGGCGAGGAAAGAAGCCAAAAGATCGAGAGATTAGAGAGGAAAAATGAAAAGGTGAGAAAAGAAGCCAAAAGATAAAGAGAGGTTAGAGAGGATGAGTGAAAAGTTGAGAAAAGAAGCAGAAAGATAAAGAGAGGTTAGAGAGGATAAAGGAAAACGTGAGGAAAGGAGTAGAAAGATCAAGAGAGGTTAGAGAGGAAAAATGAAAAGGTGAGGAAAGAAGCCAAAAGATAAAGAGAGGTTAGAGAGCATGAGTGAAAAGTTGAGAAAAGAAGCAAAAAGATGAAGAGAGGTTAGAGAGGATGAGTAAAAAGGTGAGAAAAGAAGTAAAAAGATAAAGAGAGGTAAGAGAGGTTACATGAAAAGTTGAGAAAAGAAGCAGAAAGACAAAGAGAGGTTAGAGAGGATGAGTGAAAGGTGAGAAAAGAAGTAGAAAGATAAAGAGAGGTTAGAGAGGATGAGTGAAAAGGTGAGAAAAGAAGCAGAAAGATAAAGAGAGGTTAGAGAGGATAAAGAAAAGTTGAGAAAAGAAGTAGAAAGATAAAAAGAGGTTAGAGAAGATGAGTGAAAAGGTGGGAAAAGAAGCCAAAAGATAAAGAGAGGTTAGAGAGGATGAGTGTAAAGTTGAGAAAAGACGCAGAAAGATAAAGAGAGGTTAGAGAGGATAAAGGAAAAGGTGAGGAAAGGAGTAGAAAGATCAAGAGAGGTTAGAGAGGAAAAATGAAAAGGTGAGGAAAGAAGCCAAAAGATAAAGAGAGGTTAGAGAGGATGAGTGAAAAGTTGAGTAAAGAAGCAGAAAGATAAAGAGAGGTTAGAGAGGATAAAGGAAAAGGTGAAAAAAGAAGAAGAAAGATAAAGAGAGGTTAGAGAGGATAAAGGAAAAGTTGAGAAAAGAAGAAGAAAGATAAAGAGAGGTTAGAGAGGATGAGTGAAAAGGTGCGAAAAGAAGTAGAAAGATAAAGAGAGGTTAGAGAGGATAAGTGAAAAGGTGAGAAAAAAAGTAAAAAGATAAAGAGAGGTTAGAGAGGATACATGAAAAGTTGAGAAAAGAAGCAGAAAGATAAAGAGAGGTTAGAGAGGATACATGAAAAGTTGAGAAAAGAAGTAGAAAGATAAAGAGAGGTTAGAGAGGATGAGTTAAAAGGTGAGGAAAGAAGTAGAAAGATAAAAAGAGGTTAGAGAGGATACATGAAAAGTTGAAAAAAGAAGTAGAAAGATAAAGAGAGGTTAGAGAGGATGAGTTAAAAGTTGAGAAAAGAAGCAGAAAGATAAAGAGAGGTTAGAGAGGATACATGAAAAGTTGAGAAAAGAAGTAGAAAGATAAAGAGAGGTTAGAGAGGATGAGTGAAAAGGTGAGAAAAGAAGCAGAAAGATAAAGAGAGGTTAGAGAGGATGAGTGAAAAGGTGAGAAAAGAAGCAGAAAGATAAAAAGAGGTTAAAGAGGATAAGTGAAAAGGTGAGGAAAGAAACAGAAAGATAAAGAGAGGTTAGAGAGGTAAAATGAAAAGGTGAGGAAAGAAGCCAAAAGATCAAGAGAGGTTAGAGAGGAAAAATGAAAAGGTGAGAAAAGAAGCCAAAAGATAAAGAGAGCTTAGAGAGGATGAGTGAAAAGTTGAGAAAAGAAGCAGAAAGATAAAGAGAGGTTAGATAGGATAAAGGAAAACGTGAGGAAAGGAGTAGAAAGATCTAGAGAGGTTAGAGAGGAAAAATGAAAAGGTGAGGAAAGAAGCCAAAAGATAAAGAGAGGTTAGAGAGCATGAGTGAAAAGTTGAGAAAAGAAGCAGAAAGATAAAGAGAGGTTAGAGAGGATGAGTAAAAAGGTGAGAAAAGAAGTAGAAAGATAAAGAGAGGTAAGAGAGGTTACATGAAAAGTTGAGAAAAGAAGCAGAAAGACAAAGAGAGGTTAGAGAGGATGAATGAAAAGGTGAGAAAAGAAGTAGAAAGATAAAGAGAGGTTAGAGAGGATGAGTGAAAAGGTGAGAAAAGAAGCAGAAAGATAAAGAGAGGTTAGAGAGGATAAGTGAAAAGGTGAGAAAAGAAGTAGAAAGATAAAGAGAGGTTAGAGAGGATAAATGAAAAGGTGAGGAAAGAAACAGAAAGATAAAGAGAGGTTAGAGAGGATGAGTGAAAAGGTGAGAAAAGAAGCAGAAAGAAAAAGAGAGGTTAGAGAGGATAAGTGAAAAGGTGAGAAAAGAAGCAGAAAGATAAAGAGAGGTTAGAGAGGATATATGAAAAGTTGAGAAAAGAAGTAGAAAGATAAAGAGAGGTTAGAGAGGATGAGTGAAAAGGTGAGAAAAGAGGCAGAAAGGTAAAGAGAGGTTAAAGAGGATAAGTGAAAAGGTAAGAAAAGAAGTAGAAAGATAAAGAGAGGTTAGAGAGGATAAATGAAAAGGTGAGGAAAGAAACAGAAAGATAAAGAGAGGTTAGAGAGGAAAAATGAAAAGGTGAGAAAAGAAGCCAAAAGATAAAGAGAGGTTAGAGAGGATGAGTGAAAAGTTGAGAAAAGAAGCAGAAAGATAAAGAGAGGTTAGAGAGGATAAAGGAAAACGTGAGGAAAGGAGTAGAAAGATCAAGAGAGGTTAGAGAGGAAAAATGAAAAGGTGAGGAAAGAAGCCAAAAGATAAAGAGAGGTTAGAGAGGATGAGTGAAAAGTTGAGAAAAGAAGCAGAAAGATAAAGAGAGGTTAGAGAAGATGAGTAAAAAGGTGAGAAAAGAAGTAAAAAGATAAAGAGAGGTAAGAGAGGTTACATGAAAAGTTGAGAAAAGAAGCAGAAAGACAAAGAGAGGTTAGAGAGGATGAGTGAAAAGGTGAGAAAAGAAGTAGAAAGATAAAGAGAGGTTAGAGAGGATGAGTGAAAAGGTGAGAAAAGAAGCAGAAAGACAAAGAGAGATTAGAGAGGATGAGTGAAAAGGTGAGAAAAAAGAAGTAGAAAGATAAAGAGAGGTTAGAGAGGATAAGTGAAAAGGTGAGAAAAGAAGTAAAAAGATAAAGAGAGGTTAGAGAGGATACATGAAAAGTTGAGAAAAGAAGCAGAAAGATAAAGAGAGGTTAATGAGGATAAATGAAAAGGTGAGGAAAGAAGTAGAAAGATAAAGAGAGGTTAGAGAGAATACATGAAAAGTTGAGAAAAGAAATAGAAAGATAAAGAGAGGTTAGAGAGGATGAGTTAAAAGGTGAGAAAAGAAGCAGAAAGATAAAGAGAGGTTAGAGAGGATACATGAAAAGTTGAGAAAAGAAGTAGAAAGATAAAGAGAGGTTAGAGAGGATGAGTTAAAAGGTGAGAAAAGAAGCAGTAAGATAAAGAGAGGTTAGAGAGGATACATGAAAAGTTGAGAAAAGAAGTAGAAAGATAAAGAGAGGTTAGAGAGGATGAGTGAAAAGGTGAGAAATGAAGCAGAAAGATAAAGAGAGGTTAGAGAGGATGAGTGAAAAGGTGAGAAAAGAAGTAGAAAGATAAAGAGAGGTTAGAGAGGATAAATGAAAAGTTGAGAAAAGAAGCAGAAAGATAAAGAGAGGTTAGAGAGGATAAATGAAAAGGTGAGGAAAGAAGTAGAAAGATAAAGAGAGGTTAGAGAGGATACATGAAATGTTGAGAAAAGAAGTAGAAAGATAAAGAGAGGTTAGAGAGGATGAGAGAAAAGGTGAAAAAAGAAGCAGAAAGATAAAGAGAGGTTAAGAGGAAAAGTGAGAAGGTGAGAAAAGAAGTAGAAAGATAACGAGAGGTTAGAGAGAAAAAATGAAAAGGTGAGGAAAGAAACAGAAAGATAAAGAGAGGTTAGAGAGGATGAGTGAAAAGGTGAGAAAAGAAGTAGAAAGATAAAGAGAGGTTAGAGAGGATGAGTGAAAAGGTGAGAAAAGAAGTAGAAAGATAAAGAGAGGTTAGAGAGGATAAATGAAAAGTTAAGAAAAGAAGTAGAAAGATAAAGAGAGGTTAGAGAGGATGAGTGAAAGGGTGAGAAAAGAAGCAGAAAGATAAAGAGAGGTTAAAGAGGATAAGTGAAAAGGTGAGAAAAGAAGTAAAAAGATAAAGAGAGGTTAGAGAGGATAAATGAAAAGGTGAGGAAAGAAACAGAAAGATAAAGAGAGGTTAGAGAGGATGAGTGAAAAGGTGAGAAAAGAAGAAAAAAGATAAAGAGAGGTTAGAGAGGATGAGTGAAAAGGTGAGAAAAGAAGTAGAAAGATAAAGAGAGGTTAGAGAGGATAAATGAAAAGTTGAGAAAAGAAGTAGAAAGATAAAGAGAGGTTAGAGAATATGAGTGAAAAAGTGAGAAAAGAAGCAGAAAGATAAAGAGAGGTTAGAGAGGATAAGTGAAAAGGCGAGAAAAGAAGTAAAAAGATAAAGAGAGGTTAGAGAGGATACATGAAAAGTTGAGAAAAGAAGCAGAAAGATAAAGAGAGGTTAGAGAGGATAAATGAAAAGGTGAGGAAAGAAGTAGAAAGATAAAAGAGGTTAGAGAGGATGAGTGAAAAGTTGAGAAAAGAAGTAGAAAGATAAAGAGAGGTTAGAGAGGATAAGTAAAAAGGCGAGAAAAGAAGTAAAAAGATAAAGAGAGGTTAGAGAGGATACATGAAAAGTTGAGAAAAGAAGCAGAAAGATAAAGAGAGGTTAGAGAGGATAAATGAAAAGTTTAGAAAAGAAGTAGAAAGATAAAGAGAGGTTAGAGAGGATGAGTTAAAAGGTGAAAAAAGAAGAAGAAAGATAAAGAGAGGTTAGAGAGGATAAATGAAAAGGTGAGGAAAGAAACAGAAAGATAAAGAGAGGTTAGAGATGATAAATGAAAAGGTGAGGAAAGAAGCCAAAAGATCAAGAGAGGTTAGAGAGGAAAAATGAAAAGGTGAGAAAAGAAGCCAAAAGATAAAGAGAGGTTAGAGAGGATGAGTGAAAAGTTGAGAAAAGAAGCAGAAAGATAAAGAGAGGTTAGAGAGGTAAAATGAAAAGTTGAGAAAAGAAGTAGAAAGATAAAGAGAGGTTAGAGAGGTAAAATGAAAAGTTGAGAAAAGCAGCAGAAAGATAAAGAGAGGTTAGAGAGGATAAAGAAAAGATGAGAAAAGAAGTAGAAAGATAAAGAGAGGTTAGAGAGGATGAGTTAAAAGGTGAGAAAAAAAGCGAAAGATAAAGAGAGGTTAGAGAGAATAAATGAAAATTTGAGAAAAGAAGTAGAAAGATAAAGAGAGGTTAGAGAGGATAAATGAAAAGTTGAGAAAAGAATCAGAAAGATAAAGAGAGGTTAGAGAGGATGAGTGAAAAGGTGAGAAAAGAAGCCGAAAGATAAAGAGAGGTTAGAGAGGATAAATGAAAAGGTGAGAAAAGAAGTAGAAAGATAAAGAGAGGTTAGAGAGGATAAAGGAAAACGTGAGGAAAGGAGTAGAAAGATCAAGAGAGGTTAGAGAGGATAAATGAAAAGGTGAGGAAAGAAGCCAAAAGATAAAGAGAGGTTAGAGAGGATAAATGAAAAGTTGAGAAAAGAAGCAAAAAGATAAAGAGAGGTTAGAGAGGTTGAGTGAAAAGGTGAGAAAAGAAGCAGAGAGGTTAGAGAGGATGAGTGAAAAGGTGAGGAAAGAAGCTGAAAGATAAAGAGAGGTTAAAGAGGATAAATGAAAAGGTGAGAAAAGAAGTAGAAAGATAAAGAGAGGTTAGAGAGGATAAAGGAAAACGTGAGGAAAGGAGTAGAAAGATCAAGAGAGGTTAGAGAGGATACATGAAAAGGTGAGGAAAGAAGCCAAAAGATAAAGAGAGGTTAGAGAGGATAAATGAAAAGGTGAGGAAAGAAGCCAAAAGATAAAGAGAGGTTAGAGAGGATGAGTGAAAAGGTGAGAAAATAAGTAGAAAGATAAAGAGAGGTTAGAGAGGATAAATGAAAAGGTGAGGAAAGAAGCCAAAAGATAAAGAGAGGTTAGAGAGGATGAGTTAAAAGGTGAGAAAAGAAGTAGAAAGATAAAGAGAGGTTAGAGAGGATAAATGAAAAGGTGAGGAAAGAAGTAGAAAGATAAAGAGAGGTTAGAGAAGATAAATGAAAAGGTGAGGAAAGAAGTAGAAAGATAAAGAGAGGTTAGAGAGGATAAAGAAAAGATGAGAAAAGAAGTAGAAAGATAAAGAGAGGTTAGAGAGGATGAGTGAAAAGGTGAGAAAAAAAGCGAAAGATAAAGAGAGGTTAGAGAGAATAAATGAAAATTTGAGAAAAGAAGTAGAAAGATAAAGAGAGGTTAGAGAGGATAAATGAAAAGTTGAGAAAAGAATCAGAAAGATAAAGAGAGGTTAGAGAGGATGAGTGAAAAGGTGAGAAAAGAAGCCGAAAGATAAAGAGAGGTTAGAGAGGATGAGTGAAAAGGTGAGGAAAGAAGCAGAAAGATAAAGAGAGGTTAGAGAGGATAAATGAAAAGGTGAGAAAAGAAGTAGAAAGATAAAGAGAGGTTAGAGAGGATAAAGGAAAACGTGAGGAAAGGAGTAGAAAGATCAAGAGAGGTTAGAGAGGATAAATGAAAAGGTGAGGAAAGAAGCCAAAAGATAAAGAGAGGTTAGAGAGGATAAATGAAAAGTTGAGAAAAGAAGCAAAAAGATAAAGAGAGGTTAGAGAGGATGAGTGAAAAGGTGAGAAAAGAAGCAGAAAGATAAAGAGAGGTTAGAGAGGATGAGTGAAAAGGTGAGGAAAGAAGCTGAAAGATAAAGAGAGGTTAAAGAGGATAAATGAAAAGGTGAGAAAAGAAGTAGAAAGATAAAGAGAGGTTAGAGAGGATAAAGGAAAACGTGAGGAAAGATCAAGAGAGATTAGAGAGGATACATGAAAAGGTGAGGAAAGAAGCCAAAAGATAAAGAGAGGTTAGAGAGGATAAATGAAAAGGTGAGAAAATAAGTAGAAAGATAAAGAGAGCTTAGAGAGGATAAATGAAAAGGTGAGGAAAGAAGCCAAAAGATAAAGAGAGGTTAGAGAGGATGAGTTAAAAGGTGAGAAAAGAAGTAAAAAGATAAAGAGAGGTTAGAGAGGATGAGTGAAAAGTTGAGAAAAGAAGTAGAAAGATAAAGAGAGGTTAGAGAGGATAAATGAAAAGGTGAGAAAAGAAGTAGAAAGATAACGAGAGGTTAGAGAGGATACATGAAAAGGTGAGGAAAGAAGCCAAAAGTTAAAGAGAGGTTAGAGAGGATGAGTTAAAAGGTGAGAAAAAAGAAGTAGAAAGATAAGGAGAGGTTAGAGAGGATGAGTGAAAAGTTAAGAAAAGAAGTAGAAACATAAAGAGCGGTTAGAGAGGATGAGTGAAAAGGTGAGAAAAGAAGTAGAAAGATAAAGAGAGGTTAGAGAGGATAAATGAAAAGGTGAGGAAAGAAGCCAAAAGATAAAGAGAGGTTAGAGAGGATGAGTTAAAAGGTGAGAAAAGAATTAGAAAGATAAAGAGAGGTTAGAGAGGATAAGTGAAAAGGTGAGAAAAGAAGAAGAAAGATAAAGAGAGGTTAGAGAGGATGAGTGAAAAGGTGAGGAAAGAAGCAGAAAGATAAAGAGAGGTTAGAGAGGATAAATGAAAAGTTGAAAAAAGAAGTAGAAAGATAAAGAGAGGTTAGAGAGGATAAATGAAAAGGTGAGAAAAAAAGTAGAAAGATGAAGTGAGGTTAGAGAGGATGAGTGAAAAGGTGAGAAAAGAAGCAGAAAGATAAAGAGAGGTTAGAGAGGATGAGGGAAAAGTTGAGAAAAGAAGTCGAAAGATAAAGAGAGTTTAGAGAGGATAAATGAAAAGTTGAGAAAAGAAGTAGAAAGATAAAGAGAGGTTAGAGAGGATAAGTGAAAAGGTGAGAAAATAAGTAGAAAGATAAAGAGAGGTTAGAGAGGATGAGTGAAAAGGTGAGGAAAGAAGCCAAAAGATAAAGAGAGATTAGAGAGGATAAGTGAAAAGGTGAGAAAAGAAGTAGAAAAATAAAGAGAGGTTAGAGAGGATAAGTGAAAAGTGGAGAAAAGAAGTAGAAAGATAAAGAGAGGTTAGAGAGGATGAGTGAAAAGGTGAGAAAAGAAGCAGAAAGATAAAAAGAGGTTAGAGAGGATGAGTGAAAAGGTGAGAAAAGAAGTAGAAAGATAAAGAGAGGTTAGAGAGGATAAATGAAAAGTTTAGAAAAGAAGTAGAAAGATAAAGAGAGGTTAGAGAGGATGAGTTAAAAGGTGAAAAAAGAAGTAGAAAGATAAAGAGAGGTTAGAGAGGATAAATGAAAAGGTGTGGAAAGAAGCCAAAAGATAAAGAGAGGTTAGTGAGGATGAGTGAAAAGTTGAGAAAAGAAGAAGAAAGATAAAGAGAGGTTAGAGAGGATGAGTGAAAGGTTGAGAAAAGAAGTAGAAAGAGAAAGAGAGGTTAGAGAGGATGAGTTAAAAAGTGAGAAAAGAAGTAGAAAGATAACGAGAGGTTAGAGAGGATGAGTGAAAAGGTGAGAAAAGAAGTAGAAAGATAAAGAGAGGTTAGAGAGGATGAGTGAAAAGGTGAGAAAAGAAGTAGAAAGATAAAGAGAGGTTAGAGAGGATGAGTGAAAAGGTGAGAAAAGAAGTAGAAAGATAAAGAGAGGTTAGAGAGGATAAAGAAAAGTTGAGAAAAGAAGAAGAAAGATAAGGAGAGGTTAGAGAGGATGAGTGTAAAGGTGAGAAAAGAAGCTGAAAGATAAAGAGAGGTTAGAGAGGATGAGTGAAAAGGTGAGAAAAGAAGTAGAAATATAAAGAGAGGTTAGAGAGGATGAGTGAAAAGGTGAGAAAAGAAGTAGAAATATAAAGAGAGGTTAGAGAGGATAAATTAAAAGGTGAGAAAAGAAACAGAAAGATAAAGAGAGGTTAGAGAGGATAAATGAAAAGGTGAGAAAAGAAGCAGAAAGATAAAGAGAGGTTACAGAGCATGAGTAAAAAGGTGAGAAAAGAAATAGAAAGATAAAGAGAGGTTAGAGAGGATAAATTAAAAGGTGAGAAAAGAAGCAGAAAGATAAAGAGAGGTTAGAGAGGATGAGTGAAAAGGTGAGAAAAGAAGTAGAAAGATAAAGAGAGGTTAGAGAGGATAAATGAAAAGGTGAGAAAAGAAGAAGAAAGATAAAGAGAGGTTAGAGTGGATAAATGAAAAGTTAAGAAAAGAAGCACAAAGATCAAGAGAGGTTAGAGAGGATAAATGAAAAGGTGAGGAAAGAAGCCAAAAGATAAAGAGAGTTTAGAGAGGATGAGTGAAAAGTTGAGAAAAGAAGCAGAAAGTTAAAGAGAGGTTAGAGAGGATAAATGAAAAGGTGAAAAAAGAAGTAGAAAGAAAAAGAGAGGTTAGTGAGGAAAAAGAAAAGTTGAGAAAAAAAGAAGAAAGATAAAGAGAGGTTAGAGAGGATGAGTGAAAGGTTGAGAGGATGAGTGAAAGGTTGAGAAAAGAAGTAGAAAGATTAAGAGAGGTTAGAGAGGATGAGTTAAAAGGTGAGAAAAGAAGTAGAAAGATAAAGAGAGGTTAGAGAGGATGAGTGAAAAGGTGAGAAAAGAAGTAGAAAGATAAAGAGAGGTTAGAGAGGATGAGTGAAAAGGTGAGGAAAGAAGCCAAAAGATAAAGAGAGGTTAGAGAGGATAAATGAAAAAGTGAGAAAAGAAGAAGAAAGATAAAGAGAGGTTAGAGAGGATAAATGAAAAGTTAAGAAAAGAAGCAGAAAGATCAAGAGAGGTTAGAGAGGATAAATGAAAAGGTGTGGAAAGAAGCCAAAAGATAAAGAGAGGTTAGAGAGGATGAGTGAAAAGTTGAGAAAAGAAGAAGAAAGATAAAGAGAGGTTAGAGAGGATGAGTGAAAGGTTGAGAAAAGAAGTAGAAAGAGAAAGAGAGGTTAGAGAGGATGAGTTAAAAGGTGAGAAAAGAAGTAGAAAGATAACGAGAGGTTAGAGAGGATGAGTGAAAAGGTGAGAAAAGAAGTAGAAAGATAAAGAGAGGTTAGAGAGGATGAGTGAAAAGGTGAGAAAAGAAGTAGAAAGATAAAGAGAGGTTAGAGAGGATGAGTGAAAAGGTGAGAAAAGAAGTAGAGAGGTTAGAGAGGATGAGTGAAAAGAGGAGGAAAGAAGCCAAAAGATAAAGAGAGGTTAGAGAGGATAAGTGAAAAGGTGAGAAAAGAAGTAGAAAGATAAATAGAGGTTAGAGAGGATGAGTGAGAAGATGAGAAAAGAAGTAGAAAGATAAAGAGAGGTTAGAGAGGATAAGTGAAAAGTTGAGAAAAGAAGTAGAAAGATAAAGAGAGGTTAGAGAGGATGAGTGAAAAGGTGAGAAAAGAAGTAGAAAGATAAAGAGAGGTTAGAGAGGATGAGTGAAAAGGTGAGAAAAGAAGTAGAAAGATAAAAAGAGGTAAGAGAGGATGAGTGAAAAGGTGAGAAAAGAAGCAGAAAGATAAAGAGAGGTTAGAGAGGGTAAAGAAAAGTTGAGAAAAGCAACAGAAAGATAAAGAGAGGTTAGAGAGGATAAATGAAAAGGTGAGACAAGAAGTAGAAAGATAAAGAGATGTTAGAGAGGGTAAAGAAAAGTTGAGAAAAGCAGCAGAAAGATAAAGAGAGGTTAGAGAGGATGACTGAAAAGGTGAGAAAAGAAGTAGAAAGATAAAGAGATGTTAGACAGGGTAAAGAAAAGTTGAGAAAAGCAGCAGAAAGATAAAGAGAGGTTAGAGAGGATAAAGAAAAGTTGAGAAAAGAAGCAGAAAGATAAAGAGAGGTTAGAGAGGATAAATGAAAAAGTGAGGAAAGAAGTAGAAAGATAAAGAGAGGTTAGAGGATGAGTGAAAAGTTGAGAAAAGAAGTAGAAAGATAAAGAGAGGTTAGAGAGGATACATGAAAAGGTGAGAAAAGAAGCAGAAAGATAAAGAGACGTTAGAGAGGATGAGTGAAAAGGTGAGAAAAGAAGTAGAAAGATAAAGAGAGGTTAGAGAGGATAAATGAAAAGTTGAGAAAAGAAGCAGAAAGATAAAGAGAGGTTAGAGAGGATGAGTGAAAAGGTGAGAAAAGAAGTAGAAAGATAAAGAGAGGTTAGAGAGGATGAATGAAAAGGTGAGAAAAGAAGTAGAAAGATAAAGAGAGGTTAGAGAGGATAAAGAAAAGTTGAGAAAAGAAGTCGAAAGATGAGGAGAGGTTAGAGAGGATAAAGAAAAGTTGAGAAAAGAAGTCGAAAGATAAAGAGAGGTTAGAGAGGATAAATGAAAAGGTGAGGAAAGAAGTAGAAAGATAAAGAGAGGTTAGAGAGGATGAGTAAAAAGTTGAGAAAAGAAGCAGAATGATAAAGAGAGGTTAGAGAGGATAAATGAAAAGTTGAGAAAAGAAGCAGAAAGATAAAGAGAGGTTAGAGAGGATAAATGAAAAGTTGAGTAAAGAAGCAGAAAGATAAAGAGAGGTTAGAGAGGATAAATGAAAAGGTGAGGAAAGAAGTAGAAAGATAAAGAGAGGTTAGAGAGGATAAATGAAAAGGTGAAAAAAAAAGTAGAAAGATAAAGAGAGGTTAGAGAGGATAAAGAAAAGTTGAGAAAAGAAGAAGAAAGATAAAAAGAGGTTAGAATGGATAAATGAAAAAGAGAGAAAAGAAGCAGAAAGATAAAGAGAGGTTAGAGAGGATAAATGAAAAGGTGAGGAAAGAAGTAGAAAGATAAAGAGAGGTTAGAGAGGATAAATGAAAAGGTGAGGAAAGAAGCCAAAAGATAAAGAGAGGTTAGAGAGGATAAAGAAAAGTTGAGAAAAGAAGTCGAAAGATAAAGAGAGGTTAGAGAGGATAAATGATAAGTTGAGAAAAGAAGTAGAAAGATAAAGAGAGGTTAGAGAGGAGAAAGAAAAGTTGAGAAAAGAAGTCGAAAGATAAAGAGAGGTTAGAGAGGATAAATGAAAAGGTGAGAAATGAAGTAGAAAGATAAAGAGAGGTTAGAGAGGATAAATGAAAAGTTGAGAAAAGCAGCAGAAAGATAAGGAGAGGTTAGAGAGGATGAGTGAAAAGGTGAGGAAAGAAGTAGAAAGATAAAGAGAGGTTAGAGAGGATAAAGAAAAGTTGAGAAAAGAAGCAGAAAGATAAAGAGAGGTTAGAGAGGATAAATGAAAAGGTGAGGAAAGAAGTAGAAAGATAAAGAGAGGTTAGAGGATGAGTGAAAAGTTGAGAAAAGAAGTAGAAAGATAAAGAGAGGTTAGAGAGGATACATGAAAAGGTGAGAAAAGAAGCAGAAAGATAAAGAGACGTTAGAGAGGATGAGTGAAAAGGTGAGGAAAGAAGTAGAAAGATAAAGAGAGGTTAGAGAGGATAAAGAAAAGTTGAGAAAAGAAGTCGAAAGATAAAGAGAGGTTAGAGAGGATAAATGAAAAGGAGAGGAAAGAAGTAGAAAGATAAATAGAGGTTAGAGAGGATAAATAAAAAGGTGAGGAAAGAAGCAGAAAGATAAAGAGAGGTTAGAGAGGATGAGTGAAAAGGTGAGAAAAGAAGTAGAAAGATAAAGAGAGGTTAGAGAGGATAAATGAAAAGTTGAGAAAAGAAGTCGAAAGATAAAGAGAGTTTAGAGAAGATGAATGAAAAGTTGAGAAAAGAAGTAGAAAAATAAAGAGAGGTTAGAGAGGATGAGTGAAAAAGTAAGAAAAGAAGTAGAAGGATAAAGAGAGGTTAGAGAGGATAAATGAAAAGGTGAAAAACAGAAGTAGATAGAAAAAGAGAGGTTAGAGAGTATAAAGAAATGTTGAGAAAAGAAGAAGAAAGATAAAGAGAGGTTAGAGAGGATGAGTGAAAAGGTGAGAAAAGAAGTAGAAAGATAAAGAGGGGTTAGAGAGGATGAGTGAAAGGTTGAGAAAAGCAGAAACATAAAGAGAGGTTAGAGAGGATAAAGGAAAAGGTGAGGAAAGGAGTAGAAAGATCAAGAGAGGTTAGAGAGGATAAATGAAAAGGTGAGGAAAGAAGCCGAAAGATAAAGAGAGGTTAGAGAGGATAAAGGAAAAGGTGAGGAAAGGAGTAGAAAGATCAAGAGAGGTTAGAGAGGATAAATGAAAAGGTGAGGAAAGAAGCCTTAAGATAAAGAGAGGTTTGAGAGGATAAGTGAAAAGTTGAGAAAAGAAGAAGAAAGATAAAGAGAGGTTAGAGAGGATGAGTGAAAAGGTAAGAAAAGAAGTAGAAAGATAAAGAGAGGTTAGAGAGGATAAATGAAAAGGTGAGGAAAGAAGCCAAAAGATAAAGAGAGGTTAGAGAGGATGAGTGAAAAGCTGAGAAAAGAATGAGAAAGATAAAGAGAGGTTAGAGAGGTGAGTGAAAAGGTGAGAAAAGAAGTAGAAAGATAAAGAGTTTAGAGAGGGTAAATGAAAAGTTGAGAAAAGAAGTAGAAAGATAAAGAGAGGTAAGAGAGGATGAGTGAAAAGGTGAGAAAAGAAGTAGAAAGTAAAGAGAGGTTAGAGAGGATAAATGAAAAGGTGAGGAAGAAGCCAAAAGATAAATAGTGGTTAGAGAGGATGTGTTAAAAGGTGAGAAAAGAAGTAGAAAGATAAAGAGAGGTTAGAGAGGATAAATGAAAAGTTGAGAAAAGAAGTAGAAAGATAAAGAGAGGTAAGAGAGGATGAGTGAAAAGGTGAGGAAAGAAGTAGAAAGATCAAGAGAGGTTAGAGAAGATAAATAAAAATGTGAGGAAAGAAGCCAAAAGATAAAGAGAGGTTAGAGAGGATGAGTGAAAAGTTGAGAAAAGAAGTCGAAAGATAAGAAGAGGTTAGAGAGGATGAGTGAAAAGGTGAGAAAAGAAGTAGAAAGATAAAGAGAGGTTAGAGAGGATGAGTGAAAAGTTGAGAAAAGAAGCAGAATGATAAAGAGAGGTTAGAGAGGATGAGTGAAAAGTTGAGAAAAGAAGTCGAAAGATAAAGAGAGGTTAGAGAGGATGAGTGAAAAGGTGAGCAAAGAAGTAGAAGATAAAGAGAGTTTAGAGAGGATGAGTGAAAAGGTGAGAAAAGAAGTAGAAAGATAAAGAGAGGTTAGAGAGGATGAGTGAAAAGGTGAGGAAAGAAGCCAAAAGATAAGGAGAGGTTAGAGAGGATAAATGAAAAGTTGAGAAAAGAAGCAGAAAGATAAAGAGAGGATAGAGAGGATTCATGAAAAGTTGAGAAAAGAAGTTGAAAGATAAAGAGAGGTTAGAGAGGATGAGTGAAAAGGTGAGAAAAGAAGTAGAAATATAAAGAGAGGTTAGAGAGGATGAGTGAAAAGGTGAGAAAAGAAGTAGAAAGATAAAGAGAGGTTAGATAGGATAAATGAAAAGGTGAGAAAAGAAACAGAAAGATAAAGAGAGGTTAGAGAGGATAAATGAAAAGGTGAGAAAAGAAGCAGAAAGATAAAGAGAGGTTAGAGAGGATGAGAGAAAAGTTGAGAAAAGAAGCAGAAAGTTAAAGAGAGGTTAGAGAGGATGAGTGAAAAGGTGAGAAAAGAAGTAGAAAGAAAAAGAGAGGTTAGTGAGGATAAAGAAAAGTTGAGAAAAGAAGAAGAAAGATAAAGAGAGGTTAGAGAGGATGAGTGAAAGGTTGAGAGGATGAGTGAAAGGTTGAGAAAAGAAGTAGAAAGATAAAGAGAGGTTAGAGAGGATGAGAGAAAAGTTGAGAAAAGAAGCAGAAAGATAAAGAGAGGTTAGAGAGGATGAGTGAAAAGGTGAGAAAAGAAGTAGAAAGATAAAGAGAGGTTAGAGAGGATAAATGAAAAGGTGAAAAAAGACGTAGAAAGAAAAAGAGAGGTTAGAGAGGATAAAGAAAAGTTGAGAAAAGAAGAAGAAAGATAAAGAGAGGTTAGAGAGGATAAATACAAAGGTGAAAAAAGAAGTAGAAAGAAAAAGCGAGGTTAGAGAGGATAAAGAAAAGTTGAGAAAAGAAGTAGAAAGATAAAGAGAGGTTAGAGAGGATAAGTGAAAAGGTGAGAAAAGAAGTAGAAAGATAAAGAGAGGTTAGAGAGGATGAGTGAAAAGGTGAGGAAAGAAGCCAAAAGATAAAGAGAGGTTAGAGAGGATAAATGAAAAGGTGAGAAAAGAAGTAGAAAGATAAAGAGAGGTTAGAGAGGATGAGTGAAAAGGTGAGGAAAGAAGCCAAAAGATAAAGAGAGGTTAGAGAGGATAAGTGAAAAGGTGAGAAAAGAAGTAGAAAGATAAAGAGAGGTTAGAGAGGATGAGTGAAAAGGTGAGGAAAGAAGCCAAAAGATAAAGAGAGTTTAGAGAGGATAAGTGAAAAGGTGAGAAAAGAAGTAGAAAGATAAAGAGAGGTTAGAGAGGATGAGTGAAAAGGTGAGGAAAGAAGCCAAAAGATAAAGAGAGGTTAGAGAGGATAAGTGAAAAGGTGAGAAAAGAAGTAGAAAGATAAAGAGAGGTTAGAGAGGATGAGTGAAAAGGTGAGAAAAGAAGTAGAAAGATAAAGAGAGGTTAGAGAGGATAAATGAAAAGGTTAAAAAAGAAGTAGAAAGAAAAAGAGAGGTTAGAGAGGATAAAGAAAAGTTGAGAAAAGAAGCAGAAAGATAAAGAGAGGTTAGAGAGGATAAATAAAAAGGTGAAAAAAGAAGTAGAAAGAAAAAGCGAGGTTAGAGAGGATAAAGAAAAGTTGAGAAAAGAAGTAGAAAGATAAAGAGAGGTTAGAGAGGATAAGTGAAAAGGTGAGAAAAGAAGTAGAAAGATAAAGAGAGGTTAGAGACGATGAGTGAAAAGGTGAGGAAAGAAGCCAAAAGATAAAGAGAGGTTAGAGAGGATAATTGAAAAGGTGAGAAAAGAAGTAGAAAGATAAAGAGAGGTTAGAGAGGATGAGTGAAAAGGTGAGGAAAGAAGCCAAAAGATAAAGAGAGGTTAGAGAGGATAAATGAAAAGGTGAAAAAAGAAGTAGAAAGAAAAAGCTAGGTTAGAGAGGATAAAGAAAAGTTGAGAAAAGAAGTAGAAAGATAAAGAGAGGTTAGAGAGGATAAGTGAAAAGGTGAGAAAAGAAGTAGAAAGATAAATAGAGGTTAGAGAGGATAAGTGAAAAGGTGAGAATTATAAAAATACCAAATTGCATAATTGATATATATATATATATATTTCTCTATCTGCCTTTTTTTTTTTCTTTTCCTTTCCTTTCTCTTTTATTTTACACGAGAAACATATTCTCTAATCTCTCCTTTTCTTCTTTCTGCCACTTTATCTTCCATTTTCTGAGCACATTTGGCAGGGGGCTGTAGAATACATCTTTGCAGAGGGGTAAGACTTCCTGAACAAATATCCTGGATATGATATTAAATAATCTGATCATGAGGCTCTAGTCTTGGAGCTTTGAGGGTTGTGGGTACCCCTTCATTGCCATTGCTCCTAAGTCCACTCTTGCCCAGAGTGGTAGTACCTGATAGGGTCCTATCTACAGGTCAAATAGAACTGATTGACATTTAAACTGTGTGCAAACAAATGACTTATGCTAAATTGAATTATTAGAAATAGAACTGTGTGTAAACAAATTTCTAATGCTTAATTTAATTGTCAGTCAAACATAGCAATACTTGGAACCAATTAACTGTGCACAAACAAATGATTATTATTGAATCGAATTATTAGTGTCAGCAATAATTGAATCCATTTAACGGTGTAGAAACAATAGCAATCCTAGTGTGCAAACAAATTAGTTCTGATTTTAAAATGAAATCACCTACAAACTATATACTTACAAAGTATTTGTATTAGATAGAAATGCTTGAAACCATTTAACTGTGTGCAAAAAAAAAAGAACTCAGTCTCATTTAAAAATGTTGTCTACAAAATGTATTGGTTGGTTGGTTTTTAGAGCATATCAACCTTTGTAGGCTATTTAATGCCAAATCCATTTTTATGCATATAATCAGTTCTATTTCAAACAATTCAGTTTAGCATGAGTACACAGTTTAATTGTCAAAATAGTTTCTATTTCAAGCCACTCAGTTAATTCATACAGTTCTAATTTAGTTTAGTGTAGAGATTTTATTTACACAGAAATAAATGTCAGAACAGTTCTATATTAAACAAATCAGTTTAGTGTAAGTACAGTTTCAATGTCAAAAAACAGTTCCATTTCAGATAATTCAGTTTAGCATAAGAACGCAGTTTAAATATCATTATGGTTTGATTGTCAAAAACATTTCTATTTCAAGCTATTCAGTTTAGCATAAGTATACCGTTAATTCTATTTAACCCATAGATAGGGCCCTATCAGGTGCAACCATTCTGGGCCAGAGTGAACCTGGGAGAAATGGCAATGAAGGGGTACTCCGCATTCCCCAAAGCCCTAGCATCACTGGAACCTCAACATCAGATTGTTTAGTATCATTTCCAGGACACTCATAGCGGGGGGTCTTACCCATCTACAGAGGTGCAGTTGGTGTATTCTACGGCCCCAGCCGACTGGGCAACAAAAAATTTGTTTACAAAACATATTTAATATATATGTATGAAGAGGGTTTGACATTAAATAACCTACAATGGTTGATATGCCATAAGACCCAACTAAACCTAACCAAATCTCTTTTGCCTTTTTCTGTCTTTATGTCCCTTTCCTCTCCTATACGTGTGTACAAACAAATGAGCTCTTGCTCATTTGAAAATAAAGTTAACTACAAAGTATTTGCTTACAAATCATATATAAATATACATGTGTGTACATGGTATATATATATATATATAAACAGTATTTGGCATTACTTGACCCATAAGGGTTGATATGGCAAAAAACTCAACTAAACCAAACCTTTCTCTCCTTTTCATTTATTTCTCTTTTCCTTCACATTTTCCTTCCTTTCTGCTTCTTTTCTCACCTTTTCACTCATCCTCTCTAACCTCTCTTTATCTTTTGGCTTCTTTTCTCACCTTTTCATTTATCCTCTCTAACCTCTCTTTATCATTCTACTTCTTTTCTCACCTTTTCATTTATCCTCTCTAACCTCTCTTTATCTTTCTGCTTCTTTTCTCAACTTTTCATTTATCCTATCAAACCTCTCTTTACCTTTTTACTTCTTTTCTCAACTTTTCATTTATCTACTCTAACCTCTTTTTATCTTTCTACTTCTTTTCTCACCTTTTCACTTATCCTCTCTAACCTCTCTTTATCTTTCTTCTTCTTTTCTCACCTTTTCACTCATCCTCTCTTACCTATTTTTATCTTTCTACTTCTTTTCTCAACTTTTCATTTATCCTCTCTAACCTCTCTTTATCTTTCTACTTCTTTTCTCACCTTTTCACTCATCCTCTCTAACCTCTCTTTATCTTTCTACTTCTTTTCTCACCTTTTCATTTATCCTCTCTAACCTCTCTTTATCTTTCTACTTCTTTTCTCACCTTTTCACTCATCCTCTCTAACCTCTCTTTATCTTTCTACTTCTTTTCTCACCTTTTCACTCATCCTCTCTAACCTCTCTTTATCTTTTTTTTTCTTTTCTCAACTTTTCACTCATCCTCTCTAACCTCTCTTTATCTTTCTGCTGCTTTTCTCAACTTTGCATTTATCCTCTCTAACCTCTCTTTATCATTGTACTTCTTTTCTCACCTTTTCACTCATCCTCTCTAACCTCTCTTTACCTTTTTACTTCTTTTCTCACCTTTTCATTTATCTTCTCTAACCTCTCTTTATCTTTCTACTTCTTTTCTCACCTTTTCACTCATCCTCTCTAACCTCTCTTTATCTTTCTGCTTCTTTTCTCAACTTTTCACTCATCCTCTCTAACCTCTCTTTATCTTTCTACTTCTTTTCTCACCTTTTCATTTATCCTCTCTAACCTCTCTTTATATTTCTACTTCTTTTCTCACCTGTTCATTCATCCTCTCTAACCTCTCTTTATCTTTCTACTTCTTTTCTCACCTTTTCACTCATCCTCTCTAACCTCTCTTTATCTTTTTTTTTCTTTTCTCAACTTTTCACTCATCCTCTCTAACCTCTCTGTATCTTTCTACTTCTTTTCTCACCTTTTCATTTATCCTCTCTAACCTCTCTTTATATTTCTACTTCTTTTCTCACCTGTTCATTCATCCTCTCTAACCTCTCTTTATCTTTCTACTTCTTTTCTCACCTTTTCATTTATCCTCTCTAACCTCTCTTTATCTTTCTACTTCTTTTCTCACCTTTTCACTCATCCTCTCTAACCTCTCTTTATCTTTCTACTTCTTTTCTCAACTTTTCACTCATCCTCTTTAACCTCTCTTTATCTTTTTACTTCTTTTCTCAACTTTTCACTCATACTCACTAACCTCTCTTTATCTTTTTACTTCTTTTCTAAACTTTTCACTCATCCTCTCTAACCTCTCTTTATCTTTCTACTTCTTTTCTCACCTTTTCACTCATCCTCTCTAACCTCTCTTTATCTTTTGGCTTCTTTTCTCACCTTTTCATTTATCCTCTCTAACCTCTCTTTATCTTTTTACTTCTTTTCTCAACTTTTCACTCATCCTCTCTAACCTCTCTTTATCTTTTGGCTTCTTTCCTCACCTTTTCATTTATCCTCTCTAACCTCTCTTTATCTTTCTACTTCTTTCCTCAACTTTTCATTTATCCTCTCTAACCTCTCTTTATCTTTCTACTTCTTTTCTCACCTTTTCATTTATCCTCTCTAACCTCTCTTTATCTTTCTACTTCTTTTCTCACCTTTTCATTTATCCTCTCTAACCTCTCTTTATCTTTCTACTTCTTTCCTCACCTTTTCATTTATCCTCTCTAACCTCTCTTTATCTTTTTACTTCTTTTCTCACCTTTTCACTCATCCTCTCTAACCTCTCTTTATCTTTCTACTTCTTTTCTCACCTTTTCACTCATCCTCTCTAACCTCTCTTTATCTTTCTGCTTCTTTTCTCAACTTTTCATTTATCCTCTCTAACCTCTCTTTATCTTTGTACTTCTTTCCACACCTTTTCATATATCCTCTTTAACCTCTCTTTATCTTTCTGCTTCTTTCCTCACCTTTTCATTTATCCTCTCTAACCTCTCTTTATCTTTCTACTTCTTTCCTCACCTTTTCATTTATGCTCTCTAACCTCTCTTTATCTTTCTGCTTCTTTCCTCACCTTTTCATTTATCCTCTCTAACCTCTCTTTATCTTTCTACTTCTTTTCTCACCTTTTCACTCATCCTCTCTAACCTCTCTTTATCATTCTGCTTCTTTTCTCACCTTTTCATTTATCCTCTCTAACCTCTCTTTATCTTTCGACTTCTTTTCTCAACTTTTCTTTATCCTCTCTAACCTCTCTTTATCTTTCTACTTCTTTTCTCACCTTTTCACTCATCCTCTCTAACCTCTCTTGATCTTTCTACTTCTTTTCTCACCTTTTCACTCATCCTCTCTAACCTCTCTTTATCATTCTGCTTCTTTTCTCACCTTTTCATTTATCCTCTCTAACCTCTCTTTATCTTTCGACTTCTTTTCTCACCTTTTCATTTATCCTCTCTAACCTCTCTTTATCATTATGCTTCTTTTCTCACCTTTTCATTTATCCTCTCTAACCTCTCTTTACCTTTTTACTTCTTTTCTCAACTTTTCACTCATCCTCTCTAACCTCTCTTTATCTTTCTACTTCTTTTTTCTCACCTTTTCACTCATCCTCTTTAACCTCTCTTTATCTTTCTGCTTCTTTTCTCACCTTTTCATTTATCCTCTCTAACCTCTCTTTATCTTTCTACTTCTTTTCTCACCTTTTAACTCATCCTCTCTAACCTCTCTTTATCTTTCGGCTTCTTTCCTCACCTTTTCATCTATCCTCTCTAACCTCTCTTGATCTTTCTACTCCTTTCCTCATGTTTTCCTTTATCCTCTCTAACCTCTCTTTATCTTTCTGCTTCTTTTCTCAACTTTTCATTTATCCTTTCTAACCTCTCTTTATCTTTCTTCTTCTTTTCACAACTTTTCATTTATCCTCTCTAACCTCTCTTTATCTTTCTACTTCTTTTTTCAACTTTTCATTTACCCTCTCTAACCTCTCTTTATCTTTCTACTTCTTTTCTCACCTTTTCATTTACCCTCTCTAACCTCTCTTTATCTTTCTAATTCTTTTCTCACCTTTTAACTCATCCTCTCTAAACTCTCTTTATCTTTTGGCTTCTTTCCTCACCTTTTCATGTATCCTCTCTAACCTCTCTTTATCTTTGTACTTCTTTTCTCACCTTTTCACTCATCCTCTCTAACCTCTCTTTATCTTTCTGCTTCTTTTCTCAACTTTTTACTCATCCTCTCTAACCTCTCTTTATCTTTCTGCTTCTTTTGTCACCTTTTCATTTATCCACTCTAACCTCTCTTTATCTTTTTGCTTGTTTTGTCACCTTTTTATTTATCATCTCTAACCTCTCTTTATCTTTTTTCTTCTTTTCTCAAATTTTCACTCATCCTCTCTAACCTCTCTTTATCTTTCTACTTCTTTTTTCTCACCTTTTCACTCATCCTCTTTAACCTCTCTTTATCTTTCTGCTTCTTTTCTCACCTTTTCATTTATCCTCTCTAACCTCTCTTTATCTTTCGGCTTCTTTCCTCACCTTTTCATCTATCCTCTCTAACCTCTCTTGATCTTTCTACTCCTTTCCTCACGTTTTCCTTTATCCTCTCTAACCTCTCTTTATCTTTCTGCTTCTTTTCTCAACTTTTCATTTATCCTTTCTAACCTCTCTTTATCTTTTTTCTTCTTTTCTCAACTTTTCATTTATCCTCTCTAACCTCTCTTTATCTTTCTACTTCTTTTTTCAACTTTTCATTTACCCTCTCTAACCTCTCTTTATCTTTCTACTTCTTTTCTCACCTTTTCTTTTACCCTCTCTAACCTCTCTTTATCTTTCTAATTCTTTTCTCACCTTTTAACTCATCCTCTCTAAACTCTCTTTATCTTTTGGCTTCTTTCCTCACCTTTTCATGTATCCTCTCTAACCTCTCTTTATCTTTGTACTTCTTTTCTCACCTTTTCACTCATCCTCTCTAACCTCTCTTTATCTTTCTGCTGCTTTTCTCAACTTTTCTTTATCTTCTCTAAGTTAAAGTAAAGTTAGCGACCATAGTCGAGGGTGACCCGAAGGCTCCCTTTTCGATAGCTACTACACCAAGGTGTAGGGGAGGGCGCTACTCCTTTCCCAGGATTGCTCCACTTTACCCTTGAACCGTACCTTATAATGCTGAGTGTTAAGCAAGGTGGTATCAAGTTCCATTTTTAAAGTCTTTGGTATGACTCGACCTGGGATTGAACCCAGGTCTCCCGGGCCATTGGCGAACACTCTAACCGCTGGGCCAATTAGAGTGTTCGCCAATGGCCCGGGAGACCTGGGTTCAATCCCAGGTCGAGTCATACCAAAGACTTTAAAAATGGAACTTGATACCACCTTGCTTAACACTCAGCATTATAAGGTACGGTTCAAGGGTAAAGTGGAGCAATCCTGGGAATGGAGTAGCGCCCTCCCCTACACCTTGGTGTAGTAGCTATCGAAAAGGGAGCCTTCGGGTTACCCTCGACTATGGTCGCTAACTTTACTACTTATAATTAAAGAGTGCTCAATATCGGTGATAGAGTAGATTTAAGTTAGAATAATGTAGACAGTCAATAGAGCTTTGTGACTATCAGTTTCTCCTTATCTTAACTTTGATCTATTTATGCAATTTTATATTTGATCACAGGGTTTCAATGCTGTAAACTTGGGTAAAAAATAATACCTAATAATATCAGTTTTGGTTGTACATTTCATGAGAAATAATAAAATCCTGGTATCTTTGGTGTGGAAGTGCTCAATATCAGTGATCGAGCATATGCAAATCTAAGTTAGGAGAAATGAACAGTCACCTAGCACCATTAATTCTGTTTCTTCACTATCTTAACTTAGATCTATCTAACAGTATGTATTCCCAGAAGTCTTTGAAATACGAATAGCCATTAGCTTATTTGAAAATTACGAATAGCATAAAACAGTCTATCATAAGACAGCCTGACATATATATATATATATATATATATAGGAGGTTATTCTTTTGGAATCTTCCTCATTCATATATAAGTGAGAGGTAATCTTAGCATAAACCCTCCTTTTGTTACAGGGACTTGTTCATCACTGACAAGAATGCTTAGACAATGGTAGTGACAATGTAGAAAAAAGTGTTATATAGCTGAAAACCTGCTCTATCCAATAGTGATCCTCTCTCCCTCTATCAGCAGTAGTTTCTGCTGAAATAAATGAGAAGTATTACTTTTGGAGCACCTTGTATGTGTATATGGTTGGGGCAAAATAAATAGGGTAGTCAATGATATTACGCAATACATAACATCTTCATAACTCAACCCATTTATGCAAGTGGTTCACAACAGCTAAGTTAGCGATTCTCTGATTTACACGTTTACATGTATGTATTAATTGTCATTGACCTGGAGAGGAATGGGTTCTCCCAGACTATTCCAGCCAAAGACATGCCATATGGGTAACATCCCCATAATCAAACCAGGTTATAGGGTCAGAGAAAGATTTGTGTTCATATTTGTGTGTTCATGTCTATGTAGTCATATTTAATCTGTGAATGTTTTTCATTAAATTCGGTTCTGAACAGTAGCTTAATACTAATGAGTATAAAAAAAAAGGTCAGAGTACTTGTTAAAAACTTGGCCTTAATTGGGGAGAAAGAGAGAGTCCTTTAACGACTACCTTTTCTTCTAAAATTATAAAACAAAAACAAATCAAGCCTTATAGGTAAAGAACTGCATGAAATCATAAGTGACTAGGAAATATTAAAAAAACTAAAAAAAAACCCCCACATTATTTAATAAGTGTAAGCCACTTACTGTCAATGTTTGATATACATTTTTTTTTCTTCTTTAATTTTACATATAAAAAAAAAGCTTAGAAAAAGAGGTCTCACAATTAACAAAAAAACGTCTTTTTTTTTTCTTTTTTTTAATAAGGAAGCAGCTACTTTGAACAACGGTAATGGTAAGAGAGAACTAATCAAGATAGTAACTGAACAATTCAACCCAATCTTTTCAGATGGTTTTTATTTAACCAGCAAACATAAGCAATCACTGATATATGTGGGGCCTTCAATAAGTTTCCAGACTCTTTTTGTACAGGCGTAGACTTATGAAAATTTAGTATGTTATTGCTATACATCTTATGAGATGACTGACCAATTTTTATGATTTCAGGTTCAAATGGACAGCTACAGCAGCAATTGGAATACATCCTACTAAAGCCTGATTGTCACTGATGGTGAATTTCAAAAATGCAATCTGGAGGTGAGGACACTTTAGAAGAATGATATGCAATAAAATTCTGTTTTAAACTTGGAAAAAATGCCATCGAAACGTATGGAATGCTTCAGACTGCTTTTGGAGCATCTTGCATGAATCGAGCATCAGTTTTTGAGTGGCATAAGAGATTCAAGGAAGGCACGGAGTCTGTGAGGGATGATGAGAGGTGTGGGAGGAGTAAGGAAGTCAATACATCAGAGTTGATTAGCCAAAGGGTTAGGGTTAAGGTTACTATGTTGAGGTTTTAAGGGAGTTTGGGAAGAGATTCCGTCGGAGGAGGCCAGCACTCTTCAAATCGGGTCAGTGGCATTTCCACCAGGACAATCCACAACTTCATCCTTGTCACAGACTATTTGAGCAAGATGGGCATCAAGACAGTTCCTCAGCCTCCCTATTGTCCAGACCTTGCTCCCTGTGACTTTTAGTTATTCCCTAAGCTCAGAGGCTGTCGTTATGAGATAATTGAGGAGATGAAAGAGGCTGTAATGAAGGTCATTGACACACTCACACAAGAGGACTTCCATGGGAACTTCCAGAAGTTGTTAGAATGCATTGCAGCTGTAGGAGATTACTTCAAAGGGGACTAGAGTTTCATGTGTGTACTATCAATAAAAGTGCCCATACAAAAAAAGTCTGGAAACTTATTTAATGATCCTCATGTCTATGGAAACCAGAAGAAAATAATGAAGTAAATATTATGCTGTTTTTCTTACATCAGATAAGTTTGTTTTTTAAAAAGTACTTAAAAAAGAAAGATTTTTAAAATAAATCCCACTTGGATTTAATCTTTTCTTAGTGTAACTGAATAACTACCACTAACAATTTCTTGAAGCAGAGGAGATTGTGATGAACATTCTTTTCCCCCCTCTGCCTTTCATTGTAAAATGGACTGCTCATACTTATAAGTCCTGTTTATATTAACTACTCATATATACTGAATAAAGCCTAAATAAGGTTTCTATGCTTCATGTCTATTATTCATTAAATTTTTATTTCCCTTCTCTCAATTTTTTTTTCTTTTTGTCAAAAAAGGACCATACATTGGGTAAGTAATCTAAGGAAGTAGCTCTACTACTGCTACTTTGTAGGGTGCTGCTTCCTGGATTTGTTCAAAAACAGTATGCAGTATTTTGGGGTAGTTCTCATTTAGCTTTTTCTCCAGGCATTTCAGTAGAGTCCATCTGGTGCAACTATACAGTAGTACTGACACGGTTTTTGTTTTGAAGAATTCCTTTTTTTTGTGGGGGTGGGGAGGCTGCTGGAGAAGTAAGGACAAACTCATAAGTGACATTCTCTTATTCAAACTCGTAAAGCATAAGTTACTGAATTAGACTACATTGCACATTTGTCGGTGCAGCTTTCCAGTCACACAGAGTGAAGGAATGCACAACATGCCAACACACCTACTACCTTGATACTACCAATCACAGCTTTAACTGCTTCGATCATAAGATACATGCACCACAAACTAGTGCACACCACAATATAGCAAAACTTTTGAATCAGTTGAGTATTTTGTTTTAGCAAAAGTAAGTGTCCTTAAGTGAGGGTGACCTGAAGGTTCCCTTTTCAATAGCTACCACACCGAGGTGTAGGGGAGGGCGCAACTCCTTTCTCCATTTTACCCTTGATCCTTACCTTATGATAATGAGAGTTAAGCAAGGAGGGATCAAGTACTATTTTTTGAGTCTTTTGTATGACTCGACCTGGGATTGGACCCTAGTCTCCTGGGCCATTGGCGAACACTCTAACCACTAGGCCAATGGACTGGTTAGCAAAAGAGAACAAAACAATTTACAAATCAAAAAAGAACGAGAAAAATCTAAGAATTTATTTTTTTGCTTGACAAATGAATTCCAAATTCTTATTGATTTTAGAGTTATTGTTTTTTTTCTGCATATTATTCCCTTTGTATGTACTGTCATTTATACATTCTTTGTTTTTTTTTTATTTATGTGGTTATCATATTTACCCAACCCCTCCGCTTGGGCAGGATATGACACAAGGTCAGTTTTTAAGTGGAGTTTAACAGGTTTGAATTCAGAGTTTTCCTTCTCCTAGACTAGTTGCCTCACCAAGGCTGAAGAACCTAGTCTGCCCTACTATTTACCCATAGCTGGAGGGAGAATATTTGGATTCATACCTTTCCCAAGGGTATTAGCGCTGTGTGAAATGCAATCAGTCAGGTCCAGGATTTGAACTCGTGTCGCCGTGTCCACATCCTGCGACGAAAACCATTACACCACAGGCACCTCTTTATCTACGTGTTTATATCAGTTTATCAAACATTCCCTGCCTCACTATGACTGAATATATTTTTCATGGAGAAATATACAAATATATACAAGTACACTTATTAGAAATGTACTTTTCATGGTGAAATTTACATGTGTCATTGCTGTGTCCTTTGAAAAGATAATCAACAAATCTTATTATTATCAAACAACATGGCTGAATATTTTGTAGTATTTATACATTAAATATTTTTGTGGAGGAGGGCAATGCTCATTTCCACTAAAGGAATATTACATTCTTAGAAATTTTTTAAATCTAATTTAACTAGTAAACATGCAGGTTATGAAATAAAGAACAAAGTGTGCCTGTGAATATATATATATATTATTTTCCAATCTTTGAGTTGAGGTGCCGATATAGCAAACATCACATTTGCAAAAATACCTTTTTTTTTTTTGGTCATGTTTCTTCTGGGAAACACTTTGACTGAAGAGACATGACCAAAAAAGAGTACTTTTTTCAAATGTGATGTTCGCTATATTGGCCACATTACCCAAAGATTGGAGAATTGAATGATTCAACATGTGCTCCCTGCTATCTGATATATATTATATCTTTCTCTCTCTCAACACATATATATATATATATATATAAATTCTTTTCTAAACAAGCAGATGAGAAAATAGAGAATAAAGGTGTAAAATGTACCCTCTTCTCTCTCTCTCTCTCTCTCTCTCTCTCTCCTGATATATATATATATATATATATGTATATATATGGGCTGTTCAAAAAGTTCTAAGCCTCACACAGAATAAAGAATCATAGTTGAACATTTTTGTAGTGGCAACACTCTACCACTTTAAGAAAAATAAGAATTAGAAAACCTCATTTAGATTTTTATCTTAATTTCTGTGCAGGTAAGGCCAATACAAAGGTGAGAAGTGTATGACATATCTAAAATCTGGGTTAGTGTCCAAACTTTTTGATCAATCCTTATATATATATATATATATATAGTTGTGTGTGTGTACTTATACCAAGTTCTCTATCTCAGCTTGTTCCTAAGTTTTAATTAATCAGTTTGTTGATAGATGTACAACACCCTGCACCCTAATTAGTAAAATAGCACTTATTTTATATTAGTCGAGGGTGACCCGAAGGCTCCCTTTTTAATTGCTACCACACCAAGGTGTAGGGGAGAGTGCTACTCCATTCCCTGGATTATAATGCTGAGTGTTGAGCAAGGCAGTATCAAGTACCATTTTTTATGTCAACCTGGGCTTGAACCCTGGTCTCTAGGACCATTGGCGAACACTCTACTCATTAGGCTAATAACCAATATTAATCTTTTAACATATTCTCATTCATTGTCAATGCACTTAATTCAACACTTCTCTATTAATC
Organism: Sepioteuthis lessoniana; assembly: GCA_963585895.1. NCBI lineage: Eukaryota > Metazoa > Mollusca > Cephalopoda > Myopsida > Loliginidae > Sepioteuthis > Sepioteuthis lessoniana. The sequence continues at coordinate 60,480,644 of OY757905.1, read as the reverse complement.
ATATAGATCAAATATGATAAAGAGAAATTTCAGACCTGTTTTGTAATTAAAACTGTCTTATTGGGTAACTTAATAAGTAAATGAAAAAAAGAATGAATATCCGTAATTCCACATCATCAAGGTGTGCTGACAGCATGGATTCCCTTGAATTTCTCTCTCTATCCATCCCTAATGGTAAGTCCTCTAAACGACATCTACTGTCCACACAAAGCTGATGAATGTAAGTTTTTGTTGATTGGCCAACATTGGGGTCTCCATGCGTTGGAGTCCATAGGAAAAAGTGTGCTTATAACAATGTTCTTAGTGCTCGGCATGTCTTGGATGTTTTGTAAGATACAAGGTATGGAGGCTATGCAGATGATCTAGAACTTCTTACTGTAGAATATTAGTTAACTCAATCGAGTATCTAGAAAAAGAGAGACCCCCCTCAGTAATTCTGTTGAGGATAAAATAGATGAATGGATACCACTCATGCAAATGAGTTGGATAGGTCCATTCTCGTGAAGTGAGCCAATCCACATGCTGTGCGCATGCTGCTCATGCACTCTTTAATAAAAGAGGTGAGCTTTAGCTGGCTAGCTTTTCAAGGAGCCAGCCATGTTACTATTGGCTTGAAGGTGAGTGCTATTCATTGATGTTCTATATCTCCCCCTCCCCCCATGGGCAATGGTCTTTCGGGGGGGGATAAGTTCTTTCAATCCTGGTTTGTTGTGTGGGAGCAGACGGGATAAAGCTCGAGCGGGTTTGGCCTGCGTTGTCACCGTTGGCTGGTTGGTACTGTTCGGTGGCAGGGGTGGCTGTGGTGCATTTTCACTGTCTGTGGTTTGCAGTGCCGGTGTTTTGCTTTCATCATCCCTTTCTAGTATTGATGTTCCATTGGAAGGACTTAGAATTGGATGTGGGGTTACCGGGGTTCCGAGTTTCCTGAGGAATCTGCGGTTCCGCAAGGTTATCCTCCCTGATCCGTCAACTCTGATCCGGTATTGGTTGTGAGGGAGAGTTTCAATGATCTGGCCTGTTGTATTCCACCGATTGTTGTTTGTGCACTGGATAGACACCATTTGCCCCTTTAAGAGTGGGCGTAGTGTGTGGGCGGTGCGGTTGTATTTTTCTATGAGCCGGGCATTGCGCTGAGATAGGCTTTTTTCACGGTTTCGAGCCGCGGTTATCCATTCTGCATGTGGTTTGCATAATGTTGGGTGGGATGGCACAAAGTCACGCAGTCGGCGGTGGAGCAACAATTGGGCCGGGGACAAACCGATGTTTTGGATAGGCGTATTTCGATATTGCAGAACGGCTCTGGCTGCCCTGTCGTTGTCCAAGGACCCCTGGGGTCCTGTGTTTCCAATTATTATTCTTTTGGCTGTTTTGACAGCCAGTTCTGCCCGACCATTTGACTGAGGGTAGGCAGCAGACGACAGTCTGTGCTTTACGGCCCAGTCCTTTAGGAACTGTGTGAACGTGGAAGACTTGAAGGGTGGTCCACCATCACTGCTTAGTTCTTCAGGGGCTCCGTATGTCTGGAAGATGTCTCGGCAGATAGAGATTAGGCTCGATGCATTAGCTTGCCCTTGATTCAAGTGGTGTATAATGAGCCAGCCAGTTAGCCTGTCAGCACATGCAAGGTATGTTTGCCCCCCCGCATGGAATAGATCCAATACTATTTGTTGAAACGGCCAATCGGGTGATACCGTTAAGGTGATGGGCTCCCTTGGTTGACTAGGGGCGATCCTTGAGCATTCTGTGCAGTTGGCTCTGGTAGTGCGAATTGAGGCATTCATCCCAGGCCAGTAGACTGATTCATTTGCACGGGCCCTCATGCCGACCTCACCCTGATGGGCTGAATGTAGGCTGCGGAGGATCTTTGTGCGCTGTGAAGTGGGGATTATGATTCTTTGATCCAACAGTGCTAGGTTGTTGTCAACACTGAGGCGGTGCCTCACTTCCCAGTATTCACGGATCCCTGGTGCTGTGAGAATGCGTGTTCTATACTTACAAATACACCTGCTCAAGCTAAATCCCAGCAGCACAACCTGAAGCTGGAAGCAGAAGGCATAGGTCTCTATGCAAAGTCAGGTAAGACAGAATTCATGTTTTAATCAAGATGGTGCCATCTCCTTGTTAAATGGTAAGCCACTGAAATTAGTAAACAAGTTTGTATATCACGGTAACAATATCTCATTGACTGAAAGTGATGTCTACATATTTCTATTTAAAGTATAGATTCTACTTAATAATATGTCTGTAAACTTATTGTTATTAGTTGAATTCTAATCTGAAATTAGGCTATAGACATATTGATGTACATGTGTAATGGTTATGGAAATTCAACTGATTTTCACTGTACAAAAATGTGTTCATTTTGTGCTAAAAATAAGTGTCAGAAGCTGTAATATTTGTACAGGTATTTTTGAATTTATCAACCAATCAGTGCATTCATTGTAATTTTTAAAATTCAAGATATTTCACAAACAATAATATTTGACTTGCTGCAAAAAATTTGAAGGATTAAAATCCCAAAATAATTCAAGAAATTTTTTCTCTCCAAGAATATTAAACATACAATTTTTAGCCCATTGTATTTATAGATAAATCATCAAAAATTTTATCTAATTTTGAGCCTTCCTAAAATGTTTGAATAAGCCAAGAAAGTATAAATTATGTTATACTTACTCAACCTATCGATTTATTTCTTCTGAGTGAAGATTTACATTCTTTTCTTTTAAGAATGTATTTAATCTCAACTTTGTTTATTTTTTTCTGAACTGTTTACCTTTTTATTGCATTAAAATATTCATTTGTCCGCTGCTGTTAAAAATTTGAGCTGCTAGTGCATATACATTAAGGCATAAATACATTTCTCTCTCCACATAATGATACTCTCATAGAAATATTTTTTACACACACAAAATATATCCCTTTATTTAATGCTAACAATTACTGCTATACTTCATTCCCAAAATCTTAAGCATTATCAATTTGATATAGCTATACCCTGACTAATATTATCTTTGCTTATAAGAAAAGATCTTGTACTTTTACTTTTCAGCAAACTTTTCATTCATTTTAAAGAAATAAAATTTATAAATTTGTAGATGAGAGTTTTATTCAATCGTTTTACCCCTTTTCCCACTACACAGGGTGTTTCAAAAAAGATTGAAATCAACTTTTTTGACAACTTTTAGCTAAACTATTTAAATATTTCTGTAGCCCTAAAAACAACAGTTGTAGACAACTCAATTTGCTGAAATAGATTTCAAAGAGATTTTTGATTAATACTTGAACATAACATTGAAAACTTTCACAGTTAATGAAGATGCTCAGTCTGATCATGTGCAATCTCAGTTTCATCAGCCAAATATGATTTTGTCTGAGGATTTCCTAAGATGTAGTGGCTAACATGCTTCCTTGTAACATCATAGTGAGTGATTTCAAACTCCAGTCACACTATAATGTTCTCTTTTAAACTAATACCCTTCGGAAAAGTATGAACTCTCTTATTCCCACTACTCAGCTATATATTAACTAGTATCACTACTATTCTTCAACAAGGATGGATTTGGTATCAAATCACCAAGGAAGGTTGATATACCATTAAAACAAAACAAAGCAAAAAAAAACATTTTGTCAACATGTTGGGAAATGAAGACTAGGGGAATTTCACATCAGATTTGTCTTACATGTATTTGTAAAATTTATATTTGAAATTTGTTCATTCTTGGAAAATGACAGAGTACAAAGGAATGGCTGTTCAAGTGAGGCTAGCACATGTCAACTGCTAAATAATGTTATCTCTGAGTACAGTACTGCTACTAGTCCAATATGGAGATAGTTTTGACATAATAGATATTGTCATAGAAATTGAGTTCAGTGAATAAAAATCCTATACAAGGCTGTTTGTATTTCACTTTGTGCTAATGCCCTTATGAATGGCATCAATACTTCTCCAACACAACCATAAGTAAATAGTTGAACAGACTGGGTTCTTTCACTATGATAAGGCAACCAATCTCAGAGAAGGAAAACTTTGAATTCAAACATACAGTACTCCACTTATTGACCTTGTGTCACATCCTGCCTGTAGTGAAAGAGGGGTAGATATATACATGCCTAATATTGGAGCATAATACTTACAAACATCTAAGTACTACAACTTTATTATTAGAATTCCATCCTTTATGAAATATATATATATATATATATATATATATATGAACGTACATATTCGCACATTTCATCTATTATTTTGCCTTATTCTTTGTTAATATAATATTGATATTTATTATAAATATCTCTTTTTAATATTTGAATTTTATATGTGATTGGTTCAGTATCTAAATTTTGGCTGCCCTAGCATCAAGAACAAACTGAAGATTCTTATCTTTTCAACAATTTAAGTCAATGCTAATTGATTGGCATAAAACAAATATTGACTAGCAACAAGTTCACATCAGAAAATGAAACTTTATACTTAGCAGCAGCAGCATTTCTTTCTTTGTGAAACATTCTTTATATAACTAGGAATATAAAAATAGTACAAAAGTTAAATACCTTGGAGACTCATGATTATTAGTAATGTTTACTGGTTGCGGCTCATTGGTCTAGCAGGTAGAGTGTTCGCCCATGATCCGGGAGACCAGGGTTCAATCCCAGGTCACGTCATACCAAAGAATTTAAAAATGGTACTTGATACCTCCTTGCTTGGAATTCAGCAATATAAGGTACATATCAAGGGTAAAGTGGAGCAATCAAGGGAAAGGAGTAGTGCCTTCCCCTACAACTCGGTGTAGTAGCTATTGAAAAGGGAGCCTTCTAGTTGCCCTCGACTACAGTCGCCAACTTTACTTTTTACTACTGGTTGTAGCATTGGACTGCAGACTGAGATGCCTTGCAGGATGTATATTATTAATCATAATAAGCGAATCTCTATCAATCTTTTTTTTTTATGACAGGTTCATTTTCTTCTAAACCAAAAATACCTAGATTCTTATTATTATAAGAATTTTACAAGCAAAATGGATATTATTAGGTATTATTTATTACCAAACTCATCATCAAAATCCGTAACCAAAAATATGAATAGGTAGCCGTCCAAAAATAAGTATCTCTCTCTGCTACTTGCGTAATGCAAAGCTCTTCATATGAATTAAGCACTCTGGTATCTGGTAGGGCAAAATGGAAACAAGCAAAAGCTACTACATAATGCCTTATAATTCCAGAGCTGACATATATCGACTGATGACTGAGTGGTATGATACTAAGTCTAACGTAAAGTTAGGCGGGTTTCAATCCAAACTTGAAGCATCCTGCATGTCTAGCCACACTGATGAGTTGTGATACAATGAAACAGTTTGTCTGTGGATGACAATATATATATATATATATATATATATATATATATATTTGCAATTTTATTTTTGGTTAGAAAGTTTCAGTACAGAGGATGATAACGAATAATACCAAATAATCCCTGTTTTGATTATCTTATGTTCCATTACAAATAGTATATATATATATATATATATATATATATATAAAAACAAAAAAAATTCCTGTATAAAATAAAATATAATGGGATAAAAACTTACAAGTTAGTGTCATGTGGTTGATCCTCAGCTAAGCTTGTATTGACACTGACTCACCTGAGGATTGGTTTAGTGAAACTCAGTTACAGGTAATTTTATCCTGTTTTATTCTATTCTATCATTGAAATATTGTGATATTGCTCTGCATATCTAGTGCACAGAGCACTGTATTTTACTAATTATAAAAACACATTTAGATTTTAATCAGAATTAAAAAAAAAAAAATATATATATATTGTTCAAACAGGCTTTGTTATAGACCATGGTGTATCTTTTTCTTATGATGTTCATGTTTAGATGTTCAAATCTTCTTGTTTCTTTTTGTATGTTAGGATCCAAATGGTAGAGAAAGTGTCCCATATTTACTCAAGAGTGTTTAACCATGTCTCTGGTCAACTATGGGTTTAGTTTTTTGTTTTTTTTCTATGAGTTTTATTTATTTGGAAGACATTTTTGGCCTATGTAATCATTAGACCAGCTTAGAACTCTCTTTATTAATAAATATAGCAAAGTACATCATTAATATTGATATATAGATATAGATATTGAGTTTTAAGATTCAAACATTAATTGTAAGTTTCAGGTTTTCATGATCATAAAGCGATAATGAAAAAGTTTTCATTATCTCCTGGTGATCATATAAATATGAAACAGACTGTTGCAACCAATATAAATGAATTTAAGCAATTAGTATACTACAAGTCCTGTGTTAGGTATTAAGCTCTGTTATTGAAATAACTGCCAGAAAACAACAAGTTATCCTTTATGTTTTCCAATATTATATATATATATATATATATATATATAGAGAGAGAGAGAGATATAAACAATGTGAATAAAGAAATCAACTGTACATGGTAACTCTCAGTTTCACCCTGTTTTGCAATCTGAAGATCGCAGAAAATGCCATTTCATTTTCTATGACAGCACTGTTGACGTATATATATAGATACACACTTTATTTTATTATGCTGATAATGAGCACCATTCCCCCATAAATGGCACAAACTTTATACATATCTGTAAGTATACACACACACATATATATATATATATATGCACATGCAATGTGCATAGCCGGCGATACTTATATATTTATTTTCTTGTTGCCATGCCAACAAGCAATCTATTTGGATTAAGTTACTAATATACTAAGCTGTTTTCCCAAAATCAAAATAAAAAAAAATATAACAATTTGGCAGTGGCCCTGTTTTTTAGAAAACAACTTCTGCTTGCTCAGCTAATATAAGGTCAAGTAGGGTGACAATAAAAAAAAAAAGAAAAAAAGAATGAAAACAAGGCCATTGTCAGAAAGTAATATTGTTGATTCAATGGTAAAATATTAAATGTTGACAAAAATTCATGGCTAAAGTGATAATATAAAAAAAAACACAAGAATTTTCCAAATATTAGATTGATTGATAGATATGAAGATAGATAGATAGATATGAAGTGAGTGGGGTTGATAGATATGAACAGTGTGAAATAGATAGATAGATATAAAGAAATTGAAATAGATAGATTAATATAAATAGATGACGTTAATAGATATGAAGTGACATAGATGGATTGATATAAACATTTCATAATTTATTGGAACTACTAAGTCATTTAAAAAGTTTTGCAGTATTTTGGTACTTGTTAGTATGTGCCACATCTATCACATGAACAAAACAGCTTAAGCTATGGAAGGTACACACTGTGGTTGGTAGTTTTGTGGTAGTTGGTGTGCTGTCACGTCGTGCATTGCTTCACTCTGTATGAAGTGAAAGCTGCTCGGATGAATGTGCAATACTGTCTAATTCAGGAACTTATGCTTTACAAGTTTGAACTGAGTCATAATGTGACAGAAACAGCCAAAAACATTTGTTGTGCAAAGGATAAAGGCATAGTTGATCACAGTACAATAAGTAGATACTTCAAGTAATTTTGTTTGGGTTGCAAGAATTTTGACAATCTGGCAAGATCAGATAGCATGGATTCCAATGTTGTGCTCCAAGCCCATAAAGAAAAATCTGGTTAGTAGTACGCAGAGAGTATCAGGCAAGCTTGGTATCTCTCAGTCCAGAGTGGTTCATCACCTTCATGACCTCAGCAAAAGTATCTAGAGTTGCCAAACTGTGTCTTACATTACCAAAATTTTACAAAATCTTTTGATTCACCCTAGTAGTCAGCCCAGTTGGCTGGGGCTGTAGAATACACTTACTGCATCTCTGCAGAGAAGTAAGACCCTCCCCAACAAGTGTCTGTGATATGACATTAAACTATCTAATGGTCAGGCCCAAATCCTGGAGCTTTAGGGAATGTGGAGTACCCCTTCATTGCCATTGGTCCAAGGTCCACTCTGGCTCGGAGTGCTAGCACCTGATAGGGTCTTATCTATGAGTCAGATAGAACTGTTTAACATTTAAACTGTGTGCAAACAAATGACTTGCATTAAGTTGAATTGTTAGAAATAGAAGTGTTTGATCATTTAAGTGTGAGTAAACAAATGACTGTCTAATTGAATTGTTAGTGATACATAGCAAAACCTGGAACCATTTTTACTGTGTGCAAATGAATGATAGATTGTTTGTTTGTTTGTTTGGGTTTTATGGCATATCAACTTTTTTAGGTTATTTAATGCCAAATCCATTTTTATACAAATAAACTGTACTATTTCAATAAATTCAGTTTAACATTAGTAAACAGTTTAACTGTCAAAAACATTTCTATTTCAAGCTATTCAGTTTAGTCAAACAGTTCTATTTCAAATAATTCAGTTTAGCATAAGAACAGTTCCAATGTCAAAAATAGTTCCATTTCAAATAATTCAGGTTAGCATACCAAAACTGTTCAATTTCAAAGAATTCAGTTTGGCGTATGTACGCAGTTTAAATGTCAAAACAGTCCTATTTCAAGCAATTCAGTTTAGCATAAGTACACATTTTAGTTCTATTTGATCCATAGATAGGACCCTATCAGGTGCTACCACTGCAGACCAGTGAATCTGGGATCAATGGCAATGAAGGGGTACTCTGCATTCTCCAAAGCTCCTGTATTACTGGAACCTCAGCGTCAGATTGTTTAGTGTCATATCTAGGACACTCATTAGCGGGGGTGGTTTTACCCTTCTGCAGAGATGCAGTCAGTGAACTCTATAGCCTCAGCCAACTGGGCCAGCAAATGAATGAGTAATGTTGAAAAGAATTATTAGTGTTTAATAGCAATACTTGAAACTCTTCAACCATGTGTCTAAATTGAAATATTGGTATGACATAGTATTTGAATGTGTGCAAATAAGTGAATAGAGTTCAATAGAATAATTAGTATTAATAGTGATACTTGTAACCATTTAACTGTGAGCAAATAAATGATGAATAATAAATAGAATTGTCTTAAGTAGAAATGTTTGAAACCATTTAACTGTGTGCAAGAAAAAAAAAAAGACCTCAGGCTCAATTAAAAATGTTCTGAACAAATATGTTTACAAATCATATATATCTAATATAAATGTACAAACAGGATTTGGCATTAAATAACCTATAATGATTGATATGCTATAAAACAAAACAACCAAACCCAAGTAGTATCTGAGATTTAAAAACAAGGGTCTTTCTATCTCAGTTTGCCACACCAAATTCGTTTTGTCACTGTCAAAAGCTTGACTCACTGTTCTCTTCATTTCGGTCTTCTTGTAATCTCCATTCCCTCTCATATGCAAATTAATGCGACAGGTATAAATAAGATATGTAAACTCGCGTTCATCTTTTCTTCTTATTCCTTTCCCTGACGATCAAAACAGACGCAATGTTGCTTCTGAGTAGTTTTATTCTATTTACTTTTACATTCTAGACTACACTTTTCTTCCCTTTTCCTCCCTGATCCCGTTACCAGACAGGCTAAACAGACGTGCGGTCATTTGTGTGAGTGATAATTTCTATTACAGTATCCTTATTTTTTGTTTTGATCACTACATTACGGCTATGCCTTTCTAGTATGCAAGAAATTTCGAATTTAAAGTTGATATTTTATGATTTATTTGAATCTTCCTCTGTATTTTTTTATTACTGTTTCAAATGGTGAAATTTTTGCTTCTACTCAGTTGTATGTCATATCCAATAATGTTCAAGGTGATTACTAGTTTTTAACTAAATTTTTCTTTCATATTATTTTTAGGTTTTTTACAGCAACATTCAAGTTTTTTTTACATTCTACAACTGTAAAATATTTATCAACCAAAACTCTAGGATGCAAGGTTAGTTCTTTAAGTGGAGAAAGGCTAGTTTAAATTCAGAGTTTTCCTTCTCTTAGACTGGTTGCCTTATGAACTCTAAAAAATTCATCTGCTTTATTATTTACTAATAGCTCGAGGGAGAACAGACAAGTTCATGTCTTTCCCCAGGACATTAGTGTGGAGAGAAACACAAACAGCTTTGTCCTGAATTTGAACTCAGGTTGTCGATTGCTTTTCCTTCAATGATATTTTGATTTGGTTGGGTTTTATTGCATATTAAACATTGTTGGTTATTTAATGCCAAATTCTGTTTATGCATAGCTCAATTTTTTTGGCACACAATTAAATGGTTTCAAGTATTGCTATCTAATATGAATAATCTTATTTACTATTAATCATTTGTTTGCACATGGTGAAGTGATTTCAAGTATTACTATTTAACACTAATTCTAGACAACACTATTTATTCATTCATTTGCACTCAGTCAAATGGTTCCAAGTTTTGTTAAGTACTACCAAAAATTTAATTTAAGCGCACAGTTATAAGCATTGCTATTTAACATTAATAATTCTATTTGGTATTACTCATTCTTTTGCATACAGTTAAATGGTTCCAAGTATTTCTATGTATCATTAACAATTCAATGTGCCTGTAGTGTAATGGTTATCGTCGCAGGATATGGACACGGCGATACGAGTTCAAATCCTGGACCTGACTGATTGCATTTCACATAGCACTAATACCCTTGGGAAAGGTATGAATCCAAATATTCTCCCTCCAGCTATGGGTAAATAGTAGGGCAGACTAGGTTCTTCAGCCTTGGTGGGGCAATTAGTCTAGGAGAAGGAAAACTCTGAATTCAAACCTGTTAAACTCCACTTAAAAACTGACCTTGTGTCATATACTGCCTGAACGGAGGGGTTGGTAAATATGATTAACAATTCAATTAAGCGTCAGTCATTTGTTTACTCACAGTTAAATGATCAAACAGTTCAATCTGGCATAAGTCATTTGTTTACACACAGTTTAAATGTCAAATAGTTTTATTTGACTCATTGATAGGACCCTGTCAGGTGCTACCAGTCTGGGTCAGAGTGGACCAGGGAGCAATAGTGATGAATGGGGTACTCCACATTCCCAAAATCTCCTCGACCAGAACCTCACCATTGGATAGTTTAATGTCATATCTAGGACATTTGTTTGGGGTTGATCTTACCCCAGTGCAAAGATACAGTTTCTGTATCAGCCAACTAGGCTGCTTACAATGATAGACATATCACTAAGTACACTACTCAATAAAATTAGTTCCTACAACCATTAAGTAATTTAGTATGGATTATGAATAAGAACATAGGCTTTAAAAAGATCAAATGGGTTCTCAAGAGTTTTTTTTTTAATTCTTTGTTCAATGTAAAGGCTCAAGTCATTATTTATAACAATAATTTGTCTGAAATTCTGAAATATTCTTTCTATTCCACCTAATATTTAGACTAGCAGCCTTATCTTTGTTTTTTTTTTCATCATAATATTTTCACTGTGGTACAAGACACTGAGTTCTTCAATTACAAAGTGCTACTGCAGTTGTATGGCCACTTTCCGCCAATCTTGGAAACCATCCAGGAAAGGGGAGCAAGACATGTTGCAGAAGTAAGGACAAACTCATAATCAATGTTCTCAAATGGACAGCCAGTGTTGGATGTTCAGTAAAAACTTACATTCATCAGCTCTGTGCAGAGACTGGATGCCATCTAGAGGACCTATCAAGTGTGATGGCCAATATGGTAAGAGAGAGTTAAAGGAATATGTGCTGTAGGTACATTTTGATGATGATGATGAAAGTTTATGGCATTTCTGAATCTTCCTGTAGGGCATACGAAAATCACAGATCCCAAACACTCAAGAGTGAAAAGGTGGCTATGGGGAACAATGCCAAAAGAGGTGATCTTTGAAATGAAGCTAAAACTTAAAAAAATGAAATAAAACAAAAGCAGACACTATTTATTATCACTGTTTAAGATCCGCTAAAATGAAAAAAAAAAATTTTTTACCTGATTTGGTTTGGTTGTTTAATGGCATATCAACCTTTGGGGGTTATTTAATACCAAAGCCATCTTTCTAGAAGAACAGCAGTGACGCTATTTAAGCCATTGCTGGGAGGATAAGGGGGTTCATAACTTTCCCAAGGGTATTTGTCTGAAAATAGCGAGAAGAGTTCAAACTCGCTTACTATGATTCTGCAATCCAGCACTTTAACCATTACACCATGAGGACACCCTGCTTTTTTGTTTTTTTACCAGAGACACAACATTGAAATAAACTTTTGTATTAGAGTACATTAAAGAAATTATTGATCTGAGTAATTGAATATGAGCAATACATCAAAATATGAATATATACAAGAACACCACTCTATATATCAAAATATACTCACATAAGAAAGAACACACAGACATACATGCTTATATATATATATATGCTCATATTTGGACTACAGCACTAAAGACTTTGGACAGCTTTTAAACTGCCTTCAACCATAGTTGCAACATTGTACTTACCAACATAACAAATAAAAAGCTAAATGTCAAGTCTTTATTTGCAACAAAATATATCTATTAGAAAATCTGCTACCTAAATACACAATATATATATATATATATATATATATATATATATGACACATATCACAACGGATATAGGCAGTTGGTTAAGAAATTTTTCTTAGTGAAATCATCTGGAAGTTGCAGGTTCAATCCCAACTACAAGTAAATCACAAAGAATACTTACTATAGCTTAACACTTGTACCCTGTTAATAGGATTAGAATAATCCACTCCTATGGATTAAATAAAGCATTCGGTTAGAAGTTCTGTGTGGGCACCTGAGTTTGACATGAAACACTTGAAGAAGGCTGAAGAACACATTGGCTGAAACATTGTGAATATAGCAATAAAGATGAAAACAATAGTCTTCATGTTCTAAGTGATAAAACATTCATTCAATAAATGCTTAAAAGTAAGGTACCAATGTTTACTAATTACCATATTATTATACAAATAAAACATTGTGTGTTTGTTACCAGTACCACTATGTTACTTTTTCAAATAACTGTTATCAAGATAGATGCACTAGTTCCATTGATTCATGAGTGCATAAACATCCTCTTTAAAGACCGTGGTCTTATCAATTGTTTTACCATCCAACAAGATGATATCCCAACTTCTTGTGGGCAATTTCATGGATCACCAATTTAGGAAGATCAAATTCCACATCCACATCCCTAAGATTGCCAAACAATCATCTTGAACCAAAACTTCAATACAATGCAATGTCTTCTATTGTCGACAATATTGCACATGTTGAAATTTTGAGTTAAGATGACAGTGCAAATACTGTCATATGGTTATAAAACTAATCATTAGCACCTATAAAATCATCAACCAGATTTTGAGACATCAGAAATTGTCATTTTGTTTGTTCTCATAGCAACTGACAAAAAAAATAAGTTGTGGGTTGCATGTGTGTGTGTGTGTGACAAAATTCACCTGATGAAGGTTGAGCTGACTCCACACATTGATAAAGTTTCAAACTCTTCTTTCCTTCCCTCTTTCCTTCAAACTCTTCCTTCCTTCCCTCTTTGTTTCTAATTCTTCTTCCTAGTTTTCTTTCCTTTTAACTCTTCCTTCTCTCCCTCTTTTCTCCTAACTCATATCTCTTTCCTTCTATCTTGCATCCATCATTCTGTCCCTCATTCCTTTCAAAATTTTCTTTCTTTCTTTCTTCGGTTTACTTGAATTCATAGACAAACAGTACAATAATGATAATAATTATGATTGGTACCGAAGAAGTGCAGCACTTCTTATTTTCTTTTGCGATATACCGAAGAAATATATATTTATCTGTAATTATAAAAGATATTTAATACTATCATCAATAATCCTTAACCTTAATGTCAACAGCCAATCATGCATTCCTTAAAATCAAAATCAAAAAAATTGCTGTATGATTCTGTCTACTGTCTACTCCACAGTTTCATTGCCAAGGTGTTTGATTTCTTGCGCACATGCACAAGAAGCAAACAGCCCAAAAATGGCAGAGTACAGCAATTCATTCAGTCCCAATCTGTTTAACAGTATGGGAGATAGTGTTTATGCATCATTTTATGTGTTGTTTGCTATATCAATTCAAGAATGTGATAAATTGTAAATGATGAGAAAGAGTTAATTTTAGAATTTTTTCAGAAACTTTATTGCACAGAAAAATTTGACTAGATCATGGCCTCCAAGCTTCCTCTAAAAACAAATGCAATGAAAGTGAGCAAACTTCAAGAACTGAATTTCTTTTTCCTTTTTACGCATTCTCTCTCCTTTGTATATATATATATATATATATATATATATATATATATATATACACACACTGTATTTCTCAGTATGTGTGTTACATAATATCAATTTTTATCTATTTTCTGATGCAGCATCCCCATTAACTAATGTCATGAGCCATTACAGCAACAATGGTAAGACAAATCAAGCAACTAAACAGTCTCAATCTTCTGAATACAGAAATACTTGTAAACATGGACTGATAATAACTATATAACAGTTCAATGGCTCCAAGAGCTGCTGTAGTGCGGCTATCTTGTTGAAGTTCCTTTGTGAATGACTCATCATTCTCTTCCAAGAAGGAGTGGGCAGACAAAACCAAAGATAGAATAGCTTAGAACGACCAAATGGAGAGAATCACAGCTTGACCACTACTCACCTTGTGAACTGTGTAGTCTGAAAGTGGGTAACTGGGTTAAACAGAGAATGAAGACGTATTAAAAAAAAGTGGTATTTCCTAGATATGTTTAATATAACCAGCAAAATGACCCACAAGAAATGGATGGCAAATGAACATGATGGCTATAGGATTATAAAAGTTCTTATTCTGTTCAGTGTGGAATTTTAAAGATCATGCGAAATCTAACTGGCTTATCATACAAGATTTTTCTCTTGACTTAATGAAATTATATAAAAAAAAAAATAATTTAAAAAAATGTTTGATATAATCAACTTTATTCAGTCAATATATGTCAGTTCTTGGATACAGGTAAGAATAAATTCTAGACTGAAAATCAGCTCAAAACCATACACTGGGCATTTTTCAGAATAAATATTACAGTATAGAGGACCTTAGTAAACCAGTGGATGGTGTCTTCATTAAGAAAAGCCACAGTGTAACTGTAAGATATATATATAGAGAAAGAGAGAAAGTGAAGTGTACACATACATTATATGGTAGTGTCTGTGACCCTGGGTTTTATGCATTTTGCATTTGTTGGATAGAGTGAAGATTAAAAAAAAAAGATTAGTATGGTTAATTTTTTGTTCGAAAAGTCTGGTTATTTGTGTGCCTAAGTTTGTGTGTTACTGAATGTTAGTATGTTTTTGTAAGGACTGTTGCTTGCACATACATATATATGTATGTTTGCTTATGTACTGGCATGCATCTTTATATATATACACATATTTCTGCTGTCTGTAGATGGTAAGGGGTGACACAAAGGAAGAGAGTGTAAGAAGAGTGAGTAAGGGAGGGGATATATACATATATATTTTTACCAAATACTTTCACACAAGCAGGATGTAATACAGTGTTATTTTTTTAGAGTTTAAAAGGTCTGAATTCAAAGTTTTACTTCTCCTAGATTGGTTGGCATACTAAATTTAAAGAGTCCAGTCTACCCTACTATTAATTCATAGCAAGATGGAGAATAGTTAGATGTATACCTTTAGCTACATGAAATGCAAACAACCTCATCCAGGATTTGAACTTGGGTCACCATGTCCTACAACAATAACCATTATACTATGAATGCCTCAACAATATATATATATATATATATACCTTTCTGTAACTCTTATATACACATATATACAGACAAACACACACACATATATATATATATATATACCTTTCTGTAACTATTATACACACACACACACACACATATATATATATTTCCATGGCTTGAGAATATACACTCTTAAAAAAAAAAAATAGTATGAATTTTACAAAGTATTCATGTGCTGACATTAAAAAAATTTGGACAAATGCCAAAGATATTTTGTTGGGTGGATTGAATAGCAGTGAGTAGTAATCCAAAGTATATCCTTGATGATGTAGTTATTATATTATTCTTGGCTTATATATATATATATATATATATACATATATATATATATATAAGAGAGAGAGAGATTTACTAAATTTTGTCAGTAATTCTTTGTTACATATTTCAAACTGGATCCTAAATAATTTTTTCTCCTTCCCAACATTTCATTTAAGTGATTATTCAGCTTACTTTAGATGAGAAAAGATTACAAATAGATATAATATATATGCACTACAACCTGTCTGTAATATCCCACAATGCAATCTTGCTAATGAATCTAGTACAAACTTTGCTCTGCAAAAAATCACATAAATAAAGTAGATTTTGTAAAATAAGTTAACTTCTTAATCTAAAACGGCCAAATATAAAATTATAAAAAAAATAGAAAAATATTTAAGAAAACAAAACAAAAATTATGAAAAATACAATAAAATAAACAAAATCAAAATCAAGAAAAATATAAAAAGAAATAAAGCAAATATGACAATGAATAAAAAATGGTAAAAATCACTAAAATGAAAATCAATTTGACTGAAAATATTACGAAAACAAAAATTGTTAAAAAAAAAACATAGAGTAAAAAGATTTTAAATAAATGCTTTTTTTTTTAAACTAAGAGGAAAATTGTTCATAAATATTGGATATTCCAGAGAAAAAAAGAAAAGAAAAAAAATGAAAAAAATAAAGAAAATTGAAAGAATAAACTAAAATAAATGAAAGGGAAAACAGCAAAAAACAAGACAAAACTCCCCAAAAAACAAAGAACACAGCAAAAGGAAAAAGAGAAAAATGAAGAATAGAAGAAAGTGAATGAAAAAAAAGTTTTTGAATTAAAAAAGAAAATTTAAATGAAAAATAAAAAAGCAAAGAGAAAATCATGAACAAAGTAAAAAGAAGAAAAAATGAAAAATAGAAGACAAAGAATAAAAAAAAAACATCAAGAAAATTATTAAAGAAAATTTACATGAAAAACAATGAAGAAAAAAAGGAAGAAACTGTGGTTAAAATTTTACCATAAAGAAAGACAAAAGAAAAAGAAATAAAAAGAAGAAATGCAGAAAATGATGAAAATAAAAGAATAAAAAGATAAAAAAAAAAAAGAAAAAAATTAAGAAGAAAAAACAATTTTGCTTATGTGGTCAGACCAAGATACTTATATGTCATTTTTTTTGACAAACTCAAAATTAAAATTTCATGAAAGCAACAGATATTTCTTTTGATATTTGAAGATACATTTATAAAGCACAAAACTGAAACCTGTCATAAGAAGCATTTTGATTTTGAGAAGAGCAGAAACATTAAGATTCTCTAGCATTTGCCCTAAAGTCGCTAAAACCAATTCATAGCAGAAAATTCAGTCATTTATGGAATATAAATGTACATAGGAAAATACATAAGTTTTGACTGAAAGGCAAAAAAAAAAAATGAAGAAGAATGATGAATAGAAGAAAGAAAATAGAAAAATCAAGAAAATAATATCCTTCGCATAATAATTAAACGGAATCGGCAATTTGAATTCAAATCCTTGATGAGGCTGTTTGCTTTTCACTTTTTGCTAATGCCCTTGGGAAAAGCATACATCCATCTGTTCTCCTCCAAGCTATGGGTAAATAGTTGGGCAGACTTGGTCCTTTAGCCTTGGTTAGGCAACCATTCTAGGAGAAAAGTGTTGTATCGTAGTAAGGAAGAGATACACAGTGAAATAGAGTTAACTATCTATTAACTGAAGTATACAGTCCAACAAATATAATAAGTCTTGCTCTGTTCGTGTTATGTCTTAAGTTGGTCTTACTACTGACCAAGATCTTGTGGAACCTGTGTGCTTGAGAAACACAACATTTTTTATACCTCCGCGATACCGGAAGTCATGTGGTACGAGCCACTATACAACAAAAAGAAAACTCTGAATTTAAACCAGCACTACTAACACTTAAAAATTGACCTTGTGTTACATCTGACCAATAGCAGAGTAGTTTGGTAAATACATACATTTGCGTGGAAAGTATACATACACATACGTGGTGCCTACAGACTTTTTTGTACAGGCATTTAAAATTGTCTTAGACTGTTGAAAATTCACAATGTTATTGCTATATATCTTATGAGATGACTGACCAATTTTTATGATTACAGGTTCAAATGAACAGCTACAGCAGCAATTGGAATACACCCTACTAAAGCCTGACCGTCACAGCTGGTGAATTTCAAAAATGCAATCTGGACGTGAGGACACTTTAGAAGAATGATATGCAATAAAATTCTGTTTTACACTTGGAAAAAATGCCACAGAAACGTATGGAATACTTCAGCCTGCTTTTGGACCATCTTGCATGAATCGAGCATCAGTTTCTGAGTGGCATAAGAGATTCAAGGAAGGCAGGCAGTCTGTGAGGGATGATGAGAGGTGTGGGAGGAGTAAGGAAGTCAATACACTAGAGTTGATTGGCCAAAGGGTTAGGGTTACTATGTTGAGGTTTTAAGGGAGTTCAGGAAGAGATTAGTACTCTTCAAATCGGGTCAGTGGCATTTCCACCAGGACAATATACCAGTCCACAACTCCATCCTTGTCACAGACTATTTGACCAAGATGGGCATCAAGACAGTTCTTCATCCTCCCTATAGTCCAGACCTTGCTCCCTGTGACTTTTGGTTATTCCTTAAGCTCAGGGGCTGTCGTTATGAGACAACTGAGGAGATGAAAGAGGCTGTGACGAAGGTCAATGACACGCTCACACAAGAGGACTTCCACGGGGCCTTCCAGAAGTTGTTGGAACGGTGCAAGTGCATTGCAGCCGGAGGAGATTACTTCGAAGGAGACTAGAGTTTCATGTGTGTACTATCAATAAAAGTGCTCATACGAAAAAAGTCTGGAAACTTATTTAATGATCCTCGTATATATTTATTTTATATATGAATTCAAGCATGAAAGCACAAACATGAAATACAGGTAATTTTTTCTAAGACATACATATGCAGACATGAATGTCTCAGAGCAGTGTAATGGTTTACAACCTAATCTTGCAGATCAATTACCACTGAATGACGAGTTTGATTCTCAGTAGGTGCCGTATACTTGTGGCCTTGAGCCAAATTTAAGCTAAGCTTGATAGATCACAATGCATATACATTTATCTCAAGTGCTGCCATGTTTAACAAGCTAGGCGAGCAGACCATTGTGAGTTTGGAACAGGAAGGGACAATAATATTTCAACGGTATCATTGTGTAACAAACTAGTAGAAATATTTACAAAAACTAACAAATTGTATTATTAACAGATATTCTGTTGGGATGTTTATATCCCTTTAAGATCGATCTAAACGTGATATATATTTTTTTATTTGTCCCCCTTTATAAGTTTGGTAATTGAAGAGTCACAAAGTGTGTTCCATTAGCATAAATATAAAGCTACCACCAAAGCTACAGAGGAGGTAATTCTATTAATTTTGATTTATGGATTGATTTTAATGGCATGTCAACCAGCCTAGGATTATCTCATGTTTAGAGGATAAGGAATTGACATGCCGTTTTATATGCTAGCTTGGTCACGCTACCAAGTGGCCCTAAGAAGTACTATTTGGAAAGCAAGGGATGTTATTCCTATATAATCATGCAAGGTTCCAAGGGACGTAGAATCACTGATTAATTGCAATAGAAAATAAAGAGTTAACGCAGCAAAGATTTCCCTATATTGAGCAAAAGATGGGGACGTGAACTTTTGCATCAATCTCATATTAAGTATCTGTGTAAACAGTGTTGACAGCTTTTATGTGTCGAATGGGGAGAGGAGGAACATTTTGACATCGTCATATACAACTCTTAGTAGAAAAAAAACAAGTTAGTGTCAAGAGTGTGACCTGTCTCCTGTTTTTTTTTTTTTTTTTTTTTTTTTTTTTTTTGTGACGGTGACCAGGAAATGGTTTCATTGGAAACAAAACTCCCCAGCAAAGAGCAGCAACAATAACATCACAAACGCATTCCGGTAATGAACAAATGAAAATAACAAGGAGGAAAAAAAAAAGACTGTCAAGAAGAAATTGGATTGTAAGCAAAGTGAGAAAGGATAAGTTAACAAGTGAACTTCAGGGTAGGGGTGACCCCTGGGAAGTAACTCAACTGGTTAAAGGAAAGATTATCAAGCTGCCTGACTTGTGGCTCAAGGGAGCCCTAAAACCTTGTCGGTCATGGTCCAACACCACCACTACCACCATCACCACTTACCACACTATAATACAAGAGAAGTAAGTTCGACATCAGGAATCCCAGGGAGAGAAAGGGGGATTTATGGATGAGCGCCAGTGATGGTAATAAAAAAAGTTGCAAGTTGTCAACCAATGAAATGATTTTTCTATACAGGTAACCCCCACTTCCTTTCATCTTCAATGGCAAGCCTGACTCTTGCCATTCTGAACCCATACTGTTACTTTCAAAGTGAGATCCATTAGAAAGAGAGACAAATTGAAAGGAACAAAATGAGACTGTCCATAAACTTTGGAAAAGGATCTGAAAACATCTTCCCTTTCTTTGCAGACAACAAAATATAATTAATTTTCCCTGTGGTGTAGAGGCTAACGAGCTGGACTGTGACATCGTTGTAATCGAGATCGAACTCCAGTCGCGCTAGTATGGTCACTTTTGTACTAATACCCTTGGAAAAGGTATGAACCTCCCTACCCACCCGAAGCTATGGTTTAAATAGTACCACTACTGTTCTACAAGGATGGTTTTAACATTAAATAACCCATGAAGGTTGATATGCCATTAAACAATAAATCCAAACCAAATAAATACACATACGTATCCTATGTACTCGTAGACAGGTAGATTTATGAAGATCTAACTTTTATCGATTGATTTTAACGGCCTGTCAATCCGTCTGGGGTTATTTTATACCAAGAGGTCAGGTAATCACGTCCATTTTTCGTTTTGATTTATATTTTTGTGCAGGTATTTCTTCAGAGATTGGATGATGAACGTTTATATTCACATTTTTGCGTAGTATCTTAAGTTTAGTGTACACGATTATATGTTATCAAGTATTCCTATCTAATACAAATAATCTGCAAACAGATCTATTTTACCCATAGATAGGACTCTAACTGATACTATTACTCTTTGCCACAGTGGACTTGGCACTAATGCTAATGAAGAGGTACTTCCCACTCAGAGCTTCAGAATTAGGGCCTCACCATCAAGTGCAGTTTAGTGTCAAACCCAGGACGTTTTTTTGGTGGGGTGAGAGTCTTATCCCTCTGCAGGGGATTCAGTTATCGTATTTTAAACTCTGCCAACAGGACAATACTCTTAGAGAGAACGATTTTTTAAACTCAAACTTTTAAGCAAAATAATAATGATAATAATAATGCCGGGTCTCATCTCGATAATGGTTTTATTTTTGAATATCTGACTAAGGGAGATAACTCCAGATGTAAATTTTCCAATCTGAAATTCCCCTTTAAGTGGTAAAACATTCTAAAAGTTTGAGACAAAACAAAGTCTTCTAAAAGTCATATTGTGATTATCTCGATTGATAATGTTTATAAAAACTGTACCTATTTTGTACAAATTTTATGGTCTTTATATTCGTCTAAATGTTTAAGAGTAGAAAGCTACGAGGGTGAGTCAAAAGTTAGGCAATACTTCAAGCTACCAGGTTGAGTCCAAAGTTGTTTTTTTTTGTTTTTGTTTTTTCAGATTTCCACTAATAATTTTCGTTAACTTGTATCTTTCATGTTATATTCTTAATTTGATACAACTAGTTGTTCGATTATTGGTGAATTGTTTATTCTTAATTTTCATATATAACATAAATAAAGTGGGCAACCCGAAGGCTCCCTTTTCAGAAGCTTCTACACCAAGGTGTAGGGGAGGGCGCTACTCCTTTCCCTGGATTGCAACACTTTACCTTTGACCCGTACCTTATAATGCTGAGTGTTAAACAAGGCGGCATCAAGCACCATCTTTTTTAAGTCTTTGGTATGACTCGACCCGAGATTGAACCCCCGGCCTTCCGGGCCATTGGTGAACACTGTACCCACTAGGCCAATGACCCGGTATATATAACATGAATATCGTTTATTATTTTACTCCTTTGATAATGAGTGTCGGAAAAATTGCTATTAGAGCCATTTTATGCAACCCGAGGATAAAAAAGGTTAGAGTGCAAGGGCTACAGCAAAAGATATTAATGGTGTGGAAGGCTTGGGAACTGCCAACGATCTGTCATCACAAAATTAGTATAGACGTTTCAAGGAAGGTGACACTAGCTTCGAAGATGAGGCCTTGCTTGAAATGGTGGAATAGCCAAGCACAAGAACTCGTACATTGTCGGTAAAACTTGGTACTTCACAAAGCACCATCAATCGACACTTCCATAAGCTCGGCCTTGCGAACAGACGCAGAAAAATTGGAAATATTGCAAAACATTTGACTTATCCTTGTACCTTATAACTATATCGAAAGTCACGGGAACGTAAAAGATAAATTTATCAGTTATGACTGATATAAAAAAAAGGCTTAGATTATTCGCTCATGTGTAGAAAACCACTAAAAAGCACCTGAATAAAACAAAGTTTTGAAATCTGAGGACAAAACCCACCGAAATCATAAAATACAATGTGTTCCGACAAAAAGAAAAGCTAAAATACTTTTTAAATTTCCCAACAGATTGCAAAATCGCTGAAAAATCTCTAAAAATGGCTGCTAGTGTGAATAAAGACCAAAAGTGCTGTAATATAAAAATGATGTGTTTAAAAATATATGCGCGTGTGTGTTAGAGGAACACTTAAGGTTATCCACAAATGAAAAAGTACTTTTTCCCTTCTTTCTTTACAATTCCAGAAGAAAATATGTTCTCATCGAATACACTTCCTCATTCAGTTATCGGTAACAAAGGCTTTTGAATGCTTTCTCAAGATACCAGAGTCATTTCACGCAAATAAGATGTGCCCAAAAGTGACAGAAAATAGACCTTCCATTTTGAAATGCCAGCGTTCAGCGCGTGGAGGCAGAAACAAACATGGTGGAAGAATGATAGAATTATCCTCTCTTGGAGTTAGAAAAAGAAAAAAAGAACTCCTACCAAAGCACAATGGCTTATCTCGGAATTTATTGACAGCTTTATTTTCTGTTTAAGTACTGACCTACCCTCGTTCCTATCTATTTATTTATTTACATTTTTTAAAAGAATACCTCGATGTGGACACAAAGAGTGGCTTAACGGAGACATGAATAATGCCAGGAGCTCCAAAGTCTCCGGAGGCGAGAGAGAGAGATTAAAAAAAGAGAAAGAACAATACATATACTTGTATGTGTGTGTATGAGAGAGAGAGAGAGAGAGAGAGATAAAAAAAGAGAAAGAACAGTATATATATATATGTGTGTGTGTGTGTTTGTGTATGCGTGTATGTGTGTGTGTGTGTGTATTAGAGAGATTTAAAAAAGAGAGAAAGAACAGTATATATGTGTGCGTGAGAGAGAGAGAGAGAGAGAGAGAGAAATGGATCTAAATATGACAATATAAAAATGCACAACTATAAAAAAACACAAGCTTTTCGGGGATGATTTTATTTTTAATCAACGTAAATGTTGCGGTTTTTAAGTATAAAACCATTAAACCTTCATCAGAGCGTATGAATTTTTAAATAAAACAAAACAAAAAACTAAAAAAAATTAGAAAGTTTGATGGTGGTGTTCTGTTTCAAATTTGTATGAAGTAAGTAATTCGAAAATTTATTTAAAAAACTTAACGTATTTCCTATATATATATATATATATATATATATATATATATATATATATATATATATATATACACGAGGTGCATACGATAAGTTTCCAGACTTTTTTCATATGAGCACTTTTAGTGATAGTACACACATGAAACTCTAGTCCCCTTCGAAGTAATCTCCTCCGGCTGCAATGCACTTGTAGTACTGTTACAAAAACTACTAAAAGGCCCCATGGAAATCCTCTTGTGTGAGCGTGTCAATGACCTTCGTCACAGCCTCTTTCATCTCCTCAGTTGTCTCACAACGACAGCCCCTGAGCTTAAGGAATGACCAAAAGTCACAGGGAGCAACGTTTGGACTATAGGGTGGCTGAGGAACTGTCTTGATGCCCATCTTGGTCAAATAGTCTGTGACAAGGATGGAGTTGTGGACTGGTGTATTGTTCTGGTGGAAATGCCACTGACCCGATTTGAAGAGTGCTAATCTCTTCCTGAACTCCCTTAAAACCTCAACATAGTAACCCTAACCCTAACCCTTTGGTCAGTCAACTCTTGTGTATTGACTTCCTTACTCCTCCCACTCCTCTCATCATCCCTCACAGACTCCCTGTCTTCCTTGAATCTCTTATGCCACTCAAAAACTGATGCTCGATTCATGCAAGATGCTCCAAAAGCAGTCTGAAGCATTTATTCCAAGTTTAAAACAGAATTTTATTGCATATCGTTCTTCTAAAGTGTCAGATTGCATTTTTGAAATTCACCAGCTGTGACAATCAAGCTTTAGTAGGGTGTATTCCAATTGCTGCTGTAGCTGTTCATTTGAACCTGAAATCATAAAAATTGGTCAGTCATCTCATAAAATGTATAGCAATAACATAGTGAATTTTCAAGGGTCTATGACAATTTTAAATGCCCATACGAAAAAAGTCTGGAAACCTATCGTATGCACCTCGTATATACACACATCACATCAGCTGTTTATCTCTCTCTCTCTCTCTCTCTCTCTCTCTATATATATATATATATATATATATATATATATTATATATTTTGGTATTTACCTATTTTAAACATTAAACACATCTATCTCTAATAATGTCAGTCTTCTTTATTCTATCTCTTTCAGTTTGTTTGATCCAACTATATCTTAATCTATTTAAGTATATATAAATGATGACAACAATTTTAAATAACAGATTTTGTAACTTTTTTGCATTAATCTAACGATATAGGTAGATAAATTGAAAAATCTGATCTTTGTCTTATAGTGTTGAGGTTTGATATAATATTAATTTCAACAATTTTCCGGCGTTTTTTTAATATCTATATAAATTACCATTTTAAAATTAAAATACTATATCAATATAAACTGACATTTTAAAAATTGAAGATGTGACCTGTTTTTTTACTTATGATTGACAAAACCATTATTTATGTTTCCTTTTTACGAGTCCCTAATGTGTTCATAAATTCGTTAAGGTCACGAAAAGAGAGAGAGAGAGAGAGAGATCATTGATAAAATTGCTTTTTTAAAATCATTTTAAAAGAACGTTTCAAACCGATTGTGTTTTGGGCCACAAAGAATTTTTTTAGTACCACAGTACCCCACCCCATCTGAGTTCTTGTGGCTGATTCCTGTTTCAAAAAATCAAACTCATTTCCGGGTTGGCATTTTTGTTCTGATTCGAACATGCAACAAGTCATGCCGAGCCAACTGAAAACTTTATGCACTTTTTTTCAGAACTGAGAACAATGTTTTCATTGGTATACAGATTCCCAAAGGAACTAAATTGTAGATTAAGTTGATATTAAATCAGTTTCATTATTTTGACGTCATATATATATATATATATATATATATGTATATATATGCTATGTAAATTTAATTAAATACGTTTTATTTTTCTGCTTTTTTTTTTACAGTGCTCAATATCTAGTAGAGAGTCAATACACAGCAAGAAAGATTGAGCAGATCCTTCGGGTTTAAATATTTTTAAGTCATTTTAAAAATGGATTTTTATCGAAGATATCTCGCTCTCTCTCTCTCTTTGATGATAACATAGCCGAGGAACTGACAATCACCAAGCGCCGTTGACGCTGTGTCTCCGCTACCTTGACTTAGATTTGCATATATATACTGACCGCTAATAATGAGCTCTCTCTTTAGAAATATTGATAACCATATATATATATATATATATATATATATATAGAGAGAGAGAGAGAGAGAAAGAGACTGACTGACACGCAAAAATTCAAAAACAAAAATGCATAGCAATATAAAGTATATGAAGTGTTATAAATAAGATTCAAAGCGCGCACACACACACACTCTCTCTCTTACATACACACACACAATATATATATATATAT
The DNA here is from genome assembly GCA_963585895.1 of Sepioteuthis lessoniana. Classification (NCBI taxonomy): domain Eukaryota; kingdom Metazoa; phylum Mollusca; class Cephalopoda; order Myopsida; family Loliginidae; genus Sepioteuthis; species Sepioteuthis lessoniana. The sequence goes on along the minus strand of OY757905.1, from coordinate 60,454,586 downwards.
GTGTGTGTGTGTGTGTGTGTGTGTGTGTTTTGCGTATTACATATTAACTTTCAGTGACGAGTGACGTTTCTCTACCGGATGTCAGAATTATAAGCACTGTATAGACTCTTTACGACTCCCTACTTCAACAAAGAGGGAAGCTTCAAATCGTACCCAAGAGCATAGACTTAACTATATCTATTTTCATTCTAGTATTTATGTACAGTTCGGCAGTATATATATATATATATATATATATATATATATATATATATTGGTGTAACGCTTACTAACACAGAAAACTGAATCTACGAATAGGGTTCGAATTTCATCTGGGGTTGCTTATATTCATTTTATACTCACTAGAGGAAGATATAAATAATTTTCCTCCCACCCTGATCCATCAGCAGATATAATGACAAAATATCACATCACTGACATACCACAGTAGTTGACAGAGAAAGTAGTTGAATGAGGACTTAAAAACCACTCATTTATAATTATAAGGTTCGTCCAAAAAGTTGTAAGTCTCTCTAAGAAAAAAAGCACCATAGCTGAAGATTTATGTTATGGCAATACAGTATTACGTCTTATAAAAATACAAAAGTTAATTCAGATTCCTTTTTTAGTTTCTGTAGAGGTGAGACCCATGCAAAGGTGAGAGGTGTACAACAAATCTAAAATCTGGGTGAGATTATTTTTGAACGACCCCTCGTACCTTAACCGGACGAATAGCAGCAAAAAGCTTTTATTCTCATCGCCAATTTTGACAGAGATCAAAATAAATACATGGATACCTAAATTAGGACTTTTCAAACTTATAGCGTTTCGGGAAATTGTTAATTTCCCTAACACTATATATTTTAGGCAACACAAATGAATAACAAAACTTCTTTTAACAACACAACAAAGTAAGGTTTATTAGTAGCAGGCGTGAAGGAGTGAGAGTGAGAAAGTGTCTCTTTTGCGTCGCTGGTCTGTATGTTGGTCCTTGGTTCGTAGGAAGCGTGTTTAAAGCTAGCAGTGAGCGAAGTGTTCCAAGTGGAATCAGTGCAGTCATGTGAGAGAGATATGTTTTTTCTGTTAGCTCCAGACTCTCTCTGGCGTTGTCCGTTCTACAGAAAAGGGACCAGAAAAATAGTTCCTGAGAGGGAGAAGGAATCAATGCGCTCTGCCAGTTGATAGGTCAGTGAGTGACCGACTCTCTTAACAGGGGCATTGATTCGCGAAAGGAAATAGATTTGTGGCTGCTACAAACTTCTTACTCGATGCAACTCTGTTAACCAAATTTTGATTTCAATTCACCCAAAATAAATTATTTGAATATTCAATTACAAAACATAACTAGTTTACCAGTGTTTGATTCAATTAACATCAGAAAAGAATCAGTAAATGCAAATGCACCTTTAATTCTTGAATTAGTTTTTAATGGGAAAGAAGGGTTTGGTAGGCACTAAGGAGATAACGACTATCAAGTTGCAGGTCTGAGCTGCAAATCAACACATTCTATTTTCAAAGTGCTTCTCTGTTTACTTAGTAAAAAAATATACATGGCTCAATCCAGATTACACGAGACACGAACTTGGAAAAGCGAGTGAAATAGACTCAAACAGTGGTACAAAACTGGGGATATTTTGTATATTTTTTCCGTTCATTCAGTAAGATTCAATTCCTTTAAATGTGTACATAGGCTTCATTGTAAGTCATTTCAATAAGTTCTTCTTTTAGAAAGATATCTAAATATGCACTTGCCATTTCAATATCGTTGATTGAGCAGATCGTATGTGAACGACATATCACTTGTGGCCATTACATCCTACCAGGCATTCTGCTAGGTTTAAGATATCAGACAACGAGTCAACATGACCAAGTGATTTTTGTCCTCTAGTTATATAAGGATTTATTTATACAAACTAGTAAATTTGCCCACTGAAGACTCCCCTATATTTTTATTCACGCTGCCAAAATTTAATTCGCGCCCAGAGGTCTATATGGACCACTTTGAAAAGCCTTGAGTTAAATATGATTAGATATTAGTATATCTTTTTACAAACATTCACTCTTGTTGTATGTATGTATGTATGTACGTATCAATCCCTCTCAGGGGGTGTCCTCGTGGTATAATGGTTACAGCTATGGACTGCAGAATCGTAGTAAGTGAGTTCGAATTCCAGTCGCGCTATTAAGTTCACTTTCGGACAAATATCTTTGGGAAAGGTATGAACCCCCTTATCCTCCCAGCTATGGGTTGAATAGCAACACTGCTGTTCTTCTAGAAGGATGGATTTGACATTAAATAACCAACAAAGGTTGATATGCCATTAATCAAAGAAACCGAAACCAAATCCCTCTCACAGGCAGGATACGAGTAAAGATAATTTTTTATACGGAGTTTAAATCCAAAATTTTCTTCTTCTAGATTGGTTGCTACACCAAGGTTGAAGAGTTCAGTTTGTCCTACTATTTTACCCATATTTAGAGAGAGGATAGTTGGATTCATACCTTTCCCAAGGGTATTAGCGTGATGTGATATGCAAACAGTTTCGTCCAGGTTTTGAACTCAGGTCGCTGTGTCCATTTCTTACGACGATATCCACTGCACCACGAGCGACTTGTATGTATGTATACTGTTCCAACCACAGACTTATTTGTAATACTGTCCTCATGCACTCACATATACCGAAATACAAAAGAAAAAAAAGAATACTCCAAAAACTTTGTACGAGGATGAAAAGAATTAATGCATTTGAATTCGGGATGGTAGAAAGCCAGGAAAAAATAGACATTCACTTCCTAAATCATTTCTGTTGCAAAATGTGTTTAACCACATCTAAAGCAATCCCAATTTCGACTGCAGAAGACATGACTAAGAACGTTAAACAGGACGGATTTCATGTCAGCCATATTGCTTATTTTGTTGTTTGTTAATTTGATGTTGTCGAAGAAGTGCAGAGTTGATTCTTGTTTTTTTTTTTTTGTTGTTGTTGTTGTTGGGGGGGGGGGTTCTTTTTGAATACTGAAAGCAAATAAGAAAGTCTGCCCATTTCTGAATATTCAAGCAGCCTTCTTACCACATCTTTCTTACAATTTGTTTGCGTTATTTGGTAAATGTTGAGTACAAAAAGCTAAAATTAGGAAATTTCCAGGCAAAGAAAATTTTTTAAAAATACATATAATAAAAAATGTAGGGTAATAATTAAAAAAAAAAGCTGACAGAAACAAGAGGTTTGGGTTAAAAAACAAACAAAACAAATAAACAAACTACTTTTAAGTTATTTGCAAACAAACGTTACACGGATTTGAGAACTGCAAAAACGTACAAGAATCGTTGAATGAAAAGGAGTTGTATTGAAAAAGGCGGGAAAAGAAAAGAGAAATAGAAAGGAACGAGTTTTGAAAGGAATAAAGAAAAATATGAAGGAAATAAGAAGAGGAGGGATAACAGGGGAAGGAAGAAGAGAAGGAGATTAAAAGAAAGAAAGAATCGGAGTAAATATAGGATAAAAAAGAAAGAAAAAAAGAAAGTATAAATAGAAAGGAAAAATGTAAGAAAGGGTGAAACAATAAGTTTGTAGCCTGACAGTCATGAGCTCAATTTAATGTGCGACCTATATGATCGATGGATATGTGACGTGTTAGACATATTGATTAAGAAGGAAATTATGTTCGAAAATGGGTATTTGTTACGTAAAATGAATGTATTTTTCATTGTCAAGCTGAGGACTTGGTAACGAAGCGACGTAAAGAAAACAGACGAGCATGAATGAATGAATGAATGAATGTATATATATGTATATATATATATAAGAACATAAAAGCTTTTAAGATATTCAAAACATAAGAGAGAAAGAAAAAGAAAACTGTGATAATGATAACAAAAAGTCGTAATGGTAAAAAGAAAAGGAAAGAAAGAAAGAACAATTATAGTAGAAAGAAAAGACAGGAAATAAACAGATGAAAAAAAAGAAGAGAAGGCAGTTAAGGGAAGGAAGAAAGAAAAAAGAACGAAAAGAAAAGCAGCGAGGAAAGAAAAAGAAGGAGAAAAAGCCAGTGACAAAAGCGAAAGAAAGAAAGAATAAAAAATACAGTTGAAAATTGAAAATAAAAAAGATTTTAAAAAATCAATAGGAAAGAGAAAATTCAAAATTCAAGAAAACACATTTAAGAAAAAGAAAAAAAAAATGAGCAAATAAAGAAATAAGGAATGTACAAGAAATTAACAAAATGTACGAGAATGTTTAAATGAAAGAAGAAGAAGAAGAAAAAACGCAAAGTACGAAAGAATTTTGACAACAGAATGTAAACAACATGAGGTTAGTAATCATCACTTGGGATATAAAAGCAGTTTCTGCTGTGAGTGCGACCTGTGGGGTGGAATGGGAGACACACACACACAAACATGTTAAGATACACCACCCATCACCTCCTGGGTCGTTCTTTTTTCCCCTTCCTTTTTTCGCTATATTCACATCTTTACCCACTCTTTATTTCTACCTTCTACATTCTACTTGCGTTCCTGCCGATTTACGTAAATAAAGAATCTTGAAATCAAGAGTTACACAAGATTACATCGATAAGCGTTAACCCCACCGATCAACCCCATTTTTTAAAAAGCCGTTTGAATTGCAGCAAACCCCCAACACCAGCAATTGGGTGTAATGAGCAAGGAAAAAGGGGACGTTGAACCCACAAAAATCTCCAAATACTGCTTTTGGTTTTAAATTCAATTTCTTGTATTTTTTGTGTTGTTATTTATTTATTTTTTTGCTTCACCACATTTTTTGAGGTCAAAAATGAAGTAAACAGGCTTAGGTAGAGATTGATTCAGTAAATGCAGTAGTGCCTCATCAACCGCAGTTTCGCTTATCTGCATTAAAATGTGTACGTTGAAATTTTTATATAAGTAAAATTACTTGACAAAAGAATATCAGGAGAGGCACCCGTAGCCAAATGGTTATCTTCATGGGAAACGGACTCAGCGAGCAGGGTTCAAATTCTGGACGTGGTTGTTTACGTTCCACATCTACCAATTCACTTTTCTAATTTTAGATTTGGTAACAGATGTAGGTCAAGGACCGTTACAACAGCATTTGACTAGAGATGATGATCTCGCTGAACTGTAACCAGAATCTTGAAGAATCGAAGGAAAATTGTTAAAGCTGCTGAGAGAGCAGCACCAATAAAATTTATCATTTTACTCATTTGAGAGTTTTTCACACTTGCGTTCGCTGATGGTTTTCCACATGAGGCCGAGTGACAGCAAGTCTCCTCAAGTCTCCAAGACTCTTCTTAGTATTCTGGCTGATCTCAACAATGCTCGAGTTTGGGTGATCTCCACTCATCCTCTTATTTCTAAGTCCTCCACAGTCCCGGTACCAATCCTTTGATGATTGTATCAAGAGCACCAATTACAATTGGTATCACTGTCACCTTCGTCTTCAGTAGCTTTTTTCAATTCTCTAGCTAGGTGCTGGTATTTATCTCTCTTTTTGCCTTCCTCCAGTTTTACCCTGTGGTCAGCCGGAACGTCCAAATTCACTATTCATCAGGTTCTCTTTTTTTTTTACTGACTATCACTAAGTCTCTATTATTATTATTATTATTATTATTATTATTATTATTATTATTATATTTCTTGCGAATTTTTCACGACAGTATTAGCTGATTGTCTTTCAATGGAGTCTGAGAGACAGAAAGTCTCTTCGGGTAGCCAGGACTCTTCTCAGTATCTTAGCCGACCTAAAGAAAATGCTGTAGCTTGGATGGTCTCGATCGTCCTCCGATTTCCAACTCTTCCAGCCCTCTTACCAAGTTTTGAGGACCGTTCCAAGAGCGCTAAATTACAATTGATATCACCGTCAACTTCTTGTTCCACAGTTTTCTTATTTCTCTGGCAAGGTTCTAGTTCTTGTCTCTCTTTTTGCTTTCTTTGATTTTTACTCTGTGTTTCACTGGGACGGCAAACTCCACTTTACGGCAAGTTCCCTTTTTTGGTTAAGGGAGAAGCTAAGCTGAAGCAAAGGTCCAAAGAGATATATTTCAAGGTGATGCACTATCAGCGTTACTATTTATAATTGTGATGATGCCATTTACCTACATACTCAGAAAATGCACAGCCGGATACAAACTTAGTAAATCGCAAGAAAAGATCCATCACCATTAGGTACATGGACGGCATCAATCTATTTGCAAAAAATGAAAAAGAACTGGAAGCTCTAATACATGCAGTTAGAATATACAGTCAGGGCATAGAGATGGAATTTGGCATAGAAAAATGTGCCATGCTAATAATGAAAAGCGGCAAATGTCACCTGACGAACGGGATGGAACAACCAAATCAAGACAAAATTAGAACGCTCGGAGAAAAGGAAACATACAAATACTAAGGAATATTGGAAGCTGACACCATCAAACAAGTGGAGATGAAAGAAAAAATTAAGAAAGAATATCTCAGGAAAACCAGAAAGCTACTCGAGACAAAACTCTGTAGCAGAAAGCTTATCATATGAATAAATACCTGGGCTATATCCCTCGTTAGATATTCGGGACCCTTTGTGAAGTGGACCAGAGAAGAACTTGAGCAAATGGACCAAAGAACACGAAATCTAATGACCATGCATAAGGCATTACATCCCCAGAGATGACGTTGACAGACAATATATATCAAGAAAGGAGGGAGGAAGAGGACATGATAGCGTTGACGCAATGATACAACGACTCAAGGATTACATAGAAAAGCACGAAGGAGAACTGATTACCGCCACCAGAAAAGATATTGACAACACGAAGACCAACAGAATGACACAAACAAGAAAACAAAAATGGGAAGAAAAACAACTCTGTGGGTGATTTAATAATAATTAGCAACATCTCACACGAGAAAACCAAGACATGGTTAAGAAAAGGAAACCTTAAGAGAGAAACAGAATCTCTCCCAATAGCAGCACAAAACAACGCCATAAGAGCCAATCATATCAAAGCGAGAATAGATAAGACGCAACAAAATAGCAAATGTAGGTTATGTGGTGATAGAGACAAAACCATCAATCACATAATAAGTGAATGCAGGATATTAGCACAGAAGAATTATAAGACTAGACGAGACTTGGTGGTCAAGGGGATCCACTGGGAAATGAGCAAGAAGTTTAAATTTGACCATATGAACAAATGGTGCATGCACAACACAGCATCTGTCATAGAGAATGACACACATAAACTCCCATGGGACTTTGACTGACAAACGGATCACCTAATTTCGGCCAGAAGACCAGACATTATAATAATCAACAACAACAACAACAAAAAGAGAACTTGCAAAATTGTGGACTTTGCTGTCCCGGCTGACCACTGAATAAAACTGAAGGAAAGTGAAAATAAGGATAAATACCTCGAACTTGCTAGGCAATTGAAAAAAATATGGAACATGAAGGTGACAATTATACCAATCGTGATTGGTGCTTTTGGCACAGTCACCAAAGGATTATTAAAAGGACTGGAGGACATGAAAATAAGAGGACGAGTGGAGACCATCCAAACTACTACATTATTAAGAACGGTCAGAATACTGAGAAGAGTCCTGAAGCTTTGAGGAGACTTACTGTCACTCAAACTTCAGTGAGAGACTATCAACTAACACTGATGTGAAAAACTTTCAAGGAGTAAATAACAATAATGATAAAGATAATAATAATTTTTGTGAGTTTTCATCCCAGCGTTACCTGACATTCTTTCACAGGAGTTCGAGTAAGAGCAAGTCTCCAGAACTCTTCTCAGTATTCTGACTGATCTTAACAATGCTGTAGTTGGGATGATCTCGATTATTTTTCTGTTTTCCAAATTTTCCAGTTCCATTTCTAAGTCTTTGGGGACCATTCCAAGTGCACCAAATACAACTGGTATCACCGTCACTCTCATGTTCCACGGCATTTTTTTTTAGTTCTCTGGCAATGTACAAGTATTTGCCTACTTTTCGTTTTCTTTTATTTCCACACCGTGGTTCGCTGTAACAGCAAAATCCACTCGACGGTAAGTTCTCTTTTTGTTGTTGATGTAACTACTACTAATATAATACTGTTAGAAGAAGAAGAAGAAGAAGAAGAGGAGGAATTTATAATTAATCTGGAGGTGCTACTTGCAATGTAAATAGAAGGTTGAAAATTAAGGCTTCATCCCTATCTCAGTCAGATGACAATCTCAGCAAAACTGGTGCAATTTAACGCTACCAACAATTTTTTTAATTCATCATTTAGATTATTTGAACTCTTGTCTTCATCTTTATTGCTATATTGACAACGTTTTGGCTGATGCATCCTTCGGCTTTCTTCAGGTGCTCCATATCGAACTTGGAAGCCTACACAGAACTTCGAACCGAACCCTTTATTTAAACTACAGGAGTAGATTGTTCTAATTCTGTTAATCATAACCAGGTACAAGTGTTAAGCTATAATAAGTATTCCTTGTTATTTTTTTTATCTATTGTCAGGATTAAACCTACAACCTCCTGATGATTTCGCTTAGAAGTTCATTAACCAATCGCCTATATCTGTTATGCAACATGTCTTGTTGGACAATTCAGAGTGAATTTTGGTGGTGAGTTATAAACCTAATGTTTTTATCAACGCAATGAATAACTAGTTATTAATTATTATATACGATTTTTTACTTTTTTGCATGAAGAAGGCCGAAGGACGTATCGGCCGAAACGTTGGGAATCAAACAACAAAGATGAAGACAATAATCTGAATACTCTAAATGATAAAAATGATCAAACTTCATCACAAAATTTTAAACAAATAATATCAGCGGAGTGTTTAAGCGTTTTAAACGGAGTTATTCTTTTCACGGTGTTAAGATGGGTTTGCAAGCGCTGATGGGAAGAGCAACTGAAGCATTTGTGGAAGAATTAGACAAACTAACTGTAGAGAGAGGTTATTTACCTCAACAAATATTTAACATGGATAAGAGGCCATTATTTTGGAAAAGAAATGTCAGAACGAACATAGAGTTAAATGCAGAACGTTATCGCATAACTGAGACAGACAGACAGAGAAATTATGCTATAGGTAAATTTAGGATGAAAAGACAAGGCAATCCAAAACCACACAAGTTATCTTCCAGAAAAAAAAATTCTCCAGAGAGTACGGCAGAAGCGATTGTAATTGAAGCTGTTGATGTGGCTGATCATTTTACTCCTCAAAACTGTAGAAATAATAAAGTTTTAACTAAAACATTTTAAATATCATCATCATCATCAAGGTGCACCGATAGCACAGATTCCCTCGACTTTCTCTCGCTATCCGTACCTATCAGGCATCAATTTTTACAAGTCCTTAAGACGGCACCTAGGGTTCGGCCAGAGCTGGTGAATGTGAATTTTTGCTGGTCAGCCAACACTAGTGTGTCCATGTGTGGGCGGTCCATCGAAGAATGTCGCTTGTGAGTTCGTTTTTACTTTCCCAGCAGTAATCAGTATGTCGTATTCGTCTTACTTGGATGGTTTGTGAGATGGGAGATAAGTGGCCGTACAGCAGCTGTTTTATTGGGGGGGCGCTTCTAAGATTTGTTCGAAACAGCACACAGCATCCTTGTATAGTTCTCATCTAGTTTTTTCTTCAAATGTTTCATTAGAATCCAAATGGTGCCATCATACAGTAGTACTGACTCGGCTACAGCTTGGAAGAAGAAATAATCAAATAGCTTAATTACAACTGGAGGCGCTTGTGGCGTATGTTATTGCCGTAGGAAGTGAATTTGGTAACCAAAGTTCAAATCCTGAACATTTCACTCAGCACTAATACCATTGGGAAAGATATGAATCCGGAGAGTTTTTGTGGCGTTGTGGTGAACATACTTGACAGCAATATCGTAGTACTGAGTTCGAACACTTGTCACGCTATTACATTAACTTTCGAACTAAGACTCTTGGAAAGTTATCAATCACTTCATCCACCCCCAGCTATGAGTTAAACAGCACTACTACTGTTCTTCGACAAGGATTGCTTTGTCATTAAATAACCCATGAAAATTGATATGCCAGTAAACAAAAAAGCAAAGCAAAGATATGAATCCAATTATTCTCCTCCCAGCTATGGGTAAATTGTAGGGCAGACTGAGCATTTTAACCTTGCTGTAGCAACTGGTCAAGTCGAAGGAGAACTCTAAATTCAAACTAATTGAAGACTTGGACAGGAATGGGTTCCACCAGGCTATCTTGACACACTACATGAGTAGCACCCACCACGACTGAGCCAGTTTACGGGACAAGTTAGAGTATCACAATGATTACCTGTGAGTATATTTTTATAGGTACTATACAATATTGTGTTTTATTTCAATACCTTTCGGAAAGTTATGAAGCCATCTCTTCTCCTCTAAACTATGGGTAAAGAGTAAGGCAGACTGGGTTTTTTTAGCCTTGGTAAGGTAACCAATCTTGGAGAAAGGAAAACTCTGAATTCAAACCAGTTTTACCCAGCTTAAAAATTGACCTTGTGTCACGCCCTATCTGTGGCAGAGGGATACGGGAAATCTTGATTTTCGATGACCAGAAATACGTCATACGAAAAAAAAAAAGTTACGTGTCTTCTTTAAACAGTTAAATAAAAAAAGATACAGGTGGACACAAAGTGAGGGTACAGATTAGCATTATGTCTATGCTGTAAATTGAACTCCTTATTAAAAAAATTCATGGTTTTGAAAATTTTATAAACTAATATGCTCCGGTGTCGAATTAGCTTTTGAGGCGCTATTGGCGTAACGTCGTAGAAAATGGAATCAGACCCCCGAGTTCAAATCCTAGACGCTGTTTGCATTTCATTTAGTGCAAATGACTTGGGGAAAGAGGATGCTCCCATCACTTCTCCTAGCTATAGGTAAATAATAGAGCAGATTGGGTTCTTTAACCTTTGTAAGGTAACCAGTTTAAGAGAAAGGAAACTAAATTCAAACCAGCTGTACTTCGCTGAAAAATTGATCTGGGGTCACATCCTACCTGCGGTGGAGGGATTGAGTACATATATATATTCCCGCGGCGTAATGGCTGAGTGCTGAAATGCGGCCGTGAAGTAAGCGCGTTAGAACTTCAGTAGCGCCATAACGTTCACTTTTGTTCTTGAGTAAGGAATGAAACTCCTTATTTTCCCTCCAACAGTAGGTAAATAGAGCAGACTGGGCTCTTACATCTTGGTATTGCAACCAGTCTAGGAGAAGGAAAACTCTGTATTCAAACCTGTTAAACTCCGCTTAAAAATTGACCTTGTATCGCATCCTGTTCGTGCAGAGTGTGGAAGAATAGGATTTCCTAAGGTTCCACGAAAGGTAAAACTTCGGGTGTTAAGTCTACAATAATACAACACAAATTTGTACAAGCAAAGCAGACACGAGAAATTTGACAAAAAACAAGACCCTTAACGAAAAACAACTTTATATTTTCTATCAACTTGACAATGGCATGATAATAAAAAGGTGCTCATATGTGTGCGTATGTATAAAACACGAATCTCAGGCAAACTGAATGCGTGTATATGTGTTAGTATGTCCGAATCAAAAAGAGAAGGTAGGCTTGTACTTACATACCTATGTATGTATATGCGTGTGTCTTGCTATGTATGAGTTTTTCGGCCAACTCTCCAAACCGTAATGTATATTAGCGGGTCATCTGGCGTCAGTCTATCGGGCCGTGATGTGCCTGTCTGCTGATCTGTCGGTCTCTCTGCTTTGAACTAAAAAACCTCACTATTTATACTTTTGGGTAAAATAAAAGTGGATCAAAGTAAAATATTTTCAGTTTATTATAGTTCAAATAAAGTTCAAATGCTCGGGCGCCAGCGAAAACGCAACCCGTGACCTATTTTAATCAATCAGATTCACAGAAATTACGTACTTATTTTGGCACCTAACTATTTTTGTTTCAGTGACAAATTTTTCTACAAGTCAGTTTTTGATCCGCTTTTTCAAGAATATTCTATTCTACGTGTCCTTCCCTGATTGATTTAAAAATATAAGAGTTTAAATTCTATGTAAGTGAGATTTTGATCCTTTTTTCTGGAATATTCATATCAACGTGTTCTGAGTTCATTTATCTAAAACTAAAGAAACGTGTATCCTATAAGAGGGATATGTAGAGACATACATCGTTTTTTTTTTTCATTCTACGAACGCTAAGCAGAATGGATCGGAAAACAAAGTCACCTCTTATGAGATTTTAACCTGTACCCTGTATCCTTGAAAGCCTAATATAGAAAAAGTAGTCAAGGATTGACAGTTATAATTTTCGACAAGTTTCTCGTTTCTTAAAACTGGATATTTGTTATATCGACTTAGAAGCACGAAAAATGCCAAGGGTAAATTCTTCTGTTGTTATTGGAGCATGAATGTGATGTAAACAAATGATTGAAATCTGATGATTCATTCAAGGTTTGTTTGGTATCAGTAATAGTTATCGATAATCAACTCGATTTTTCATCGCAACATCTTGCACCCACTCACACTTTTACACAACTCCAACAAGTAGAGCAGAGTTTCGAAGTCTTGCCACTTCACTGTTAAGGTTTTAGCAAGAAGTAGTTTCTTTTGACAGAGTGGAGTTACTAGACTCTTACACACTCTTCTTGCTGTGGAATCATACCTTTTCCAAAAGCATTTGAAAGGATTCCGCCCCTAATTTTTAGAATTGTTATTCTCCAAGAAGGGATCCCAACCAATGCTAGGAAACTAATTCTGTACTTCTTTTACCTGGGAGAGAAAAGATAGATTCATGCCTTTCATAAAGGAATTCTCATACGCAGGGACATGTATGTATGTATGTATATATGTATAACAAGTGGATTCATTGCTACTCCAGAATCTTTCACCATCAATTTGAAGTTGTAGTCACGGTGTTTTCAGTGGTTAATTCTGGTAACACCAGCCCAATCATCTTTCAACTCAGTTTTCTTTCTCCTAGTCTGGTTACCTTATCAAAGCAAAAGAACCCAGCCTGTCATACTATTTACTCATAGCTGGGAAAGGGAAAAGATGAAGTCTTACCTTTCCCAAGGGCATTTGTACGAAATGAAACTGAAAAAGTCTCATCTAGGATTTGAACACGAGTTGTCGATTCTATAGTCTACGAGGCTAAGTGTGCCTCTTAAGAGAAATATTATATTAATACGTATTTCGCTGCTATATTCTCCATTTAACAATTTTTCCTTCATCTCTTTTGTTTATCTGTATTTTTTCTCTTGGGTCGTTTCTCAACAGCCAGTTTTTTTTATATACACGACCCCTATATTTTTCGTCTACTCTTCCATACCTATAAATATTACTCTCTTTCTCCTCACAATCCAACGTCTTTCACTTCTACACCTTCCTCTTTATTCCTCATTGCTTCCTTCTTTCTTTCTCCTCTTCCCACTCTTCTACCTCATTTCCGTTCTATCCGCTTTTTATTCCTACATTATTTAACTTCTTTCCACTCTCTTTGCCACTTTTTAATTCTCTCCCTCTCGCTATCTATCTATCTATCTATCTATCTATCTCCAATGCTCTATCCAATACATCTTTCCCGTCTCATTCATCTTGTCGGTGAGATCACATTTTAACCAAATAGGTATAATCGAGCTTTAATAGGGACTTGTGATTCTAATCTGAATGTCTGGGAAAGGTCAGAGATACAATTCCAGATCTCTTCTGTTGCTCCTGAATATTATCCCACTCTCTTGTATTCGTCCAGTTTTTAGAATTAACAACGCCAAGTTGCAATTGGATGAAAAAAAGTGGTTAATTCTTTACTGCTGACCTGAATCAACATAAAAAAAAAACAACTTTTCTATTTCCATATTATTTATTCTCATCTCTCTCTCTTTCTCTGTAGAGAAACTAAGCCATGATGATAACATGTCTTCTGATCCCGTTTTCTAGTCTACCGACTATTAGTTTGAGTGTCGGAGGGGTGATGGTAGTGCTGCAATTCTGAAAAATTGTGGCAAATTGGTCACATGACTACCTTGATACTTACATAAGAAAAAAAAAATTCCATGTAAACAACAATAATAACAGGATTGTATCTCGAAATGTTTACTAAGGGGCAGAGTATAGGACAGCACACCGCGAGGTCACACGATCAAAATATAGATGTTTATTGCTTACAAAGCCTCGTCTGACACAGGGTAATAACTGCGGTGCAATGGCGTGCAATATGTGCTTGTTAATCATGTTCAGATGATGAGATACAAATTTCAGCATTGTTAAGAAAATCCACCCGACTTAAAAAAAAAAAGATAAAATGGAGAGAGAGAGAGAGAGAGAGAGCACCGAAAAAAAAAAGGAAAAGAAAGAGTAGTGTATCTTTATCAGAGATAACCGAACAGGTTGTGGGACAAGTAATATAAATTTTTTACTAGGTCATCTTCGATCTGATTTTTATTGCTTTTTTTAAACACACTGATAGTTTGACATTTTACAATCATTAAATAAGTTATATAAGCTCTTTCGTAAAGAACGGAAAACCCAAAGATGAAAAGGTAGAACTTATGCAGAAGTAAATTTTATCAAAAAATATCAGTTTTGTGGCAACACTACTCAGAGACAACAGTTTCAAGAGTGATAATTAATTGCTTCATGCGCTAGCATCACTCGAGCACTCAGTCCTTTCTGTTGTGTTAGACTTAATTTTCCATTGAAGAACTCGTGTTAATCGTTAAGACATATTTCATGTTTGAATTTTGCAAAGGTGCTAGGGAGCAATTATTGTGAAGTTTCCCAGTCTAAAATTGACCAAGAGTCATAAAACGTACATGGTACATATTATTCCAGATAATCACAGTCCTACACACTTAGCATATTTTTTCAGGTTTCTTTTAGTCTTTCTCCTCCCCAAATTTTTTTTGATCAAACTTTTTAACCAGATCACTTCAACACCTCATATATATATATATATATATATATATATATATATATTCAATTATTAAACTGTGAGTTTTTATCCTTATTTTATAACTGAAAATATTCTAATATTGCTCTGAAATTTTGTGCATTGTATACTGTGTTTTACCGATTAAAATACTTTTAGTTTTAGATTTTAACCATGATTATATATATACATATATATATATATATGATAGATAATGAACAAACTGAAATAAAGAAGACATACAATACACTGAAATAAATTGGTAGATAGGTATGAACAGACTTAGATCATGAACAAGCTAAGATAAGAAGGCAGATACAAATACACTAAGATAGATAGATAGATAGATAGATAGATAGGTGTTTGCATCAGTTTATAAATTTTACTGAAATTAATCCAAAATTAAGGACAACGATCTGAGTAAATCTGAAGTAAATCTTTAGCCGATCAACCCCACCCAAATGTCTTGGTGGAAAGATGATATAAAGTAATACACAGCTGGGATTAAGAGTCACTCTCGAGTAATGTGTGGCGCGCGTGCGTGCGTGCGTGCACACACACACACCTTATTTTTGGTATCAGTTATATGTACAATGAAACAACTTAGTGGATAAAATACTGGAAATGAACTTGTGCTTACTGTTCAATGCTCCATGACAAACAAAGCACCATAAAGATATTTATAATCTTTAACATCAGTAGATGAAGTGCTTGAAGCAAGAGGCATTTTGAAATAACACGAAAAGAAGGAAGAAACCTGAAGAGGGTCGTGAATTTTTTTTTTAAATTTAAGTTTCCGCAAATCAATGACTATTATAGCTTAGTCAGTAAAACAGCTATTTCAATAAACGAGGTATATGGAAACAAGAGTTTGAGTCTCACCGAGTGTTTATCCGTTAGTATATAGTCTTTACTTCGTCTTTGAGATATAATTAGCAAAGAACAAAATCAAATTTAACCAAGTTTCTATCTTTGATTCTCCCTAAATTTTTGGAATATTCACCAAGGAACGAAGTTAAATGCAGATTAATTGTAGTGTTCTTAGTGACCAGGTATTCAATATCAGACAGTACCTATCCATTGCACTAAGAAGACTAGGGTCTGGGCACCTAACGATCCACCAAGTGTTATATCTGATGAGTATATAGCATCATTTACATTTTAAAACATTAGGTTAGGTTAGGTTAGGTTTCTTTGTTTAATGGAATATCAACCTTGGTGGGTTATTTAATACCAAAACAATTCTAGTAGAAGAATTGTAGTGGTATGATTTAACTCATCGTGGAGGGATAATGGAGTTCGTGCCTTTCCTTAGAGAATTTGTCCAAAAGTGAATGTAATTGCGCAAGTGGAGCTCGAACAGGCTTACTACTATGTTGCATTTCAAAACATTAGCCTCTACACCCCAGGGGCCTCCCCATTTAAAACAGTGACTTTCATATTTTGTGGTGTCTAATAAATCTATATTTCAGGGTTTTTCTCTTCAGCTATCAGATACTTGAAACTAATATTTTATTTCCAAGTATGAAAAGAAAGGAATGACCTCAACATGATGCTTGTGGGTCTCTCTCTCTCTCTCTCTCTCTCTCTCGCTCTCTCTCTCTCACACACACACACACACACACATACTATCTCTTTTTAATTTATATGAATTTATAGAAGCCTTAGTTTGGCAGGAAGGTCTCCATCTCCTGTCAGGGAGGAGTGACATTCAACTGATTCTGAAATATAAGATGGCTTGTTTAGCACAATGATGAGTATATAGGTTATAAAGTGCCTTATTTGATTTATTTTTGCACTCAAAAAATATATGGCAAGAAGTGAAACAGGTTTTGCCTTGTTTGGGGCTTTTTTGCGGGAGGTAAAATCTTTTATGATTTTCTAAAAGAATTTACTCTTTCTTGCATTGCTTGGAAGAGAGAGAGAGAGAGAGAGAGAGAAGAAAAAGGATGAAATAATAAAAGTCAAGAGAAAAAAACAAGCTGAAAGAAAGCAAGAAAAAAGAACTTGGGGAAAGAAAGAGAAAAAAGAAAATGAAAATGAGAGACAGAGACAGAGTGAGAGAGGGAGGAATGAAAATGAAACAGAAAGAGAAAGATATCAGACAAAGGGAACTTGAGAGAGATGAAGAAAATAAAACGAGAGAGGAAGAGAGAGAGAGAGAGAGAGAGAGAGAGAGAGAGAGAGAGAGAGAGAGAGAGAGAGAGGCTGGATGCAAAAGAAACATTAAGTAAAAGAAGGTGATAGAAAGAGAGAGAGAAAAAGTAAGCAACGAAGAGAATAAAACGAGAGAGAGAGGTGGGGAGTGAGAAACTGGTTGCAAGAGAAACATTAAGTAAGAGAAGGAGAGAGAAAGTAAAAGATGAAGGAGAGAGAGAGAGAAACATTAAGTAAGAGAAAATAAAACGCAAGAGGAGAGAGAGAGAGAGAAGATGAAAATGCAAGACATAGAAATGGTAAAGAAAAATAAGCATTTAGCTTTGTGCCTGGCTCGACAAAGCTGATTAGATATCACGAAGAAATACTATTAAAGATAGATAAAATTCATTATGAATAATATATGATCTTATATAATATATTTGATTACTTGTATCTTCAATCATCTAACCTACTTTATCTTGCCCAAAGGTGACCTGAGAGAGAAGTCATCCAACTACTCATATTTCTCATAACATACTAAAGAAAGAAGAAAATACTACAAAAAAGAACAAACAAAAAATTTTGTGGTATGCAGAATTTTTAATATAATTTTCTATTGTCTATAATTTTTAGAAATCTGATCTCTCTGATTAAATAAAAGGGAGATTGCTTCCAAGCTGTATCCGTGTCAGTACTACTGTAACGTTGCACCACTTGGACTTTAACAAAACCAATGAAGAAAAAAGCTAGACGATAACTACACAAGGAAGCTGCTGACTGTTTTGAACAAATAATTGAAGCAGCACCTTACAAAACTGTAATTGTACAACCACTTACCTCCCATCTAACAAACCATCCAAATTAGACAAGCAAAAACATTCGGCGTGATAGCCGAGAGGGACAGACGGTGAGAGAGAGTCAAGGAGACCCTGTGCTCTCGGGATATCTTGATGATGAGGATATTAACTCACACCCAACAGTTTGGACAACTGAATTTCTTTTTATCATTATTACGTCGTTCACACGTTTCAGCCGATCCATTCTTCAGCTTTTGTTGAGTATAATCCGAGATTAAAACAAAAATGAACAACTAATGAGAACGGAAGTATTGATTAACCTAAACATTTTTGCGATTGAATGAATTTGTGTATTGTGTGACGATTAAATTTACAATTTCTATCACCTTCTCTCTCTCTATCTCTATCTCTCTCTCTCTCTTCTATATCTTTGTTTTGAGTCGTGTTTTCTTAGGGGTGGTGAGCTGGTGAGCAAAACATTTGATGTATTTATCCAACGCCTCCACCACAACACAAAGTCAAATTTAAAGTGGAATAAGACTGGTTTGTATTCGGTTTTCCTTCTCCTAAACCGGTTGTCTAACTAAGGCTAAAGAACCTAGTTTGCCCTACTATTTACCCATAGCAAAGGAGGAAAAGAGATGGATTCATGCCTTTCCCGACAGCATTAGTGCGAAGAGAAACACAAACAGCTTCGTCCAGAATTTCAATTTAGGTTCCTGATTCTTTTTCTAATGGCGATAATCGTTATTCTAAGTGCGCCTTCAAATTCTATGACCAATCTGTTAGACCCCCAGACACTCTAGATTTAGCCTTTCTGTGACTTCTGGTTTTTACTGCAGCTAAAATCATTCTTGAAATAGCTCGAATAAGATTAACCCTTTCATAAGCAGGAAATTTGCAAAATAACAGGTATATTCAAACAAGTCAATTAATCCTATATAAAAAAAAACCAAACAAAACATGACAATTGTATGTTATAGTTTAATAGCGTGAAAACAAAGTACTTATAATTATATTTTGAAAAACAACCTTTATATAATCCAACAACACAGTGAGGCCTCCTAAAAATGTCTTTATATATTAAAATGAATTGGTCATTTGGTCAACCAAGAAAACGCTTTACATTGAGCTACTAAAAAGGCAAAAATAATGCTCTGTCTGCAAAAGGTTAGTTTCGTTTCTTTATTTAATGGCATATCAACTTTCAAGGGTTATTTAATGCCATCCTTGTAGAAAGACATTAGTGGTTCATTTTAATCCATAAGAGGATAAGGGGGGGTTCATAGTTTTCCCAAGGGTATTAGTCCAAAAGTGAATGCAACAGTGCGTCTAGAGTTTGAAATCGCTTACTACAAGGTTGCACATTAACCAGTACACCATGGAGTTTCTCCCGTCTGTCAAAAGGGTTAAGAAAAATGCGACAAAGCACTTGATATTGAACCCCAGAGAGAATTAAGGTGACTAAAGTGTCACCGCCCTAAGTAGGCTACATTATTTCTGCTTTTTTTGTTTGTTTGTTTTTTGTTTTTTCACATAGCTAGATACAATATATATATATATATATATATATATATATATATATATATTGCAGCCTTTCTTAAGTCTAATAAAATGTTGTGTTGAAAACAAAAACAAAGACAATAGAGTTATTATGAATGTCGTAGGAAAAGGTCAAGGCTTGTAATTGGCTTTGGTATTGGTAAGCTTATTGAGGTTAGTAGAATAAGCATTGTACATAGCAAAGTTCAAGACAGTTGGTTTTAGGTTTACAAGAGCGAAATTATTTGGCAGCCCATCTGGCAAGATCAAAATGATGACATAGTTCATCATAACCTTTGGTTAATTGAAAAATTTGGAGCAGGAAACAATAATCTTTAGAATAAATAAAGAGGGTTGTTTGGTTTGTTGACAAACAAAATGCTGCTATTTGATCTATGAAAACGTCTGTTCAAAGTTTAACGTTTTTGTTGAGACGTTCAGTGAAAGGATTTAAAAAAAAATCCAATTTTAGAAAGAAAAAAATACCTTAACAGATTGTGAGCAAATGATCAGCGAAAACACACACACACACACACACACACACACATATATATATATATATAAAAAGAATGAGAGAGAGGGAGAGAGCGAGAGCTATGGAGGTGGATCAATAAACCTGTAGCGTCATAGATACAGATATATGGGGAAGGTTATTTATCTGACCTCCCACCAAGTGGGCTTTGACGCTAAGTCATTTTATTGTGGGGGTCCACGCACGAATCAAGACTCATGCGCAGCCGTCACAAAAAAAAAAAAAAAAAAATGCTTGCTTCCGTCGGCAGAACTTATATTTTTGAGACGCTTCAGGAGCCAAGCAATGAACTCAGCCCTTCTCCTAAACCGGTTGCTTAACTAAGCTAACTATATATTATGAGTATAATCGATGTGTTAAATACTACCTCCTCTGTAGATTAACAATCTGAAATATGGAGTTGAGTGGTTTTATTCTGTTTTCTCATTATCAGAGCAATATCATGATATATTTCAAGTATAATATGAATTATACTTGAAATATATCATGATGTTGCGCTGTATTTTATTGCATGTAGCACTATAAAGAATTTAAGGAGTTAAATGCTTTTAGTGTGAAATTTTAATCATATATATATATATATAATTTATAAATCTTATTATATATATATATATATATATATATATATATATATATATATGTATATATATATATCTTTAAGAAAAAACCAAAGACCGGTTAATTTAGGATAATAAATTTATTTCCATCCTGTTTTTCAGTTTCTGGTGTAAACCAAAAACACGAAGAGAAATATAACAGGACTTCTTCAGATCCAATGGATAAAAAAAAAACAGAATAGACACGTGGGGTGGAGGGGGAGGGGAAGAGATTAAGGAGTTACCTCTTCGTTTTATTGAATTTCCGTTTTTTTATTTACCTATTTATTTTATTTTCAAATTTCTGCCGTCAGTTATAATTACGGTAATTTAACTTTTTTATTTATTTGTTTAATTTATTTTCTTTTCATGTTAAGTTCGATAATAAACTTTTAAGAGAAATATTAATGCTTATATTAATTTCGATACCATTTATTTAGCTACCTATTTTTTCCTAGTGTGTATATTGGATACGTTTTTTTCCGGTTTCACTATTTATTTCTGTTTTTAAATAATAGACTACTATATATATATATATAATAAGATTAATAAATGAAATTTGAGACAGATATGTTTCACAAGTGGTCTAGTGTCATCAGAATGAAAACATATTTATTTTAGCAATATCATCATCATCATCATCAGAATGATGATTGGCCACTAGTGAAACATATCAACTTTATTTTCAAAACTGTCTTCTAGTTTCTTATATGATCAAATTTCATTCCAAACCTTTCTCTCCCTCTCTCTCTCTCTCTGTCTGTCTGTCTCTCTCTCTCTCTATATATATATATATAAAGCGAACAATAGAAATTTCTTATGATAATGTTATGTGAAAATGTCTGAAATCCAGAAACTTCTTGCAATAAACTGTGTGGGGTAAGATGGGACGTAAGTTGGGGTATCATCAGGTATTTTCAGCTAAAATGAAAATTCTTCCCAATTTTTTTTTTTAGCAGGAAAAACTTTTTTTAACCGAATCTTTTTACTTTTCCAGACTTAGATTTACCAAAATTGTACAATCAGAGGTTAATCACTCAAGTGTTAAAACAGCAAATATATATATATATATATATATATATATATATATATATATATTTCTAGTAGATGTAGATTTCGTAATTCTTGGCTTATCTTCGAACTAAAAACAGATTTTTATATTATCTTCATGGAGATAATTTTATCATTAAAAATTTATCCTATTCATGAGTTTTGTCAGAAAAGAACTGTTATTTTTTCAGAGACTGAGACACAAGAATTTCTATGGTGTTTTTTTAAAGACCAACAGCCTTATTTTTAATTTTCATATGAAACATTGTACAATGATTATTTCTGACAATTTTCCTTTATATTAATCTCAAGTTGTTTTTTATTAATAACAATTCACGTGGATCAAGGATCAATGGTGGGTGCTCCAAAAGTAATGCTTGCTATTTATCGTAAAGGAAATTATAACTTTCAAAGAACAAAATAATATCAGTTGATAAGGCAGGTATTTAGCTTCCAAATACGATCATTTCACATAATTACTACCATTGGTTATGTATTTTCGACAACAATGATTAAGAGTTTATATCATCATCATCATCATCATCATCATATCGCGCTGGTAGCACGGATACCCCTGACCCTCTCTCGCCACTCCTCCCTATCGTTCATCGCCCTAGGTAGGTCTTCAGGACAACATCCTGTATCCTCACATAGCTGCTGAATGTACGTTCGAGCTGGTCGTCCTGCTTTTGCGCGGCCATGTGTGGGGATCCATAAGAGTACATCTCTTATGAGTTCATCTCTGCTTCTCCAGCAGTGTCCTGCATGTCTGGTTCGTCTAACTTGGATAGTTTTCGTGATAGGGGGTAGGTGCCCGTACAGTTGGTGTCTTGTGGGCTGTTGCTGCCAGGACTTGTTCAGGATTGCACGCAGCATTCTTGTGTAATTGCCATCTAGCTTCTTCTCCAGTCGTTTTGTTAGCGTCCATGTAGTGCATCCATATAGCAGTATCGATGTGACCGCTGCCTGGAAGAAACTGCGTTTCATTTTATCGGTTAGGTCTGATTTCCATATAATCGATAGCCTATTGATAGCTGTCCATGCTTTCGTTAACCTCGTTTCGATGTCCTTTTCGGTTGATTCGACGCTGCTTCCTAGGTACGTGAATTTGTCTACTAGTTTAAGTGGGGTTCCTTCTAGAGTGGAGATGTCCCCCGTTTGGTTATAGCACATATATTCTGTTTTGTGTGCATTAACATAGAGGCCTATGCTTGCTGCTGCTCGTTCCAAACTATGCAGAAGTGTTTCGGCTTGGTCAGGTGTATTTGCCAGTATCGCTATGTCATCGGCGTAGTCGGCATCGGTAATTGTTGCGGGGTATCTTCTGCTTCTTTTCTTCGTCAGTTCGAAGCCATTCTTTTTGATTTTGTCAATCGATGTTCTAAGTACGTAGTCTAGACAAATGATAAAGAGGTACGGGGCCAGCGTGTCCCCTTGTAGTACTCCTGCTACAATGTTGAAGTATTCTGTGTCTCCATCCGGTGATCGTACTTTTACTTTAGTGTTTCTATAGAGAATCGTTATTGCCGCTACGGTTTCTTTAGGTATGCCGTACGCTAGTAGGATTTGTTCCATCTTTCCTCTGTGAATGGAGTCGAAAGCCTTGGTAAAGTCGACAAATATTAATGTCGCTTGTAGGTTCTTTGCCCGTACACCTTCGAGGATTCTGCGGATGGTTAATATTTGTGAGGTCGTGGATCTATTTCTTCGGAAGCCATTGGTTTTTTCTAAGTATGTTGTCGATTTTGGGTTCTATTCGGTTTCGTAGTAGGGCATTGTAGATTTTGGCAGCTATGGATGTAAGTGTTATGCCTCGGTAGTTTTTGGCTAATCCGAGGTCCCCCTTTTTAGGGAAGGGGAGTATGCATCCCTTCATCCATCTATCTATCGGATTTTGATTGTATACTGCGTTGCAGTGTCGGAGCAGTATGTCGTCGAATTGTCTGGTCTTCCATACTTCCGGGGGAATTTCGTCCAGCCCTGCAGCTTTCCTATTTTTAATTTTTCTGAGAACCGAGTCGAGTTCTTCTTGTGTGAACGGTCCTAGTTTAATGTCTAATTGTTTGCTAATTATTCTGGTGATTGGTTGATGCGTTATTTTTGGGGGGTTTCCAAGTAAGTTTTCGAAGTGCTGTTTCCACAGTTTTATTCTTTCTTGTTGGTTTGCTGCTTTAAGTTTTGCTTTGGCTGTGTTCTTTCTTCTGCTCACTTCGTTTATTGTTTGCCAGGCTATTCTAGATTGTCTATCTTCCACCGAGTCTCTAATCTTATCTATCTGATTTTGAATGTATTCTGTCTGTTCCTTTATATATATGCCTGCTAATTTATATTGTGCCGTTTTTAGTTTTAAGGCATTTGTGTTTGTTGGGTTTTTTCGATAGTTTTTGGAGGCTGTTTTCACTAGTGCACGTTTTTCTCTCACCGCTAAAGTTTCCCATGGGACTCTATATTTAGTTTTAATTTTTGTTGGAATGTATTTTGCTGCTGCCTCGAGGTGTGCATTGACGAAATTTTCGTATTCATCGTTTGGTGTACTTTTTTCCGTCTTTTCTTGTAGTGTTTCGAATATGTTTCTTAATTCTAATACGTATTTATCTCTTATATCTTTGTTGTTTGATAGGGCCCGGTCATAGTGTTTAGTGGTCGCTGTTCGTTTGGCGTTTTTTCGTAGGCTTAACCGTATTTTCGCCGTGTCTATTCGGTGATCGGTGGACACACCCTCAAAAGAGGAGTATGCCTCGCAATTCAGTGCACTATTTTTCCATTTCTTGTTTATAAGGACGTAGTCTATCTGAGCTTTAGTATTGTTTGCGTACGTGTATGTCCATAGTTTGCCCTCTCTTTTTTGGTAGTTTGTATTGAGGCATGCTAATCTATTTTCTATCATGAAATCTGTTAGATGTTGCCCATTCCTATTTGATGTGTTGTGGAGGCTGTATTTGTTGTTTCCGTTTTTCCCGATTTGGGCATTCATATCTCCCCCAATGACTAACATGTTGTGTTTCGGGATGCTACGCACTAATGAGGATAACTCATCGTAGAAGGTGACTAGTTCAGTTTCTTCACTAACATTGGTGGGGCTGTAGCATGAGATGATTGTTGCTCTGGGGTTTCCGTTAAATGTAGCTGCCATCATTCTAGGTTGTATTTTCTCAACGCTATTAAGCGTTTTTAATGCTCTAGGTCCTATAAGTAATCCTACCCCTCCTACTGCGGCATTGACAGAGTTTTTCCATGCGGATACAGTGGCGAGACGGAGCAAAATAACATTGTTGGATAGGGCAAATTCTCAGTCACATAGCACCATTAGTGATACATTTTTCATAGTGATGAACAGTTGCATGAATCGGCAATGGTGCTGACAATGTAGGAAAATAGAGTTTGGTAGCTGAAAACTTGCTTTATCCAACTGTGTTATTTTACTCTATATGTATGCATTTATCCAACTCCTCTGTATACAGGCTGGATATGGCACAAGGTCAATTTTTAAATGAAGTAAAACTAGTTAGAATTCAGATTTGTCCTCCTAGACTCGTTACCAAACCAAGGCTAAAAGACACAGTCTGCCCTACTATTTACTAATATCTTCAGGGAGAATAACAGATGGGTTCATGCCTTTTCAAATGCAGTGTTGTAAAAACCTAAACTTGGCATTATGATAACCGTTACACTAAACATGCCTCCATTGCACTTTAAATTCAAGTATGCATGTTCCTAACCACTCCGTATGAACAGGATACAATATCGATCAATTTTTATGCGGAGTTTATCAGGTTTGAATTCAGAATTTTCATTCTCCTAGACCAGTTGCCATACCCAGTCTGCCCTATTATTTATCCATAGCTGGAGGGAGAACATTTGAATATATTCCTTTCACAAGGGTATTATGCGCTATGTGAAATGCAAATAGCTTCGTTCAATATTCGAACTCAGGTCACCGTATCCATTTCTTGTGATGATAACTATTACACCAAGAACGTTTATTTTATATGTATGTATGCATATGTACAAATATAATATATAAAAGCTTTAATACAATCCAAAATTTTAAGTATCCCTTTGAAAATATTCCCGAGAGACAAGGCAGGATTGCTTTTCTACAATATACAAGAGACTCATTTTGTACATATTCATTCGAACATTTTTATACCAATATTATTTAGTTGCCAACAAAACCTGCAACTCCAATTAAAAAGAAAATAAGGTACTATTATTGGATGTCATATACGATCCTCCCCACAGCCATTTCAACAGGGAATATTTTACGAAACACTTAAAGCCAAAGATAGATGGGAACAACACAAGAATCCTGCATGCTATTTTGAATAAATCCCAGAAGCTGCACCCTACAAAACAGCAGCTGTACAGCCAGTGGCCTCACATCACACAAACCATCAAAGTAAGATGAACAAGACATACTGGATACTATTGGAGAAATAGGAACAAACTCATAAGCAACGTTTTCCTATGGATTTTTTCAAATACTTACATTAATCAGCTCTGTGCAGATAGGGGATGCTGTCTGGAAGACCTGTGAAGGACGATAGCTGATTGAGACTGATGGTGTGTGAAATTTTAGGGAATCTGTGCTGCTGACAGACCCTGATGATGATGATAACAATGAATGTTACTTGCAATTCATGCACGTTGCTTATTTGGTCCAGTTCAAATAAGTTTCTTTTCCAGCATTTAATAAATGCTGGAAAAGAAACTTAAAAGTGCAGTGGAGCAATTCAAAGTTGAACTTTTTAGAACTTATTTTCCTGACGCAGGTACCATTAGAGAGCAAGAAAAGTTTTGGTAAATGGATCAGGGCCTGGCCCATTCACCAAAACCACAATTTTAACCTGGACTTTATTGTAAATTTGTAAAAAGTAGGCCTTAAACAGCGTCAATAAATTAATATTATTTTTTCTTTTGGTTTTCACCCGGTGCCAATAGATATTCATACAATTTAATTGGTTTCGGTTTTGTGTTTGATGGCTTTTCAACCATCATGGGTTATTTAAAGCCAAAGCTATCCTTGTAGAAAAACAGAAGAGGTACTATTTAACACATAGCTGAAGGGATAAAGGGAATTCATACCTTTTTAAAGGGCATTAGTCCGAAAGTGAACGTAACAGTGTGACTGGAGTTCAAACTTGCTTACTTCAAGTCTGCAGTTCAGCATGCCACGGAGATTCCCAACACAAAATTTCAAGATGCATCTTATATAGAAAAGTAAGAGAATCAATTTTATTTAATCACTAATAGAATAAGTAAATAGTTTGGCTTTCTCCTCTCTCTTATCTGGTGATGCTTAAGGAAATTAATCTTCATAAGTCAAAAAATAAAAGTGCGGTGAAGAGAATAACGGATCTGAATTCACTTGGGCATAAGTACAAGTCTTTAATTCACTAGACAACTTACAATGGTAAGAGAAGTGAATGATCAAAATTGTTCTTGAATGTAAGTTATTCATTTTGAAGAAATGTCTTTTGGTGGTTCCAGTGACATAATGGTTATAACTGAATGATGTGTATTCGGCTACCCGAGTTCAAACAGCCCAGTCGGCTGGGACTGTAAAATACTTCAACTGCATCTCTACAGTAGGGTAAGACCTCCCCACCACCAAGCGAGTGTCCTGGATATGATATTAAACAATCTGATGTTGAGACTCCAGTAATGATGGAGCTTTGTGGAAAGCATAGTAGCCCTCTGCTGCTATCACTCTCAGGTCCACTCTGACCTGGAGTGGTAGTATCTGAAAGGGTCCTATCAATAGAACTGTTTGACATTTAAAGTGAGTGCAAACAAATGACTTATGCTAAATTGAGTTTTTTGAAATAGAACTGAACATTCAACTGTGTGTAAATAAACAAGTGATGTTTAATTGAATTGTTAATGATACATAGCATTAGTTGGAACCATTTAACTTTGTTGACTTATGTTTACAAATCATATCAAATGTATATGTATAAAGAGTATTTGGCCTTAAATAACCTACAAGGGTTGATATACCACAAACTAAACCATACCAAGTTCAAAACCTGAAAAAAGCTGTTCGCATTTCACATAGAGCTAATACCCTCAGGAAATATATAAATCTAACTATTCTCCCTCCATCTATGGGTAAATAAGTAGAGCAGACGAGGCTCTTTAACCTTAATATGGAAACCAATCTAGGAGAAGGAAAACTGAAGTCAAAACAGATCTGGATAGGGATGGGGTCCTACAGGCTATTCCTGCCCAAGACATGTTACATGTGTAGCACTTCAATGACCAAACAAGATCATGGGATAAGCATTTTTTATTTGATGGCATAAAAATCCCTTATCTTGGCAGGAATTGTTTTTTTTTTTTTGAAGGACGGCACATTGAATGTTATTTAAACTTTATCCTTCTACTTTATTTTGTCCAGTTCAAAATGAGTTTGATTTTCTTATTTATTACAAATTTGTGAAATTGTAGTTTTTGAGGAAAAGATTTTATCCACATTATCATCATCTGAATGATAACAGATCACAAGGAAAACATGTCAATTTGATTTGCAAAACTGCCTTCTCATTTCTCAAATGATCAAATTTCATTCCAAAGTTTACTCTCTCTCTCTCTCTCTCTCTCTGTATATATATATATATAGTTACATAAACAGTATTTCCAAAATTCGAACTTGGGTCACCAATTCTATTTCCCACAACAATAACCATTACGCTGTGTGCCTCCCAACAGAGAAAACAGGTTCTGTGATTATGATCAGAAATAAGATTTTCACAGGTAAAAAATGTTGAAATGTTTAAGATGCTCCTATTTTCAGACTTTTATCCAGCACATTTTAAGTGTAGGTTTAAATCTTGTACTCACAATAAAAATTCCCATAATAATATTAATGAAAAACTGATGTCTAAATCTATATGTAAATACTACAATCAGGTTAAGTTACTGAAAGACGAGCATTTCCCTCTTATTAGAAATTAGTATTTTCCTTCTCCTTTGAGAACTAATAATGATAAGCATTATCAAGATGGTGTGGGAAAAAATAAAGTTAAATCTAATGCGAAACAATGCTAATAAAAATGAATAATTCCAAATTCAAAATCAACCAATTAATTGGAGACAACAGGAAGTTCAGTTATTGCAGTTCTTTGGCTCAG
The DNA here is from genome assembly GCA_963585895.1 of Sepioteuthis lessoniana. Classification (NCBI taxonomy): domain Eukaryota; kingdom Metazoa; phylum Mollusca; class Cephalopoda; order Myopsida; family Loliginidae; genus Sepioteuthis; species Sepioteuthis lessoniana. The sequence goes on along the minus strand of OY757905.1, from coordinate 60,425,928 downwards.
ATTTCTCTCCGGCTTAAATATATAACTATAAATCAATAAAAACAAAAATATTTCCACTTTATTCTGATTAATGGCTACTCAGTATTATCAGTTTGTCAGAGCATCAAATAAGTGATCCTTCTATGGAAGTTAACATTTACTGTTTGTTCAATATGGTTTTAGCAGTGGTCATTATGGTAACATCTTGAATAGAGTGGTATAAAAGCAAAATTCTGGGTTAGATCAGTTATATCAATAAATTATTCAAAAATATGGAAGAAAATCTTAAGGGCTTGAGAAGTCGAACCCCACTTTTTTGCTGTTAATTATTTACTAAAAGTGAGAATGTCATGGCTTTATAAGTTATGTAAAATGATATTGGCATATATGGCAGTTTGATCTGACAAGTGGCAGGTTAGTCTGTAGGAGTGGGTAAGAGAAGTTTAATGGACATATTTTTGTATCATTGGGTAGCAGTCACCCCAGGGCAGCACTCATAAATGACATTGGTTTTATTTAATGGTAGTTTTTTGAGAACCAGCAGTGTTTGTTATGTATCTATTTTTTTTAGTGCTTAATGTCAAATGTATGGATAATATTTATTCACTGGACCTACATACACATTCCCTTGTATATGAACAAGTTAAATAAAAATTTCTGAAGAATTCTTTTCTGTCATCTTTAATCACTCCTCTAAATTATATAATCAATAAAATTATATATATACATAGTAAAGTGTTCACCAGTGGTCTGGGAGATAGGGGTTTAATACCAGGTCAAGTCATACCAAAGACTCAAAAAATGGTACTTGATACCACCTTGCTTAACATTCAGCATTATAAGGTAAGGATCAAGGGTAAAGTGGAGCAATCCAGGGACTGGAGTAGCACCCTACCTAACACCTCAGTGTAGTAGCTAGTGAAAAGGGAGCCTTTGGGTCACCCTCAACTGGGGTCGCCAACTTAATTTTAAAATTTAATGTTTAAAGTATTTTTAATTTGTAAAATCTATACTGTGCTAATGAGTTCTTATCCTGTATACTTGAAATAACAAATCCCGGAAGCAGCACCACACAAAACAGCAGCTGTACGGCCACTTACCTCCCATCTCACAAACCATCCAAGATGACTTAAACATACTAGTAAATCAGAGTGGTATGTTTTGTGAGTGGTTTAGCATCCTGAATTTCTTTGAAAAACATGCAACTATAAACAATGCTTCTTAGTACTAACTCCTTAGATAATATTTGACTTATTATTTGGTTTGGTTTGATGGCATATCAACCATTGTAGGCAAAAAATCACCAACTCATTGCCTCTCAATTATCTGCATTATCACTAAACACTTTCATTCACATTTTATCCTGTTATGCAATTACAATCTAAAATATGAAGTGTGGCATTTCAGAAGGACAATCTTATGAACAGTGTGGCATTTCAGTAGGACAATCTTATGAACAGTTATATGAAGTGTAGCATTTCAGTAGGACAATCTTATAAACAGTTATCAACTAAAATTAATGTAAAAGCAATCCAAATAGCTGCAAAGTAACTAATGACATGGCTGCCCTTTGTCAATTTTTTACCATGTGGAAAAGTTGATTTCTTTCTTTTTTTGATTTATCTAGCTGACATTTTGTTGGACAGGGATTATAATGACAGTATTTTGTCCATTGGTATTGAAGAATATCTAAAGATAATACAGAAACTTATTCATAAGCTTGACTAGTTAGATTATTGTAGAAGTTACTGCTCAAACATGCAGAATAAACAAGAACAACAACACTTACCTGCTCAGCAGCCCCAGCTAGCTTCCGGTTGGCAGACAAAAAATAAAACAGGCAGTAACTCAGTACCGAACCTGTAACATCTGTAACATGACTGAAGCAAGCCAGTGTATATATACACTAATATACCCACTCACAGGGCCAGCAACCAATCACTGTCTAGAGAATGGACTTTGCCACTTAGGAATAATGGAATGTCCCCATGTCCATATAATCTCACTTCAACTGATAATTCATTATTATGCATGTAAGTACTGACTCATAGCTACTGAGCTTTACCATAGAATTCCAACAATTGTCACATCAGATCTAAACAAGATGTTCTCCTAACTAATTCTTTCTTTTTATATAAATAAAGTATTGCCAATCACTATTATGATTAATTTTGACAAGGATTCATTTTAAATTTAGTTGCTTTTCAAAGGAGACCAGGCATTTCTTTCTCTTTCAGGCAGTGACCAGCGTTTTGATAACATCATTGCTTTCTGGTGTCTGGGCACCACGCATACATCTTTGAACGTAGCATTGGTTAGCCCCTTTCACCCAGTAGCAGCTCTCTCTCAGTCAGCATTATGCTGAAATATTCAAGACCCACAACTGAACTATAAACTAACCCTTACCGAACTTTGACAAACTTCCAAAAGGAAACTAACCCTTATGGAAGCTCGAAATACCAAATGTGGACACATACATGAAAATGATTAACGTATTTTTGAGACCTTAAATGGGGGATTCAACCATTTCTATGTATTCAGGAAAAACTCCCTCATCCATGGAATGGTTGTTGAACCCAGTAAATAAAGGAAAGTATAAAAGAAACATCTTCGTCTCTAACTTGTTGCTGTCTTTTCTTTTGTATAATTCTTTTTGGGACTTTCTTGGGCAAGGCGTTACACCAACTAACCAACGTTGGGGTAAGATAAAATAACCAAAATATGGAGTCAGATATTTAACGGCAACACAGCCTTGCCCATTGCCCTTGACCTTCAGCCACAAACCCCACAATCTCTCTTTTTGTTTTCTTTTTGTTTTTATTCTTCTTTTAATTATTATTTCTTTGTTTTGCCCCTTTGGGCAAATCCTTTTAATTTATCTTCTCACATAAGCTTTAAAAACAATAATCTTTGCACACAACATATACACTATTAATACAATATCAATATACAGATCAAATTCTGTTAAGTAAATCATTCAAAAGTTCCAAAAAAATGTCCTCTTAAATTTTTTTTCTTACAATTATTTCTGAAATCATCCAATTTGATTTTAAAATTTTCTACACTATTGCTATTTCTGATCTAATTAGATAATTTGTTCCAAAAATACATTACTCTATTGGCAAAATTGGTTAGTAGACTTAGTTTTTGAAATCTGTTTTGACAGTAAATTTTCAAAAGAGAAATTAAAAAAAAATGTCTAGCATCATGAGAAATTCCATTAATTATTTTGAAAGTTACAATTAGATCACCTCTGATTCTTCTTTCTAGCAAAGAAGTTTATCCTAATTTTTCAAATTTCCCCCAGTAACAGAGATATTTTACTCTTTTTATCATTTTTATCACTCTTCTTTGTTTTCACTCCAATTTCCATATTTAGACACTGCAGCCGAAGCCTGAGTAAGTAAGTAAGTAAAGTTGGCGACGATAGTCAAGGGTGACCCGAAGGCTCCCTTTTCGATTTCTACTACACTAAGGTGTAGGAGAGGGCGCTACTCCTTTCCCAGGATTGTTCCACTTTATCCTTGATCCATACCTTATAATGCTGAGTGTTTAGCTAGGCAGCATCAAGTATAATTTTTTGAGTCTTTGGAATGACTCGAGCCGAGACTCGAACCTTGCTAGTTACTGACCCACTAAATGCAATGTGGTTCTAATGAGTCAAGCAGTATCACGGACCTAAATCTAGATCTGGGCACGTATACCAGAATATAGCTTGAACTAGACCGTGAGGTCTAGTGCTATAGAAGGGGTACATAGGGGTCTGAAAACCAGCTCGACCACCCGAGGGTGGCCCAACCGAAGTTGGGGGCCTTTTGGCCTCGAATCTGCCATTGGTTTCGATACCCCATCCCACACGAATGCCAAACGGTCCAGCCAAAAGGCCTGGGGAGTCAGCTTTAAATATCTCATCAAAGTCAATTCCTTAATTGCATTCCTCCTTCATTTTTTAATATTTCTTGGTTGCTTAGTTTATATTCAACTTTAATGTTTTTGGAAATAATATTTGCCCTAACGAAGACTGGTTATCCTTACGATTACTTTTTCATGCTTGATGTAATGGTGATCATTGTAAGAAATGGAATCAGCGATCTGAGTTCAAATCCTGGATGAGGTTGTTTGTGTTTCAAATTGTGCTAATGCTCTTGAGAAAGGCATAAATTCTTTTCTTCGCCAGCAATAGATAAATAGTTCAGTGGATTGGGTTCTTTAGCCTTGGTATAGCAACAAGTTGAAAAGAAGGAAAAACCAAAATTCGAACCTGCTGTACTCTGCTTAAAAATTGACTGTGTCACATCCTGCTTGTGGTAAAGGAATTGGGTTTGTATATACTTTGCCAAACATGCTACAAGAGTAATTGGTATCCCAAAAGATTATAACACATACTGTCACGTGATCTACCACTGAGAGGAGAGAAATAAGAAATTTCCCCTACCCCTCCGTGTTTGAATTAACAGGCCGCCAAAGACTGACTGTTAAAAGGAGGAATAAGGAATGTAGGTCAACTTCGTCCGGCCTGTTGAAGGAAGAAAAGAATGTAGGTCAAGCTATCTGTACCCCGTAATCCCACCCGGGTGGAAGAGACAGTAGTCCGAACGAATCGCCTGACAGGGTGAGGGAAGAAGAAAGAGGCTAAATGATTGGCCAGAACCCTAAATTTATTCTCACTAAATATCGTATTCACCTTTTAAAAATATTACATGGGAAACTGGAATTGTCGACTACGATAATATCATTATATCTAAACCTAGAGGCCCATATTTTCCATTATCCTAGGGGTAGGAAGAGGTAGTGGCCTGGTGGGTGTGTGTGTAACATGAAATTTGGAAACCCCTTGCCAGCGGCGGTCAGTCTAGCCCTAAATTAACCCCCACATAATCTGCCAGTTGCCCTACGCCCAAAAAGGGAATCTTAACTGGAACTTATTTTGCGAGGGATCAAGTGCCAGGCTGCCCCATCTTCACACGTGCGAAAAATAAACTCCCGTCTTGGGATAAATATTTTATGCCACGTCACACATACCTATAACCCAGCCTCTACTTCATTGTACTATTAACACTACTTGAAGTGTTAATTGTACATTTCATTTATTTCCATATTTTAGATGAAGCACTGTCAATCACTTCCCAAGGAATTGTTACAGGTGCCAATACTTCAGGTCTTCTACCAGACTAAGAAAGAAATCAGAATAAAACCCATTATATTTCAGAGACATTCCTCTGTGAATCTGGTTTCTCAATTATATATATAAATATATATATATATATATATATATATATATAAATGCTCTTTGTTGTAATTTGGTTTTTGAGTTAAAAGAAACTGGAAGTACCAGTTCCACAATTATGTAATGAAAATAGAAGTACAGATTTTGTTATTGTTATTTGTCAATAAAACAGTGGTAGGACTTTTTTTTGTATTGACATCTGACGAGAGTCTTGTTTTGAATTTATTACAGTTACCTAGCAGGGCAATTATGACAATGCTCACATTTCAATGTTAGATTTACATTATGTTCATAACACCAGTTTTGATATATCAATGATTAAATGACATCAGCCTCATAAGACTCAAAGTTTGATGACTAAAGAAGAAAAACTAATTTATTGATATCTGTTTGGAGATTCTCTCTCTCTCTCTCTTTCTTGAAAGGTGACATCTGACTTGAGTCTTGAGTTGAATTTGGTTTGGTTTCTTTAGTTAATTGCATATTAACCTTTATGGGTTATTTAATACCAAAACCATCCTTGTAGAAGAACAGCAATACTATTTAACCCATAGCTAGAAGGATAAATGGCTTCATCTTTTCCATTAGTCCAAGAGTGTACACAATAGCACGACTGGAGTTCAAACTCACTTATCATGATGTTCCAGTCTAGTATGTTAGATTTATGCCATGAGGACCCCACCCACCTATTTATTACAGTGACTTTCCCAAGCAACTATGACAACTATTATAATTTATAATTCTGATGAAGGAAGAAAAATCAAAAACTATTCAGAAGAAATAATAATAGTAATTAAGATGTTTTCCTTTGCTAAATATTTTAGTTGGGTTAGATTTAGTTTTTGAAACTGGTTATTATTCTCTAACTACAAGGAATTAATATCTTTTTTTAGAAATGCTTTTTTTAAAAAATCCAGAACACTAAGAACACCTTTTAAGTGACTTCCAATTTGCTTCACCCATTATTTACACTTTTAGGTCAATTCAATGGATATTGGTAAACCCAAGATTTTTTTTCCTTTTATTTTTCCTTTTAAGTAACTTATTACTTCAACGGAATTTAATTTTAATACAATTAGTGAATATTTGTTTAATTAACTGCAGGCACTTATGAAGTAGTAAAGTTGGCGACCTTCGTCGAAGGTAACCCAAAGGCTTCTTTTTTTCAACAGCTACAACACCAAGGTGAAGGGGAGGGCACAACTCTATTCCCTGGATTGCTTCACTTTGTCTTTGATCCTTACCTTATAATGCTGAGTGTTAAGCAAGGAGGTATCAAGTACCATTTTTTGAGTCTTTGGTATGACTCAACCTGGGATTGCACTCCAGTCTCCTGACCCATTGGCAAACACTCTACCACTAGGCCAAAAGACCAGTATTATTATACATAAAGTAAGAAGTAAAGTTGGCGACCTTAGTCAAGAGCGACCAGAAGGCTCCCTTTTCAATAGCTACTACACCAAGGTGTAGGGGAGGGCGCTACTCCTTTCCCAGAATTGCTCCATTTTACCCATGATACGTACCTTATATTGCTGAGTGTTAAGCAAGGAGGTATCAAGTACCATTTTTAAAGTCTTTAGTATGATGCAACCTGGGATTGAACCCAGGTCTCCCAGATCATTGGCGAACACTCTACTCACTACATTATTCAAAGTAAATTCAAATATTTGCCATTATTTTGTTTATTTTTTTATTCCCAACATCTGTCTATACCATCTGGCATCTTTCAAGAGCTTTTCAGATTCAATAACCAACTTGGAACTTTTAAAAGAACACTTTATTAAATTCATAAAAGAAGGCCAAAATATAACAACAATCAAGATGAAAACAATTTTAACTGCAATAATAATAGCTAAACAGTTGATATTAAAACAATTTGAAATGTGTTTCTATATAAAGATAATTCATAGACCATTTCTTGAGTAAAACTATTTTCAGTGTATTTACATATAGATATGATATATTTTTTATACGACTATAGATGTAATGATTAGAAAGAATCAAAGTTTTGATGGATTTGTTTACTAAACCTTAATCGCAAACATCTAAGATTTTAGAAAAAATATTGTCATTTGTCAAGTATGAAATTTTTAATCATTAGTTTTCAGATTAGTAAACCCCAGAAATTGGTAAAGTTGGACCTTCAAATGCAAACACAAACTAAAGACAACAAAATGATTGTTGGGTTGTTTTCTTGGGTATTAGAAATTGACAACTTCTTGCCTAAAACAAATAGCTGTCTGAAGTTATATTCCCCCCTCTCTCTCAATATATATATATATATATATATATAGTCAAAGGCAAAAAATATGAAGGACTTAGTGAGAATCCTAGCTTGCTGACCCTTATATCACGCAAGGATCCTAAATTATTTACTTAGTGGCTCAAAGTCAGAAGTATTAGGCACTCAGTTAGAACTGAAATCACTGATAATATTCTGCACCCCTAGTTAGACTCTATGAGGGGTCTAAAAGAAATTAAGCATAACTTAGTTTTGGCATAAGAATGCAAACATGGGGTAACTGAAGAGTATCAATATCAGCAGTAACTAGTCAGCAACCTAAACTATTATACCACATAATATATATATATATATATATAAGACAATAGGATCAGATAACATTCTTCAGAGTGGTGGGCATGCTTCACCCAATAGTACATTTTACATTTCTTTTTATATAGCCTATCAACTCCTTTAAAGAAAAAAAAGAAAAAAAAAATTGTGGAGGTGCCTGTGGTGTAATGGTTAGCGTCGCAGGATATGGACACGGCGACACAAGTTCAAATCCTGGACCTGACTGATTGCATTTCACATAGCACTAATACCCTTGGGAAAGGTATGAATCCAAAATATTCTCCCTCCAGCTATGGGTAAATAGTAGGGCAGACTAGGTTCTTCAGCCTTGGTGAGGCAACTAGTCTAGGAGAAGGAAAACTCTGAATTCAAACCTGTTAAACTCCGCTTAAAAACTGACCTTGTGTCATATCCTGCCCGAGCGGAGGGGTTGGTAAATATGATCAACTCCTTTAAAGAATCTTTTTTAAAAAGCCTTTAAAATCTTTCTAAAAATCTTCTAATTTTCCCACAAAACCTTTTTCTTTCAATGATTACCTAAAGTCAAAACTAGTTGAGAAGCATCAAAAAATAAAATACATTAAAATAATATTCCTATTTGTCTTATTGCTTTTGTTCATCTTTTTAAAATAAGGTGACTATGTACCAATACTAGGTTTAAAGGTAGCAGGATCTTTGTTTGTTTAGGTTTTATGGCATGTCAACCTTCATAGCTTATTTAATGCCAAATCTATCTTTATACAAATGGACAGCTCTATTTCAAAGAATTAAGTTTACCATAAGTACACAATTTAATTGTCAAAAATGTTTCTTTTTAAGCTACTCAGTTTAGTCAAACAGTTCTAATTAAAACAATTTAGTTTAATATAAATATAGTTTTTGTCAAAAACAGTTCTATTTCAAACAATTCAGTTTAGCATAAGTACAGTTTCAATGTCAAAAACAGGTCCATTTCAATCAATTCAGTTTAGCATAAGTATGTTGTTTAAATGTCAAAACAGTTGTATTTCAAGCAATGCAATTTAGTTCTATTTTTACCCATAGATAGAACCCTATCAGGTGTTACCACTCCAGGCCAGAGTGGATCTGGGAGTGATGGCAATGAAAGGGTATTCTGCATTCCCCAAAGCTCCACCATTAATGGAACCTCAGCATCAGATTTCTTAGTGTCATATCCAAAACACATTGAGAGTGTTTTACTCTTCCGAAGAGATGCTGTTAATATATGCTACAGCCCAAGCTGACTGGGCAATAGCAGGATCTTCAGAAATTATAATTGTCTGATAATAGTGAAGATGCAATACTATCACTTAAATATGTTGTTGAGAATGCTGTGTTATACCACCTATATCACAATAAAAAGATATGCTCACAGCAAATCTGGACAAAACCCTACGTGCCAATCTTTCCATTAGCACCATTTTGCCCAAAATGTTATACACAAGCTAAATGTAAATTGTAAGTTGGCTGATTGTAGTTGAGGGTGACCCAAAGGCTCTCTTTTCAACAGCTACTACAGTGAGGTGTAGGGGCGGCACAACTCTTTTTCCTGGATTTCTCCTCTCACTCTTGATCTGTACCTTTTAATGCAAAGTGTTAAGTGGGGAGGCATCAAATATCATTTTTTGAGTCTTTGGTATGATTCAGTTTCCCATACCAATTGCAAACATTCTACTGCTATGCTAATCATATCATATTTACCAACCCCTCTGCTCGGGCAGGATATGACACAAGGTCATTTTTTAAGCAAAGTTTAACAGGTTTGAATTCAGAGTTTTCCTTCTCCTAGACTAGTTGCCTCACCAAGGCTGAAGAACCTAGTCTGCCCTACTATTTTCCCATAGCTGGAGGGAGGATAATTGGATTCATACCTTTCCCAAGGGCATTAGTGCTATGTAAAATGCAATTAGTCTCGTCCAGGATTTGAACTCGTGTCGCCGTGTCCATTTCCTAGAACGATAACCATTACACCACGGGCACCTCCACTTAGTTCTACCACTATGCTAATAGGCTGATGAAAAGGGATCCTTTGGGTCACCCTCAACTAAGCAAAATATAGGCTGCCATAAAGAAGGAAAAACATATTACTTCTTATTGCTTCTATGTTGTCAATTATCTCTTCTCTTCACTCTTCTGAGATCTGGTTGGTCACCTCATGTATTGTCTGTGTCTCTTTCTTGTTACTATCTTTGTTTTTGTTTATTGTTGTGACCACCAACTGCTTTCAGTTATCCTTTTTTTGGGATGAACAACAACTAAGACACATTTTTGTGTGCACATATTACTTTTATTTCTTGGTGACTTCCATTTCACACCACCTGTTTGACCAACCAGGAAGTCAGAGATCAGAATGGAGAAAAAATTTGATCTGCTCTTGTTGGCAATTTTTAACATACTGAAATTATCTTATTTCTAAACTTCAAGGGACATGACTTTCCACCTATTCAAAGCCATGTTTTAAAATGGGTTTGGGTTCATTGCATGTCAATCGAACTAGGTGACCCAATGGTTTTTCAACTCTGTTTTAAAATATTCTACACTACCTGCCAATTAATAGATTCAACCTGTCTTTTGATACTATGATAACATGAAGAATCTTTGAAATTTTTTGTGAACTCAGTTAAAAAAATTACTCAAAATAAAACTGTACACATTTTTAGGTAGATTTTGTTTGTTTATATACCAAGACTAAACAAATAGAAAAAAAATTCAAATAAAAGAATAAAGGACAAAATAAAATAGAATAAATAAATTAATAAATTTCAATGAAAATAAATTGCGATAAAACAAAGAATAAAATAAAATAAATAAAAATAGATAATTAATTAATTAAAATAAAATAACAGATAAAATTGAATTAAAATAGAATGAAAAGAAAATACAAAAGAATTAAAGACAGACATTGAGTACTGTTGTTTTAGTTGAATCAGCCATTTTTTTTTTTTTATCAAACAGGTCAAGTTGAACTTTGTCTTTGTCAGTCATAATGAAAAAAACACACTTCAAGGTCATGACAATAAAATGTAGTAAATAATAAGAGCATTGAAAATATTACTCAGTATGTTGTGTTGTGAAAGGTTAGCACTGGTTAGTGGCTAATCAAGCTTCACTAGTTATTCTTAGGGAGAGATTTATATAGGCTCTCTCTTACACTTATGCAAATTAGGCAGATTAATTTGCCAGTATCACTACATCTCCTTGAAATGTTATACGTTTTATGCCCAAAGTAGGTCTTGTACTTCTTCTAGTGATTGTTTAATTTTCAGGATTATTTTACTCTCCTTGTTTTTCTCTCGTATTTATTTCTCTGGGAGATCAAGATCTGTCCCACACTAAGCTGTAATCAGGGTCGTCTTCTTGCATTATTTGATCTTCATCCAAGTTTTCAAACTCATTCTGGCCTACCTGATCATATATCATATCGTCTTTTGACGTTTTATTCTGTAAAGGCTGTTCTTATAAATCATTAACAGAAGGAATTGTAGAGATTTCTTCCTCATTTTGTTCTTCATATTCGCCCTGAGGCCTTATTTGATTTGCATGGACTAATATACTGCTCTCCTTTTCTCTATTTATTATAGCTGTATTGTGGCCTTTTTGCATGATAAATTCTGCCTTTTTTTGATTTGATTCTTTGTTCTTTTTGTACCACATTTTTTCATTTGTGGATACAACATCGTTAGCAGAGCTCTTATTTGCCTTCCCATTAAAGCTGATGGGCTTTCTAGTCTTCTAGCGTGTGGTATTGTGTAATAACTTAAAAGCTTCTTTTTTCTTTTTGCTGAGAACATGCTTTTAGTCCCATTTTTACAGTCTGCATCATTCTTTCGCAAACCCATTTGATTGAGGGTGATATGATGGTGTCTTATAGGGTTTACATCCTATTTTTTCCAACCATAAACTAAGATCTTTGTCACAAAATTCTGGCGCATTGTCGGATACCAGGATTTTGGTATGCCGTTTCTGGAAAATATGACCCTTAGAATCTGTTTTATTGTAGAATTTTCTTATCTGGCACATGGATTACTTTAGGCCAGCCTAAAAAAGAGTCTACTAGTAGTAATAAGAGTCCCACTGCAGTAATGTACGTACATGGTACTATTTACCAACCCCTCCGCTCGGGCAGGGTATGACACAAGGTCAATTTTTAAGCGGAGTTTAACAGGTTTTGAATTCAGAGTTTTCCTTCTCCTAGACTAGTTGCCTCACCAAGGCTGAAGAACCTAGTCCGTCCTACTATTTACCCATAGCTGGAGGGAGAATAAGGGGGTTCATACCTTTCCCAAGGGTATTTGCCCGAAAGTGAACGTAATAGCGCGACTGGAGTACGAACTCGCGTACTACGATTCTGCAGCTCATCGCTTTAACCATTACACCACGAGGACATGTACGTACATGGTGCCTTCAATAAGTTTCCAGACTTCTTTGTGCAGGTATTTAAAATTGTCGTAGACTCTTGAAAATTCACTATGTTATTGCTATACATCTTATGAGATGACTGACCAATTTTTACGATTTTAGGTTCAAATGAACAGCTACAGCAGGAAATGGAATACACTCTACTAAAGCCTGATTGTCTCAGCTGCTGAATTTCAAAAATGTAATCTGGATGTGAGGACACTTTAGAAGAATGAAATGTGATAAATTTCTGTTTTAAACTTGGAAAAAATGCCATAGAAATGTAGGGAATGCTTCAGACTGCTTTTGGAGCATTTTGCATGACTCAAGCATCAGTTTTTGAGTGGCATAAGAGATTCAAGGAAGGCACGGAGTCTGTGAGGGATGATGAGAGGTGTGGGTGGAGTAAGGAAGTCAATACACCTGAGTTGATTAGCCAAAGGGTTAGGGTTACTATGTTGAGGTTTTAAGGGAGTTCAGGAAGAGATTCCATCGGGAGAGGCCAGCACTATTCAAATTGGGTCAGTGGCATTTCCACCAGGACAATGCACCAGTCCACAACTCCATCCTTGTCACAGACTATTTGACCAAGATGGGCATCAAGACAGTTCCTTATAGTCCAGACCTTGCTCTCTGTGACTTTTGCTTATTCCCTAAGCTCAGAGGCTGTTAATATGAGACAGTTGAGGAGATGAAAGAGGCTGTGACGAAGGTCATTGACACACTCACACAAGAGGACTTCGATGGGGCCTTCTTGAAGTTGTTGGAACGGTACAACTAATGCATTGAAGCTAGAGGAGATTACTTCGAAGGGGACTAGAGTTTCATGTGTGTACTATCAAAAAAAAGTGCCCATACAAAAAAGTGTGGAAACTTATTTAATGATCCTTGTATGATCCATATACATATGGGTCCAATTCTCTTTTCCATGCTTCCATTAAAAACCATCATAAAAACTTTACAGCATCTTCATCTTCTCTCTCATTTATTTACCTTAAAACTTAGTGAGGAAACAACATAACAACATGCAACAATATTCAACACTAAAAATTCAACATATTGTTTTCTTAAATTTGCAAATGGTTCAGTCAGGTCAGTATATTTTTGGTACCTATCACCTGTAGAAATTCACCAATCCCCAAAAAAGTTTCAAGTTCTTTTTTACTTGTAGATGTAGCTATTTTTCGTATCTTTTCAATCAAGATTAGGTCTAGTGATGTATCTTCTTTTGAAATAGAATAACCTAAAAATGATATTTTACTACAATTGTTCATGCATTTATTTTCATTTATTGACATTCCAGCATTTCTTAATCGATTCAAAATGATGTCAATTTTCTTTTTTAATTCATTTTCATTTGTAGCTCCTATACATATATCGTCTTGGTAACAAACCATATCTTTTATATCTTCTCCAAAAACCTGTTCAAATGCCCTTTGAAATATGGTGCTTGCTATTTTTATTCCATATGGCATCCTTTTCTATTTTAGTAACCCTATTAGCGTATTTATCATCGTTACTTCTTTGAAGTGATTATTTATTGGTATTTGGCGGTACGCTGTTTTCAAATCTATTTTTGTAAGGACGTTCATTCCTACCAGTGCATGAAATGCAAATTCCACATTAGGTATAAGATATGAGTCCAAACAAACTTTGTGATTTATGCCTATTTTATAATCTCCACGTATACATATGTCTCCATCTGGTTTTCTTAAAACTACAATAGGGGATGCCCACCTGCTACCCCCGGGGGGAACATGTTCAAGAAGGTCCTGTTCTATTGATTTTCATAGTTCTGCTACAACTAATGGCAACAAATGTACTGGTAATTTTTGTGCCTCATAATAAGAGGGGGATAAAATTTTCTTTTAATTCTAAACTCACTTTATTGTTTTTTAACTTTCCGGTTCTTTCCATTTTTATCTCATTAATTAATTTGGTAGAATTTATGTTAAGCACATAGTTTCCCAGAAGTCTGTGGTTCTTTTTACAAATGGCAACAATTATAGGTATTAGTTCAAATTTATCTTCTTACTCCAACAAACCTTCAAAGTACTCTAACATTTTTATAACTGACTCATCAAATTGGTGGAGTTGTTAAGGTTGGCTTTCCAATGTGTTCCCAGAAATTTTTTGGTATAAGCCTTACTTCACTACTGGTATACATTTGCATATCCAAATCAAAGTTGTTGATTTTAACCTTTAGTAAAATGTCTTTTTTCTTTAGTTCAATTTTTTCTACATTTTTCTTTTTGAATTTGCATACTGCTTGAAAATTGTTCTTTTTTAAGCACTTTGTACAAGTCGTCCCAAATGCAGGGCATTTTTCCTTTCTTATTTCATGTTCATGTCCATAATATGAAGGTTTTTTTAATCTTTGTCAACATGTAAATATTGGCAAATATTTGTTTGCTCGGTTGACTTTTATAATGGTTGTATTTCTGTATTAATTCTTGTTGCTATATAAAAGTCAATGCAGGTATTTAAAGACATATTCCGTATTTGTAGTTGTTCTATTATTTTATGTTGATGTGGTGCATTGTACATACATTCAATTACCCTTAACTGGATTAAGTCCTCTTCAATCGTCTGTTCTTTTTCAAACTTGCAATATCTACTTGCATTTCATAATCGACAAAGATATTTTATGATTGGTTCAACAATTTCTTTTTTCATCGACATGAACTTTGTTCTTTTAGCCACGACCAACCTTTTCTTGGGTCTCATATTTCTTCTTATGATCTGACTTATTTTTTTAAAAGTTAGGTCTTCCAGGTTTGTGGGATACACCATGGTGGAGACTTTCATCTGATCTTTCATCTTTCGTCTCGCATCTAGCTGTAGCCAAAAAAAAATCTGTAATTTTATTTTCTCCTCGCTTTTCCTTGTTGTCTTTTAGCTTTTTAATTCTTGCACGTGCAGCAAAACATTGTAGCCACATATAGACAAAATCAGAATCCTCGAGGGACAATTGGTATCTTATCGGTGACACCATTATTGTGATATGATGGGTAAGTACTGATTAATGGCTAATCAAGCTTTTCCAGTTATTCTTAGTGAGAGATTTATACATGCTCTCTCTTACACTTATGCTAATTAAGCAGATTAATTTGCCTGTATCACTACGAAATAAAAAGCTTTAATAGGAGGGAGCTTTTTGTGATTAGAAAGGGGAAGTCTTTTTTGTTGACAAAGCATTTACTGTAAAATTGCTTTGATATTTAGAGAGGGGTATCCTTTTTACAATATTTCTGACCTATTTTTTTTACTGGTCAACGATGAAGAACATTATTGACTTAATTTTATAAAGTTTGAGGACTTTATCTGTTTATTTATTTGAGAAAATATAACAATGTCAATTGGTAAGGTTAAGTAGTTTTCCATAGTTAAAACTGAATTGAAGATATCTTGAAAGAGCTGAGTTCAGTCTTCTATTTTAAGACATTATCTCCGGCCTGTGCCATGAAACAGTAAAGTCACATAGCTATGGCCATTTTACTTTCTATCACAATCAAATAAGCCTTTTTCTATTTTCAGTACAATATTTACTAACAAGAAAAGCTGTAGAGAGTCATGATCATTGAAGTGGCAGGGCACTTTCTCATCCATATTAACAAAATCCAGGGATAAGTTTAATTTTTACAAAAATGCAATTTTTTTAAAGCCAAAAAATAAACTTATTCACATATTCATGGGGGAGAAGTGGCTGCAGAAATTCTGGACATGGTCACATAGGCAAAGCACAATTCTAAATTTTTTAAAAATATTTACATTGATTGATTGATTGATTTTTATGGCATGCCATCTTGTCTAGAGTAATTTAAGGCCTAAAGGCTAGAGAATTGCATTCATTGTACATTCATATTTACATTTTTGTGAGGTTTAAGAATTTTTGGCATATTGTCATATGATATCAAGTATTCCTTACCTAATACAAATAATTTACATATAGTTGTATGCTTTCAAGTATTCCTGTTTAATACAAACAATTATATAGGGCCCAGTCAGCTAGGGCTGTAGAATATACTGACTGCATCTCTGCAAAGGGGTTAGCCCCTCAAGCCCAATTTTTGTGCCCTGGATATGACACTAAACAATCTGATGGTGAGACTCCAGTAATGCTGGAACTTTGGGGTATGCAGAGTGCCCCTTCACTGCTATAGTGCCCAGGTCCACTTTTGCCTGGAATGGTAAGAGTACACCTGACAGAGTCCTATCTATGGGTCGAATAGAACTGTTTGACATTTAAACTGAGTGCAAACTAATGACTAATGCTAAATAGAATTGTTTGATCATTTAACTGTGGGTAAACAAATAACAGATGTTTAAATAAATTGTTTGTGATACATAGCAATACTTGGAACCGTTTAATTGTGTGCTAATGAATGAGCTTTGGCTTATTTTAAAATGTTATCAACAAAATGTGTTTACAAATCATATATGTTTAATATATATGTATAGTGGATTTGTCATTGAATAACCTACAATGGTTGATATGCCATAAAACCAAACCAATATACTTTTAAATATATATATATATATATATATATATATACACACATTACATTTGTTTAAAATATATACATGTATATATATATATATATAAAGTTGCTATAAGAAATTAATAAATTTTTTACTTAATAAAAAACAAAAAAAGCAAATGAAATTTGGTTTTGGGAGAAAGGGTGACCTGAATTTTGTGGGATTTTCTAAATCTTCATTAGAAATTTCTCATTATTTCTTTGTCTGAAGATGCAGATTGTTTGAAATATAAAGTCTGGTGAGATAAATATTATTACAAAAAATATAAGTAATTTTTAAAGGTTTTTCTTATATATATATATATATATATATATATATATAAACAGGTTTGGTTAAATAAAGTGAAATCCTTGTTATTTTGAAGTTTTTTTTTTTCTTTCAAAAGATCTTTTTTTTTTTTTTGATGTTACAATTTGTAAATGGTTTCTCCAAAGAAAATGTTTGTGGTACACCAAGTACTTTCAGTTCTTATTAGAACCATTATCAAGGTAATGTGTACGTTTATTTCTACATTAATGCTGTTTAGAATTTAAACTAAATTATTGTTTTATTTTTATCACCAAAGTTATGCAAAGCAGTAGTGGCATAGTTTATATATGTATATATATATATATATATATAAAGAAGCTCGGAAAATTAAATTTATATGTTTCACTAGAGTATTGCCATTACAAGAATGTAAACGTGTTATACTTCAAGTATACCATGTCAATCAAATTTTTAGAAATATCTTTTTCTCATTCAATCAGATTTCATACGAAACTTATATATATATATATATATATATATAATGTGCATGTGTGTGTGTGTGTGTGTGTGTGTGTGTGTGTGTGTATATATTCAGACACACACATTATATATATATATATATATATATATATTCACACATATGCATTTTGGATTGGAAAGCAAGACAAAGAGAAAGTGAAAAAAAAGGAGAAAAATATGTCTCTTAAGTCTTTTATTTCATTTATTCTTTTAAAAACAGCTCATAAATGTTTTTTTCTTCAAGCAACCACATTGGACTTATTAAGTCCTTGGTTAATAAGTGTCTTATACTGTCATAGTTTGGTTTTCATCTTTATTGTATAATACTCTTTTGTTACACCCTTACCCTTGATTTGTGATTTTGTTACATATAGTGGCCAATTGGTTTTACTTAGGTTGACTTAGAGTATTAAAAAAAAAAAAACTATCAAAGAACAAAAAAATTAAAATCATGAAGTTCAAATTATTTGTTGATCCATCTATGAGTAGAAAGATTTTCTTTAACAAACTATCTTCTGTTTTTCTCTTCCCATTTACAACCAGTGATGATTGAAGTTGTGTTGGGGGTAATAAAAAAAATATCAGTCTCAGTTCAGTGATTTTACAGATTTAGGCGTTTTTTTTTGTTTTTTTTATTCACACAATTGTTTCCCTCAACTTATATAACATGAGAACGTAACAAAAATCAACAATATTTTTTCAAAAAATTGTAAAAAGTTTATAACTATTATAGTATTCAATGCTGGATTTACCTATAAGCTAATTAAAATATAATTAAAAGCCACACACCTTCACGGGGAGGTCTGTTTTTTAAAAATATATTTTTATTGTATCATTAGTATGAACAAAATGCATGGAGAAAAAACTATAAAAAAGGAAATAATTTCTGATATAAGTATATGCAATACCGTTAAACAACTGAGGATTTTGAATAGTTTGGTTTATTAGTTTTAATGGCATATCAATCTTTGAGGGTTATTTAATGCCGAAGACATTCTAGTAGAAGAACAGCGGGAACATTATTTAAGTCATAGCTGGATGGGATAAGGGAATTCCTACCTTTCCTAAGAGTATTTGTCCGAAGTGAACGTAATAATGCTATTGAAATTCAAACTCACTTACTTTGAGGTTGTAGTCCAGCACTTTAACCATTACCCCATAGAGACTCTCCAAATTTAGAATGGAATTTGTGAAGTTGGCTAGAAAAGTTAATAAGAATTCATAGTAGATTGCAATTTATTAAAGTATCTATATATTACCAGAATTCCCATATGTGTGTGTGTGTGTGTGTGAGAGTGTATGTGAAGGTTTGCTCATAAATAACTATACCCCTGACAATTTTTTATAAAAAGTTGTGTTCTTAACAAGAGATACCAAAATTTCATTATTTCTGATAGAATATCAGACAATAAAAATGAATATTTTTAGGTACTATTTATTACCAAACTACACAACATCAAAACTCTATAACCAAAAATATGGATAAGTCATCATCATCAAGTCGTGCTAGCATGGAGTTCCTAGATTTTCTCCAGACATCCGTCTCTAGAATCCATCTCTTCAGGCAGGTCATCTACACTGAATCCAGTGTAGGCACAGAGCAGAGACATGAAGGTTTTTGCTGGATGGCCAACACTGTTTTGTCAACATGTAGGAGTTCATAAAAAATATCACTTATGAGTTCGTCCTTAATTCTCCACTAGAGCTTGCATATCTTATTCGTCTTACTTGGATGGTTTATGAGGTGGGAAGTAAGTTGTTGGTGACTATTGTCAAGGGTGACCAAAAGGCTCCCTTTTCAATAGCTACTACACTGAGGTGTAGGGAAGGGGACTACTACTTACCCTGGATTGTTCTACTTTACCCTTGATCCATAACTTATAATGCTGAGTGTTAAGCAAGGTGGCATCAAGTACCATTGCATTTCACATAGCACTAATACCCTTGGGAAAGGTATGAATCCAATATTCTCCCTCCAGCTATGGGTAAATAGTAGGGCAGACTTGGTTCTTCAGCCCTTGGTAAGGCAACTAGTCTAGGAGAAGGAAAACTCTGAATTCAAACCTGTTAAACTCCGCTTTAAAAATTGACCTTGTGTCATATCCTGCCCGAGCGGAGGGGTTGGGTAAATAGGATCAAGTACCATTTTCTGAGTCTTTGGTATGACTCGAACTGGGATTGAACCCCAGTCTCCTGGGCCTTTAGTGACACTCTAAAATGGGAAGTAGCAGTCCAAAAATAAATATACTCCCTTATACATATTTATGTAATTCTATTCCTGGATTCAGGTGTGCGGTAATTTTATTTTTGGTTACTGAGTGTGATAAGAAATGATACCTAACAATATCAGTTTTGAGTTTATAATGTTTCACTAGAAATGATAAAATCCAGTTATATTAACTTTAAAAGAAAATTAAATTTCATTGAAAATTGTAAGGGTGTGCTTATTTACTGATAATATTGTATGTATGTGGGTGAGTAACCTAGCAAAAATAACACATCATAACCAGATTTTTATTAGAGCAATACCCTTAAAATGCTCTAACTTTAAGAATAAAACAATTTTCAGTCCAGTTAGCAAATGAATGATAATTTTGTGGGGTCTGCATTCACACTGGTAGTCATCTATAAGCAGTTTTTGATATAAAGATAATAACAATGAAAACTTCACTCTATTCGAAAGAGAAGCACCATTGTTATCATGAAATGCTGTTGCCATGGGAACCAAACAGGCTCACAAGTTTTCAGCCTAATATTTAACACCAAAATATTCAAGCATCTTTTTTAAATATTTAAAATGATAAAAATGTTTGCATGTTGGAAAGAGAAGATTTTATATTGTTTCTTTTAGATGGGGGTTTATGTTGGGTTTTTTTTTTGTTTGCTTATTTTTTTGCTGACAATGTAGCTCTGAAAGAAGAAATCAAGGATCAATATTTATTATCCTTCTCTCAGGAACACATATCATAAAACTTTAAGTGAAAGTTAGGCCACAATCATAAGTACTGTGACAATAAATTAATAAAGTTTAAAATTTAAAAAAATAGAACAAATGACAAAATATTGAAATAAAAATTAAACCTGATAATAGAATACAAAAAACCCCAAAAAACCAAAATACAAAAATATAATCTCCCACAATTCCACTTGTGCCAAAAATTTAATGTTCTCTGCCCAAAAGAATTCTTTTTCAGGCCTTGCCAACCCATAAGACAACGTGTGCATTTTGCAGCTTCCTAAAATGAAAACTCAATACTCTATAATTCTAATAATAACAACAACAATAGTAATAATACTAATAATTCATGGTCTTGATAAAAAAAAAAAGCATTGAACAAGAGAAGTGAATAACATGTTGGTAGAGGCAAAAATTTTCAAGTTATTTTGACATCTCCCTTTGGGATACCTCAGATGTCAGGAATAAACTACAACACTATTGCTTTTTATATAATAGGGAGGTACTGACTGGGTGGACCTCCTGGAACTAACTATTTTCTTTTCTTTACTTCTGACCAAAATAAAAAAAAATGAAAGAGTAAATCATTTCATAAGTTTTTCTCATTTGTATTTTCATTTAAATCTTTCACTAAGAAGCACGTGCTCAAATTTTGTTAAACACTGGCAAGTTCTCTCCGGAAAGAGTTTTCTGTAATTTCAACTCTTTCAATATTGATAAAAATAGATGAATAATAAATTTTGCTACTAGAACTGACTCTTAGGGGCATCTCAGAGGAATCTATAAAAATCTCTAGATAAAATGAAGAAAATAAAAATTAGAAGGTCATGATTTAAAAAAAAAAAAATGAAAATAAAAGTCTCATATTTTCAACATTTAATTTTTCTAATCTATTTTTTATTTCATGGCTTTGAGCAGAAGTCTATTTTGAATCTGATGGATTTCTGTGGATTTGAATCATCTTGTTAAAAATTAATATTATTTGGTGCAGAATTTAGATTCTCTTGAAAGAGTATCCATACTTTCATACCCTGCAAGAAGTAGGGGATGATTTGATACCCAGGGGAAGGTGAGGGCTGATTTGATACCCTGGTGGAAGTGAAGGCTTATTTGATACCTGGTGGAGGTTAAGGTTGATTTGATACAGTGGATTAAACTTAATTTTATTGAAAAAAAAAAAAAAATTCAATATAAACATATGTGTATCCACATTTGGAATATCCAAATGTTAGTGTAAGTGTTTGAAATTATATAATTATTGGCAAACAGATATTAGTTCAAAAGAGGTGACCTTTTTTTCATTTCTCAGTATTTTTACATTTTTCACACACATATATGCACATACATGATTCTTTTTTATTTTTTATGAATTGATATTTTACATTTGATGTTTTGACATTTTTCATTTGAATATTTCTGTGACATTTTAAGCCACAGGACATTCACAAACACAAATGCTGGAATTAAAAAGACCTGTAACCCTATCAAAACAGTTGCTACTAAAAAAGCCAAAGACAGCGCCCAAATAAATCATTAACATCCTGAAGATGACTCTAGAGTCAGAAACACACGTAGAAACAAAAAATGAAAACATAAAACCAAATTCATTTGCAGACCTCTTCATTTTAAATATATATATATATATATATATATACTTGAAAAATACCCATTTCGTTTCTTTGGTTTAATGGCATATCAACCTTTGTTGGTTATTTAATGCCAAAGTCATCCTTCCAGGAGAACAGTAGTGGAACTACGTAACCCATGGCTGGGAGGATAAGGGACTTCATTCTTTTTCCAAGAGTATTTGTCCAAAATTGAACGTAATAGCACAACTGGAGTTTGAACTCGTTTACTACGCTTCTACATTCCATTGCTTTAACCATTACACTGCGAGGACACCCCTAAAATACCTGTCATTGACTGGGTTCATAAAGAGCTTTCAAAAGTTGTACTCTAATTTATAAAAGTTACTGCTTTGATATAACTGAATGTATTGGGGTGGAATATCTGCAAGCTCTTATTGCCAGGTTTCGGTCCAAAAATTATGATATAGTCTATTATACTATTGAATTCAGGACTCATTTATCTTAAAAAAATATCAACAATCATGTAGATTATAAATCTATATCCATTCTTGTAACTCAAAAGAAAGGAATGCCAGTTTTGCTTAAAAGAGGTGCTTCTTTTGAACCAGATATAATCATGGTTGCATACAAACTTCTTACTCTTTATCTCAATATTTTGGTTTATAATTTGGTTTGGTTTGGTTTGGTTTTATGGCACACCAAGCTTTGTGGGTTGTTTAATGCCAAATCCTTTTCATACACATATATTAAGTATATGATTTCTAGACACATTTTGTAGATAACACTTTTAAACAAGCCTGAGCTCTTTTTTTGGCGCACAGTTAATTGGTTTCACTTATTTCTATTGAATATGAATAATTCTCTTGCTATTCATCATTTGTTTGCACACAGTTAAATGTTTTCAAGTATTGCAATTTAACACTAACACAGGTAAATGTAAAAATAGTTCTATTTCAAACAATTCATTTAAGGATGTCTACAAAGTCAAATGGTTCCAGGTATTGCCATGAATCACTAACAATTCAATTAAACATTAGTCATTTGTTTACACACAGTTAAATGTCATAACAGTTCTATTTCAAGCAATTCAGTTTACCATAAGTCATTTGTTTGCACACAGTTTAAATGTCAAACAGTTCTATTTGACCAATTGATAGGACCCTATCAGGTACTATTACTCCTGGCCAGAGTAGATCTGGGTGCGATAACAATAAAGAGGTATTCCGCATTTCCCAAAGCTCCAGAATTACTGGAGCCTCACCATCAGATTGTTTAGTGTCATATCCAGAACACTTCTTAAGGAATTCCTACCCCTCTGCAGAGATGCAGTCAGTATATACAACAGCCCCAGCTGACTGGGCTAATTTTGGTTAATAAATCGAAGCAGCTATCACATAGACCGTAGCTTTTGCATGTTAGTAAAGTAAAGTTGGCAACCGGAGTTGAGGGCAACCCAAAAGCTCCCTTTTCAATAGCTATTACACTAAGATGTAGGAGAAGGTGCTACTACTTTCCCTGGATTGCTCCACTTTACCCTTGATAAATACTTTATAATGCTGAGTGTTATACAAGGAAGTATCATATATCATTTTTTGAGTCTTTGGAATGACTTGACCAAGGATTGAACCCTGGTCTCCCAGGCCTTTGGCAAACACTCTACTCACTAACTAAATAAGAGCTTGGGGAAAATTATAAAGATATACATATTGCAATGTTTATTCACGAATCACAACAAACACTAGCAATTAAAGATATATTATCATAGTAATATAACATTTTCATTATAACTATTTATGATAATTACCAAATCAACTATGATACTGGCAAACATTATATCAAAGAGATGGCTGCATAAAGATATAAATGTTTTTAAAAATACAGAAAGTAAAGCAATTAGAAAAGAAAAATGAGAAATAATCAAAACTCTGAAACATAATGATTTATCAACTCAGTTAACACTTAAAATATTTGATTCGGCATTTTTTTCATTTGCTAATAATCAAATATGTATACACTCCCAGATAAAGATATGATTTTAATTTTATCAAAATCAGAGGTATTTGAATTTTCACCAGTGACATTTACCCACTTCAAGCCTCCTAATCACACTGGAAAGTGAATTTCATGCAACTTCATTATCTTTCTCTTAAAATTTTACATTAGAATACATACTTTTATTTTCATACATCTTCCATGAAAACTGGATGGATTTGATAGGTGGCTATGTCTATGCATGTGATACAGTTGGTTTATTCTAAGCCCTGGATTTTATTTCAATTGTTATCATGATTTACTGCTTTATATACTGTTTTTATCTCTCTTTTCTCACCAATTGTTCCTGCTATAGAGGGTTCAATCCTAATTGGGTGTCTCACACTTGTGACATTTTGTTATATTTGCTTATGTTAAGTAAATATCAGGAAATGGCTTTGTGTTTTTCAGATTGAGAAATGTTTTTGTATCATGTGAGTCAAACATGCACTAATGTGCAATTTATATATATATATATATATTGAAAGGGGTGGGATGGTCACTTAGTAAATATCACAAGACACATGATAGGATTATGATTTATGGGTTTCTGTTGATAAAGGCCATGTATTGGTAATAAAAGAAAAATAAATTAAAGAGAGAAAAATTAGGTTGCATGACAAAAATACACCCAGAGGATCAGCAGATTAGAGAAATATCCCAATATATTCACGAGCTTACCAATTCTCTGTGCATGTGACAAGGAGTGCAAAGCATAGTACCCATAAAAAATGATGAGATTATTTATATTTGGATAAAATATAAATGTACTTATTGAAATAATGATTTAAAGTTTTCTTTGTAAAGAGACATAGTTCTGTGAGTTTACTTTGATCTTTGTATACCTTGTTGGCTGGGTTAAGAATACGCTGACTGTCCTTGGTATGACACTAAACTGTATCTAATGGTAGGACTCCTGTTCTGGAGATCTGAAGAGTGTAGAGTACCCCTTCATTGGCATTACTACCAGGTCCACTTTGACCTAGAGTGATAGTACCTGTTAGGGTACCATCTATGGGTCAAATAGATTTGTTTAAAGATTATTCAAATTTGATAGGACTGCATGCAAAACAACACAAAAATGTAAATATGAATGTACAATGAATGCAATTTCCTGACCTCAAGGAATGAAATAACACTTGACAGGTTGATATACTATTAAAATATATCAACTGATCTGATCTTTGTAATCTTTCATCAGTACTTTAAAGATGTTCCAGTTCTTTGTTCTCCTGAGAGCCATATACTCTTGTCTATGGCTAAATACAGGCTGAAAGATTAACAAACCTACTTTATCAAAAAATCCTATGTACACTAAGTGAAAAAACAAATAAAGCTCTTGTATTCTATTTTAATTCTAAAAATTAATGTCCCAATCATAATTAATTACTAATTGGTAAAAAAAAATTCTACTTTATCAAAAAAATTGTATTTTAAGATTTGTTTTAATTTCCTTGCTAATGCAGAGTAAATATGATAATTTAATACTGATAACTAATAATATTTAATAATTTAATACTTATAACTAATAATATTTATGCTGTTAGAATTAAGTTCTATTCTGGAAGAAATCCATATGATAATTCTTATGACAACTTTATTGATGTATAACCAAACACAAATACAGATGCAAATGTTTGAATCATTTATTACTCATAATACTCTTATAATTAGAATATTAAGTTCTGTTCAAGAAGAAACCTATATTATATTTCTAAGAACAACTTTATTTGTGTGTAACCAAACTAGAATAAAGCAGCAAAAAGGTTGGTTGGTTTTATGGCATGTCAACTCTTGTTGTGTTATTTAATGCTGAAGTCAATTTTATTTTTGCAAGCAATTATAGGGTTTCAAGTAATTATTGATCATAATCATTAGTAAACCGTTAGTTGTATTAAAAATGGTTACTTGAAACCATACAACTGTGAACAAATAACTTCAAGTATCTAATACTAATAATTTTCAAACAGACCCTTTTTTACTTATAGATGGTTCCTAACAGGTACTGTACTCTGGGTGAGAGGGAACCTTGAAGTAAAGGCAATGAAGAAGTACTTCACCCTTCCCAGAGTTGTGGAACAGGGGCCTCACCACTGAATATGAAAAGAAAGATGTGTGCACGTGAAGGTGTATAGATAATCGAAATAAAATTTGATCCATTCTACCGATATGACAAAAATATCCTAAGGTTATACTTGGTTGTAATTGGTAATGGCCAATGCCGTGTGTCAAGTTTATGTTATGTGTCAATAATACAAAGTGGTATTGTTTATTTATCAATTGCATAAGCACTCGGGTTCCCTGAAGGAGATGTTGTTGGATGTTAAACTCATATCATTTTCCTGCGGTATGCTGAGAGAAAAGAGAACTATTTGCACTTTTTTCTTTGTTTTGAATTGGCTTTTTTACTTAATGGTATATCAACCTTGGTGGGTTATTCAGTGCCAGAGTTATTCTTGTTGAACAGTTGTCATGTTAATTTACCTATAGCTTGGGGAATAAAGTGGTTCATACCATACCCAAGAGTATAAGTCCAAAAGTGAATGTAATAGCATGTATGGAATTCAAACTCACTCACTATGATGCAGCAGTCCAGCTTGTTAACCACTATGCCATAGGAACTAATCCCTTTACATTTTTATTCTAATTATTAAATATTCTTCAATCTTTTAAAAAACATTACATAACCTATCATAAAAAGGAACATTTTAGAATTTAGTACTTTTATAGAAGAATGGCCCATTGGCTTAGTAGTAGAGTGTTTGTCAATGGCCTGGGAGACCAGAGTTTAGTCTCAGGTCGAGTCATACCAAAGACTCAAAAAGTGGTACTTGATACCTCCAATTGAACCTGCAACGGCTATAACTGTTACACTATATGTCCTGCTGGACATATAGCATAATAGTTATGGGTGTTGGTTCCCTAAGCTTCTAAGGAGACAATCATCTGGAGGTTGCAGGTTCAATCCTGACTGCAGGTGAGTAACAATACAGGAATACTTAGCACTTGTACCTGGTTATGGCTAATGGAATAAGGACAGGTGACCACCGTGGATTCAATAAAGGATGTAGTTCAAAGTTCTGTGTAGGTTCCTGAGTTTGACAAACACCTGAAGAAGGCCGGAGGACATATCGGCCGAAACATTGTAGAAATAACAATAAAGATGAAGACAATAGTCCAAAAAACGCTTAATGATAAAAATCACTGAAAACTGTTCCCTTTTCATCAGGAAAGATAAAGTTGTGTAGTTTGGACAAAGATCAATTATTACTGCCCTAAGCAAAAATTAAGGAATCAGCTCACTAAGAGGATATTTCCTTAGGTTTCTCATTTATCAGTTAATAAACTAGATACAGATAAGGTGCAAAATGTTTTTTTTCTTTAATAGCCAAACATTTTGGCTTCAAAGAATATTCCTTAAATCAAATTAAATTCATTGTTTCTGTGAAAAAAATGGGATGTTTCTGCTAGTTCAGGTTTTTTGTGTGGGGGATATGATTTGATTCCTTACTGCTGAAAATGCTGTAATTTACTATCTTGTTGGTGAAAACTTGCTCGATCAAATGTTGTGATCCCTGTAATTTTTATAGTTCCTGTAGAAGTAAATAGAAGGTATTACTTTTAGAGCATGTCTCATAATATAGAAGTGTTGATATCAATTACAGATGATTTTCACTGAAAAATTTATAGCTCATCATAATTCAGCCATGACAAGTTGGATAACTTGGGCATCAGCATTTATGCTAAAAGCCATAAATATTACAGAAAGTGCTGGTAATAAGACTGCTGGTAAATTATGAAAGAAAATGAGACTTCTAATATAGAAATAATATGACAGGATAAAACAGCCAATAGATTGGTTTGGTTTCTTTGTTTTTAATGGCATATCAACCTTTGTAGGTTATTTAATGCCAATGCTATTCTCCTAGAAGAACAGTAGTGGTACTATTTAACCCATAGCTGGGAGGATAAGGGGGTTCATACCTTTTCCCAGGGTATTTGCCCGAAAGTGAATGTAATAGCACCCATACAGCCAATAGAATAGGAAGAACACATTATAAAAAAACAAAAAAACTCTAATAAACAATAGCTATACAAAGAATTCTCTGAAATTGTTAAAAATAATCCCGTTAACTATTGTGTAAAGTTTGTGTAACTATTGTGTGATACTAGGGTGAGTCAAAAGTTTTGCAATATTATTCTATGTACTATCATGTAACACATATATCATGTGAACTAAGCAGTTCAAGTCATTGTGGGTATGGGGCAGGTGTCCTCATAGTGTAATGGTTAAAGAGCTGGACTGCGGAATCATAGTAAATGAGTTCAAACGCCAGTCACGCTATTATGTTCCCTTTTGGACAAATAACCTTGGGAAAGGTATGAACCCCTTAATCCTCACGACTATGGGTTAAATAGTACCACTCCTGTTCTTCTTGAAGGATGGCTTTGGCATTAATTAACCCATGAAGATTGATATGCCATTAAACAAAGAAACCAAACCAAACAAAATCATTGTGGGTTCCTATCATGGTTGGCAATATTGTGGTAGTTGGTATGCTGACATATGCATTGCTTCCCTCTGTGTGCGATTTGAAAGCTGCGCAGATAAATGTGCAATGAAGTCTAATTCTGGAACTTATGTTTTAGGAGTGTGAACTGGGTCATAACACCACAGAAGCAACTAGTACTGTAAGCAGATGGTAAAGAAATTTTGCTTGGGATACAAGAACCTTGGTGATCAGGCAAAGTCAAGTCAACCTAAAAGCATGGATTTCAAGGCTATGCTCCAAGCCATAAAGACAAATCTGATGATTAGCACTTGCAGAGTATCAGGAGACCTTGGCATCTAACAGTCCGATGTGGTTAATCATTTCATAGCTTTAGCAAAAGCATCTGGAGCTACCAAACTGTACGTCCCATAACCAAAATATTGCAAAATTTTTGACTCATCCTAATATTATTGACTGCCCGATTACTTCTGCACTACTTACTGTAGAGAAACAAGCACTAAAATAGTTTACTATTTCCTATTCAATCAGCCTTATCTCAGTCCACTGCAAGACACAGGCTCTACTCAAAGTTTGTAAGACATTTGTGAATAATGGACCTTGTATAACAAGGCTGAGTCTCAATTCAAGGGTTTTTTTCTTCTCGGCTGATTACCTTATCAAGGCTGCCCATTGTTGGATTCTAATGAGGTGCCTGTGGTGTAATGATTACTAACACAGGAAATGAACATGGTGACATGAGTTCAGGTTTGGTTTAGTTTTGTGGCATATCAACCATTGTAGGTTATTTAATGCCAAATCCAATTTATTCATATATTTTAGATATATATGATTTGTAAATATAAGTCAACAAAGTTAAATAGTTCCAAGTTCACTAATGATACACACAGTTACATAACCAAACACTTCTATTTCAAGAAATTTAATTCAGCATAAGACATTTGTTTCCGCTCACTTTTAATGTCAAGCATTTCTATTTAACCCATAAATAGGGCTCTATCAGGCGCTACCATTCCAAGCCAGAGTAGACCTGGGAGCAAAGGCAATGAAGGGGTACTCTGCATTCCCCAAAGTTCCAGCATCATGGGAGACTCACCATCAGATTGTTTAATGTCAAATCCAGAACACTCATTGGTGAGGTCTTACCCCTCTGCAAAGATGCTGTTGGTGTATTCTACAGCCCTAGTCAACTGGGCTGGATATGAGTTTAAATTCTGGACACAGCTGATTAGATTTCACATAGCACGAATACTCTTGGGAAAGGTATGAATCCAATTATTCTCCCTCCAGCTCAGGGTAAACAGTAAGGCAAACTGGGTTCTTTAGCCTTGGTTAGGCAACCAGTCTAGGAGAAGGAAAATTCTGAATTCTAACCTGTTAAACTCTACTTTAAAATTGATCTTGTGTCATATCCTCATAGACTGGTAAATACATACAAAGTATTATCTAATAGTATTAAGACTGAAGCTTTAACTATTTTTATCTTTAAACTTGAAGTGAAGATGTAAACACATTTGATTAGTTTGGTTTGGTTGTGTTTTATGGCATGTCAACCCCTGTGGGTTATTTAATCCTAACTCTTGTTTATACATATATATCAAATATATATAATTTGGTTCTGTTGGGTTTTATGGCATATCAACCCTTGTAGATTATTTAATGCCAAATCCTGTTTATACATATCTATCAAATATATATGATTTGGTTTGGTTGTGTTTTATGATATATCAACCCTTGGGAATTATTTAATGCCAAATTTGATGCATATATATATGATTTATAAGCAAATACTAGCCACAACCTATATTTAGCCACTGCCAACTTTTATGCAGCTTCTTTTACAGCCACACTACAGCATTATTGAGTCAAGACCATATCCTATGGCACCAATCAAGCTGCAAAGGTTGATGGAATCAATGTTCTTTAAATAATTGATTTGGCAAAAATAAGAAAACAGAAAATGAAACACCATCCTTTTTTTTACCCTCTCTGAGTGTGCTGTCAAATGAAACAAACAAGTGAGAGGTTCTGATTGATTTCAACAATCATCTATTGAGTAATTGTGACTGTTAGTCTTGCCCTGCAGGTAGGAATTTTAGTCAGATCAGAAGAACATTGATGTATGTAGGGTGTTGGAGATGATGGGGTTGTTTGGGAAAAAGAAGAAATGAATGAAACAGAAATGAAAATCCAGACATATTAGCCTCCCTGCCAACACCCAAGCATTTTTTTAAATAGTGCAACAAGGTCATTAGTTGATCTGGGAAATTAAAAAAGAAAATATTGTGGGTAAACAGGAGAGAGAAAGAGAGAATAGGTTGAGAATTAAAAAATAGAAATAGCCAAACAAAAAAAAATTGAATAAAAAAGTAAAATAATGAGAGAGGATGTAAAAAGATAAAAATAAGAAAAAAGGAAAGAAAAGAAAAGGGAAGAAGAGAAAGATAAGAAGAGATAGAAAAAGAAAGGATGAGGGGGAAAATGGCAGAGAAGAAAGAAATAAAGGTAAATAAAGGAAAAGGAAAAAGATATATAAAAGAAAAGACAAGGAATGAACGAAAAAGAAAGAAAGAAAGATAGGAAGGGGAAAGAAATAATCAAAAAGCTAAAAGAGGGGGGAAAAAAGAAAAGAAAGAATTGAAGTGAAAAGGAGAAGAAATAAAAGAAAAGATAAATGTGGTCAAGAAAAAGAAAAGAAAAATGAAAAAGCAAATAGATAAGAAAGAAAAGAAAAATACAATAGAGAGAGAGAGAGAATAAAGCAAGAAGAAGGAAAGAGAGAAAGAAGAGAATGAAGCAAGTAAAATGCAAGTGGTGGAGAGGGAATGGAGAGAAAGAAAAGATTGAAATAAAAAAAGTGAGAGAAAAAGAGAAATGAGAGAATGAAACAAGGAAAGAGAGAGTAGATAAAGAAAGAAAAACCAAATAAAGATAAAGAGGGAAAAATTTAATGGAAAGAAAGAGAAAGGAGAAAATATATGAAATGATCAACCTAACCAAAAGACATAAAGAGGAAGAGGCTTAGAATTAAATAGATAAAAGAAAGAAGATAAAAGGAATGAAAACAATGAGAATGATTTAGAAAAAGAAAGAGAGCAGATGAAAAAAAGATAAAGAGAGGAAATTAAAGGAAAGAGTGAAAATAAAACAAAGTAGGGACAAAAAAAAAAACAATAAAAAAACAAAGAGAAGGAGACAGCTGAAAAGAAAGAGAAAGAGTTTGAAAAGGAAGAAGAGAGGAGAAGAAGGACGATGAAAAGAGGTGAGAGAAAAAATCATTTATTCCATTACCTGGTTTGGTCTTGGGGGTGCTAATGTAGTGTGTCTTGTGCAGGAATATCCTGATGGAGCCCATCCCCTTCCAGGTCTGTTTTAAATTCAGAGTTTCCCTTCTCCAAGACTGGTTGCCTTACCAGTCTGTCCTACTATTTACCCATAACTGAAGAGTTGGTTTCAAACCTTTACAAGAAGTACTAGCGGTATGTGAGATGCAAAATGACTTGTTCAGGATTTGAACTTGCGTCCCTGATAACTGTAACATCATGAAAAGTGAAAGTGAGCATAAAAGAGAGAAAGAAAGACAAATAATTGATGGTGAGTAGAGAAAGCAGAAGTGTTTGAAAATTAGAAAGAAATGCAGAAAGAGATAAAGAGAATGTGATGGCTGGAAAAAAATTGAATAAACAGAGATTAAAAAAGAGAGAGAGAGAGAGAGATGGATAGTTAGGGAAAAAAACGACCAGCCTTAATGACTTTTCTAGTGTTTGTGCTAAAAGCAACAAAAAAAGTCTTCACATATTCAACTATAACTTTTTTTAAGTTGTTTAACCTTGAAGTACAAAAATGCAATCAAATCTACACAATTTGGGGAAAAACAATTACAAATACAAGGCTAACAACATCAACTTTCTAGATAGCAGTTCAGGATTTACAATTTTCAATAATACGATGCTATCAATAGCTACAGTATCGCCTATAAATAAGTACACTAACAATTTTTTTATAAAAATGTTAATTTACTTCAAAACCAAAGATTCTAGGATTTTATTATTTCTTGTAAAACATTATACAATCAAAATGGATACTATTAAGTCCAAACTTTATAGGAATGAAACTTAGTTGCCAAAAATAGGAATATGTAAGAGTCTAAAATAATTACAACCCTTATATATATTTATGTAAATTTCTAGGCAGTTGACTGACCAGCAAAGATTTACATACATCAGCTCTGTGTAGACATTGAATGCAGTCATGAGAACCTGATGGGACAGATGGTGAGAGAGAGTCAAGAGGTTCCATGCTATCAGCGTGACAATGATGCAAATTTATCTTTGGTTTAAATCCATTTTGTTGGTAGAATGTTCCACCAGAAATAATAAAATCCTGCTGTTTTGGTTGAGAAGAAAATTAACTCTGGGTCAGAGTCGACCTGGTGTAGGGAACAAAACGTAATTTTCTCCCTTTCTTGTGATTCATGGGCAGAGCTTCTGAAAATCACTTGAGCATTGGTTATGTGACAGTTTGAGAAGATAGTTCTACGTCTTTTTGACCAAGAAGGTCCTAGGGATAGGATGTCTACTTCAGCCTCTGCTATGTGAGAAGCATGTGCATACAAATCACCTTACAAGAACTTGCACTACACCAGACCTACGTAAGAGTAACTTCTGCCATTCCTCATCTTGTTCTTGGAGCAACTATTGTGCTTTTATTTAGTATGGTTTGGAAAAATTATTATTGTATACCATATATGTAGATATTAAATGCTTGCAGTTTAACTTTTCCTGTCATATAGTCTTTCCTTGCTGAACTATTCAGTGTTAGACTATCAACAAGATAGTCTAATGAATTATGAGAAAGGGTTGTCGGTAGTTCAGGCCACTACCACTGGGAGTAATACTAACAAAAAAGAGTCTACACACTTTCCATAGCTCTTTAATGAGAGCCTTACCACCAAATAGAATTTAATATCATATTGAAAACATTTTTTTTTCCAACCAACTATGTGGCTTCAATTAATAATAATAGTCATTTGTAAAAAATATTATAGTTCTAAGCAACTATTCTTAAAACTTGTCTTTAGAAATGGAATCAAAACCATAAACATTTCTGAATGGGAAAATATTTATATACTTTATGAAGAGAAATATACAAAAGAATTTAAATCATTAAAAAGAT
Organism: Sepioteuthis lessoniana; assembly: GCA_963585895.1. Lineage (NCBI taxonomy): Eukaryota > Metazoa > Mollusca > Cephalopoda > Myopsida > Loliginidae > Sepioteuthis > Sepioteuthis lessoniana. Next base: position 60,392,177 of record OY757905.1, on the reverse strand, counting down.
TTTTAAAAATTACACCGCTTCTTACAGAAAATCTGCCCTTGAATAGTAAAATGAACAATACATGTTTTAAGAATTTTGAAAGTTTTTATTTTGACAAGAAAAAAGCTTAAAATTTAAAAAAATAAAAAACCTTCCTCGCATTTAATTTTTAAATCCCTCCCCTCATTTAACTTTTAAATCCCTCCCCTCATTCATTTTTTAAATTCCTCCTTTCATTTAATTTTCAAATCCCTCCCCACATTCCATTCTTAAATTCCTCCCCTCATATAATTTTAAAATCCCTTCCCTCATTTAACTTTTAAACCCTACCCACACTCAATTTTTGATTCCTCCATTCATCTAATTTTTAAATCCCTCCCCTCATTTAATTTTTAAACCTCTCCCCATATTTAATTTTTAAATCCCTCACCTCATTTAACTTTTAATCTCCCCCCCAATCTAATTCTAAATCCCTCCCCTCATTCAATTTTTAAACTTCTCCCCTCATTCAATTTTTTAATCCCTACCCTAATTCAATTTATAAATCCCTTACTACATTTAATTTTCAAACTTCTTCCTGCCATATATTTTTAAATTCTTCTCCTCATTTAATTTCTAAACTCCCACTCTTCATTCAATTTTTTTAATTTTCTAAAAAAGAAATATTTCTGCCTGAAAAATACTTGTATTTCTCATTTACATTAGATTCATTAAGCAACAAGATGAAATACTATTTTGATATGAATTTTACTAAGATACACTTAAAAACAAATTAATTCAGAAGAAATATATTTTATAACACATTTCTTACTATATTATATGTGATGTTATTCCTTCCAGCTGGACAACGTTGGGTAACCCTTCTAGTTCATTCCTAAAGACAGATTTTACGGATACACTGTGATGCAGTGATAGAGACGTTTCTGTGTGCATCAAATAAACGAATAGGAAAAGTCATGTTTATTATACGAGGGTCATTCAATGAATAAGGTGAATTTTGTCAAAGGAATATGCCTTTAAAAAAAAGGTTCGTTTCTGAGGTGGGGGTCGATAATACTAGTTCGCCGTTTTACGTGCAGAGTATCTTAACTCCCAACTTTGCTTCTTACTGACTGCAGCACCTAGAACTTTTTCTTTACCAGAGAAAGGGTTTATCTTTACAACTTAGGCTTGTGGTGGCAAACCCATGTTTAATCTATTTGTAAACATTTTTTAAAACTAAAACATCCTTCTCCATACACATCATGCATTCTTTTGAAAATTTCATATGGTTTGCACTTCTCAGTCAGCAAAAATTTGACGACAGACTTCTGTTCAGACATGGTGCATTCTATTTGATTTGCCACCATTTTGAATAGCCTCAAAATAAATATTTCAGTTGGATTAGTATAGCTTTTGCTATAAACCAATTCTAAACAATTCAGAATTTACATGTATGGGAAAAAATTTCTGAAAAAAGATTTATTTTTCTTTTTTCGAAAAAATTTCTCTTATTTATCGAATGAACCTCATATAGATCTGGCACAGGTCGTATAACCTTGTCTGGTTGTGGAGGCACAACTCATAAAGTTTGTCTTCAATAGGAATAGCTAGGCAGGATCCCATTCCACTCCATGTTTACAACTGGTTTGAAGTGAGAGTTTTTCTTCTCTGAGACTACTTGTCATACTGAAGCTAAAGAGCCCACTATGCCCTACTATTTACTTATAACTGAAGAGAGAATAGTTGGATTCATACATTTCCCAAGGATATTAGTGCTATGTGAAATGCAAACAAGCTGATCCAGGGTTTGAACTCAGGCAGCTGGGTCCACTTCTTATGATGATAACCATTACACCACAAGCTCCTCTGAAGAATGAATACAAGAAAAACCAGATAGATAGATAGATAGATATGAGTAGACTGGGACAGATATATATACATGAATAGACTAGGATAGATAGATTGATGATTATTTTGATTTTTTTTTTCTAGATCTTATTACAATTTTTTTATTACCCATCTGTCATTTCATAGCTATTTTTATGGCGACCAAATTTTCTGGGCTTACTATGGGACCCCAGATCCTGTGCTTAGCATTGTAATTTTTGAAAATATTGATGAGTTCAATTTGCAATATAAATATAATGCTAAACTTGACTGTTACTTTATACCCATCAAGTTGGCTAAACTGAATCTTTATCTTTATATTTAACCATATAAAATAGACAAATAGCTGAAAACTTCCTAACCACAAATCAAAAACATGACTTATTTTCTAATGAGTTCTAGCCATTTCAAACAACAATTACCATCACACCACAAGCATTTCTAGTATAAAGATGGTATTTGTTTAATGCTCTTCATCTAAATGTAAAGATCTTTTTTCAAAATCAGTTTTCTGACTTGGTAAAAACAAGCCAACAAAAAACAAAAAAAAAAAGTGGATAGCAATTAATGCATTTTAGTTAATAAAAGCTTATTCAGATCCCTCCCCTAAAAATGATTTGATAACAAGATGCAACATTTGGAATGAAGATTGTTTTTTAATAGCCAGAAGCTCTACAAGAGTTTTTAGAAACTGCATTTCTATTTCGGACACTCTTGAAAAAAGAAAGAAAGAAAGAAAGAAAGAACAGCTAATCTTAAAGCAATCATCTGAGAGTCTAAGATGAAGTCATGTAGCGGTCAAGTGTTATTGATGAAGACCTACAGAGCATTCTTTTGCTGCTGGTCATTGGTTTCCTCTGAAATCTAAATGTCAGAGAGAGTGGTACAATGGAGTAAAAGAGGTCAATTTAGGGTTTGGATTAAAGGTGGGTGTAGGGGATGTTTTGTAGAGTGAAGTTAATATTAGTGTATCGTTTCTTTCATTTTGGTTGTCAAGCAAAGTTAAAAGATTTTTAACTGTATTAAGTCTTCCACAATTTATATGGAAACATAGAGAATCATCTGTGAGAAGCCAAAGCTTGCCTCAGGAGGTGTGTGACCCACTACACTCTAGTATAAGATCCCCTTCGGAGCAGCGTCCAATTTGGAGTAATTTGTCCAATTGGCTTAAGGCTGGTACTGTAAGAAGCAATATGAAATTAATTGCCAGAGAAATAAGATTTAGACTTGTTTAATAATTTTAAAAGAAAAAGAAATTAATTATTTACCTACTTAAAGGCCACCTTTGGCAGTCATATAATAATTGTAAACATATAACTAAAAAGCTAACTATAAGGGTACCTTTGACAGCTATATGATGATTTAGTTATATATTTAACACTAATCTATAATTATTATTTCTCTATATTATCATCAAAGCTATCAACAAATCATTTGCTTATTAAGAATAAAAGAAAACAGGTTATTACAAAGAAAGTTTAGTTAACTTGTTTGATGGATGTTTTGATTTACACTTAGGCTAACATTTCCATTTTGAAAGAATGTCAAGGTTTATAAGATTATCGTTAGCAAAAACAATCATAAAAGCTATTAATAAATAATTGCTTAAAAAACAGTTTACAAGGGAAAAAATATGATTGAAAATGAATTATAAAACATGGTTATACATTTTCAATCTTATTTTTCCTAATAACCTGTTTTTTTCTAATTTTGGTTTAAATAAAAGATTATTAAAGCAAAATATTCACATTATCTAACTTCATTTAGAAAAACTGCTACCTTTGTCATGTTATATACATACATAGGAGGCTACTCAAAAACATTTTTGAGGTGGGAAGAAGCAGTTGTTTTGGCAATACAATTCTTGTAAAACCCCAATAAACATACACACAGTAAGACACAACTGTTTTCAATGTGTGATATGATCCCTGAACTCTCTAAAATCAATTGAATAATTACAGTTATTTCTGTGGAGAAATTATATGGATCAGTGAGAAAAAACCTGATGATACACAATCATTATTAATTTGCAAATTGAACTAGAAATTGCTTTATTCTCTAAGAGCTATTGTGCTTATAAAAATCTTGCTCCAATGATCCTAGAAACAATCTTGTGTATGGTCTCAGTGAAAAGAAAAAATAAAACAGAAACTATAAAAATATATTAATTTAATTACTTTAAAAACTTGTATATCAGATTTGTTCAGTAAAGTAATATGTAAGCTTTTTGGGAATTGTTATGAACATCATCATCATGTCGTGCTGCCAGCACGGATATCCCTGACCCTCTCTCACCACTTCTCCCTATCATTCATCGCCTCCGGCAGGTCTTCAGGGTTATATCCTGTGTCCTCACATAATTGCTGTATGTAAGTTCGAGCTGGTCGTCCTGCTTTTGCACATTCATATGTGGGGGTCCATAGGAGTACATTGCTTATGAGCTCGTCCTTGCTTCTCCAGCAGTGTCCCACGTGTCCTGGTTCGTCTAACTTGTATAGTTTTCGTGATGGGGGGCAAGTGTCCGTATAGATGGTGTCTCGCGGGGTGTTGTCACCAGGACTTGTTCAATACTGCTCTCAACATTCTTGTGTAATTTCCATCTAGTTTTTTCTCCAGCCGTTTAGTTAGCGTCCATGTAGTGCATCCATATAGCAATATCGACACAACCGCTGCCTGGAAGAAACTGCGTTTCATTTTATCGGTTAGGTCTGGTCAATGTGAAACTCATCTGTTATTCATTAATAAAAGTACTATGAGTAAAAAAAAAACTAACTTATATCTTAGCCAAAGCCATACTTCCATAAGGTCTTGGTTTGAGTGATTTCTTTGTTTAATTGTACGTCAACCTTTGTGGGTCCTTTAATAACAAAGCAATCCTTTTAGAAGAACAGCAATGATACTATTGTTATATACTCATATACATATATATGCTGAATACATACCGACGCAATAATAAAGGATGCGCGAAGACTTCTTTAGAAAAATATGTACCTCTCAATTTATTTGCAAGGTTCGAAAGGGTTGTGTGGGGTTTTACTGTGAGAGGGAGTTGGAGACCGAACAGAACTGCAATATATTGACCCCCATTCTTATGGCCGTCAACGTTGTGTCTTTCTCGTTCTCCAGGTCTGCTCAACCGGAGGCCCAGGGGCCCAGCTCTCCGCTGGATGATGGCTTTCTTTACTGCATCTCATCAGCAACTTCTCTGGACCCCAACTCAATCGGCGGCCCCGAGAGCCTCTTTGGCCTGGTGTGGTTTTCCCTACCACTTCTCGTATCTTACTCCAACTGTCTGACTTCTTGTCTTGACTGAGTTATATAATAGTTCAATGCCCACTCAATCGCCCACTCAGTCTTTGGAATGGCATGTTTGATCGTCATCAAGCGGAAATAGCAGTCATGCAGTTCACAGGTCACTCTCTTCCGGTGCATCAGTCTATGAGTATACCATGGGATTTTTTACCTTGTTCCATTTCATCAGCCAATTTCTGCCTACGCGATTTCTTTCGATTACTGGCCATTGGGATGTGTCACTTCCTTCCGGTGCATCACTTTGGAATGGCATATTTGGCCGGGTCGAAGGTCAAAATACAACACTATTCAACCCACAGCTGAAGGGATGAAATAGTTCATACTTTTCCCTATGGTATTAGTCCAAAAGTGAATGTAATAATACTTGAATTTGATCTTGTTAACTTCAAGGCCATAGTCCTGCACGTAAACCATAACACTTCAGGGACTGCTCACCAGTCTGTGAAATATAAGTAAAGTTGGCAACCCTAGTCGAGGGCAACCCGAATGCTCCCTTTTCAATTGCTACTACACTGATGTGTAGGGAAGGGCGCTACTCCTTTCCTTGGATTGCTCCACTTTACCCTTGATATGTACCTTATAATGCTGAGTGTTAAGCTAGGAGATAACAAGTACCATTTTTGAGTCTTTGGTTTGACTTGACCTGAGAATGAAGCCTGGTCTCTCAGGCCATTGGTGAACACTCTACCTTATAGGGCAATATACTTTATTTTATCATTGTTGATTTTTATCACAACACTCATGGCATTTTATATTTTAGGATTGTTAAGGAAGCATCATGAATTATAAATAAAATAGTCATCTTTTACTAAGTTTAGTTTGACACAAAATTCAGTAAATTCATCCTTGGTAAATTTATAGCCAGGAAATCCATCATACAAATTTACCACAGGTGAATTTTTCAGAGTTTATTTATTGCTTTTAAGAATTTGATAAAAAGAACTAAAGGGTTAGGTTAGGATTAGGGAAAGCCTATATCATAAGAACAACTAATCTGATCGAATGAATTTATCATCAATAATTTACTGGTGATGAATTTACTGATGATAAATTTACCAAGAAATTTAGCCAGAAATATTAACTGGCTCATTATCCCAGTGGGTAGAGTGTTTGCCAATGGTCCAGGAGATGTGGGTTCAATCCCAGGTCACATCATACCAAAGACTTTAAAAATGGTACTTGATACCTCCTTGCTAAACACTCAGCAATATAAGGTACATATTGAGGGTAAAGTGAAGCAATCCAGGGAAAGGATTAGCATCCTCCCCTACACCTCGGTGTAGTAGCTATAGAAAAAGGAGCCTTCTGGTTGCCCTCGACTATGGTCACCAACTTTACTTTACTTAGAATAAAACTTACTATTAATGGTTGGTAAGTTGAATTTTCTAGCCAATAGACCACATGAGATCTCCTTCCCCACCATTACTGAAAATAAAGTAGCCACTGATAAGATTTGAAGTTGTGTTTAGAATTTTTAGGAGCCTGTCTGACGCAGATACTACCTTTACTGGTTTGGCTCTAGAGTTCATCATTAGTCAAACCACTTTTAGTAACTTTTAAAAGATTTGTATTTTAAGCTTTGTTGTTACCTTTCCCAACTTGAAAAATTGAAGTAACACATGACTTTGTGCTAAAACTAAGTAAGTAAATAAATGTCAATTATAAAGAATTATTTCAAACTGTTTTAAATGGCTTTACAGTAAAAAAAAAGCAAGAAGCAGACAATATCCCACAGAAACTATAACTGATGCAGATGACATAGTACTTCTTGCAAACATACGTGCCCAAGCCAAATCCTGGCCACATAGTCTGGAGTAGATAGCAGGAGATATTGGTCTCTATGTGGACTCAAGCAAAACGGAGTACATATGTTTTAATCAAGGAAGAGCCATCTCCACTCTAAATAGCATTTTTTTAAAAATTAGTTGACAAGATTATGTACCTTGGTAACAGTGTCTCATCCACTGAAAGAGATGTCAGTATTCACCAAGCAAAAATGTGGACCTTTATTGATAGGCTATCAATCATATAGCAGTGGTTGTGTCAACACTAGTGTATGAATGCACCACATGGATGCTAATAAAATGCCAAGAGAAAAAGCTAGATGGGAACTACACAAGAATGCTATGAGTTATATTAAACAAATCCTGGAAGCAAAACCCTACAAAACAACAGCTGTACGGCCACTTACCTCCCATTACTAAAACCATCCAAGTAAGATGAACAAGACATGAGGGACACTGCTGGAGGAGTAAGGACAAGCTCATAAGAGACATTCTCCAATGGACCCCTACACATGGATGTACAAGTACTGGTGGACCAGAAAGAACTTACCTTCAATTACTCTGCACAGACACAGGATGCAATTCAGAGAACCTGCTGGGAGTGGTGGACAATAGGGACAAATGGAGAGAGAGAGAGTTAGGGAAATCCATGCTAACAGTGCGACTTAATGATGATGATGATGATGATTTTAAACAGAGCCCTCAAAGCCACAGCTTTTCACAGAATTCAGGAAACGTATATTTATTCAATCCCTCTACCATGAGCAGGATGTGACACAAGGTCAATTTTACTGCTGGTTTAAATTTAGAATTTTCCTTCTCCTATACTTGTTACCTTACCAAGGCTAAAGAACTCAGCTGGCCCTAATATTTACCCATAGTTGTGGGTAGAAGTGATTGGTTTGTTGGGTTTTATGGCATATCAACCATTGTAGGTTATTTAATGCCAAATCCATTTTTATACAAATAATCAGTTCTATTACCATGAGTACACAGTTTAATTGTTAAAAACATTTCTAATTTAAGCTACTCAGTTAATTCAAACAGTTCTAATTCAGCTAATTCAGTTTAGTATAAGTACAGATTTCGTTTACACACAGTTAAATATCAAAACAGTTCTATATTAAACAATTCAGTTTAGTGTAAGTACAGTTTCAATGTCAAAAACAGTTCCATTTCAAATAATTCAGTTTAGCATAAGCACACAGTTTAAATGTAAGTACAGTTTAATTGTCAAAAGCATTTCTATTTCAAGCTATTTAGTTTTGTCAAACAGTTCTAATTTAAACAATTCAGTTCAGCATAAATATGCAGTTAGTTCTATTTAACCCATAGATAGGGCCCTATCAGGTGCTACCACTCCGAGCCTGAGTGAACCTGGGGGCAATGGCAATGAAGGGGTGCTCTGCATTCCCCAAAGCTCCAACATTACTGGAACCTCACTATCAGATTGTTTAGTGTCATATCAGGACACTCGTTGGGGGGTCTTACCCCTCTGCAGAGGTGCAGTCGGTGTATTCTACAGCCCCAAGGATGAAGAGATGAATTAATGCATTTTTCAAGGGCATTAGCATGAAGTAAAATGTAAACAGCTTTGTTCAGGGTTTGAACTCAGGTTGCCAATTCAGTTTTCTATAATGATAACTGTTATGTTTAGCACATCTCATATTCAAGAATAAGAGAGAGATGAAACAATATCAGATCATACTACCCAAAACTGGCATAAATGTTTAAGGGCAGTGACTTGTTTCTTGAATTAAACCCTAGAAGTGGATGACTATCAATTTGTCGATTATAAAAAAACAGATAGAGAAAACACGTTAAGCATTATACTTATATTGTAAACTGAACTCATCATTATTTTCAAAAATTAATATGCTAAGCACATGATCTGGAGGTCTCATTAAGAGACACAGAAATCTTGGAGGCCATGAAAATAGCAATGTAATAACAGAGGTATAAAAAAAAAATTGGTGAATCAGAGTAACATCTAAAAAATTAATTGAAAAATTGAAATTATTTTCAATTTCAATCTTTTCATACCTTGCCATAGATTATAGTTTCTTCGTATCTATCTATCTATCTATCTATCTCAGTCTCTTCATTATCTTTCTCTCTCTCTCTCTCTTCATTATCTTTCTACCTCTCTCTCTCTCTATCTCAGTCTCTTCATTATCTTTCTACCGCTCTCTCTCTCTCTCTCTCTTCATTATCTTTCTACCTCTCTCTCTCTCAGTCTCTTCATTATCTTTCTACCTCTCTCTCTCTCTCAGTCTCTTCATTATCTTTCTACCTCTCTCTCTCTCTATCTCAGTCTCTTCATTATCTTTCTACCGCTCTCTCTCTCTCTCTCTCTCTCTTCATTATCTTTCTACCTCTCTCTCTCTCAGTCTCTTCATTATCTTTCTACCTCTCTCTCTCTCGCTCAGTCTCTTCATTATCTTTTTACCTCTCTCTCTCTCTACATATATATATATATATATATATCTCAGTCTCTTCATTAACAAGCTCTCTAGTTTTTCTTATACATTTATTCTTTAGAAAATTAGTCTATATATAATATGATAATAACTGTTTTTACATGCATATTTCATAGGTTATAAAATAAGATTTTTTACGGGTATAGATACAACTCATAAATATCAGGTAAAAGTTATAATCCTATCATTGCTAATTGTAAATATTAATTTCATTAATAATACCTTATGAGCAGCCAGAGAAAATTTAGTGGTTATCATTCCAGCCGCTCTTGAGTAACATAAAGACAGGCAAATGGAAAAAAATAACATTTGGTGTATTATAGGAAAACAAACCTTATTTTTTAGTGTTCATTCATAGGAACTATTGAAAATATCCAATGGATTCAAACAGCAACAATGTTTCCTTACCTGCAACAGAAAAAAAATCAGTTTTAAGAAATATACAGCAATAAATAGCAAAATTAATGACTGTTTTTGTTTTTCCTTTCTATTTTTTAAGAAATACTTCTACATCAGCCATTTGCAACCTTTTGTTTTTGTGTGACTGCCTCATAGCTATTATTAGAAAAAATATATAAACTTTCTGCATTTAGTTTGAAATACATATAAATTGAAATAAATTTAATATTGGGAAATCACAAGTACTTGTGGTCACAAAAATATAAGTTTTGCTGGGGTGCCATAAAGGCCCTGGTTGAGAACTAATGCTTTTAATATTAATTTAACAATTTCATTCTACTTAATGAGGACAAGATTCTTAATTCTAATCAATACCTCTCTTAAACAAAAAAATATTACATCAAGAAAACCTAAATACTCAGTTATGTTGCTTGCATTCCTTGCTGAGAGGTAAGACTCCCACCAAAAAGTAGGACAATAAATTGCATCATAGTGAGGCTTCAGTTCTGAAGATCTAGGAAGTGTGAAATACCCCTTCACTGATATTACTACAAGGTCCTCTCTGATCCAGTGTGGTGGTACCGGTTAAGTTTGAGTTTTGTTTAATAGCATATCAACCTCTCTGGGTCATTTAATGCCTGAAGGGTTAAATCGATTTTGTCTTTTGTGCATGTTTTAGGTTTTAAGATATGAGTTTTAGTTATGTTATATTATATTTGACTAGATTTTGATGAAGAGATTGGGTACTGGTTAAGGTCTTGTCCATGGAGCAAATACATCTGTCTAAAGATTATTCATATTTGGAAGGAATACTTGGTGACTTATAAGTAAGTTAGCTGACTGTAGTCAAAGGTGACCTGAAGGCTCCCTTTTCAATAGCTACTACACCAAGATTAAGAGGAAGGCTGGATTATTCCACTTATCCTTTATCTGTACCTTATAATGCTGAGTGTTAAGCAAGGAGGTATCAAGTACCATTTTTTAAGCCTTTGGTATAACTCAACCTGGGATTGAACCCTAGTCTCCTGGGCCATTGGCAAACACTCTAACTATTATGCCAATCAAATTATATGTATAAAGAATAGTTACTAAAAGCTATCATCGTTTACAAAGAATTATTGCTAGTTACTTGAAACCATACAACTGTGTTCAGACAATCACTATTAAATGGAAAAAATACTTGAAGCCATGTAAATATTAGTGAGAGATAGGAATACTTAATATCATATGGGTGGGGGGTGTCCTCATGGTGTAATAGTTAAAGCACTGGACTGTGGAATCGTTGTAAGCGAGTTCAAACTCCATTTGTGCTATTAGGTTCACTTTCGGACAAATACTCTTGGGAAAGGTATGAATCCCCTTCTTCTCCCTGCTAGGAGTTGAATAGCATCACTGCTGTTCTTCTAGAAGGATGGCTTTGCCATTGAATAACCCATGAAGGTTGATATGCCATTAAACAAAGAAACCTTGACATCATATAACTGTGAGCAAAAAAACTCTTAAAAATCAACTACACAAAAACATGTAAATATGAATGGTCAATGAATGTAATCCCCTAATCTGTAGGCAAAAAATAACCCTAGACAGGTTGACATGCCATTAAAATCAACCACGAAAAAGTCTTACTCTTTATTTTTAGATGGCATCAGAGCTTTAGTACAACAAGTAGTTTGTAGCAGATGCTAAAAAAAAAATCTAATTAATAGAAAAACAACTTTGGTTTTTGTTGTAACTTAACAAAAATGTTACTGAATGAGAAATAACCAAAATGGAGGTTGGAAAGGAAATAAAAATTTTTATAACATTAACAAAATACAATACTTGCCAGTGGCATGAAGAAGGTAATCACTGCTAGTGGTGACTACTTAGTATATTTTCACCCCCTCACAATAGTGTCCAATGTATTTATCCTATTTACCAACCCCTCCACTTGGGCAGGATATGACACAAGGTCAATTTTTAAGCAGAGTTTAACATGTTTGAATTCAGAGTTTTCCTTCTCCTAGACTAGTTGCCTTACCAAGGCTGAAGAACTGAGTCTGCCCTACTATTTACCCATAGCTGGAGGGAGAATAACTGGATCCATACCTTTCCCAAGGGTATTAGTGCTATGTGAAATGCAATCAGTCTCGTCCAGGATTTGAACTTGTGTTGCCATGTCCATTTCCTGGAACGATAACCATTACACCACGGGTACCTCCAATGTATTTATGAGGAATAGGACATACCATTACTAGGTAAGGTATATTACAGTTACAAAACAGTGTTATTAATCCATACAATCTATAAAAATTATGCAGCTGACCCTGGATAAACTGCAACAGAAATGAAATAAAGTGCATATGATAAGTCAACATGTATTGCATTTACATTCCAAAAAGTTCATAGAAAGTATTAAAGGAATGATTCTAATGGCATGTCAACTTGTCTAGGGGCATTTTTAAGCCTACAGGCTAAAGATATTGAGTTAATTATATGTTCATATTTAAATTTTTGTAGAGTTGTTTCTTAGAAGTTTTTTTTTTCTTTAACACATTCCTATCAAATATGAATAACTTTTAAATGGATCCATTTGACACATAGACGGGACTTTAACAGGTATTACCACTCTGAGACAAAGAGGACTTTGGAGTAATGGCAATGAATACGTTCTCCACACTCTTCAGATCTCCAGAACTGGAGTCTCACCATCAGATGCAGTTTAGTGTCATACACAAGATACACCATTTTTGGAAGGACATTGCCTTTCAGTATAAGATACAGCCAGTATATTTTAAGCACCACTGAAAGTGGATTAAAAAAAAAATATATTGCAAGGAACAAGTTCAAATAGTTGTTGAATGTATTCTGAGATATAAAAGCAAAAAAAAAAAAAAGTGATGAGAAGGGAAAAATGATTGGTTGTTACTGATATATTTTATTTCAAATAAAGCTATAAAAGTTTTAGATTCAAAGGAGACAATAAATGTCTCCCATGGATTTTGGTGGGCATCTTTAGCCCATCTCATGGTCATGTGAGAATCCCAGAATCATTTCTCACCTTTATTGTTCAAGTTCTTTGAATGGTTAAGACATGCCTTTTTATCTCTTTATTGAACAGACTTGGTCTTCCCTCCTAGTGATTGATATCTCTCACCTCACCATTAAAATGTAAAAACCATATAGCTATGAACATACAAAGAACTCATAACAGACTTGTTGCTGTTTATGTAGCCCTTTTCATATACTGCTTGTTCAAGAAAATACTTTATTTCTTGAGACACATTTCTGTATTCTTGTTAATACTAGCATGGAGGTGCCCGTGGTGTAATGGTTATCGTTCCAGGAAATGGACACGGTGACACAAGTTCAAATCCTGGACGAGGCTGATTGCATTTCACATAGCACTAATACCCTTGGGAAAGGTATGAATCCAATTATTCTCCCTCCAGCTATGGGTAAATAGAAGGGCAGACTAGGTTCTTCTGCCTTGGTGAGGCAACTAGTCTAGGAGAAGGAAAACTCTGAATTCAAACCTGTAAAACTCTGCTTAAAAATTGACCTTGTGTCATAACCTGCCCGAGCGGAGGGGTTGTTAAATATGATACTAGCATGTTTATTATGTAGGTACTAGGATAAGACAAAAGTTTTGCAATGAATCATATGACCAAAGCAGTCCAAGCTGTGAAAGGTACCCGCTCTAGTCTGTATACTGACACATAGTCGATTGGTTTACATGATGTGTGATTCAAAAACTACATAGTGAAACTTATGATTTACAGTTTTGAACTGTGACATAAAAGTAGAAGTAAACAAAAATATTTGTTGTACAAAAGATGAAAGTACAGTTGATCACAGTACAGAAATCACATGGTTCAAGAAACTTCACTGAGATTCCAAGAATCTGACTGATTAGGCAAGGTCGGGTAGGCTTAAAACCGTGGGTTCTGAGGCCACATTCTAAGCTGTAGAAGCAAATCTGGTGAATGGCACTTAAGCTTGACATCTCATAGGCCAGTATAAATCATCATTTTCACAACTTTGGCAAAAGCATCTAACCCTGTGCAGTTGTGCATCATGTTATCAATATATTGCAAAACTTTTGATTCACCCAAGTATTAGATGTTTCTATCGGTGTACATGGTTTAGTTTTATGACATATCAAACACTGTAGGGTATTTAAAGCTAAATTTGGTTTATATATAAGTAAAGTTGGCGACCTTAGTTGAGGATGATCCAAAGGTTTGCTTTTCAATAGCTACTACACTGAAGAGTAGGGAAGGGTGCTATTCCTTTCCTGGGATTGCTCCACTTTACCCTTGATCCATACCTTATAATGCTGAGTGTTAAGCAAGGCAGCATCAAGTACCATTTTTTGAGTCTTTGATTTGACTCGAACTGGGATTGAACCCAGTCTCCTAGACCATTGACAAACACTCTACTCATTAGGCCAATGGCTTGGTATTTATATATAACAAAGTTAAATGGTTCCAAGTATTGCTATGTATCACTAACAATTTGATTAACTATCAGTCATTTGTTTACACACTGTTAAATGACCCAACATTTCTATTTCAAACAATTCAATTCAGCATAAGTTATTTGTTTGCAGTCAGTTTAAATGTCTAGCAATTCAATTTGACTCAATCAAGTGCTACCACTTCAGGCCAGAATAGATCTGTGAACATTGGCAATAAAGGGGTACTCTGCATCCCAAAAGCTCCAGCATTACTGAAGCCTCACCATCAGATGGTTTAATGTCATATCCAAGACATCCATTGGAGGTGTCGGGGGGGGGGGTCTTACTCCTCAACAGAAATGCAGTCAGTGTATTCTACAATCCCAACTGACTGGGTTTCTGTGTAAATGAGCTTACTTTGTTTTTCTTTCAGTTCATTCAGTGTTATTATATCAATGGATATAGAATTGCTAAAATTGGACCTTGGTGAGTGGTGACATAACTAAATGTCCTCCCAATCCAATAAAAGATGAACAACCAGAAAAAAAAATTAATGAGCCTCCAAATTACAAATGGAATTAATTAGAAAAAAAAAATAACAAAAAAATTTTTTTTTTTCTATATTAGCTTAAAGCTAAAGTTTTAAGCATTCTTTAACAAAATCTTTTATTTATATTAAATCCTACAATTATTCAGTAATAAAAATATTTTCTCCAGCCTTTTGTGTACTTATCATTCTATCTTGCAAAAGATTACAGCATTCTTTGAAAGAAAAGTTTATTTGTTAATATATAAATTCACTGTATAATTATTCAGTCATCAAAATATTTTCTTGGGCTTTCAATGACCTTATGACACCTTTCAGAAAAGTTGTGTATTTCTAGATTTTTTGACAAAATCTGTTCTTCATATAAGTTTGTCGCATCATTATTCAGTCATCAAAATATTTTCCATACCTTTTGATAACTTTATGCCACCTTTCAGCTGAATTGTATATTTCATCATATTAGTTTGATGCAAAGATTTGCAGCATTTTTGAAAAGACCTTTTATTTTTGAAAATTCATAAACTCATCATTCAGTTATGAAAGTATTTTCCTGACTTTCTATGACCAATTACTTTCTTTTTAATTAATTTATATTCTATTCAATGAAACTGATGGATGGATCTTTTCATGTTACACAGGTTGCTACATAAAAAAACGTGGCATTCTAGTGCCTTGTTTCTTGTTCTAGAATGTATTTACCCAACCCATCTGCTGTGAGCAGGATGTGAAACAAGGTCAATTTTTTTTAAGCAGAGTACAGCTGATTTGAATTCAGAGTTTTCTTTCTTCTAGACTGGTTGCCTAACTAAGGTTCAAGAACTCAGTGTGCCCAAGAAGGAGAAGAGATGGATTCAAAGTGAAACACATGTAGGATTTGAACTCAGGTTGCCTAATTACTTTCCAACAATGCTAACTATTACGCTGAATGCACCTCCAATTTCTAGTTCTGGTAAATGATCAAATGTTTAGCATATCACTTAATCCAACAAATATCCATATTTTAATGAATCTAGATCCAAATTATATTCTTTAATGATAATTGAAGTATTTTAAGAATTAATAATTGATTCTAAGAGAGAGGGAGGGAGGGTGATTTTTGACTTCCTACCAAATCAGAATTGACCCAAAGTCATTTTATAGTCAAGGAGCCACATACTAATCTAGACTCACACATGGCACCTCAGGCACTGAGCAATAAACTCAGCTCTGCCCTTTTTAAACCAGGCAACTAGCATGAGAACAAATAAATCACCCATCTGATGCAAATGGTATGTGAGCCCCAGGGAAAACCTGAGTTTGATCCAAAGTAATACACACCATAGCTAATTGCAGGATATTGCTAACATGTTCCTTGCCAAAAATTTTCTCAATTATTGTAGGTTAGTTCGAATTTACTCTGCCTCCAGTCGAAGACTCCATTTGCATGACTGTCAGGCCTTTCCAGCATTTTCTTTTCACAAAATCTTCTATTCATATATATTCCATAAATAGATATATTAATGCAGTTATAGCTGGTGGAATGCAGTGACTATAAATATATAGATATGAGCGCTTATTAACAAGTTCTCAAGATTTTCTAAAGTTTAAATTCTCAGAGTTATTTTCTTATTTTTATATTCTATTTCTAAATTGTAGAAATTCTACAAGCTCAAAGTAATTATCATCTATATGAAAATTTATTCTACTGGATAAAATACCATATCTGAAACCTTATAAGATGCACATTTTTTTTACTAAAAATTGTCCCAGAAAATCACCCTTATAAGGTCAAGGGTCAGATTTAAGTTACTGATTAGTGGAGTTGTAGTGCTACAGTTGTAAAGTTGGTGACCATAGTCGAGGGTGACCTGAAGGTTCCCTTTTTGATAGCTACTACACCAAAGGGTAGGGGAGGGTGCTACTCCATTCCCTAAATTGTTCCACCTTATCCTTGATACGTAACCTATAATGCTGAGTGTTAAGCAAGTAGGCATCAAGTACCAATTTTATGAGTCTTTGGTTTGACTCAACCTGGGATTGAACCCAGGTCTCCCAGGCCATTGGCGAGCACTCTAAACATCATACCAATGTCCAAGGTTAGAGTGTTCACCAATGGCCCGGGAGACTTGTGTTCAATCCCAAGTTGACTCATACCAAAAACTCAAAAAAATGGTACTTGATACCTCCTTACTTAGCACTCAGCATTATAAAGAACGGATCAAGGGTAAAGTGGAGCAATCCAGGTAAAGGAGTAATGCCCTCGCTTATACCTTAGTGTTGTAGCTATCGAAAAGAGAGCCTTCAGGTTATCCTCAATTAAGGTCAGTGCTGCAGTAGCCCTTAAATTAAACAACAAGCATCTCTGCTATTGTAAACAAGGTGATGTTCACTTCTTCACTAACAAGGGAAACTCTTCTCTTAAGTAACAATATATAACAGTAGTACATCCTGGAACTTCATATAAAATAACACCAGTCAGGAAGAAAATTAAGTGACAATGCTTAGCCATGCATATATCTAAATAAAGTTATTAAGGTTTTAAAATATAAGATATACAGGGATTTAATAAGGATCTGAAGACATATTAAACTCTAAAAATGACCTGAGAGTAAGGAGGGCTATGAATGTCAGATGAAAACCCTTCACCTGATTAAATGGTTAGAGTATTCGCCAATGGCCTGGGAAACCTGGGTTCAATCCCAGGTCGAGTCATACCAAAGACTCAAAAAATGGTATTTGATGCTGCCTTGCTTATCACTCTGCATTACAAGGTATGGATCAAGGGTAAAGTGGGTCACTCTAGGGAAAGGAGTAGCACCCTCCTCTTCACTTTGGTGTAGTAAGTAAGTAAAGTTGACGACCGTAGTTGAGGGTGACCCGAAGGTTCCCTTTTCGATAGCTACTACACTGAGGTGTAGGGAAGGGCGCTACTCCTTTCCCTGGATTGCTCCACTTTACCCTTGATCCTTACCTTATAATGCTGAGCGTTAAGCAAAGTAGCATCAAGTACCATTTTTTTGAGTCTTTGGTATGACTCGACCTGGGATGGAACCCAGGTTTACCGGGCCATTGGCAAACACTCTAACCATTATGCCAATGTCTGGTTAAGGGAGGCTTTGGGTCATCCTCGACTATGGTTGCCATCTTCAATTTTTATTAATGTTTCAATGCTTGTACAAATTGAGATGCATCTTAAAATCCATTAAATACTTTAACTTCATTTGTATGATTGATATTTGCAGGTGTTGCATACACGTACATTATGAAACAGAAGCAGAGATAAGTCATTGTGTTCTTGATCAAAAAAAAGGAGAGACTGCTGCCAACATCAACAAAAGACTCAGAAATAGGTTTGATAAAGTAATGATGAATGTAAGTAATATGTGATGACAAGTGAAAAGGTTTAACGAAAATCAGAGTTAAATGCAAACTGCATTATGTGGAAGGCCAACAACAATGGCCACAGGAGAAAACAGAATGCCTGAAAGTATTTTTTCAAAATGGATTCAATAACTGGATTGACTCTTTGTGTGAGTAGGGGGAAATGATAGATAGTAATAATTGGTTGCTCTCCAAATCAAAAAGCTTAAAAGGTAAATTTGCTTCAAACTGGTAAATGAAGGAATGGACATTTGACAAATTTTTTAAAAAATGAGACTGATCTCATTTGTTTGCACACAGTTAAATGGTTTCAAGCATTTCTACTTAACACGAATAATTCTATTTACTATTAATCATTTGTTTGCACACAGTTAAATGGTTTCAATTGTTGCTATATAACACTAATTAATCTATTCAACATTGATAATTTGGTTTTAGACAGTGAAGTGGTTACAATTATTGTTATTCAACACTATTCATTCATTTGCATGGAGTTAAATGGTTTGGTTTGGTTTGGTTTGGTTTGGTGGTATATCAACCATTGGAGGTTATTTAATGCCAAATCCTTTTTATACACATATAATAAATATATATGATTTGGTTTGGTTTGGTTTTATGGCATATCAACCGTTGTAGGTTATTTAATGCCAAATCCTGTTTGTACATATATATCAAATATATGTGACTTGTAAACATATTTTGTTGATATCATTTTTAAATGAGCCTGAGCTTATGTTTTTTTGCACTCAGTTAAAGGGTTTCAAATATTGCTATCTAATATAATTCTATTTACTATTAAACATTTGTTTGCACACAGTTAAATGTTTCCAAGTATTGTTATGCATCACTTAAATCTCAAATAAACATCTGTCATTTGTTTACACACAGTTAAATGATCAAACTCAAACAGCTCTATTTACCCCATAGATAGGACCCTATCAGGTGCTACCACTCCGGGCCAAAGTGAACCAGGGAGCGATGACAATGAAGGGGTACTATGCATCCCCAAAACTCCAGCATTACTGGAACGTCAGATTGTTTAGTGTCATATCCTTGACACTCATAGGGGGAATCTTACTCCTCTGCAGAGATGCAGTTGGTGTATTCTACAGCCCTAGCAGACTGGGTTGAGTACTAACACAGCTGAATTTTGGAAGAATTCCTGGTTTATTTTATCATCATCATCATGTCGCACTATCAGCACAGATATCCCTGGCCCTCTCTTGTCACTCCACCCTATCGTCCATTGCTTCCAGCAGTTCTTCAGGGTTACATCCCGTATTAGCACAGAGCTGCTGTATGTAGGTTCAAGCTGGTCATCCTGCCTTTGCTCGGCCATGTGAAGGGGTCCACAGGAATACATCAGTTATGAGCTCGTCCCTACTTCTCCAGCAATGTTCCACATGTCTGATTCATCTAATTTTTTATAGTTTTCTTGATGGGTGGGAGGTAGCCGTACAGCTGTTGCTTTGTGGGGTGTTGCCTCCAGGACTTGTTCAATATTGCACATGGCATTTTTGGGTAGTTGCCATCAAGCTTTTTCTCCATATGTTTAGTTAACATCCATGTAGTGCATCCATATAGCAGTATTGACACGACCGCTGCTTGGAAGAAACTGCGTTTCATTTTATCAGTCAGCTCTGACTTATTTTATCAGAAAAATCAAATTTCCATATGGTTGATAACCTATCAATGGCAGTTCATGCTTTAACTATGTGTATATTGACATTGCTTTCAGTAGATGAAATATTGCTACTGAAGTATATGGAATGGTCTAATAATTTCTGGAACTTGCCTTTTAATGAGGAAATGGTACCATCTTGATTATAACCTATGTTTTATTTGAGTTCACACTGAGACCAATGCCTCTTGCTGCTTGCTCCAGGTTATGCAGCGAAGTTTCAGCTTGAGCAAGTGTATTTGCAAGAAGCACTAGATCATCTATGAAGTCTGTACCAGTAATGGTTTTTGCAGGATATTTTCAGCTTCTTGCCTTTTTTTTAGTGTGAAGCCATTTTCTAAGAAAAAGGAATTCTGACTCAAACAGATCAAAAATAATTAGAAATCTTTTTTTAAATAATCAACAATACAAAGAGCCAAAAGATCCTAAGGGAAATAAATTAACTAAACAAGAAACTTTTTAATTAAAGAATTTCCAATTCACTTCCTAATTCTGACACTAACATCATTGGAGCCTTTTCTACAATTGTGTTTTATCATCTGCCCCCCCTCTCTCCAAAAATACGTACAAAAATAAATTTGTCATTAAAGTTATTCAAGATCTTCTGTCCCCAATCAATTAACAGCTTTGTTTTTGTTTTTTGTTCTTTTTTCTTTTTGTTTGCTTCTTTTTTCTTTAATTCAATCATTTTTTACTCTTTCTTTGACATTTCAACAGAAGAAAAAAAAATCATTTCCTTTTTTTATTTTCTAAAAAAATTTTTTTAGATATTATCTTTTGTGCTTAAAAATAGCAAAGTAAATCATCTGTGGAAAAGGATAAGATATGCTTGATTGAAAGTTTTTGTGTAGAGAAAATTGTTTTCTTTTTTTTAATAAAGAATTCCTTTGCTTTTTTTAAGTGGATAATTTAAATTGGAAATTATATGACCTTCAAAAATTAAATAAATCTGATAAACTGTTTGTAGGACATGCATCTAAAAAGCAAAAAACTGTTGCTCACAACTGAAATAAAACTTGTCTTCTTTTTCATCAAATTAAATACAATAAAACAGTTATTTTGCATAAGATGAATTTAAAAGATGTGGTTTGTTATATTTTCAAAGTATACCTGGAGAGGAGGAGAAAAAGAAAGAGAAACAATGAAATTTTTACAACAGAAAATTGATTTAAAATTTTCAGAAAAGAATGAAAGTTTATTTTTTTTAATATGATTTTCAAAAGTTTTAATTCTAATATCTTACAAAAGAACTCAGAATTATCATTTCTTTTTGTTTCTATTCTTGATTCGAAATTCCTAAAAAAAAAAAAAAAAAGATAGTTTCAATTAAAATATTTTTTCTTTGAATGCTTTCCTTTGTAAAAGGTGGAGATTAATTTAAAAAAAAAAAAAGAAAATTAATTATGCCAATATTTTTATGTACCTGTTTTATTTTTTTAGTGACTTTTTTTAATTAAAAATCAAATCCAGTTTTGTATTTGAGCTTAGTCAGAAAATCAAATGCTTTATTTAACAATAATTTTATTCTTCTCCAAGTAAAAGAGGTTTTAAATTATTATACATACATTTCCTTTTGATTTTCAAATTAGTATCTCAATGTAAATTATAAGAATAAAAGATTACTTTCCAAACAATCTCATATACATGTATGTATATATGTACGCAC
Organism: Sepioteuthis lessoniana; assembly: GCA_963585895.1. Classification (NCBI taxonomy): domain Eukaryota; kingdom Metazoa; phylum Mollusca; class Cephalopoda; order Myopsida; family Loliginidae; genus Sepioteuthis; species Sepioteuthis lessoniana. The sequence continues at coordinate 60,370,662 of OY757905.1, read as the reverse complement.
ACACACAAAGGGTGTTTCAGAAAAACTGATATTACTTATTTCATAATCTAATAACTTGATTAGTTTTCATTCAAATGATCTTAAATTTTAATGTATGGAAATGATTCAGAATTCTTGGTTTAATGCTTTATGTATTTTTTTTCTCTTCATGTATAGAAATGTCATTCATTGGAAAAGAAAAGCTGTTTAAACATCAAACATAGACTATTGAGTTATTTCTACACATGCTGTTAAAATTTAAGATCATTTGAACAAGAATTGGTCAAGTTATTAGATTATGAAATGATATCAATTTTTATGAAATACACCATAGATCTCATGCAATATAAAGTTTCGGCAAACGTTGCTTATATATAAGTTCTTTTTAGAAAGCTGTGTGTGTGTGCACCCGAGGGTGGGTCAATAAAGTCCATAGCCTGACACAATCATTAGCAATAATTAGATCTGAAAATTCCGCTGAATTAAGTGTACTGGCAAGGAAGGAAATTATGTTGAAAAATAAATATTTGTTCTTGAAAATATATGCCTTTTCCGTTATTAGTAGGGTTATTGCTATATATATATATAGAGAGAGAGAGAGTGAAGTGGGGAAGAAAGAGAGAAAGAGAGCTACATATACTTAAAGCTATTTACTAAGCTAAGAGGCAGGTCAAAAGGAATCACCCGATAAGGATCAAATTTTCTATGCCAGATAGGTAATTTGGTAGATATAAGTGTCAACTGTTATCCTATTTACCAATACATCTTAACACATACCTATTTCCAATGCATTTTAATCATACAGAATTTATCATTTCATTGTTATTAAAGGTTTTGCTTTTTAAAAAGTGTTGATTTCATTGAATTAAAAAGTGAAAAACTTGGTTGATCTTTGAAGATTTGATGGAATATTGTAGTTTAATATTTTTATTCATTCATTTTAATGAGTTTTGGCCTGGCATTGTATTGAATAATGACTTTCTTTGACCAAAAGTTTTAAATCTAAAAATCAATGTGTGAAAGAAGCTATTTTACTATAGGGATGTACTGTAAAAGGTTTTGCTATAGAAATGCATTTCAAAGGGTTTCCCGATAGGAATGTTTGAGAAAAGTTTTAGCATCATTTTTTTATTTTTTTTTTTTATCATACAACGTGTGGAAGCACGTGCGATACCCTAGCCTCATCAGCCGCCATCCAGGGTGATAACACAGTTTCGTGTTTGAGAAAAGTTTTAGCATAAGAAGGCAATTGAAAGATTTTTACAGTATGAATATGTTGAAAAAGATTTTACAATAGTGATGCAAAAGAAAGAGTTTTACTATAGAAATCAATAGAGAAAGATTTTACTAAAGAAATGTTGTAAGGAAGAATTTTACTTGTAGATACACTGCATGGATTTTTAATTGAGGAATTCATGGGGAAAGTGTTTTACAATAGGAATGCACTAGAAAAAGTTTAACAATAGGAGTGCATTGGAAGGAGTTTTACTAAAGGAATGCGTTGAAGAGGGTTTTATGATATGGATGCACTGAAAAGGGTTTCACTGTAAGTATGTATTGGAAAGGAATAAAATGAAGGAATGCATTGGAAAGGGTTTATTATAGGAATGCATTAAAAAGGATTTTACTAGAAGAATGCATTGGAAAGGGTTTCACTAGAGGAATGCTTAGGAGAGGGATTTGCAATACAAATACATTAGAAATGGTTTTACAAAAGGAATGCATTAGAAAGGGTTTTACTATAGGAATGCATTGGAAAGGATTTTACTATAGGAATGCATTGGAAAGGATTTTATTATAGGAATGCAATGGAAAGGGTTTTATTAGAGGAATGCATTGGAAAGGGTCTTTATTATAGGAATGCATTGGAAAGGGTTTTATTATAGGAATACATTGGAAAGGGTTTTACTAGAGGAATGCATTGGAAAGGTTTTACTTAATGAATGCAATGGAAAAGGTTTTCAAAAGAAATACACTTGAAAAGGTTTTACTAAAGGAAGGCGTTGGAAAGAGGTTTGCTATAATAATGCATTGGAAAGGGTTTTACTACATGAATGCATTGGGAAAAGATTCATTTTAAAAATGCATTGGAAAAGGTTTCACTAGAGGAACGCTTAGGAGATGGATTTGCAATACAAATGCATTAGAAATGATTTTACAAAAGGAATGCACAAGAAAGGTTTTTACTATAGGAATGCTCTGGAAAGAGATTTACAATAAGAATGTGATGGAAAGGGTGCTATTATAAAAATACATTGGAGAGGGATTTACAATAAGAATGCATTAGAAATGGTTTTACTATAGGAATGTATTGGAAAAGATTCTATCATAGGAATGCAATGAAACGAGTTTTACTGGTTGAATGCATTAGGAAAAGGTTTACAATTAGAATGCATTAGAAATGGTTTTATTAAAGGAATGCATTAAAAATGGTTTTACTACAAACATGCATATAAATATTTTTTAATGTAATAACCATGGCCAAATTATAGATTCAACATGGTAAGTGCACACACCTGTGATAATAACAAACACACACACACACACACCACAGGCGTATAATTACATCTGTGTACTGGGTTGCTGGAACATTCATACGCACACAAGAGCAGAGGTAGATTTATTTACACACACATAAACACACAGATACAGCATGTATAAGTATTTGTCCAGTATCTACCCACCCCAACTTACTTTCAACTCAAGCCTTTTTTCATGTTTGTCTTTTTTTTTTTTTTTTTTTTTTTGTCAAATGGAAGAAAGGTACAGAGACAGCGAAATGAACAAACAACCCCGGCTGATAACCTTATAAAATGACAAAGAGAAGTAAGTAAGTCTAGCCTGGCCAGGCCGGCTAAACAACTCTATCTGTCCACTCGTCTTCATCCCGTAATCACAAGCGACCCAGGGAATCTGAGGAGAGTTGTCAGGGCGGAGAGAAAAAGAGACGGGGTTGTTGAGAGATCTTGTATTATTGTTCCACACATTGTTTTTTTATTTATTTATTTTATGTTTTTTTTTAATCTAATCAAGTGGCATTTGGGATAAAAAAAAAACAAAAAAAAAAAACGTCAACACCTGAACAAATGGCTGCTCACGAAACAAATAAACAGGTGGTTGAAGTGAGTTTTTCTTTCTTTCTTTTTACACTTATTTTTTTTTTTTTTTTTTAGCGTTTGTTGACAAATCACAAGGACCATAATGAGAAGGGTGGATTTGGCGGAGTGGTAGAGAAGCGAAGTAAGTGTGAGTTATAGAAGGCTTTCCTTAACAATAAGTTGAAATACACACGTGTTTTGGTTTGACTTAGATGGATAGAAGAGGCGACATGGATCAAGGGATATCAGGATCTACCCACCAAAATAAAATAAAATAAAAATAATAAACAAATAAAATTAACTTGTATATTGGAACAATATTTAACAAGTAGATCTTAAAATGTAAATGTTCAAATTTTATGAAAATTATATTAAAACAGATCTTTCTGTTTTGGTGACAAACTCTTTAGAAATATTTTTACAAAACTTCCAAGTTATTCTTTTATTTATTCATTCACTGTTTTATTCTAAATATCTATTTCGATGACCGGACATTGGAATCATGGTTAGAGTGTTCGCCAATGGTTCGGAATACCAAAGACTCAAAAAATGGTACTTGATGCCGCCTTGGTTAGCACTCAGCATTATAAGGTATGGATCAAGGGGCAATCCTGGGAAAGGAGTAGCGCCTTCCCCTACATCTTGGTGTAGTAGCTATCGAAACGGGAAGCCTTCGGATTACCTTCGACTAAGGTCGCCAACTTTACTTATTTCGATGACGACGTTGTTGTTGTTATCGGTAGTGGTAGCAGTAATAGTAGTAATTGTTGCTGTTTCTTCGTCTTCACTGAAGTCAGGGTGACAGCAATCTTCTTAGGGTGTCCGAGATTTTTTTAAAAGTATCTTCACTGATCTTAATTCCGTTTTGTCGTTATTTATTTATTTTTGTTTCTAGCAAGTTTTTCACACCAATGTTAGCTGGTGGTCTTTTACAAGGGCTTGAGTGACAGCAAGTCTCCTCAGGTCTCTAACCGATCTTAACAATACTGTGGTTTCGATACTTTCTCTGATTTTCAAATGATCCAGTACCCTTTCCAAGCTTTTGTAGTCCGTTCCAAGAGCCCCAACTATAGCTAGTATTATATACTGATGATGAGGGTAGAAACCTCAACACTTGGTTATAAAAATATAACTCTCACACTTTATTCTAGAAAGGGGTCAAAGCTTTTATAGTGTAAGAGTTGGTTGGTTGGTTGCTTGCTTGCCTGGAATTTATGGCATATCAATCTTTGTCAGCTATTTAATGCCAAATTCATTTTTATACAAAAGCAGTTCTACTTCAAACAATTCAGTTTAGCATGAGTACACAGTTTGTCAAAAACGTCTCTATTTCAAGCTATTCAGTTTACTCAAACAGTTCTAATTCAACCAATTCAGTTTATTATAAGTATAGATTTTGTTTACACACAGTTAAATGTCCAAACAATTCAGTTTAGCATAAGTACATTTCAATGTCAAAATCTGTTCCCTTTTAAACAATTCAGTTGAGCATATGTCACGTGATATCCCACGGAGACGATAGAAATAAGATTAATACTATCCTCCCGTTGGAATGAACAGTGGCAACCCGTCAAAAAAGTGACCGTTAAGAAAGAATGTAGGTCACAGAGGGGATATCAACAGGTGTTGGTACTTAGTAACCTCAGGTCACCGGACACCGGAAGTGAGAAGGAGAAGGGGCCCTAAAACGGAAGTGGCACCCTTCTCCCCGTCGGCGAAAAAAAATAAGAAGGTTAGTTGTTTGGCAGGGTTCGTAGCGGGCAGACGGACCAAAGCCAGTATTCCGGGTTGAAGACAAAAGAATATCTGAGACACGAGGGACCCCAGGTTCTTCAAGCCAGTGTAAAAAAATAGAATAAAGTCTATTAGCCCGTGAAAGAAGAAAGACTCTCCAGTGGAACCCCGTCGAAAAATAAGTTAAGTAACTTTGGGGCTATTTCTCCTTTATACCCAAACTTTATATACCACCCCGCTCTCTCTCTCTTTCTCTCTCTCTCTCAATTTGAAGAAACGCGAAAGAACAGAAAAGAAGAAAGACATTTATGTCCATGGACTGTTCAATTCATTATATATATTTGACACTTTGAAAGTGTATCTCTTTGTATAGTAAAGGATTCATGTATTTTAATGTTACCACGTGGTCGAAGTTTGTTCTTTGCAGTTCTGCTACGAATTTGTTGTGTCACATTTCCTTTTCAGCTTCTATTCGCCTTATATTATCTTGATTAGAATTGTCCTATTAATTCCTTTAAAATATCACATGGGAAACCGGAGTTGCCGACTACTACAATATAATATTATTACGACTAAAACCTATTGGTCCATATCTTCTGTTGTCTAGGGGGAGGAAGTTTAGCGACCTGGTGGGTGTGTGGATAGTGTGAAATTTGGAACCCCTTGCCAGCGGCGGTCAGTCTGGCCCTAAATTAATCCCTCACATAATATGCCAGTTCTTATATGCCTGAGAGAAAAACTCTGAACGAGGACTTATTCTATAGAGGATCAAGTGCCAACCTGTCCCGTCTTCACACGTGCGAAAATAAAGTCCCGTTTTGGTATTTTAGTCAATTTGCCGTCACACATACAAAAACAGATCCATTTCAAACAATTCAGTTGAGCATAAGTACGCAGATTATACGTCAAAACAGTTCTATTTCAAGTAATTTAGTTGAGCATAAATAAGCATTTTAGTTCTATTTGACCCATAAATAGGACCCTATCAGGTGCTACCACTCTGGGCCACTGGATCTGGGAGCGATGGCAATAAAGAAGTATTTCGCATTCCCTAAAGCTCCAGCATTACTGGAACCTCACTGTCAGATTGTTCCGGGTCATATCTAGGTGCAGTCGGTGTATTCTACAGCCCCAGCCGACTGGGCAATGTAGTGTGAGAGAGAGACAGACGGACGGAGTGGGACAAATACAGACTGCTATACTGACCCATAACTTCTTCTCTTGACCACCCCACAATGTGTTATCTTCAAGGCTCCACTTAACACTTCTTCTGTTTCTCGGCCGGAGGGTACTCAACCAGAGGCCTGCTGTGGGCCGCTTTGTGGGACGCTGTCCCCGGGGAGCGCCCAGCCACTTGCTGGCGCTCCTGTGACTGACCGCCCTTTTCTGGCCGTAAGCTGAGACTCAAAGACTGAGACTCCCCTCATCTCACGTAGGCATCTGCGTATATCATTTCATAACACTCACACAGTTCCATCCAACCACGTGACTGCTTCCGCTTATTTTCAGAGAGAATCTCTGATTGACGGCTCGGCCAATAGTCAATATACAACACTGGTATCGTCGACACTCCCATGTTTCACAGCTTTTTAGTTCTCTGGCAAGGTTCAAGTATTTGTCCTTCTTTTCGTTTTTTCTTTTCTTTTTCTGTGATCAGACGGAACGGCAAAATCGTCAAGACAGCAAATTCTTTTTTCCGTTGATTAACTCAAGGTCTGATCGTTTGGCCGGGATTATGTGATCAGTTTATATTAAAAAAATCCCAGAGAATTTTATCGGTCTTATTCTTTTCGAGCGTAGAGGGAGAAATTAGGGCGGAAGTGACTTGAGAACGTGACTTGGACGCGGACGGAGGCAGAAGCGAATAGGGTCTTCACGAGGCGAGACGTGGCTAAAGAGAGCGGGGTAACTGAGGGTGTTAGCAGACCACCCAACTCGACAAACAGAACCCAGAAAACAATTTGAGCCGTACGAAACCAAACGTCTACAGCCCTCTTAAAACAGTCTTAAACACAACCAGAAAATATACAGAAAGACAACAGGACATTCAGCAACCACAGAAAAGTGAATTATAATTTTAACTTAGTTCTTTTTAAGACTCTTGACCGCTAAAGGAATATGCTTAAGCAACTCTTTCGCACTTCTTATATAAACGTATTTGAACGTCTTACAGCGTTACTTATTCTTTCTTACGACCTATATGGGAGTGTCGTTAAAATTTCCCATTGGGATTAACCATTTCATCTGTTTCTCCGTATAACCTACACGATCTATTATGTCGCTTATCATTAGTTCTTATGGCGTTGTTTTGTGCTTCTATTGGAATAGATTCAGTTTCTTTCTTGTCCAGATCATCTCATGTGCAATATCGTTCGTCTGTCATTTAAAATATCCATACAATTGTTTTTCTTCCCATTTCTGTTTCCTTGTGTTTGTTGTTTTTCTGTTCGTCCTTATGTTGTCACTGTTGTTACTGGCCGCTGTAATTAGTCTTCTTTTGCTCTTTATAATTCAGTCTTCGTATTGATGCATCTATTCAATCCTTAATTCTGGTGGGTCCTCTTCCTCCTTCTTTTCTTGACACACATAGTCGGTCTATGTCATTCCTCCGATGTAAAGTCATTACTATTATGTAACTCAATAATAGTGATGATAATTGTATTACTTGTTTCGAGTTCTTCACACCAGATTATTATTATGATTTATTTTATTTTCAGCTTTATTTTCGGTTTCTGACAATCAGGTCTTTACTCAAGATGTAGAGTGAGAAAAAGTGGTTATTATATATATATACCTGCGTTCAATCCCAGGTCGCGTCATACCAAAGACTTTAAAAATGTTACTTGATGCTTCCCTGCATAACACTCAGCAATATAAGGTACGTATCAAGGGTAAAGAGGAGTCATCCAGGCAAAGGAGTAGCGCCCTCCCCTACATCTCGGTGTAGTAGCTATAGAAAAGGGAGCCTTTGGGTCACCCTCGACTAAGGTCGCCAACCTTATTTACTTACATTGGCCATACAACAACTACGCTCTCTCGTCGCCTTACCAAACACCTTTCCAACATAAGTGCCATAAAACAGCATATAATGACAAAGCATAACAAAGACCGTGACAAACTCAAATCCCCAGACATAAGAAAGATCCTAATTAACAATTTTCCCAGTCGGCTGAGGCTGTAGAATACACCGACTGCACCTCTGCAGAGGGGTAAGACACCCCCCCAACGAGTGTCCTGGATATGACACTTAACAGTCTGATGGTGAGGTCCCAGTAATGCTGGAGCCTTGGGAATACGGAGCACCTCTTCATTGCCATTGCTCCCAGGTCCACTCTGGCCCGACGTGGTAGCACCTGATAGGGCCCTATCTATGGTTTAAATAGAACTGCATACTTATGCTAAACTGAATTGTTTGACTAAACTGAATAGCTTGAAATAGAAATATTTTTGACAATTAAATCATACTGCGTGCTTATGATAAACTGAATTATTTGAAATTGAACTGTTTTTGACATTGAAACTGGACTTACACTAAATTGAATTGTTATATATAAATGCTTGAATAGTTTGAAATAGAAATGTTTTTAACAATTAAACTGTGTGCTTATGCTAAACTGATTTGTTTTAAATAGAACTGATTATTTACATAAAAATGGATTTGGGGTAAAATAACCTACAAAGGTTGATATGCCATAAAACCCAACAAACCAAACCTAATTAACAATACAAAAATCATATATAAAAATAACAATAAAAACTGTTAACAAATCCTCGAAGCACTAACTATGAAATTTTTTTAAAAACACTATAAATAGAATAGCATTTACCACTAGTATAAACATATTAAACGTTTCAATAACTAACCACCCATCCTAACTGAATGAACCAACTCCATCCATAATTTATATATAATAATAATAATAATAGAAAGCCACTCCGAATAAATATAAAACTCATGGCAACAAACGATTTAACACGACCCCCGAAGATGACCAGCGAAAAAGTCGAAAGCGCTTGGGCTAATATAGAGTTCTTTCTTTACCAACTTGACCCAGAAATAAGAAGACTTGAACGTCTTCACTTGAAGATTTTAAAAAAGAAACAATCTGCGGTATTCAACCAAACGTGTTTAGTATGGGGATTTTTATAATCCCCGAAAATCCCGGTTTATTCCTACGTTTTGTAAAAGAATAAACCGTACTTCAACAGCAGTAGAGATTTGGGTGAGAGCTTTTGAAGAAAGGAAGACGAACGACTTATAGTGCAACAAAATTTATATACAACAACAACAACAACAATAATAAACAGGGTTTTACACCAATCGAACAAACAACGAATTGGAAGAGTTAAAAAAAAGAGTTCAAGATGTAAGATAAAGTAAGGTTAAGTATTGTGAAGGTTGTAAAGTTTTGTGAAGGTAGGTAGGTTTGGTGAAGGTTTGCAGATAAAACTGTCTGTGTGGCCTGTTCCTTTTGCGATCGTCGCTCTTGGGTCCTGGCTGGTGGAAGGTACCAACTACGTATGCCGTCAAGGGCTGCTACGAAATGGACCTCCTACTAACAGCGGTGGGAGTCGAAATAGAGGAAGAATCTCCAGTGGAGATCCTTTCTATAATGGACACCACGTGACCCAAAGGGCTATTGCTGTTCGGTGAAACAGGATCACCAGTTCCTTAACAAAATTTCTACATTAGATAATGATTTGCTGCCTTAGTATTATATATATATATATATATATATATATATAACCGGTGCATTGGTTCGAGAGACCAGGGTTCAATCCCAGGTCGAGTCATAGCAAAGATTCAAAAAATGGTACTTGATGCCCCCTTGTTAAACTCAGCATTATAAGGTACGTATCAAGGGTAAAGTAGAGTAATGCAGGAAAAGGAGTAGCGCCCACATCTACACCTCGGTGTAGTAGGTATTGAAAAGGGAGCCTTCGGCTCGCCCTCGACTACGGTCGCCAACTTTATATATATATATATATATATATATATATATATATATGTCTTGCTGCCTCCTTGATGTTATTCTTTCAGTCACATTGATAGTTCATTCCTTAGGAGATAAACAGTTCCACAAAGTGCAATTTTTTTGTATTACATATAAGCTGGGACAACTTATTAATGTGTTTATTTGTCCCTTTCTTAATCATATCCAGGGCTCCTACTATTACTGGCTTGGTATTAGTTTAAGGTGTCACAATTTAAGAAAAAAAAATGTTTTTCCAGATCTTTGCATTTACTTATCATATTCTTTGAGTGATATGTTATTATCTGTTGACACTGACATATCAATTAGAAGGAATGGTTTTTTTTATAGTCCAGGATTTGAACTCGTGTCGCCGTGTCCATTTCCTACGACGATAACCATTACACCACGGGCACCTCCGGGTTGGTGTTAATACTATTTTGAAGATTTCAGAATTCCATCGTATTTATATATTTTCCAATAAATATAATGTCCTATTTTATTATACCTTTCTTTATATTCTGTTATGACTAGGCAATTGGACACTAAGGGATCAATTGATTCAGTTTTTCGTTCGGAAGGTTTACATAATGTTTTTTTTTTTAATAATGCTTGCCTAATAGTTTCTAAATGGTAGGCTCTGGTCCTGTGTTGCTGTTATTAACCCCTCTGTCTCTACGTTCAGTTTAGCGCTTTTCAGCTATCGGCTAATTTTCACAATACCTCAATCGGCATTTCCTATTCTTTGTGCGTATCCTCCATGTTAGGGTTTTAGTTCCCAGGCGTTTTTTAATTGATTTAATCTTTGTACATTTGATTCTTTCTTTGTGTTTTTTGCTGCCTCTATTGCTTCACCTTTTATCTATATTTCCTTTTGCGTGAAGTTGAGTTGTTTGGCAAATTTACCGTTTCTTTACTATAATAACAATAATAATAGATAAGACTCAACAAAATAGCAAATGCAGGCTATGTGGTGACAGAGATGAAACCATCAATCATATAATAAGCGAATGCAGCAAATTAGCGCAGCGGGAGTATTAGGCAAGACACGACTGGGTCGGTAAGGTGATTCACTGGGAAATGTGTAAGAAATTTAAATTCGACCATACTAACAAATGGTATATGCACAACCCAGTACCTGTCCAAGAAAATGCCATGCATAAACTCCTATGGGACTTTAACATACAAACGGATCACCTAATCCCGGCCAGAAGACCAGACTTAATAATAATCAACAAAAAAAGAGAACTTGCAAAATAGTCGACTTTACCGTCCCGGCTGACCACAGAATAAAACTGAAAGAATGTGAAAAGAAGGATAAGTACCTCGACCTTGCTAGGGAATTGAAAAAACTGTGGAACATGCAGGTGACAATTATACCAGTTGTAATTGATGCGCTTGGAACAGTAACTAAATGATTACTAAAGGGACTAGAGGACTTGGAAGTTGGTGGACGAGTAGAGACCATCCAAACGACAGCATTATTGAGAACGGCCAGAATACTAAGAAGAGTCTTGGAGACTTGAGGAGACTTGCTGTCACTCAGACTCCAGTGAAAAACCATCGGCTTACGCTGATGTGAAAAGCTCTAATGAGTGAATAATAATAATAAATAACCTGCTGAATAATGGACTTTACTGTCCCGGCAGACTACAGGGTGAAAATAAAAGAAAGCGAAAGGTGAGATTAATACCTAAATCACGCTAGAGAACTAAAAAACAACAACTTTGGAACATGAAAGTGACAGTGATATCAATTGTGGTAGGTGCACTTGGGACAATCCCTAAAGAATTGGTAAAATGGGCTGGATGACTTGGAAATAAGAGGACATGTAGAAACTATCGAGACTACAGTATTATTAAGATCGGCCAGAATTCTGAGAAGAGTCCTGGAGACAAGGAGACCTGCTGTCACTCAAACTCCAGTGAGAAACCGTTAGCTAACGCTGATGAGAAAAACTCTCACAATAATAATGATAATAATAATAATCTTTGCGAGTTTTTCATTCCAGTTCTTGCTGGTTGTTTTTTTACATGAGTCTAAGTGACAGCAAGTCTCTTCAGGTCTCCAAGATTCGCTTAAGTATCCCCGCCGATTTTAAAAGTACCATGGTCTGGATGGTTTCAATTCTTCCTCTAATCTCCAGTTCATCCAGTCCCTTTTCCAGGTTTTGGGGAACTGTTTCATGGGCTCCAAATAAGAATGCTATCAACATCAAGCTCAGGCACCATAACTTTCTCAGTTCTCTAGCAAGGTCCTGGTATCCAGCTTTTCGCCCTCCTTCACTTACATTCTATGGGCTTCTGAAATTGGAAAATCTTCGAGATGACAAGTTCTTTTCTTTCTGGTAATTAAAATTAGGTTTGGTTCTGGCCTCGATTAGAGGATCCATTTTCATCCCATTATCCAAGAGAATTTTATGTGTCTCATTTTCTCGGACAAATTCTAGTTTGTACGTATACTATTTTTTAGTATGGTGAAATTTCAGATTATTATTATTATTATTATTCACTCCTTTAAGAGTTTTTCACACCAGCAGTAACTGATGGTTTTTCACTGGAGTTTGAGTGATAACAAGTCTCCCTAAGTCTCCAGGAGGACTCTTCTCAGTATTCTGGCCGATCAGAGTAATTTTTGGCATAAACCAATGCAGAGTTTACATTTAAGGAAAAAAAATCGTCATTATTTTTTAAAATTCCCGTTATTTATTAAACGACCTTCTAATATATTTCCGTAAACATTTCCTCAGATATTTTGGACATGTACCGCCAATTAAAATGTATATTAATTAAACGAAGTATTTAGTTAATAATTATACATAATCAGAAATACATAATTTTGCTATAAATTTGAATTGATTGAAAAAAAAAAAAGCTGACCATTTTAATGAGATATAATATGCACTTGACATTATGAACACAAGTGATTATTTGAAAGAAACACTTTATTAAAAATGTTTCATGAAAATCACATCCAATATTCATACTGAGTAATGGCATTTAATAAGAGGGTTTGGTTTGGTTTCTTTATTTTAATGGCATATCAACATTTATAGGTTATTTAATGCCAAAGCTATTCTCCTAGAAGAACAGTAGTAGTACTATTTAACCCATAGCTGGGAGGATAAGGGGGTTCATATCTTTCCCAAGGGTATTTGCCCGAAAGTGAACATAATAGTTCGACTGGAATACGAACTCGCTTACAACGACTCCGCAGTCCATCGCTTTAACCATTACACCACGAGGACACCCTCCCCTTAATAAGAGGGATGTGCTCGCTTTATTTGGTACAAATTGTAACAACTATTATTTAGTATTGTTAAAGTGTGCTAAGTAGGATGACTCATAGCGTTAGTATAAAATAAGGATAGACGAGTATCTCGGGGGGTGGAGAACGATATACACGTCGTGTGTACATAAGCTTTATTAGCTGGTAAAAAGAGTGAATACAAACTGGACGCCAAAATATATATGGCGTCCCCAGACAAGTCACGTGACACGCCGTCGCGTAGGAAAGAGGAAGTAGTTCGGTGATATGCTTTACCGAACCTAGCACATACATTAGGGACTATTTCAGCTGATAATTCCAACAAGAATAATATCAAAATGAATAAAAGCAAACTGGTCACATTCATGATTATTAATAAGAACAACTTGTTCAAGAATTATTGTAGTCCCTATGCTTGCTCAATAATCTGACTAGTAAATGTTAAGAGTAGTAATTTACAAAGGCTTTTTTTGCTTAAACATGGCATCAGGCTGTATGAATGGGACACCCAATGAGACTCGAACTCATTCGTGTTAGCTTGCTAGTCTAGCGTGCTAAGCGTTTCACCGACCGAGGAGCAATGAACACGCACTTTTTTATCGGCAACGTTATGAATTTTCATTTAAATTGTCCCACCCTTTCTTCTGAAGTATGGACGATCGAAAGCCTAAATATCCGTGATTTTTTTTTTCATGTTAATAAATTTTCAAAGAAGGTTCATCTCCAATCAAAAACTTTTTATATTGGTTCTCTCGCGGGTCTCCGTGGAAAAAATATTGTCTAATGAAAAAACGCATTAAACAAGTGGGACCTAAAAAGTATAAATGCATTTTTAATATCTAATCAATCAATTCGTTTTCAGAATTTTTTCATGACAAAATCATAGTCACCTGCAGTGAATGGAAGAGTTTAAACTATGGATGTAAATTTTAAACCTCTAAAATTGTCAATTCTTTGCCATATTTTTTACAAAGATATAAGCAATCTACTTTGCATAACAGGTCTAAAACTATTTGGTCATCTTTATTACCGAAAGTTCTGTTTCGCATAAATGTTGTTTTTGCAAAATGTAGTTGACAACAATGGTCCTATTTACCAACCCCTCCGCTAGGGCAGGATATGACACAAGGTCAATTTCTAAGCGGAGTTTAGCAGGTTTGAATTCAGAATTATCCTTCTCCTAGACTAGTTACCTCACCAAGGCTGAAGAACCCAGTCTGCCCTGCTACTTACCCATATAATAAGAATAATTGGAGTCATACCTTTCCCAAGGGTATTAGTGCAATGTGGAATGCAACCAGTCTCGTCCAGGATTTGAACTCGTATCGTCGTGTTCATTTCCTACGACGATACCCATTACACCACAACAATGGTTACTCTGAAGCCACACTAAGCCAAATTTTGGATTGATTTGGTTTTAAGGCATATCAACCATTGTAGGTTATTTAATGCCAAATCCATTTTTATACATATAACAAGTTGAGGGCGACCTGAAAGCTCCCTTTTCAATAGCTACTACACTGAGTTGTAGGGGAGGACGCTACTCCTTTCCCTGGATTGCTCCACTTTACCGTTGATACGTACCTTATAATGCTGAGTGTTAAGCTAAGAGGTATCAAATACCATTTTACACATTTTAGTTCTATTTAACCCATAGGTACGACCTTACTAGGTGCTACAACTCCGAGCCAGAGTGGATCTGGGATCGATGGCACTAAAGAAGTACTCTGCATTCCCCCAAGCTCCAGTATTACTGAAGCCTCACCATCGGATTGTTTAGTATCATATATCCAGGACACTCATTGAAGGAGTCTTACCTCTCTGCAGAGATGCAGTCAGTGTATACTGCAGCCCCAGCCGACTGGGCCAAAAATTTTGAAATTGGTTACTATTTAAACTGAATTTGAAAAGGTGTGTACAAGTAGTTATAAAAATTTGTGTTTCTCTCGCTAATCGGATAATATAAATTCTCTAGACACCTTTGCAGCGTCTGCAGATCTTTGCTATTGACATTGCAGATATTTTGTTTGACTTTATTTCTTTAGCTGACTAATCTCTCATTATATAAGTGTTGCTTCAACTAACAAATCATGTTTTGCATTATATATCTACCTAAGTTACTTCGTATCTCCCTAATTCTGTTCAATATTCTATTTATCCCTCTCTTTCGCAGTTTGTTCAATATCTTCGTCTATATATATATATATATATATATATATATATATATATCCCTGTTATGTATCCCAGTCATCCATGTCTCTCTCTCTCTCAGTTCACATCTATCTATCTATCTATCTATCTATCTATCTATCTCAGTTATCCATGCGCCTCTTTCAGTTCACATCTGTCTATCCCAGTCCTCCATGCCCCTCTCTCAGTTTACATCTATCTATCCCAGTCATTCATCCCCCTCTCTCAGTTCACATCTATCTATCTATTCCTGTCTGTTCATATCATGAAGGGATGCTGAAAACTTTGAAGATCAACTAAGAAAAGAATGAAGTCTTGTTTGAAAATTTAGGAAGAGTTAAACTTGAGAAACACTTATTATTCATATATAGGGTTAAGTCATGAACAATTTTCGTTTTAGTAAAATGTAATTTATTCATGAAAAATCTCGCAATGAGATGATTTCAATCAATAGTATAATTGCCGTTATTTTGAAAATCACTGTTCTTGACGGATAATGTCCATAGAGAGCTGGTAAATATAAGTTTTTGCAGGTCGGCTAACACAATTGAGTCAATAAATGAGAGGATTTTCTGATTTTCTCTAAGTCTGAGATGGCAGCGGTTATTTTGTCAAGTTGAAAAGCAGTAGCATTTTACTGTTGAAATCCTTTCAAGAAAGTGTGGAAAGAAGAAAGCAAAGAGAATAAATTGGGTTTGGTTAGGTTTCTTTGTTTAATAGCATATCAACCTTAGTATTTGTCACTGCCTCCCACCAGACACGACTTGACACAAGGTCAAAAGCCCGAAGGCCAATTAAAGTGGGGATAAAGGGGAGGGGAAGGTCGGGAAGGAGCCGAGACTCGAACCCTGCTTGTCAGTGCTGCTCATCAGCTCACTTAGTGCAATGTGAGCCTGATGAGGCAAGCGGTTTCACGAACCCAAATGTGGGTCCGGGCACGTATGCCTGTTTACGGCTTAAACTAGACGCTTGGTCTAGTGCCGTAGAAAGGGGACAAAAGTGCAGCTCGCCCACCCGAAGGTTGCCCAGCCGAAGCTGGGGGCCTATTCGGCCCCGAGTCTGCTCTTGGTTTCGAGCGCCCATCCGGCACGAATGCCAGACGGCCCAGCTAAAAAGCCGGGGGAACCTTCGTAGGTTATTTAATGCCATCCTTCGAGAAGAACAGGAGTGGTACTATTTAACCCATAGTTGCGAGGATTAAGGAGTTCATACCTTTCCCAAGGGTATTTATCCGAAAGTGAACGTAATAGCGCGATTGGAGTTCGAACTCGCTTACGACGATTCGGCAGTCCAGTGCTTTAACCATTACATCATGAGGATACCCCCAGAATGAATTGGGAAGAAAGATAAACTGAAAACTAGAATGAACACATAATGACGAACAGAAGGAAGAAGCCTGAATTACACTAAGTTATATGTTAGCAACCTTAGTCGAGGGTGACCCAAAGGCTCCTTTTCAATAGCTACTACACAGAGGTGTAAGGGAGGGCGCTACTCCATTCCCAGTATTACACCACTTTACCCTCGATCCTCACCTTATAATGCCGAGTGTTAAGCCAGGTGGTATCAAGTACCATTTTTTGAGTCTTTGGTATGACTCGACTTGGTATTGAACCCCTGTCCCCCGGATTATTAGCGAACACTCTACCCATAAGGGCAATGGCTCGGAATGGAGAAAAAACTGTTTAGGGTTATTTTATGTCTTGAGAATAAAAAATCAGATTCATTGAACATTTATATTTACATTTTTTGCGTATTTGTTTATTAAGAATTTTTTTGATTTTTTTTTTAGCACACGGTCCCATCGAATACAAATACGAATAAGTTTTATGGAGATCTATTTAATCCATAAATTGGAGTTTAATAGGTACTACCACTCCGGGACAGAGTGAACCCGGGAAAAATGGAAATGAAGGAGTATTCTGCAATCCCCAAATCTTCCGAACTGGAGCCTCACTATCAGATTCAGTTTAGTTTTATACTCGGGACACCTCTTTAAGGAAGGTCGTGCACATCTATTAGGTATACAGTCAGCGTATTGTAACCCCACCCCCGTCACTGCTATATAAGAAAGAGAAGAAAAAGAGAGATTAAATAGTGTAGTCTACCCTCCCCTTCTCTCTCTCTCTCTCTATGTATTTATTAATCATTGTGTTACCATGACAACAAAATTTCTCATCACTCTGAAATGAGAGCTGATTAGGTAACTGATATATATATATTCGAAGTCACACACGACTTTATAAATAGATAGCTTCTATCTCTTGGGCTAAAAATGTTGATGTTCAATATACGATGAATCCGTAAAAAATTTTTACACGAATTCTTTAGTTTTGTAGTTAAATTTCTTTTAGTTGTTTCTCACTGAATAAAAATGGTCTGCTATAAAGGAATAGCCAAACGAACATGACTTCTTAAAAATTTCTATTTATATGTATATATCTATGCCTTTTAAAAACATTGAAAAGGATCTGTAAATAGACTGAACAGATAAGTTTTTTTTCCAGGTGATTTGTTTACGTTTATTTAATTGCAATTAATTCCAGGTGTAAGGGAAGTGACAAAATTTACTTGCTTCTATGAATAATTCTGAATTTGATTCTGTGAAATCTATTTGATACGGTAAGGAAAGGCCAGTGGTCAGTCTAGTCAGCCTTTCTTTCTTTCTTTACTCCACCCCCATTCTCTTTCGTTTTAATCAACTCAATTTTTACAAATAAAATTTTTTCTTAAAAGTTTCTCCAATATTTTATAAAAGAATGATCTGCTTCAACTCCTTTCGACCCTCACCCATTGAAAAATCAAATAAAATGCACAGGTACTCAGAATGCACGGCAGGGTACTCTGCAATACTCTCGAGTTGGATTTCATGGAAAGACCAATATTTGATCACGACCCCGTCGGTGGGACTTAGAATACGCTGACTCTTTTCCTTCCCGAGGGGTTAGACCCTCCCCTAAAAAAGGACTGTTCTGGATATGACACTAAACTGCATTTGATTGTGAGGTTCCAGTTCTGAAGATTTGCGGAGTGTGACATATCCCTTCACTCATTACACTCAGATCCTCTCTGACCCAGAATGTTAGTACCTGTTAGGGTCCCATCTATGGGACAAAGAAATTTTTTAAAAAAATCATACGCATTCGATGGGATGGAGTGCAAGAAAAGAAAAGTAAAGTAAGTAAAGTTAGCGACCATAGTCGAGGGTGACCCGATGGCTCCCTTTTCGATAGCTACTACACCAAGGTGTAGGGGAGGGCGCTACATCATTCACAGGATTGCTCCACTTTACCCTTGAACCGTACCTTATAATGCTGAGTGTTAAGCAAGGAGGCATCAAGTACCATTTTTTGAGTCTTTGGTATGACTCGACCTGGCATTGAACCCAGGTCTCCCGGGCCATTGGCGAACACTCTAACCGCTGGGCAAATGCAAATATGAACGGACGATGAACATGAATCCTTAACTTTTATGAATAAAATAACCATAGACGGGTTGGCATGCTGTTAAAATCAATTACTCAATCTTAAGAAATTACGTAAAAACAAATGTACAATGTACGCAATTCCCAAACCTCTCGGCTTAAAATAATACCAGACGGATTAACATGCCGTTAAAATCAGTCAAATTATGTTTAATCGGTAATTTCATGCTTATGAAATGATTGAAGGTGCAACGGTTTATCCGCCAAAGTGAAAAGAAAATATAATAAAATTGTGTGTATGTGTGTGTTATTAAGATATTTACTCAACCGATTCGCCACGGGCAGAATGTGATACAAGACCGCAAGTATAAAGCAACCACTGAGAAGGATCGAACCCACTATTCAGTAGCAATGGATCTGTGAGACTTGATTGCTAACCTTTACACCACAATAGGAACTCGTAGCGTAATGGTTATCGTCGTAGGAAAATGGATCTGGTGAGCTGAATTCAAAACATCGATGCAAAATCCATTTTTATACATATAAAGAGCTCTATTTTAAACAATTCAGTTTAATACAAGTACACAGTGTATATGTCAAAAACAGTTCTATTTCAAACAATTTAGTTCAATTTAACCCATAGATAGGACTCTATCAGGTGCTACCACTCCGGGGACAGAGTGGACTCGGGAGCGATGGCAATGAAGAGGTACTCCGCATTCCCCAAAGCTCCAGCATTATTGGAGCCTCACCATCAGATTGTTTAGTGTCATATCTAGGTGACTCGTTGGGGAGTGGGTCTTACCCCTCTGCGAAGAAGCAGTCAGTGTATGCTATAGTCCCAGTCGACTGGGCGACATCAAAAAGAAGAAAAACTGAATTCAAACCAGTTGTTATCTACAAGAAAATTGGCCTTATATCACATCCTGCTTATGATAGAGGGGTTGGGTCAGTACATAGAACACTACAAAGGGAAGTTCTTTGTAGTTATTTGCTAAGTTTTACTTATTCGTGGCGAAAATCGGATATATGGGGCACCCAGTGAAACTCGAACTAATTTGTAATATTGAAATAGTCTAACTCGCTAACCACTGAGTGTGTATTACCTAACCTAGAATATTTGTTCAAAGTATGCTATTATATAAGCGTTTAAATTGAATTAACTTCATTCAAAAAGACATTTTTACATAGTCTTGTGACAGATATTATATCAGTGTGTTTTTATTTTTGTTCTTTTTTTTTTAAATGGCGTACTTTTGTTTATAGATTCAAACATTGAAAATGGAAGTAAATAAATGATATTTTTATCATGGTATGCTTTTTTTTTATATTTGAAGAAAGTTAAGAAAACAAAAACAATTCAAAGGCGAAAGAAAGAAAAAAAAAAAGAGTCAGAAAAGATATATGCTTTTCATAAAGATTATACTGTGAATGATTTAAGGTGGTTTGCTAAGTTTTTTATGCAGGAGAATTCAAGCTGAACGATATTATATGGTTAGGTAGATAAGTTGAGGTTAATAGCAATTTAATCAACGCATTACTCGAAAATAATCAATCACATAATGCGAAAGAGAGAGCCAAAATAATCCAAATATAAAAAGAAAACAAAAAATGAGGGAAAAAACTGTATGTAGTTACCCAACCCCTCGGTTACGAGCGACACAAGGTTGATTTTTACAACCAGTTTGAATTCAAAGTTCCTTCTCTAAAACTCTGTCTAAAACCAAAGCTAAAGACACAGTCTGGCCCACTATTTACTCAGTGGTGGTGTAGAAAAATAACTACAACGAAATATTTGTTATTGTTAGCGAGGAGAAGTGTTGTTACATGCGTGTGTGTGTTTACGTTGAGTTGTTTCCTCGCTAAGTGTGTAATTCCCTCGCTAATTGTTGTTAGTTATATAAAGGTGAGAAGTTTCAAGATGTCGAAGTCGAAATGTTTTTAGGAATAGTTTTTATTTGCAGCATGGAAAATGCAGTTTGCGTTAGTGCTGCAAGTCCCGTAGGAAAGGTTGTGAGTATAGAGACGAAATGGAGTTATGAGAAAGTTGAGAAGGCAGCGCGTATCGTCGGACGTGCGAGGGATTGTGTTCGCCGTAGTTTAGCGAAAATCATGTTTGCCATTGGAGGAAATAAACTTTGGAGTCACTTTGAGTTTTGTGTGTCTGGTGATTTGGGGAGAGGCGTGCGTTGAATCCATTAAAGTGGCCCAGAGGTAAAATGAGAGCTAGGTGTCGAGAGCGGGATTAGGCATCGCATCGACATAGCCACTTTTGGGGGTGACATAAAGTTGTTCTTGTATGTGGCGTGTTGAATGTATCTAATTCATATTCAACTGGGATTCCTTGGTCTAAAAGATATAGACGCAAGGAATTCATAAATTAGATAGGTTCCCTCATGTGTCCAATGCTGCTGCTGCTGCTATTGAAGAACGGCCAATGGGACGTCAGCACTGGACGGCGTTCTTCAGCCAAAGAGACTGTGTTTGGCAGCTTACCCAATTTCTGCTGCCCAGGAAAGAGATCCGATTTGAATTGGTTGAAATTATGCGTCGAATTAAAATTGCGCGCCAAACCAAAATACCTTCTGCTACAAATAAAATACTAGAGTAAGTGAAAACTTTTACAATATTTTGGTACAAGATATTTTTCGGTGCTTATATCACATGCCCGAAGCAATTCAAGCTGAGAAATGTAACCGCTACAGTTGGTAGTTTCGGGTAACTGGTGCGCTGACATGTTGTGCATTGCTTGACTCTGTGATTTGAAAGTCGCTCAGATGAACGTTTAGCGTAATCTAGGTTGGTTGGTTGGTTAGCTGGTTGTTGGGAATTTATGGCTTATCAACCTTTGTTGGTTATTTAATGCCAAATCCATTTTATACGAATTATCAGTTTTATTTCAAACAGTTCAGTTTAGCATGAGTACACAGTTTAATTGTCAAAAACATTTCTATTTCAAGCTATTTAGTTTAGTCAAACAGTTCTAATTTAAAAAATAATTTTAGCGTAAGTAGAGTTTCAATGTCAAAACCAGTTCTATTTCAAGCAGTTCAGTTTAGCATAAGTACACAGATTAGTTCTATTAAACCCATATATAGGGCCTATTGGGTGTTACCCCTCCAGGCCAGAGTGGACATGGGAACGATGGCAATAAAGGGGTACTCCACTGTCCCCACAGCTCCTGCATTACTGGAACCTCACCATCAGATTGTTTAGTGTCATATCTAGGACACTCGTTAGGGGTTTTTACCCCTCTACAGAGAAGCAGTCGATGTATTCTACAGCGCCAGCCGACTGGGCAAAAAGCGCAATCTAATTCGGGAACTTAAGCTTTAAGGGTTGAAACTGGGCTATGATGCCGGGGAAGTTAACAAAAACTTATTGTGTGTAAAGTGAAGGCGCAAATGGTTGAAGAAATTTCGCTCGGGTTGCAAGAACCTCTACGTTTAGGCAAGGTTAGGTAGGCCTAAAAATGTGGATTCTGAGGCCGTGCTCCAAGCCATAAAGACAAATCCGGTGAGTTATACACGGAGAGTATCAGGCGAACTTAACATCTCACAGTCCAGTATGCTTCATCACCTTCACGACCACAGTATCCAAAGCGCCCAAATCGTGTCTCACGTTTCTAAAATATTACAAAACTTTTGATTCACCCGAGGAGAATAAGAAATTAAAAAAACAAAACAAAACAAAACAAAAACAACAAACTAACAGAATAAAAAAATTAAATTAGTGAAATGATAAAGATAAAGAATATGAATTTACATTTTTCCCATCATACTAGGAACTCTGGTCACTTGACCCCTTGGTACCGAATTTTCGGTCAAAAGCCATGCTTTTTATTTACTCATTTTTTTCTTCTCACTATTACTCTCTCTCTCTCTCTATCTATCTCTCTCGCTCGCTGGAGAAAGTAGCACAGAAGCACCCAAATTCAGTGATATGTTGACTTGTACGGAAATTACCCTAAACCTTCACTCAAAGGAATTGAATGGTAAATACCACAAAGACTTTTTTCTTAGGAATACAAAAGAAACGGTTCATTAGCTTCTTTATTTTGTAAATTGTTTTAATTGTATCAACGTGTAGCACAAAAACGCGCAACGCAGACACGTCAAACCCATAACCGATAGCTGGGCGAGAAAGAAAGACAAGATTAATGTCTTTCCCAAAGACATTAGATGGAAGTGAAAGGCAAACAACCCCTTCCAAGATTTAAACTCGAGTCGCCGTTTCCATTTTCAACGACGATAAGTGTTACACAAAACGCGACTCCACCAAAAAGATTTGGTCAACCAAATCGATTTGATTTCCTGCTTTCATATAAGTTAAATGAAAATAATTAACTGGTCCGTAGTTGCGTAGTTGATTCAGTAACGAGAATGTTTCGTAAAAAATTGTAATCAACCATGAAAAGTGGATACTTAACACTGTGGGATAGTTTTTAAGATTTAATGCATTCGGGCTTAATCTTTATTCCCGTTTCAGCCAGTATGTCTTTCAGCCTTCTTCAAATGTTTCATGTCAAACTCAGGAGCTTATACGGAACTTAGAACCTGGTTGGAGGTTCAATCCTCACAACAGGTTCTAAGGAATAAGAAATACTTACAGTAGCTTAACACATGTACCCGGTGATGGTTAACGGAATTAGAAAATCTACTCCCATGGATTAAATAAAATGTTCGGTTCAAAGCTCTGTGTAGCCTCCCGAATTGGACATAAAACCCCTGAAGAAAGTAGAAGGACGCATCGGCCGAAACGTTGCGAATATAACAATAAAGATGAAGACAATTGTAATATTATGGCTCTATGATAGTCATTACATTATGAATAAAATAGAAACAAGTCATGATACGATGTGTGAGTAGCCATGTGGGCTATCTCGTTTATTGTTCAAAAATGCGGGGGCGGAAGTACCTATTATTATCTTTATTTTTTGAGGGTGAATCTAGGGGGAATAACTCATAATATGACAATAGTCCGAATGCACTAAATGGTAAAAATTATCACGCTTCATCTTAGAAATTTGGACAAATAACGTGGGATAAGTAAAATATTGTTACCTCAGACTTTTTGTTAATCTCTAGCCTTTCTCAAGGTCTGTAACTCATAGGAATCAATTGGCTTTACTCTGCTACGTTGTCCTCGGACATGTTAAGGGGTGGTGGATTCAGAATTGACCTTCTCCTAAAATGGTTGCCTCACCAAAGCCAACGAGCTAATCTGCCTTACTTACCAATTGCGTGGATTGAGGAATAAGAAATGGATTAATAACTTCTCAAAGAGCTTTAGTACTTAATAAACGCAGTCTCGACCAGGATTTGAACTCGGCTATTTGATTTCATTTTCCTCGTCGATAACCATTACATCACCTGCACCCCAACGCGCACACATACGTATAAATATTTCTCTCCCCTCCAGTGCCTTAGCCCCTCCTCTCTCTCTTTCCAGTGGTTTTCCTTCCTCCTCCTCTCACCAAAGTGTTTGATCGTGCAGGTTTATGATATCTTTGTTTTTAATGGCACATCAACCTTTATAGGTTATTTAATGCCAAAGCCATTCTCCTAGAAGAACAGTAGTGGTACTATTTAACCCATAGCTGGGAGGATAAGGGGGTTCATTCGTAATAGCGCATCTGGAGTACGAACTCGCTTACTACGATTCTGTAGTCCATAGCTTTAACCATTACACCACGAGGACACCCCTTGATCGTGCAGTTATTAACTTTGCTTTTAATTCTATCACCTGTCTATTTACTTTGATAAAGTTGATGATAACTCAAGAGAAAAGATAAAAATAAGAGATAATGTATTACCAAAAAACAAGACATTAATTTCATAATAAAAGGTAAAAGTAATTATATCATTTGTAGAATATTATCTAGCATGATAACTTGTAATCCGTGCTATCAAATTTAATCTCATGTCCCTTATTTAGCAGCATGCTTCGAGATAAAACCTTAAATCTATAAACAAATAAAATTCTCTGTGTGTGGGGTGAGGGGTACAATAAACAATCATCTTCTGAGGAGAATTTGTACGTTCAAGAGAGGCCAGTAAGTTGTCACATGACAATCCCAGAAACCCATTCTTGACCTCTTTTGCCTCTGTTCTTTGGACAGTAGAGATGTTGCCCGAATACTGTAAGACCACATGGTTATCTTTAACCAACCCTTTTCTGGTAAGAACCCAGTCGGATGGGGCTGTAGAATACGCCGACTGCATCTCTGCAGAGAGGTAAGACCCCCACCCCAACGAGTGTCCTGATATGACACTAATATATAGGATGGTGAGCTTCGGTGAATGTGGAGTACCTCTTCATTGCCATTACTCCAAGGTCCTCACTGACCCTGAGTGGTAGAACTGATAGAGTCCTATCCATGCGTCAAATAGAACTGTTTGACCATTTGTGTGTAAACAAATGGCTGATATTGAACTGAATTGTTAGTTATATAAAGCAGCACTTGGAACCATTTAACTTTGTGCAAACGAATGTTGAATAGAAGTCGTCAACAAATAAAACATCTATGATATTCTACACAAATGGTTTGGTTTGGTTTTATGGCATATCAACCATTGTAGGTTATCTAATGTCAAATCCGGTTTATTCATATATTTTAAATATATGATTTGTAAACAAGTCAACAAAGTTAAATGGTTCCAAGTATTGTTATGTATGACTAATATCAGTCATTTGTTTACACACAGTTCAATGATCTAACAGTTCTACTTCAAACAATACAATTTAGCATAAGTCATTTGTTTGCACTAAGATTAAATGTCAAACAGTTCTATTTGACCCATAGATAGGACTCTATCAGGTGATACCACTCCGAGCTAGGGTGGACCTGGGAGCGATAGCAATGAATGTATAGCGGTTTTGAGGATAACACTATTGTTTTTAGGCACACAAATGAATTACAAAACTTTGCTTTAACAACAAAACAACGAAAGTTCTTTATTTGCAGCTTTGAATATTTGATTTGCTTTTGGTGCTGCAAGACTCGTGGTGTTTAGGCTTGTTGGATGTTTGAGACGAAATGGCTTAGTGGGATGTTGAGATGGCAGCGTGTTGTTGGATGTGTGAGGGATGTGTTTAAAGTCACCGTGTAGTTTTGTATCTGGTATTTGGAGGAGAGTATGCGTATCTCCATTAATGTGGTCAGAGGTGAAATGGTAGCTAGTGTGTCGAGAGCGGGGTTACGCTCGAATCGACATAGGCAATTTTTGGGGTGACATGAAGTGGTGCCTGTGGAAAGCATGCTGAATGTTTCTAATTTATGTTCAACTGGGATTCCTTGTAAAAAATCCATAAATTAGATGGTTCCCTCGTTGAGTGTCCATGTTGCTGCTGCTAGTGTTAAAGCCACAGTGAGATGTCCACACTGGGTGGCTTGTTGAGCTAAAAAGCATCGCTAAGCAGGGACGACCAGAGGCACGTCTGTTCTGGTCGCCGTCTCAAGCCGAAGAGAGTGTGTTTGGCCGCTCACCCGTTTTGCTAGCCGGAAATGAAGGTCCGGGCTGAATAGGATAAGTCATCCTGATTGGGTGAAATTCAGTGTTGAATTAAATTGCGCGCCAAACCAAAATACGAGATTTTCCTCTTCTCTACAAATGGATACTCTGCATTGCTCAAAGCTCCAGCATTACTGGAGCCACATCATCAGATTGTTTAGTGTCATATCCCTCTTCAGAGATGCAGTCGATGTATTTTACAGCTCCAACCGACTGGGCTGTATACAAATGGGAAAAAAGCATGGATTCATCTGTTATCCCAGCTACGAGTAAATAGTATGACAGATTGAGCTCTTTAACCTTGGTAAAATAACTGAATTCAAACGAACTTAAAAATTGACCGGCCCGGAGCGGAGGAGTTAGGTAAAGACGTAAGTTCAGTAGTCAGAACTTCTAGAATGAATATATCACTTTTTCAAATCAGAGACAGTATCAAAGAGCGTATTATTTTTTCATTCGTATTTGAAAATACTTTTAAATTAAAAAAAGACATAAAAATAATTTCGCAAAAAACTAAAAATTATATACTTTATATTTCCTCTATTTCTCAGGTCCCAACCGGCAATCTAGTTAACAATGATAAAATCATTATGGTGTATGTTCTAATAGACTTTTATCTTAGGCTTGATACATTTATTACTATAAAGTAATACTGGATCACATGCCACTCGTAAAGCGATTTTGTGCAGCGTGTAACCAAGACCACTTTAAATAGAAAGAAAGAATTACAAGATGCGAAGAAAGAAAGAAAGAGAACAAGATGAAAAGAAAGAAAGAGAGAAAGAAAGAACGTGCTGGCACTGACTGCTTTATTGCCATAAACTTAAGAAATCTTTTGCATAAATTTCACTGAAGAGAAAAGTGTTGAATACAAAATTAATATTTGAATATTGATTTTCAAGAAAAATAAATTTGGAACTATTTTCAAACTGTGAAACAGAAAATGTCTATCGCGGAGAGATATTTTTTTATAAACGTCTAACAGTTGTTGACTTCAACTAAAACACTTGGTGAAATAAGCAGGAAAGTTTATTAAGAATCGTTGCCAATCCCATGAAGTATTGCTTGCTTCAGTTGTGGCTTGGTCGTCTGTATGGAAGGAAAGTCAGAAAAGGAATGCAATGAATTCATTTTTTAACAAGTTCGAAAAGATAATTCATCTTACTACAATTGTATTAGAGATTTATCTTCTCTTTCGACCCCTCCCTCGGCGCATTTCTGAGCCTTCGACCGTGCCTCTCTGTCTCTATCTAAGTATATATATATATATATAATATGAAAACTAACGACTCCGAAGACTAAGGTGATAGTTGCACGCTTGTTGATGCATGGCTGTCCTTTATTGTATTGTGTGTCTGGATCGGTGAATGTGGCTAGCTAGGGCTCCTTAGATTTCATAGTCTCCCACCCTATCCTTCCACCTCAAAACCTTTGGGGCTTTATGCTCCCTTAACTTTGTATAAATATTTTTGTACATTTTTAGGAAATAAAGACTCCGAAGACTAATCAAACAGCAAATTAAAATAAATATGATAAAAAATCTTAATGAATAATAATAATAATAATAATAATAATAATAATGATAATTATTATTATCCTTATGAGTTTTTCACATCAGTGTTAACTGATGGTTTTTCACTGGAGTTTGAGTGACAGCAAGTCTCTACAAGTCTCCAGGACTCGTCTCAGGATTCTGGCCGTTCTAAGCAATTTCCAAGTCTTCCAGGCCTTTTAATAATCCTTTAGTTATTGTGCCTAACGCACCAATCACAATTGGCACAATCGTTACTTTCATGTTCCACAGCTTTTTCAATTCTCTAGCAAGGTCGAGGTACTTATCTTTCAGCAACAACAAAAGAAAATAATAAAGTAAACTTTGTGAAATTTAATAAATTAACAAATCACAAAATGAAAACCATAAACCCACGTAAATAACCGTGAAGTATAATCAAGACCATTTTTCCCAGAATGCCCTACAGACTAGATAACCCTTACCATCATGCTCTGTATAAACGGATACACAACATGTGCGAACCATTTCGTCTGATGATCACATCAGCGAGAAACTGACGGTCACCTAGCGCCTTTGATGCTGTGCCGACGCTATCCAAACTTTATATGTATATATACGTGTGTGTGTGTGTATGTGTGTGTGTGTGAGATACTCTTCTTTGATCTGTCTCTCGCCATCTGAAATATTTACTTCCTCAATCTTGCACTGAGCAATTTCACAGACAGTTAAGACAACGGCGAACCTAATGCCCTTACGTTACAAGTGTATGCATATACAATCAATAAAAGATTAATAAAATCAAAGAAATTTCTAATATTACCCTAACATTGTACTGGAAACTTTTGCAACGACCTCATATTAATCTGTCTTAATCCAAACTGTTATTACTTTATGATAATCCTCAGGCCAGCAATCACCATCCAATAAATAAATCCCTTCCCTAAATAATCCACTTGGAATCTCAAGATGTATTTATCCGAGTTACTACATGTAAGGCTTCATAAAGCTAAATCATTTTTATATCAGCTCGTGTCTGTCTTAATTTACCTGGTCGGCCAGGTGTATTATTGACTAAGTGTGGAGGTAACCTTCTTGTCAGATTAAAGATAACATGTTCTACATATTTCAAGTGTTTGAGAAAGTCTTTTTTTCAGATATTGTCAATTGTTATTAATTCAACAAATTCAGGCCTGGAAAAAAAAGTTATTATAATAAAGAGTAGTCTGAACTCTCGTGGGTGGCATGAAGTCTGTATCTTATCACAAGATTTTGTAAATACGAGAGTGAATCAAAAGTTTTGCAATATTTCAGTACATGCTATTCTGCATATATCACATGGCCGAAGCAGTGCCCGCTGTGGTAGGAAGTATTGTGGTAGTTTAAACACGCGTTATGTATTGCTTCATTCCGAGTGTGATTTGAAACCCGCACAGATGATGATACAATGTAGTCTGGTTTGCGAACTTAAGTTTTACGAGTTCGAACAAGGGGATAACACCCCCGAAATACCCAAAATCATTTGATGTGCGAAAGGTGAAGATGCTTTGTGATTAGGCAAGGTCAGGTAGGCCTAAAATCGTAGATTCTGAGGCCGTGTTCTATGGCATAGAGGAGACTATCAGGCGAGCTCGGTATCTTACAGCCCAGTATCGTTCGTCACTTTCATGATATTTATAAAAGCATCCGAAGCAACCGATTTGTGCCTCACGTAACCAAATACTCCAAAACTTTTGACTCAGTCGAGTATTCATGATTAGGTTTCGTTTGGTTTCTTTGTTTAATGGCATATCAACCCTTGTAGGTTATTTAATGCCAAAGCTATTCTCCTAGAAGAACAGTAGTGGTGCTATTTAACTCATACCTGGGAGGATAATGGGATTCATACCTTTCCCAAGGGTATTTGCCCGAAAGTGAACGTAATAGCGCGACTGGATTACGAACTCGCACACTACGATTCCGCAGTCCATCGCTTTAACCATTACACAACGAGGACACCCCCCTATTCATGATTAGACAACAGTGAACCTAATGGTTGTCTTAACAACAGTCCATGATGATACTGATGCTTCTGTTTAGGAAGGAGTAGATGATTCTAATTAGTATATCATAGCTTTCTCCTTTACAAATAGAATTTAGATGATCAAAAATAAATGATGTTCAACGCAAATTCTGACCTCAAGTGAGTTCGATTCTGACCACGAGTGAGTTCGATTCTCATTGGGTGTCCCATTCATGCGGCCTTGTGCTACATCTAAGCAAAAAGCTTAGTAAATTAAACCCAGTTTGCACGACTATTCATCCATAGCCGAGAGGAGAACACGTAAATTCATGCCTTCCCTAAAGGGAATTAGCACGAAGAGAAAAGCAAACAACTTTGCCAATTTCCTCAAACGTTATCGGTTACACTAAGCGCGCCATCTTTTGAGTATATTGCTCAATTAAAGATCTCGCTCTGATGTGCCGTTTTTGCTGTCTTACGATTGTTATTAATTAGGTTTGGATTAGTTTTACATACAGGACTAAGATAGCTGATAGTCCTTCCAGTTGATAAATGAATACCCATCTAAGTACTAAGCAGATTCATTGCAGCTCAACTTCGGTAACCTCGGGGTGGGGGCGTGCTTTCAACGTGATTTGATCGTAAATTCCATTTTGCTGGGTAACGGTGACACACGCACATAATCAGGATTTTAATCAAACTATTTTGATAATAAAATAAAACTTGACTCTGCCAAGATAATTATCAATAATTTCAATACTGTAATGAACGGGGACTGTAAGAGAGAGAGAGAGAGAGGGAGAGAGAGAGAGAGAGAGGGAATAAAGGCCATGCGAAAAGATCCACTGACTTGCATGGATTGAGACTATGCATGAGTTTAACCCCTGGAGTGGTTAACAAGCTAGACTAGCAAACTTACACGAGTGAGTTCGAGTCTCATTGGGTGCCCGGTTCATTCGGTTTTGTGCCACATCGAAGCAAAAGTGCTTCGTAAATTACTTAATCCTTGAAGTGTATTGGATGTTTATTATGCAAATTAGTTATCCTCATTAAACAAGAAACACCCCATCGTTCAAGATATAGTACGCATGTTGCAAAATATAAATGATAATCGCTGTCAAAACAAAAAACAATAACTCCCGGACGTAAACGGTAGTTATTTTGTAAACACAAATTTGTATGTTTGCGTACATACAACCAATTTTATCAGGCCTTCAAGGCTGGGATTAAATTATCTTTCCATCCCCTATAGT
The DNA here is from genome assembly GCA_963585895.1 of Sepioteuthis lessoniana. Lineage (NCBI taxonomy): Eukaryota > Metazoa > Mollusca > Cephalopoda > Myopsida > Loliginidae > Sepioteuthis > Sepioteuthis lessoniana. Next base: position 60,339,718 of record OY757905.1, on the reverse strand, counting down.
CATATTATTGTCTTCGTACCAAACACGATACGTATCTCCACACAAATAAAAAGAAACACACACACAAAAACAAATACAAACGAGCGAATCTGGTCTCATGAATTCCAAATTTACGGCAGCATCTTCTCCATTGTATCAGTGAGGGAGAATTGTACTTCGTCGTTTTCGTGACCCTGTTTGTGGGGACTGCGGTTATTTTTGGCTTTGCCATGTGTATACTCATGGGTCCCATCCTAAATCACATGTGAAAATTGTTCCTGACGTTAAATAGCAATTAACCTTAAATAGATGAGAGGAGACAAAAATAGACTGATATATGGATGAAAAGATACCAAAATAGATAAATAGGTAGATAGATATGTATGTACACGAACATTAAAATTCTCAAAAATAAGCATTGTATGTGTGTGTGTGTGTGTGTGTGTGTTTACCCTACCTTTCCGCACAGGTGGGATGCGACATAATTTTTTTAAAGTGGATTTTAACAAATTTAAATATTGAGTTGTCCTTCTCCTAGACTGGTTGCTATATCAAGATTAAAGGGCTTAGTTTTCTCTTCGATTTACCCATAGCTGGAAGGAGAATAGTCGGATTCACACCTTTCGCAAAGCTATCAGCGCTATGAGAAATGCAAGCAGCATTGTTCAATATTTGAACTCTAGTCGCTGTGTCTATTTCCCACGACGTTAACAGTGACACCACGCACACCTAGTGAGTGTATGTATATATATATATATATATATATATACGAGGTGCATACGATAAGTTTCCTGACTTTTTTCGTATGCGCACTTTTGATAGTACAGACATGAAACTCTAGCCCCCTTCGAAGTAATCTCCTCCAGCTGCAATGCACTTGTTCTACCGTTCCAACAACTTCTGGAAGGCCCCATCGAAGTCCTCTTGTGTGAGCGTGTCAATGACCTTCGTCACAGCCTCTTTCATCTCCTCAGTTATCACATAACGACAGCCTCTGAGCTTAGAGAATAACCAAAAGTCACAGGGAGCAAGGTCTGGACTATAGGGAGGCTGAGGAACTGTCTTGATGCCCATCTTGTTCAAATAGTCTGTGACAAAGATGGAGTTGTGGACTGGTGCATTGACCAGGTAGAAATGTCACTGACCCAATTTGAATTGTGCTGGCCTCTTCCGACGGAATCTCTTTCTGAACTCCCTTAAAACCTCAACATAGTAACCCTAACCCTAACCGTTTGGCCAATCAACTCTGGTGTATTGACTTCCTTACTTCTCCAACACCTCTCATCATCCCTCACAGACTCCCTGCCTTCCTTGAATCTCTTATGCCCCTCAAAAACTGATGCTCGATTCATGCAAGATGTTCCAAAAGTAGTCTGAAGCATTCCATACGTTTCTGTGGCATTTTTTCCAAGATTAGAACAGAATTTTATTGCATATCGTTCTTCAAAAGTGTCATCATCCCTCACAAACGCCCTGCCTTCCTTGAATCTCTTATGCCACTCAAAAACTGATGCTCGGTTCATGGAAGATGGTCGAAAAGCAGTCTGAATGAAGCATTCCATACGTTTCTGTGGCATTTTTTCCAAGTGTAAAGCAGAATTTTATTGCATATCGTTCTTCTAAAGTGTCAGATTGCATTTTTGAAATTCATCAGCTGTTCCAATCAGGCTTTAGTAGGGTGTATTCGAATTCCTGCTGTAGCGGTTCATTTTAACCTGAAATCTCATAAGATGTATAGCAATAACATAGTGAATTTTCAAGAGTCTACGGCAATTTTAAATGCCCATACGAAAAAAGTCTGGAAACTTATCGTATGCACCTCATATATATATATATGTATGTATATTTATATATATATATATATATATTGCTTTTCCAAAAGTTAATTTTAACGTACGGATCAAACCTGTTTATCTGTTAATTTACACTTGATTCCCCGAGTCTCGATGGGTAGTTTGCAAGTTCTTTGTGCATAGAATATATTACAGATATTCCTTGTGCAGAGAATGCTATCTTTTCTAAGTCAGTGTACTAATACACAGCTGGTTACTTTAGAAAAAGACGATGAAAATTAGGTATTAGGGTAATTTTTTATTGGAATATATCGACAGCAAAAAAGAGGTATAACCATATATATATATAATGTATATGTACAAATATGAAACAGCAAGATATTCAAAGAATGATTTTATTTATAAGTGAATTATTTGCCTACGTTAAAGATTTCGGTTTTTACATTAGACCATCGTCAGGGCATTTTTATGTGATGTTGTATCTTATGAATTATATTCAATTTTTTTAAATGAAACGAAAAAAAAAATGTGATAAGTTTTTAACATTCTATTTCCGTTAGTAGCATTCTGTTTCAAATTGATTCTAAAAACATAAACTTTTTCCTTATCTATATGTATGTTATGATTATAATTTTTTCATAATCAGTAAAATCTTTACAATACTCTATGTGTAACAATGCAGATCAATATTACAATACTTCAACTACAAAATTAGATAACCATAAAAAAACAATTATACAAACTCAAGACTCTGAGTTTCACGTTACCGATCCTGGTATTATATATATATATAAACATATGTAAGAGATGACAAGGTCAGTGAAATTAAAAAATAATAATAATGATAATAGTGACGGGGGCGTGATGCCAACATCGGCCAGAATACAAAGAAGAGTCTGGGGGGATTGAATAAGAAATAATAATAAAAAAACCAACGACAACTACATAATGAAATAAAATAAATACAAAAATAAAAAATCCCCCAGAGGCATCTGACAAGAAGCACAATCTGCGCTTGCCTTAAAAGAGGGACTTCCTGACGCCAAATAGAAACTCTTCCTCAGTCTCCTTAACATACCTCAACTGAACAGATGTTCCTTTTTTTCTCAGGGCAGCCAATAGGAGCACACGAGTTTGCTAAGGCCTCTGGCCGAGCAGTACGTTATGTCTCCTGTTCATAACAGTGTCAGCTGAACATACCGACTCAACACAGATACACATGGTGGGCCTTCAAATTCACAATTTGCCAAAAATTATCACTGAGACTTCTCTAACCCCTTGGAGGAGAAGCACGATCAATTACTACTGGTTCAGGAAAACATTCCCGCCACAAAACAGTCGTAAACACCGAAAATAAAAACTGAGTTTAAAGGTATCTGCCTTTTTCATTTACGTCATTAATTCCTTTGATGCTTTAACAAACAAAAAGAAGATAACAAGTGAATGGAGATAAGAAGAAAAGGTCAGTTACCAACGTCATAATTTCCCAATAAAACATTACTAAAAAACATCTTTTACCCCATAAGTCGAGGACACCTTTGTCACTCAAACACCAGTAGAAGACCATCTGCTAACACTGATGTGAAAAACTCTCAAAGGAGTAAAATAATAACAAAAGAAAAATGTTGAAACGTTGAAAAAATGTACTTATATCAAAGGCCTCTAGGGTGGAAGCATTAAACACAAGTGTGCATTTTCTCGGGATATTTAGAGGAAAATCTTCCTCTTCGTCTGACGATAAAAAATCACCAAGAAATCGATGTGATGTCATCAACAGGAGGTAAGTCTAAGTTGAGTCGTTGGTATAATTTGCTGCCTAATTTATGGTTGAATATATATAGATAGATATAAAGGAGATAGAGAGAAAATTATATATATATATATATATATATATATAGGTAAACACGCACACACACACGATATTAATCTTCTTATCTCTTAGAGGTATTCCCGGCATTGCTCTTTCGACTAATACCTGAAATGACTTTCTTTGCCAGTCAATTTACTTAATTTATATGCTTTAAAGCCACACGTCATAACCGATATTATGCACTGATTGGATATTATATGCTGTAAGCATATTAGTAAGGTGCCTGTCATTAGGTCTTAATTTTTCTGCCAAAATGTCAGCCAACATATCGATGGAAACATTTTTTAAAAATGATAAAAAAATAAAAAATTAAAAATAAAAAGAGATGAAAGAGCCAACCTGGGCAAAAGATAGCTCAGCAACTATTTAAACAACATTAACAACAACAAAATGAAATTAAGCAGAACACATACATAGAAAAGAGAAAATGTAATGATGAAAAATTTTATTGGAACGGTGCACAATAAATAATATAATTTGTAAGGAAAGACTGACAGAACTCGAAGTCGTCATGGAAGAAATTGGGAAACGTCTTTGTCCAACAGTTAACTCGAAATAATTGTTGCCACAAGATATTATATATGTGTGTGTGTGTGTGTGTCCCCACGAGAAGGATAAGACCCAAGGTCAATTTTTTAAGCGGAGTTTAGCAGGTCTTAACTCAGTATTTTTTCTCCTTGGCATGTTGTCTAACCAAGGCTAAAGAACCCAGTGTGCCCAACTATTTACCCATTGCTGGAGGGAGAATAATTGGATCCATACCTTTCCAAAAGGCATCAGTACTATGTGAAATACAAATCAGCCTCCTCTAGAAGTTGAACTTGTGTCACCGTCTCTATTTCCTACAACAGTGATTACACTGTGGGCACATCCTATATATATATCGGACGCGAGTGAGTATCTGTTTTAAAAACGACCTAATGTTGAAACATACCTATATAATGGAAAGGCTTGGGTTCTTTGTTTAACGGCATATCAACTCCAGATGGGTTACTTAATGCCAGAATTTGATTAATTTCTAAATGTTTTATTGCAATCAGAAACATGTCTTCATTGAATTTCTTTTTTTTTTTTTTTTAAATTGAACTCTCTAAAAATTTGCCTTTGAACATAAGTTTGCCCGTATCAAGTATATAATAAAAATGATTTTCAAAGAGATCAATTTGACCCAGGCACTTCCATTGAGAGTGGACCTGAGAGGAATGGCAACTAACGAGTGACTTAAAATTATACCCAGGACACAATAAGCTTTAAAACTGTAAATTTAATAATAAAAGTTCTATGGTGGGGATCTGCGTGGCGTAGTAACTAATGCGTTGGACTGCGATATCGTTGTAAGCAATTTCGAATTCCAGTCGCGCTATTACATTCACTTTCGGACTAATATCCTTGAGAAAATTACGAACCCCTTATTCCCCAGCTATGGGTTAAAATAGTACTACTACTGTTCTCAATAAACATATGGCTTTAGTATTAAATAACCAACGACGATTGATATGCCATTAAACAAAGAAGGGGAAAGAAATATTCCATTGCATTTTTAAAAAAATGTGCTTATTTGTCAATAATCATTTGTCAGCACACACGGTTATATAGTTTTAAGCATTCCAATTTAATACAAAAAAAATTGCGGACATTTGTATGGTTTTTAGTATTTCTATCAATTTTTCTTAATTTCTAAGATGAAACTTGATAATTTTTATCATTAGAACAATTCTACTATAGTCTTCATCTTCATTCTTATACTCACAACGTTTCGGCCGATATGTCCTTCGGGTACAATTGTTAAGCTATAGTAAGTATTCTTTGTTATATACCTGTGGTCAGGATTGAACTTGCAACTTCCAGATGTTTTACTCAGAAACACTTTTCAACCAAACACCAATATCCACAGCACTATATGAACAATTCAAAGTGAATTTTGGGGAGTTATAAACCTAATGTCACCATTTGCCTATGAGATACTACTCACAACTATCATATTCGTATTTTTTTTTTAACTTTGCTCATATTGCAATTAAAATATTTTTTTCGAGCCTTTTCGATTAAGGGTTCCCAAATCGTATTAATCTCTATACTAGGTCTGCTCAACAGGTCACTGTTGCCCAACATATGCGCTGCTTCTTTAAGATGTCTTATTCTCCAATGTTTTCCCCTATCTATAGATTTAACTTCACCCCATAAAAATACTGGGGAAACTAGAGGTCAGAGAAATAATCGAGGTCTTCCAGTTCATAGTACTTTTGATATCAGCTTGAATAATCATCGTACTCTTCTCTATACTTGGTCTGCTCAATAGGTCACTGTTGCCCAACATATGCACTACTTCTTTAAGATGTCTTATTCTCCAATGTTCTTCCCTGTCTGTTATTTTAACTTCATCCCATAAGGGCAGATGGAAAAAATAGGGAAAGCATCTGCTCTTGTGGGATGAAGTTAAAATAATAGTTAGGGAAGATCACACTTCCCAGGGCTCCATAACTGAAGCCTCTCTACTGAATACAGTTTTACATCATACGTAGGACACTATAGATTGGAGACAAGGTGAGCGTGGATATCTATATATATATATATATATATATATATATATATATATCATCAACGCGTGATGATATATATATATATATATATATATATATATCATCAACGCGTGATGATATATATATATCATCAACGCGTGATGATAGCATGGATTCCCTTGAATGTTTCACCATTCCTCACTATTAGCCAACACTCTGGACGAGTTTTCTAGATAGCATCCAGTATCTACACAGGTAGGATGAATATAAGTTTTTACTGGTAGGCCAACACTGGTGTGTCCATGCGTGGAAGTCCATTAAAAACGTTGCTAATGAGTTCGTCCTTACTTCACCAGCAGCGCCCAGCATTTCTTGATCGTCTTGGATAATTTGTGTGATAGGAGGTAAGTGGCCGTATAACTGCTGTTTTGTAGGCTGCTGCAGCCAGAGTTTGTTCAAAACAGTACATGGCATTATTGTGCAGTTCTTGTCTATCTTTTTCTCCATTTCGTAAGGTTTCAAGTAGTGGGGTAATGGTTATCGTCGTAGGAAATGGACACGGCAACACGAGTTCAAATCCTGGACGAGGCTGACTGCATTTCACATAGCACTAATATCCTTGGGAAAGGTATGAATCCAATTATTCTCCCTCCAGCTATGGGTAAATAGTAGGGCAGACTAGGTTCTTCAGCCTTGGTGAGGCAACTAGTTTAGGAGAAGGAAAACTCTGAATTCAAACCTGTTAAACTCTGCTTAAAAATTGACCTTGTGTCATATCCTGCCCGAGCGGAGGGGTTGGGTAAATATGCATAACCATAGAATAGTACTGACACGGCTACAGTTTGGAAGAATTCCAATTTTATTTGATCATATGATCATAAACCTTTCAATAAAAGTCCATGCATCACTGACGCCTATGTTTACATCGTTTTCAGTTGATAGATACTGTTATATAATTAAGGTATTGATTTTTTTTATATTAATTATTTTTCGTTAATTATATCTTATTATTTAGCTTAGTAAGGCTTTGAACTACTAGGTATTTCTTAGTTCAGGTGCCATAGTCCCATGATGCAGTCTTACACCTGCGCTGAAAGGATATGACAATCACCATCTGTCATAAAAAAAAGAAAGAAAATGGGGCTGGACGGCTGTTGGAGTGAATTGAGAGTGTGAATGACGTCATACCCGGAAGAGAGGTCCTGAGAATTTAATGATTTTGAACAGAAGAGTTGAGGTCGACCGTTGAAGCGTGCGGTTGAATTTTTCGGATCTGATCAGATCAGATCAGAACAGTTTGGGTCTCTACCGGCAGAGATCTTGAATTCCTCAAGATTCGCCGCGCGTTGGGGGTTCGGTCAGCATAGTAAGGTTAGCATAGGCTTTTATGATTTGAGTCTCTCTCCTCGTGTCACCAAGGACTGAAGGTGGAAGAGAATAAACTCGTACGCACCAACTGTATTTGTATTATTACTGTTGTTACTGATATCATTATGGCTATACAACAATACAGCTTCGGGGAAACCTACGTAGTTCAATGGATAACGTGCTGGATTGTGATAGCGTAGATATTGTTATCGGGATATATGAACTTATCTACTAATTGTCTATTAATTTCAGGGGCTATATATATATATATATATTGGGGGATTGCCGGCTAACACATATTCGTAAATGCAAAGCTCGTCTCGGTAGCTGATAGCGTATATGTAAAAATATATACGTTAGTAATTACTTCGCTTACGTTGAGAATGGCGATAGGTCTGGGGTAAGATGTCCGACTGACGTAAAGCTGGAATCAATTCGCGTGTCTAGCCACATTGAAGAGTTGTGATACAACTAAACAATCTGTCTGTGGATGACTATATATATATATATATATATACTGCCACTAAATGAGAGCAATCGGCGGAAATGGACAGTGAGGAAGAGAATGTTTACTAATCACATACCGCTAATACCCTTGGGAAATGTATGCACCCAATTATTCTCTCTTCAGCTATAGGTAAATGGCAGGGAAGATTGAGTTCTTAAAGCTTGGTATAGCCACTGGTCTCAAAGGAAAACTTAATCAAAATTTGTATTACTCCGATTAAAAATGACCTTGTGTCGGATTCCTGTTCGTGCAGAGGGAGGGATATATATATATATATTGCCCCTAATTAATAGGCAAATTTTGACATAAGGTCGTTTTTAATATGGAGAGTATCTATCACAAACAACACTCTAATTTAAGTTGTTGTCAATGTGTGTAAAGTGTTGTTGCGTATGAAGTGTGTGTGTGCTTTTTTTTCTTGACACGTGATTCTTTAGCCATTAACATAATTTTCAGCTGATAAGAAGCAACAATGACAATTTTTAACGACACACCAAATGCACCATAGTGTACTTTCGTAAGTAAATGTGGGTGTCAGGTAGTGGTGGTGGAGTGAAGGAGGGGGGAAGAGGAGAGGTTTGGGAGGCAGGTGGAGATGAAAAGATGACGAGGATGGCGTTCGTTGTCGAGCGGTGGTGGGAGGTGGCTAATGAAGGCGGCAGCGGAAACAAGCAGGAAAAACAGCCAAGTTTTTGATACACAGAAGATTATATTGTAAACTCGAGACTTAATTACAAGAGACTTTCAGCCTTGACATTATTTCCTCTCGCAACAGCGACACCCTCACCGAAAGGGATGTTCATTTGCATTAACTTGTTGCTTTTTATACCTTTATTTTGTTGTTGTTTTGTTGATTTTATTGCTGTTACTTTTTTCCTAATGTCTCTCAATTGTATTTGTTATTTCAAAAGAAAAACAAAAATAAATAAACCAACATTTTTAATAATTTCTTTTGCATTTTTGTGTGGTTCACAATTTTTTTGTCTTCAATGTCAGCATTGTACGTTGATATAGTTTAGTTTGGTCTGATTTTATGGCATATCAACCATTGCTGGTTATTTAATGCCAAATCCTGTTTATGCATATATATTAAATATATGATTTGTAAACACATTTTGATGATACACACAATTAAATGACCAAACAGTTCTATTTCTAATCATTCAATTTAGCATAAGTCAACGAAGTTAAATGGTTCCAAGCACAGCTAAGTATCACTAACAATTCAATTAAACATCAGTCATTTGTTTACCCACAGTTAAATGATCAAATAGTTCTATTTCAAACTATTCAATTTAGCATAAGTCATTTGTTTGCGCCCAGTTTAAACGTCAAGCAGTTCTATCTGACACATACATCGGGCCCTATCAGGTGCTACCACTCCGGGCCAGAGTGGACTTGGGAGCAACGGTAATGAAGAGGTACTCTCCATTCCCCCAAAAGTTCCAGCATTACTGGAGCCTCACCATCAGATGGTTTAGTGTCATATCTAGGACACTCATTGGAGGAGTCTTACCCTTCTGCAGAGATATAGACGGTGTATTCTGCAGCCGACTGGGATGGTACGTTGATATAACCGTATTATTCATCTATTACTAAAATGTCCATTATATATATATATATATATATATATATATAAATGATAAATTCTAAAAAATAAAAATCTATTCGGGGACCTACATATTTTTAAATATTTTAATTCTTTCTTTGGACCTACAACAAAAAATTATATATATACATATATAAGTTTAATTCAAATAGGAAAAGTTACAAGAAAACGCGTTCGGCATCACTATAGCAAAGCTTGTAGTTATTTCGCAAACTCAGCTTCGATTTGAAACAAGGTTAAAAGTATGGGGTGTCCAGTGAGAATCGAACTCACTAAGAATGGTCTGTTCACGTTAAATTACGCTATGATGTGCCGTTTTTACTAATTATTATTATACTCGTATATATTCGATACAAAATAAAAGAATGATAAAATAGGAAGAAAACTCACGACTTAGATTTTGACGATCCTCAGATAAACTAGTATTCAACACGTCTTATTGTTTTTTTTATTCAACCGAATAACTTTGAACACCGAATCAGTATACATTTTAATAAAATCTTATATATTTTCTATTATATTCGCGAACGATACATTAATTAAAAAGCTTCTTTGAGGAAGAAACGATATGCGAATAGCACAAGATTGGGATTAGGAAGCAAACAATGTTCAAGTGGTCGTTCCTCAAAAGACCACATGCAAATAATGAGGGCACAGGAAGTTGTAAAATGGGCCAGAAAGATGTCGCTAGGGCTGCTCTGCAATTGGTGTTGACTGCTGCATCGTCGTCTTATGGTATCTGCCAGAAAGGTGTAATGAGGAGAACAAAAGTGGTCTAAGAAAACTTTCTGAGGTTATCTTTTAGAAGAACTATTTGAAGATTGAAAGACTCTCTGAGATTAGCTCTGAGAAGAGCTGTTTGAATGAGAAAAGGGCAACTGTGATTGGTCTGGTTGGCTATTCTGGGTTCATGGCTGTGATTGATTGGATTCCACGTCTTCTGCTGGTGGTAAGGACACAGACCCCAAATTCGGCAGCTTGGTTTGGTGGTGAGGATACAGACCCCATGCTGCTGGAAGAGGTACCAGATTCCTTTCTTCCGGGCTCAGCCCGGTTGCCCAGTAATTTGTTTGTCTCTACCTCCCACCAGACAGGACTTGACACAAGGTCAATGATCCGAAGGTCAATTATAGTAGGAGTTGAGGGAGGGGTGGTCGGGCTCGAGCCGAGACTCGAACTCTGCTTGACTATACTGGTCATCATCGCCCACCTCAAGGTGGCCCAGCTGAAGCCGGGAGCCTTTCGGCCTCGAATCTGTCCTTGACTTGAACACAGCCCCAAGCCGAAGCCACACTGTCCAGTTAACTTTAGGTTGCTGCCGGTTTGTTTATATAGCGTTAGCCACTGCTTCTTTGCTGGTCGAGGAAAGTATTTCTGTACACAGGAAATTCGCTTATTAAATTCAAGTGATAATGAGATACTTCATTATACTTTGAAGAGGAACGTTTAAATATATTTTATCCTGTGATAATAATTTGCCCCCAAAAGCATAGCAGAATTAACTCCTTTCGAAAAATAGTTCGTGTGTTCATAACAGATGTTCACTCATGACGAACGTACGACATTTTGTTGTCTGACGTCAGAGGTCACTCAGCGTTTTTACAAAACCGGATATTTTAGGTATTGTAGTCGTCCCGACTGCTATAAAGAAAAATACCGTGTAAGTTTTCTGGATTTTAATCATTTACTAAGTAAAAAAATCGGAGTTGGTTGCTAAATGCCGTCATATTTACGCTATGATTTGGCGCCTGATGACTAGATAAGTCTCTAAAAGATCTTTTAAAAAGTCTGCCTTACTATTATCCCACTGCAGTGACAGAGGAGAAGAGATAGATTCATGTCTTTCCCAAGGGCATTAGTGCAAAATGAAATGCAAACAGCTTGGTCTAGAATTTGAACTCAGGTTGCCGTATCTATTTCCTAAAGCGATGACCGTTATGCCACGCGCCTCCCTTGGTGAACGTAATTCGAACTAATTTTTGTGAACTAATTCTTAAAAATTAAACCATCTTTACTAATAAACTCTAATTAGTACACGTCTCGCTCGGATTTAATAAATACCCCTACTGAACTTGCAATACCCTAGCAACGTCACAGGTCAAGGTTAGTCCTTGGTGACTAATAAATCTCATAAAGAGAAATGACAACGAGACTGGACAATTTCTGGTGCATGAGGGTAGTCATCATCATGTCATGCTGCTAGTACGGATCTCCTTGACCCTCTCTCGCCACCTGTCTCTATCGTCCATAACTCCCAGGAGGTCTTCAAGGCTACATCATGTATTGGCACAGAGTTGTTGTATATAGGTTCTAGCTGGTCGTCCTACTTTTGCTAGTCCATGTGAAGGGATCCACGGGAGTATATCGCTTATGAGTTCGTCCTTACTTCTCCAGTAGTTTCCCACTTGGATGGTTAGCGTGATGGGTAATAGGTGGCCATACAGTTGCTAATTTGTGGGGTGTTGCCTCCAGGACTTGTTCAATATAGCTCGCAGCATTCTTGTGTAATTGTCGTCAAGCTTTTTCTCCATACGTTTAGTTAGCGTCCATGTAGTGCATCCATACTGCAGTATTGACACGATTGCTGCTCAAGAGCCAATTAAACTTGACTATGTGTAAGAATTCACTTGCTTGGTGAGGTGAATAAATATTAGCGACTATAAGTGAATTCCGTTCTGAGAGTAAACTGCACACTTGTGGGCAATGTACACATGCTGAAACTCGTATTTACTGTCTTAATGGTGTATCAGCATCATTTTTTACTTTAACTACTACCTGATCAGTAAGCTATGGGGAAGTGGTTTGCCTATATAGAAACTCAGCAACTATGTTCTCCATGAACCCATTATAATCCATTGTATTTGGGGACAATTAAAATGAATATGAAAATTTAATCAAATACTATTATTGTGGTTAATTTAATGTGTGTTTTGACCGGCCCATTGGTATAATTGTTTGAATATTTGCCAATGGTCCAGCAAACCAGGGTTCAATCCCAAGTCAAATCATACAAAAGACTAAAAAAATGATACTTTATCATATTTACCAATCCCTCCGCTCGGGCAGGATATGACACAAGGTCAATTTGCCTCACCAAGGCTGAAGAACCTAGTCTGCCCTACTATTTACCCATAGCTGGAGGGAGAATAATTGGATTCATACCTTTCCCAAGGGTATTAGTGCTATGTGAAATGCAAGCAGTCTCGTCCAGGATTTGAACTTGTGTCGCCATGTCCATTTCCTACGACGATAACCATTACACCATGGGCACCTCCAAAATTGTACTTTATACCTCCTTGCTTAACACTCAGCATTATAAAGTAGGGATCAAGAGTAAGTGGAGCAATCCAGAGAAATCGAATACTCCACTCACCTAAGACTGATATAAGCAGTAGTATATTCGTGATATTCAAATACAGAACACAACGAAAGGAAAGATGAGATAAATGCATGTACGTGCATACAAGAACATTTAACCTGATTTGTATGAAGAAGACAGAATACTGAAAAATGTCCCAACACCAAGAAAAATACAAATATTGCTCCATAAACAAACAGCATATGAAAGGAGTGCAAAAATGATAGGTGGTCTAAGACATGTCTCTCCTGTTCAAAGAAAAGAAATGAAAATTTTCTAGGACTGCCATGAAACATCCCACGAGATATCAAACGGACGTGCCCATTTATTTACACCCTATTTGCATAGAAAAATATCAAATTTAAACTTTTAGTTAATAAGTTCAAATTAATCGAAATATCATCTTGAAGAAGTGAATTTTTTAAAATTGATTGCTGTGAAAAAGTGTTGAGATATCAGGTTCTAATGGAGAAGTGTTCAATTTTATCTGGCTTTTTACTTTTAATTAAACTATGAAAGGCTACAATTGATGGTTTTAGAAAAACATAGGTTTTTTTCCATTCATTGCTTATACCTTTTTTTTCAATTTGTGCTTTTTATTATTGAGAACAATTTAATAAGTTTTGATTGGTTGACTGTGTTTTATGGCATACCAAGACTTGTGGGTTATTTAATCCCAAACCTTGCTTGTATGTATATACATATATATTTGATGATTTGTATGTGAATAGTTTCTAGGTAGCTTTTTAAAACACGATAAAGATTATTTGTTTGCACATAGTTAAATAGTTTCAAGTATAGTAAATGATAAAATACTTATATTTGACCCCAACAAGTTCCACCACTCTGGATCAGAGTGGACCTGGGAGTAATGACAATGAAGGGGTACTCCACACTCACCATCAGATGATTTAGTGCCATACCCAGGACACATGATGGGGGATTTATTTTCTAAATGTTCTTTTGGTTTTTGTTTTTTTTTTGGAAAATTTTGTTTTGCTTTATCTTATTTTTAACTTATTTCATGAATTTGTAGTTTTAATGAATCTAGAAAATTTTTTCTTGGCACTTATTTAGAATGGCACACTTGAAGAAGCTACTGCCCTAAGGCACAGGAGAAAATAAACAATACTTACTGGCTCAGCGGCCTGGCGGCCCAGTTAGCATCAGCTAACAGCCAAATGCCAATGAGTGAGCCAGCATATATGTATGCTAGCATAGCCACTCCCCGTCTCACAGCCAGTCAACACACTGGGAATGGATGAGACAACCTGCGCATGGTGGAACACCCCAATGCACATATAATCTTCCCTTCCTGATGCTCAAGTGAGTATTCACTTTCACGCTTAACTCAACACGTGAACTACACTCAAGTTCAGAACTATGACAACACTGGCAAAATAGCAGCTGTAATGCAAACAAAATTATATAGAAATGTAATAATTACATAACCGGCTCCTTTATCTAGTGGGTAGAGTGTTCGCCAATGGTCCAGGAGATCTGGGTTCAATCCCAGGCTGCGTCATACCAAAGACTTTAAAAATGGTACTTAATATCTCCTTGCTTAAAACTCGGCAATACAAGGTACATATCAAGGATAAAGTGGAAAAAAATCAATGGAAAGGAGTAGTGTCCTCCCTTACACCTCAGTGTTGTAGCTATTGAAAAGGGAGCCTTCTGGTTGCCCTCAACTATAGTCGCCAACTTTACTTTACATAAGATATTCAAAATCCAGATAAGAATAAATTCTTGTCATTGTCTTTTAATTTATGAAATAAATGAATAACATCCAATCTTAAAAGGTGGCCATACTGATTTATCTTACCATCACCTCGACAATATCTCAGCAGGAAAGTGATTCTTTTGGAGACGTAAATTTGGACATTAACCCTAACCCCAATTACTTATTCACCACTTTAAAAATTACCACTTTCTGGTTGAGGGATGGGGGATTGTTTTTACACTTGAAAAATCAATATGGCCGCCTTTTAAGACTTGATCTTTTTTTAATATTGAGTGTGTAAAAGTTCATAAATAAAAAGAAGACAATGAGCAAATCTTGTTCTTGGATTGTGAATGTAAGTACAACTATATCTATTTTTTTAAAACATTTTTCTTAAAGATTACCACAGTCATCTTCTCAATGTGCTATTTTAAATGAGTACCTTTTTATTTTATTTAGCTTTGTTTTTTTTTTTTTATTTTCTTTCTTTTTCATGCTGATTTTTTTTTTTCCACACTTAATATGGTTTGAATCCTTGTCTTTTTGTTTAAATATTCTATCTTTAACCATAACAGTTATTTTTACAATGCTGCCATTCAGACTTTTCAGCGGACAAGCGAAACACGTTTTTAATATTTACACTTCTTTTTGTTTTCTTTTTTCACTTCTTAAAAGCTGCAATTGTCAAAAAAAAAAAAAAAAAGAAAGTAAAAGTAAGTTTGTTAGCTTGACAGGGGGTCAGACAAAATACAGCACTAAAGTTGACAATAAAAGAGATAAAAAAAAAAAAAATTCAAATTGGGAAGAAAAAAACAATGATGACAAAAATAATAATAATGATAATAATCAGTAAAAGATCTAAAAGGTCAAGTTTGTTATTAGGTTACACTTTCAAAAACCCAAGTGAAGATCAAGGTTAGAATGAATGGCTTGCAAGATGAATATTTTGCAGTGTAACCAAAAAGACTGTTGAGATCCAACATGTGAATCACTGAGTAATTTGGTTCAGATTAATAAAGTCTGAATAATGTGTTTCTTTTCTATATTTTGATGTCATAATAATTAGATATGGAATTGCCTCATATTAACAAGATGAGTTGGCATGACCAGGAAATTATTCTCTCTTTATATATATATATATATATATATATATACATTTGGGTGTGTGGGTGTTTTGAAGTAGGTCTGAGATTCCAAATAAGAGTTCTGAGATTTAATGTTAATGCCAAAGACAGTTCTTTTGTTTGCCACAAATGTTTGCAAGAGTTAAGTTGGCCTGAGGAGTCATATGCATTCCTATAGGTGTTTTCTGCGGGATTGAGGAGATATACTTTTCCTGTAATAAAGTGGTAGTCACGATAAATGTATGTATATGTGAATGTGTGTACATAAATATACATGTCAAGTGAGAGAGTATATATATATATATATATATATATAGAGAGAGAGAGAGAGAGTGTGTGTGTGTTTTTATATATATATATATATATATATATATACACATGTTCAATACAAGCACACCGGAGGATCGACATAAAACTATAAGTTGTCTGTTTTTAGCATGTTTTTATAATAATCTTATTTTATACTAGCAAAATATGATATTGCTCAACTTTTTGAGCATAGAGGACTGTAAAGGTTCTACTGATTAAAAATGATTTTAGTGTTAGATTTTAATAATGATTTTTGTAGCATAGTTAATTATTCTTTTACAAAAGTATTTCATGCAATGGCCATACTCTAACAACAAGGGGGCAACCATTTTATATATCCTGTCAGAAGTTATTGAACAAATCATATACTTCAATGATTCAAATTTGTTGGGAAAAAACTTGTCAAATTTTAGACAATCCCTTCAGTTGCCAAAACAAAGCCTGAGTTAAAATTTTAGGTAGTATCAATATGTTTTATTGAATTTATTTAATGTATTCTAAAAAAACTACCATCTTAAGATATTTGTCCAAACCAAATAATCACATTTATTCAAACAGCAATCATTGCATGAATAAAAGTTTGATTAAAACCGTCTATATACAAAGAATGTTTATGTAGTAAACTGACTCAGTGAATAAATATGTCAATGTGAGAAGCCCACAACAAATTTCCAAAAGTACTAACATCTGAAAGACCAGTTTCATTGTTTTCAACTTTTAAATGGCTGTACTCTCTAGCCTTCTTTCTCCTCGTGTTTTCAGACAAATATTTTTGTCTTCATTGTCTTTATCATAGTATCTCATGAATTGTATCTTTTAGCTTTTGTCAAATTTTCTGAAACAAAATATTCTTACAATTATTTACTGATTCTTTCGGACACGTTTCTTCATCTTGTCAATATTTATGATATCTCAACAGCTTTTTTTTGTCCGAATTTCTGTAACAATATGCTGGAGAATTACATTTCAATAAAAAAAACAACTGAAATGAGGAAATAAGTTTTAAAAAATCAAGGTATAATAGTAAGAACAATTCTTTGCAAAAATATTGATATTATGATCCAAAATCTTACAAAATACCACTATATCCAGCTAAAGAATCCTACTTGTCCCATAAGACATGTAAATGTCTGTTTTTGGGTTAGTTATTTACATGCAAAGACTGACAAACAGGTTTTGCCTGTCACCTCAGGGTTAAACCATCAACCACTAATTATTTACTGAAGGAATGGCAGGGCTCTTGAGAAATTCACAAAGAATTTCACTGGACAAAGAATGTCTTGATTTTTTTTTTTCGATCCAATGAACACTGTCACTCACTCTGGGAGTTTACCAGTCTTCATTCCACTAGCCACAGGAGTACACATTTTCAAAATGCTAAATTTGCAAGAGTCAGGTATCTGAGATTTTTTAAATAGTTCTTCTCCTATCAGTCCCACGGGGAAAAAAGTTCCAGCTTATCTGTTCTTTTATTCCTTTGAAATTCTCTGGAAGGCATTTAATAGAGACAGAAATTCTTAGAATTTTAGTTATATGATTCCTAATGGATCAAATTTTCTTTGACACTTTTTACTGGTAAAAATTCAGAACACTGGCAGATGAAGGTGTGCTGAAAAGTTCATGGGCTGACCAAGATACTCTCACGGAAAGTGACCAAATGAGATTTATTCTTCAAGATAGTCCCTCTTGCAGTCCACACACTTTTTCAATCATTGTTACATTATTTGGATCTCATTGATAAAAAAAGTCATCAACAGCAAATATGACATTGTTGTATAAACTTTTCAACTCACTCTCATATATACATATGCATCTAGTGCAAGTTCATCCATTTGATGAGTCTGTTTCATTTTACTCAAATGCTCTTGAGAAAGGCATGAACCTATCTCTTCTTCAGGTATAAGCAAATAGTAGAGCAGACTATGCATTTTAACCTAGATAAGGTAACCACTCAAGGAGAAGTAAAATTCTGAATCTAAATCAGCTGTGCATATTTACCCAACCCCTTCCCCATGGATAGGATGCAACACAAGGTAAATTTCTAAGCAGAGTAAAGTGGGTTTGAATTTAGAGTCTTCCATTAAGACTGATTACCCAACCAAGGTCCAAGAACCTAATCTGCCCTATTAGTTCACGGACGCCGACTACACTGATGACTTGGCGCTACTAGCGAATACGCCTAATCAAGCAGAGACACTACTGCATAGTCTGGAACGAGCTGCAGCTGGCATTGGCCTCCATGTCAATGCAAACAAAACTGAATATATGTGTTACAACCAAACGGGCAACATTGCCACACTAGACGGAGCCTCTCTGAAACTAGTAGACAAATTCACCTACCTAGGAAGTAGCGTCTCATCAACCGAAAAAGACATCGACACACGACTGATGAAGGCATGGACAGCTATCGATAGGCTCTCGATCATATGGAAGTCGGACCTAACTGATAAAATGAAACGCAGTTTCTTCCAGGCAGCGGTTGTGTCGATACTGCTATATGGATGCACCACATGGACGCTAAAGAAGCGGCTGGAGAGGAAACTAGACGGAAATTACACAAGAATGTTGAGAGCAGTATTGAACAAGTCCTGGCGACAATACCCCACGAGACTCCAACTATACGGACACTTGCCCCCCATCACGAAAACTATACAAGTCAGACGAACCAGACATGCGGGACACTGCTGGAGAAGCAAGGACGAGCTCATAAGCAATGTACTCATATGGACCCCCACATATGGATGTGCAAAAGTAGGACGACCAGCACGAACTTACATACAGCAACTATGTGAGGACACAGGATGTAACCCAGAAGACCTGCTGGAGGCGATGAATGATAGGGAGAAATGGCGAGAGAGGGTCAGGGATATCCGCGCTGGCGGCGCGACATGATGATGATGAGTTCATAGCTAGGGAGAGAAGAGATGGATTCATGCCTTTCATATGGGCATTAGCTCATAGTGAAATGCCAACAGTTTCGTCCAGTATTAGAACTTCATCATCATCATCATGTCATGCTAGTAGCACGGATATCCCTGGCCCTCTCTCACCACTTTTCCCTATCGTTCATCGCCTCAGGCAGGTCTTCTAGACAACATCCCGTATCCTCACATAGTTACTGAATGTATGTTCATGCTGGTCGTCCTAGGTAGCTGATTCTATTTCCTTTGATGATAACCGTTACACTAAACATACCTCCCAGCTGTACTCTAATTACAAAACATTGACCTTGTGTCAAATCCTATTTATGGAAGTGGGGTGGGTAAATAAACATGATTATCTTGCAATTATATATGTTCTGATAATTGTCATTCATATTTTTTACTTAACCTTATTCTTCGCAAAAACTTTCACTGGTCAATTTCATTTCTTAAGCATTACCAAGAATTTGCCTATTTTCAAGGAAAGAGCTTTCAAATAGCCATGTAATTATTACCAGAATTTGCCTCTGAAAATGCCATAATCACAGATGGCAATAGAAGTTGTTGCAGAATCACTGAATCCACTAAATGTTATATAATGTTATTAGGTGTGGCTGGAATTTGATTCATGTTTCAGAGAAGACTGTGTCAGAATTTTATAAAAACCAAATTTATGAAAGAACTATACTCACCATGGAACAAATGAAGGCAGGCATGAATGAATAGTTGTATTAATATTCAGCTCATAATTAATATCTTACCATCATGAATTTTAATCAGGTAATACTCTTTCAAAAGAATCTTTAGCAATAAATCAAGAATTGCAATTTATGAATATTACTGAATATCATTGTTTTGAATGTTTACCTTGTTTCCAAGTAAATATGAACTCCAAAATTCAGGATATCAAATGATATTTAATTCTTTTATTTTATGCTAAAATAACCAGAACAGAGCAAATAACTATAATATTTGTCTTGATTTCCTTGGATGGTGTGATGGTTTGTAAGCTTGTCTAGCAAACCATTTCTGTTGAGTTTGAGTCTAACTAGGTGCCCTATACATTCAACCTAGTGTAAAGCTTAGTAAATAACATTATTATGTTAGCATTAGAGGGGTTTTTTGGATTCAAATTGTTTAAGATTTAAAGGTGCAGTTGGTTTAATAGTTGAGAGCCATTAAATAAGTGAATCAAGTTCAAACTCTGGCTGGGACCTTTATATTCACTTTATACTTTAAGAAAGGCTCAAATATCCACTTCTCACTTCCAGTCATGGGGAAATAGCAAAGTATTTAGAGTCCTTTAGTTTTATAAAAGGTTATCCATCATCTTGAATATCTGAAGTGTACATGGTATACTTTATACTAATGTCTTTAAGAAATTTCATTTTATTTTTCCCCCCAAATTCTCCTTATTTTTCGAAAATAATATATATATATATATATATATATATATATATATATATATATGAATATAATGTATGAATCCATCTCTCCTCACTATAAATAAAATAGTAGAGTAACTGGGCTCTCAAGTCTTGGTAGGCCAACCAATCAATGAGAAGAAGAATGTCTGGAGAATCTGTGGCACATTGTGGCACCATTCTTCTGCTATCAGCTCATCAAAAACGTGTGATTGGTTCAAAATAAACCTTCACCACTATAAACAAATCACCTGTGTTACTAGTCTAACAGTTCATATATTCATCCTAATTGTTGGGCCCTAATATATTGAGATCAACAGAAGATTGGTTTGGTTTGGTTTTATGGCATATCAACCTATATAGGTTATTTAATGCCAAATCCATTTTTATGTAAATAATCTGTTCTGTTTCTAACAATTCAGTTTAGCATAAGTACACAGTTTGATTGTCAAAAACATTTCCATTTCAAACTGTTCAAGCAGTTATATGTAATGATTCGGTTAAGTGTAAATACAGTTTTAATGTCGAAAAACAGTTCTATTTGAAATAATTCAGTTAAGCATAAGCACGCAGTTTAAATGTAAGTACGGTTTAATTGTCAAAAACGTTTCTATTTCAAGCAATTTAGTTTACTCAATTCTGTTTAGCATAAGTATGCTGTTAGTTCTATTTGACCCTATCAGGAGCTACCACTCCGGGCCAGAGTGGACCTGGGAGCGATGGCAATAAAGGGGTAATCCGCATTCCCCAAAGCTCCAGCACTGCTGGAACCTCACCATCAGATTGTTTAGTGTCATATCCAGGACGCTCGTTAGGGGGGGGGGTCTTACCCCTCTGCAGAGAAGCAGTCGGTGTATTCTACAGCCCCAGCTGACTGGGCAAATCAACAGAAGAGTCTATCATTATGTAAATATACACTCACATACACAAAACCTTTTCAGTATATGTACATATAAAGACACCTGTATGGGTATAGAATTTCACATGCACACTTAAATAATCATGTATACACACACCTATCTGAATACATATGTGTGTATAATACTTTATAACCTGACTCATTTCTGTCCACCCATCATGAAAGATTGATTTTTCATTTTTAGTAATTTATTACATACAGGGTTAGACAGAAGTAACAGGGCAGCCAATAACAATAAAATTAGTAACCCACTGATATACAGGGTGCAGTAGGTAAAATGTCATTATCTTAAATTATTAATTTCGCACATCTGTTTTATTTGTTTCAGGTTTTGTCTACTGTGCAGTAAACTAGAGTCAATTGGGCACTGTCTGTGAGAAAAGCAGCATCATGAAACAATATCCTCCAGAAAATTTAGAAACAGCACTCTGTAGAGCATCAGGACCTCCAATACAAAGATTTCAGAGTGTTTGAGTGAGGACAGATTCATCTTCATATTGATGAAAACTAAACACACAGTCCACATCATGGTGTTTGGGGTTGTCATTAGCGATAGTGATGTTCTGCCTCCTTTTATCTTCCCACATGGCCTAACACTCTACAGAGGCCTACATAACATGGCTGGAGGAGGTAGCACTGGCCTGGATAAAAAAGGGAGGTGGCTGTGAAAAATTTTCTGTGACCATACCACTACTAAAATCTGGTTGCCTCCTCCCACAGATTACAATCCCCTTGATTATTATATGTGAGATGGAGTTGAGTGAGAGACCAACAAAACTCTGTACCACCCTAAATATGAAAGGAAGCCAAGAATGGTGTAATAGTTATCATCAAAGGAAATGGACATGGCGACATGAGTTCAAATCCTGCGCGAGACTGATTGCATTTCACATAGCACTAATACCCATGTGAAAGGTATAAATCCAATTATTCTCCCTCCAGCTATGGGTAAATAGTAAGGCAGACTGGGTTCTTCAGCCTTGCTGAGGCAACTAGTCTAGGAGAAGGAAAACTCTGAATTCAAACCTGTTAAACTCCGCTTAAAAGTTGACCTAGTATCATATCCTGCCTGAGCAGAGGAGTTGGTAAATATAGATAATGGCAGCATTTACAAATTTTAACAAGGAGACCATTTGAAAGGTTTGCAGGAGATTCTAAAGTCATCTTGAGGCCACAGCAAATATATCTAATAAAGTGAAATGTCAGTGCTATTTTCATTTTTTGTGCAATTTAGACAACAGTTTACTCACTGCACCCTCTGCATATATATAAATAGAGAGAGAGAGAGAGAAATTTAAAAAATGAGTATCTTGATCTAGTTCCATGAGAGTACCTTTATAAAATCACAATTTCAAACAGTCTTAACCAGCTCACCATTCCTGTCAACACATTCCTGGAATCTTCAACAGGTAGTTTCCATAATACAAGTTCTACTTTTCTAATAAATGTGATAACATTTTTTTAAATTGCCCAATGTGTAAGTATATATATGCATTTACCAACTCTACCGTATGAGTAGAACTTAAGAACAATTTTTTTATGCTGAGTTTAACAGGTTTGATTTCGGAGTTTTCCTTCTCTTAGACAGGCGGCCATACCATATTTAAAGAGGTCAGTCTGCCCTACTACTTGTCCATAGCTGAAGTGGGAATTGCTGGGTTCATACCCTTCCCAAGGGTATTAGTGCTATGTAAATGTGAAGGATCTATGTAAATACAAACAGTCATGACCAGAATTTGAACTCGGGTCGCAGTGTCCATTTTCTACAATGATAATCATTATACCATGGGCATATATATATATATATATATACACACACAAACAAACACTGTATTAATAATGTAGTCTACTATATCTATACATATAAATTGCTCAATATCTGTGATAGAGCATATCTATCTAAATTCGGATTATAGAGATACAGTCAATAGTGCTTAGTGATAGTCATTTTTATTTTCTTGGCTATGCAATCATCAGACTGATCTGATGACTGCATTGGTGAGAAACTGATGGCCACCAAGTGCAACTGATTATGCCTACAAAATCCTAATTTAAGTATACACCCTATTGACCTTGTGGGTAGAGTGTTTGCCAATGGCCTGGGAGACCGGGATTCAGTCCCAGGTCAAGTCATACCAAAGACTCAAAAAATGGTTCTTCATACCTCCTTACATAACACTCAGCATTATAAAGTACATATCAAGGGTAAAGTGGAGTAATCCAGAGAAAGGAGTAGCACCCTCCCCTATACCTTAGTGTAGTAGCAATTGAAAAGGAGCTTCAGGTCATCCTTGACTATGGGCACCAACTTTACTTTTTACTTGTTTGCCATCAGAACTATTCTGTGCTTTTGACCAAATGAGTAGAGTGTTCGCCAATGGCCTGAGAGACCAGGATTTAATCCCAGGCCGATCATACCAAAGACTCAAAAAATAGTACTTGATACCTCCTTGCTTAATACTCAGCATTATAAAGTATGTATCAAGGGTAAGGTAGAGCAATCCAGGGAAAGGAGTAGTGCCCTTCCCTATACCTTAGTGTAGTAGCTATTGAAAAGGGAGCCTTCTGGTCGCCCGCAACTACAGTTGCTTACTTTACTTATATATATATATATATATATATATATGCACAGGTACACACACAAGTTGTGTCTATGAAGAAATGAAAATAAATTCAGTTTTATCAACAATTTAATGAAACTCTTTCAAAATAGTCTTCTCCATTGTTGGTACACTATTTATAGGGTGGGGAGACCCGATAGAATTGCGACTAATCTTCTGGACAGCGACATCATAGTAAATGAGTTCCAACTCCAGTCAGCTATAACATTCACTTTTGGACTCATGGGAAAGGCATGAACTTCCTTACCCACTCAAGTACGGGTTAAATGGCAAAACTACTGTTGTCCTTCAACAAGGATAACTTAGGCATTAGATAACTCAAGAATGTTGATATGTCATTAAACAAAGGTTTTGTTTTTTTTTGTTTAATGGCATATCAATCTTCTTAGATTATCTAATGCCAAAGTCATCCTTGAAGAAGAGCAGTAGTGATATTATTGAACCCAAAGCTGGCAGTGGGGAGATAAGGGAGCTTTAATTAAACAAAGCTGGCAGGAAGGGGGGATAAGGTAGCTTTAATTAAACAAAGCTGGAAGGGGGGAGATAAGGGAGCTTTAATTAAACAAAGCTGGCAGTGGGGAGATAAGGTAGCTTTAATTAAACAAAGCTGGCAGGAAGGGGGGATAAGGTAGCTTTAATTAAACAAAGCTGGAAGGGGGGAGATAAGGGAGCTTTAATTAAACAAAGCTGGCAGGAAGGGATAAGGGAGCTTTAATTACTGTAAGCTGGCAGGAGGGGATAAGGGAGCTTTAATTACTGTAAGCTTGCAGGAGGGGATAAGGGAGCTTTAATTAAACAAAGCTGGCAGTGGGGGAGATAAGGGAGCTTTAATTAAACAAAGCTGGCAGGGGGGAGATAAGGGAGCTTTAATCAAACAAAGCTGTCAGGGAGGGATAAGCGAGCTTTAATTAAACAAATGTGGCAGGTGGGATAAGGGAGCTTTGATTAAACAAAGCTGGAAGCGGGGAATAGGGAGCTTTGATTAAACAAAGCTGGAAGCGGGGGGATAAGGGAGCTTTGATTAAATAAAGCTGGCAGGGGTGTTAAGGGAGCTTTGATTAAACAAAGCTGGCTGGGAGGATAAGGGAGCTTAATTAAACATGGAAATCAAACTATAATGGTTCAACTGATTTTGGCATTAAATAACCCAGCAAATGGTGACATTCCATAAAATCCATTAACCATCCGACTTTATCTGACCTCAATCAAATCTACAAAATGGATTGCTTTTACAAGACTGGCTCCAAATACATAGCCATTTCCCTGAAATGAGAAGTGGTTTCATGCCTTTTCAAAAGGCATTAGTGTTCCTCCAATCTCATTCTCTATAACTATTCGGCCATCTACATCTTTATCATTATGAGAAGCCATTTAAAAACAGAATGATTTTAGACAAATTTTGTTTCTAAAATCCTTTGTTTATTTTTTATAAGTTAGGCTCAGGAAATAAACAAAAAATTCCAGGGTTTTTAGTTTCAAAGCAAACATGTTTTTCCTCTTTTTAGCATTCCTTCCTTCTACAGTCTTTTGAAAAATATTCTCCTGATGTATTGTTTTAAAAAAATATTTCCTCTTTTATATATATATGTATATATATATAAATATATATAAAAGCCAACTTTTAATATCCACTTGCAATTAAAGTGTAATTCACACCATCATCCTGGGAGGTATATATCTGCCACTGTTATAACAATATAGTCTTATGAGTGTATAAAAAAAAGTTAAATGTATGTATGTATTTACTAACCCCTCCACACCTGCAGGAGGTGACACAAGGTCAATTTATAAGCAGTGTTTAACAGGTTTGTAGAATTCACTACTCTAACATGCAGAATAAATAACAAGAACAACAACACTTACCGGTCCATCAGCCCCAGCTAGTGTCTAGCTGGCAGACAAAAAATAAAATGGGTAGTAACTCAATACCGAGACCGTAACATCTTAAGCAAGCCAGTGTATACACATACTAATATACCCATTCACTTGGTCAGCAACCAATCACTGTTCAGAGAATGGACTTAGCTACTTGAGAATAATGGAATGCTCTAATGTCCATATAAGTCGTAGCTCATTGTTCTTAACAGCTAACAAGCATTACGAATGAATTCCAACAAGGTTTGATTTCAGAGTTTTTCTTCTCTTAGACAGCTTGCCATACCAAGGTTAAAAACCCAGTCTGTCCTACTATTTACCCATAGCTGGAAGGAGAATAACAGGAATCATACCTTTCTCAAGGGTATTAGTGCTATGTCTTTCGAGGGTTTGAACTCATGTCACCATGTCCATTTCCCATAATAATAACAATTACACCAAGGGCACTTCCAAAAGTTAGATGTATATAGATACTGACAATAAATACTAACTCATGAAAACACATATGATGCGTTTCCAAAATGAAAATGAACTTTTTAAAACAGGATAAAAAATGAGACATTTTTGCGTGTTATCAACTTAAATGTTACATTGCAATAAGCGTTTTTTTAATAAAAAAAAACAACAAAAACTACATCATGTCATGTTGATTAGTATTTGAAGCTACACATCTGTGTAGTTTGCTTATGGTTTGTTTTCTCCATGTTGTACAATGAAGGATCTTTGTGAGGAATTTCATTTTGGAAGAGGAAAATTTTTTACAGATACTTTTCTAATGCTGCAACACATCTGAGGAGGTGGGGATTATTACTGTCATGGATCGTAGCAGAGATTCAGATTGGAGAGAATATCTGCCAATGATCCTTCCATGTCAATGCATGCTGATTCCATGAAGAATTTTTGGTAAAGCCCAAGAAATTTGAAATCCGCCCTGAAAGGTCACCACTTTCGTATGATAGAAGAGATAGATGCAAATGTGCTATGAAATCTGTACATTATCACTCAAAATGACTTCCAGAATACATTCGAGAATTTAAAAAAACAACGCTATAAATAGGTTTGGTTTCTTTATTAAATGTCAAATCAACCTTCACGGGTTATTCAATGCCGAAGCCATCCTTGTAGAAAGACAGAAAAAGTACTATTTAAGTCACAGTTGGGGGATAAGGGTGTTCATGCCTTTTTCATGGGTATTAGTCCAAAATGAACATAATAGTGTCACTGAAGTTTAAACTTACTATGATGTCACAGTCAATGAGAACTTTGCAAACTACTCTGGTATAAAACTGAATCTTCCGAGTCATTTTAAACTGGTAAACACTTCATTATATGAAACAAATCTATTTGACCTATATATGAGACCTAAACAGGTACAACTACTCCAGGTCAGAGTGAACCTGGGAGTAATGGTAATGAAGGAGTATTGCCCACACTCCAAAGCTCCAAAACTAAAGCCTTACCACCAGATGCACTTTAGTGTCAAACATAAGAGACATCTTTTGAAAAGGATCTTATCCCCTTTGCAGAGGATGCCATCAACATATTCTAAAGGTATCTTTCCGCACAGGTATTTACTAATCTTACCTTAGTGTGGCACAAAGCCACAATTTTGAAAACTTGGTGAGCATTAAAATCACTTGAGTAGTAATCTTCAAGAATAGCTTACTAATCACTGCAGCAAGGTGTTTCATTTTAAGTGTATATGAAATCTCAATAAAAAATAAATAACTGTAAAGATTAAAATAAAGACTTTCATTTATAATGAATAAGACAAATTTTGTATTAAAGCAAATTTCATTTCACAGAGGAAAAAAAATGTTGCCCAGTTGGCTGGGGCTGTAGAATATACCGACTACAACTCTGCAGAGGGATAAGAACCCTAAATGAGTGTCCTGAAAATGACACTAAACAATCTGATGGTGAGGTTCCAGTAATGCTGGGGCCTTGGGGAATGTGGAGCATCCCTTAATAGCCATTGTTCCCAGGTCCACTCTGGCCGGCATGGTTGCACCTGACTGGGGCTTATCTATGGGTTAAATAGAACTAACATTATTTGTAATGGAACTGTTTTTGACATTAAAACTGTACTTACACTAAACTGAACTGTTATATATAGAACTATTTTTACATTTAACTGTGTGTAAACAAAATTAACTGAATTAGAACTGTTTGAATTAACTGAATAGTTTGAAATAGAAATGTTTTTGACAACTAAATTGTGTACTCATGCTAGACTGAATTATTTGAAATAGAACTGACTATTTGTATAAAAATGGATTTGGCGTCAAATAACCTACAAAGGTAGACATGCCATAAAACTCAACCAACCAATGACAACAAAAAAAATGTCTATTCTTTAAAACACAATGACTAGGATCAAATAGTTCTGTCAGGAAATTACTGCTACTCAGCAATACGGATAGCATCTATTGATGAGGAAAAAACAACTATCAAAAGATTACCATGACTCTAATTCAAACCATATATCTAAACTAGTTAGCCCTTCACACAGATTAATAAGAGACGCATTCTGCTGAGGTTGGAGATCTGGCCAGAGTGTTCAAAAAATCGGTTAGAAAGCCCAAAGAAAACTTCCTTCAACGCAAATGGAATCCTATGCAGGGATGTGCCAGTGTTGGCTGTTCAGCAAGGACTTACATGCATCAGCTCTTTACAGATGCTGGATGCAGTCTAGAGGATCTGCCAGCAGTAATGGTCCATTGGAACATAATGCAAAAGAGACTCAAAGAAATTTTTGCTATCAGCATGATATGATGATATATATATATATATATATATATATATACAAACATTGAATATGTAGTCATATATATACACACATATCAACAAATATGAATATATACACACACAAACACATATCAGCAAAAATATATATGTAAACACATACATACACACACATCAAGAAATATATGTATATATATTTGTTTATATACACACATGATATCAACAAAAATATATACATATACAGACACACATCAATAAAAAATGTATATATAAATGCACATATTAACAAATATACACACACATATAAACAGATTATATATATATATATATATATATATATATATATTCATTAATTTACACACACATATCAGCAAATATACATAATTACACACACATATAAACAGATATATACATGTATATGTATATATATTTACACATACACATATCAATATATACACATGCACACACACAAATATCAACAAATATATGTATATACACACACTTACACCTATTAATAAATATATATATATACATATACACACAAACATATATATATATATATATATATATATTGTCATCCACAGACAAATTGTTTCGTTTTATCAGAACTCTTCAGTATGGCTATAAACATGCACACACACAAATATCAACAAATATATGTATATACACACACTTACACCAATTAATAAATATATATATATACATATACACACAAACATATATATATATATATATATATATATATATATATTGTCATCCACAGACAGATTGTTTCGTTTTATCAGAACTCTTCAGTATGGCTATAAACATGCACACACACAAATATCAACAAATATATGTATATACACACACTTACACCTATTAATAAATATATATATATATACATATACACACAAACATATATATATATATATATATATATATATTTTCATCCACAGACAGATTGTTTCGTTTTATCAGAACTCTTCAGTATGGCTATAAACATGCACACACACAAATATCAACAAATATATGTATATACACACACTTACACCAATTAATAAATATATATATATACATATACACACAAACATATATATATATATATATATATATATATATATATATTGTCATCCACAGACAAATTGTTTCGTTTTATCAGAACTCTTCAGTATGGCTATAAACATGCACACACACACATACATGTATATCATCTTTATTTACATCAATTTAAATATATTCCTTGAAGAGTTTAAGGACATTTTCTTTAAAATCTGTTTTGCATGGTGGTGAGTGGGGTGACCTTGAATTCTTTCAGAGTGGCTAAGTTGAATAAGATATGGATATCATAGGCAACAGAAAGTATTGAAAGTCAGAAAACTTAACACTTTCCGTTTAAAACACAAATTCTCTGCTATTTTTCTGATTTCCTTGAAGAAGTCTTTTATGACACTCCCAAAATTTGGCTGCAGCCAAGGAAAACTGGACATAAAATATTTTTTTATATTTATGTTGGGTGATAGATATTTTTGCTTTGGGGAAAAGGTGTGTTTATTTGCCATCAATAACGAGACTTTTCGTTGTGATTTATATTCTACTTGTGCAGGTGCGACAAAAAAACAGGTATTCAAGGATTTATTATGAAGAGAAAATTATATAAACAAGAGATAAACAAAACCTTTCTTTCTCTCTGTATATGTATATGGATATATATATATATATATATAAATGTGTGTAAATAAATTTTTGTAGAATTGTTTTTTGTTTTTTTTTGTCAAGAAAAATAAAAGAAACATTACGAATGATCAGCTTAATATGTTGAATGGGAAATTAATAAGTACAATGCGATGTATGTTTTATGGTTCTCGGTCATTCTCTTTTTGGTTTGGCTAAAAACCTTTTTGCATCTTATATAATATGTACATATATATATATATATATACAAACACATTTATGATGTGACGATGAATGCAAGTGTGTAAACACTTTCAACCTATAATGAGATTCCTTCCCGGAGTTTCACAGAGGAAACTATGGACATTACCTCTTCAGTCATTCTACCAGTACAGGTTTTTAGAGTGAAATATCTGTTAAGCTTAAAGCTCAGAGAGGAGGAATATTGTAAATTGATATTTGAGTTTTAAGAAAATGGAAGAAGCAGCTTTGTCATTGTGTAATGAAAATGGAAGTACCAGTTATGCCATAGTTATTTTTCAATTAAAAGGTGGTAGGACTCTTGTTTGGGAGCTAACATCTGACCAGTGACTTGTGTTGAATTTATTACAGTTACTTTTCCAAGAAATTGTGATTATATATATATATATATATATATATACATATGAATAAAGTTGTCAGCAGTAGTTGAGGGCGATCTGAAGGCTCCCTTTTCAATAGCTACAACACAACTTTTTTTCCTGGATTGCTCCACTTTACCCTTGATATGTATCTTATAATGCTGAGTATTAAGCAAGGAGGTATCAAGTACCACTTTTTTAGTTTTGGGTATAACTCAATCTGGGATTGAAACCTGGTCTCTCAGGCCATTGGTAAACACTCTACCCACTTGTCCAATGGGCCAGTACCTATATATGTAAAGAATAAACATTACTTTAAAAAACATACCTGTGGTCACAAAATCTTTGATCAGCATACCAGAATCATCAGTCAATATTTGATTCACATACAAGAATTTTATTTCAGTAAACAAATTCTGCAGATAGTGTGAATAAACAGTGAAATATCAAAAATCTAACTTGTTTCTTTTTTATCAATCAAAATTTGAAAAATAACTTGTTTTAGGAAGTAGCTTTTTCCTTTATGTTTCAAAATTAGATTGATAGTAAACATCTGTTTTCAAATATTTCATCTCATATGAGTAATATTAAATGTGTTTCAAATTTAAAGCTAAATTATTGTAAAACGGGTAGAAGTTAAAAATTCAATCTGAATGTTTAACAATGCCAGCTATTTACTTTAAATTTTGTGATATATTTAGATTTCCTTTCTTCCAACCTGATGTGTCAGCAAAATTCTGATTTCTTTTGGCTAAGTCAAACCACTTGTATATTATTTATATTCGTTCAACTATTTTATCTGTGGTAGAAACCTATACTCATGTTTTCTATTGTTATCTCTTTAGATTTATGGAGGTGCCCATGGTGTAATGGTTATCGTCGTAGGAAATGGACATTGGCCACATGAGTTCAAATCCTGGATGAGACTGATTGCATTTCACATCGCACTAATACCCTTGGGAAAGGTATGAATCCAATTATTCTCCCTCCAGCTTTGGGCAAATAGTAGGGCAGACTAGGTTCTTCAGTCTTGGTGGGGCAACTAGTCTAGGAGAATGAAAACTGAATTCAAACCTGTTAAACTCCGCTGAAAAATTGACCTTGTGTCATATCCTGCCCGAGCAGAGGGGTTGGTAAATATGGTTAGAGTTATGTACCTGACCAAACCAAATTGTATTTTGCACTTATTGATGTTTCTTTTCTTTCACAAAGGACTATTGGTACCATAATTATTTATATATAACGTGCATTCAGGTATAATACACACCTTTAACTTAGGAAAACAAAGTTCTGAAAAAAAAAAAATTCTCATGTATAACAGGCATTGACTTTTTAGAATTTGTAGCTATGAGATTGTTGTGGACCAGTAAAAGGTCCAGAAGAAAGACATGAACTCGGGATTATGTGAAACTAGTATATTGAATGAAAGTATAAATACAGAATAGGTAAAAGTGTGTTGAACATCAGTCTGACGGCCAAAGTGTTAGGCTGAAGTTAATTCAACAAGGAGATGAATATTCTCACGGTATTCATAGTAATAGGAAGAGTTCATTATAGTCTGTAAAGTAGGTACCATAACAGAGATTCAACCTAAATTTAGCAACTGTTCAACTTCTAATCAATCGGTATCGGCTAAAAATAAAAATTTATATAGTTTGTAGAATAATTAGGAACTCCAATCGATTGTGTTAATAGTGAGTTGTTCCCTAGCGAGATTTACTGGTCAACCATGGGACGGTGGAAAAGAAAGGAACATATATAAGAAAGATAACTGAGTCAAGCAAAGAGACTGAGAGAGAGAGAAAGAAAGGCGATAAGGGAGAAACAAACAGGAAGGTCTAGGTCAGGATGG
This sequence comes from Sepioteuthis lessoniana, assembly GCA_963585895.1. Lineage (NCBI taxonomy): Eukaryota > Metazoa > Mollusca > Cephalopoda > Myopsida > Loliginidae > Sepioteuthis > Sepioteuthis lessoniana. The sequence goes on along the minus strand of OY757905.1, from coordinate 60,306,928 downwards.
CAGCAGATGCCTTGGTTAAAAATAAAAATGTTTCAGTAGCAAATCCATGACAGATTCTGATTGGCAGGAAAAAACCTCAAACAGAAAAGTTGTTAGGAGGCACACGGGACTGAAAGCAGGAAAAGACAAACAATTGGAGCCCAGGTGAAGACGGGCAAAAAATTTTGGGGTGAGCTCTGTGAAGGAGTCTCACACCTACCGCAAAACTGTGTAGGGAAGAACTAGTGGGCAAGCATGTGCAAGAACTGCAACAGAAAACAAGAAAGATTATATCAGGTTCTATGTCTGCTATCTCTCGTCTCACAAGGTTTTTTCTCTCCGTCTGGCTTAAGCAGTTGACTCATTTTTCATACTCAGTTTCTCTCTTCTCGATGACTACAGTACAAATAAACTCTTGTATTAGTAAACCAAGACAGTGTTTTGTGTGTTCGGCAATGTTGCAGTGGAGGTTTGACTGAAACTTAAGACATAGGGCTACACTTACAGACCCATTAGAACCATGGTGGTGGAAGTGTCTATGTGGTGTAGTAGTATTACAAATGTCCATTTGAGAACTATAGCATTACAAGTTTATATTGTTTTAAAACACAAAATTTATACAGTATTTAGAGCAAACACATGGACATGTTTATACAAAAATGCCACAGGCTTGCAGAGAAAATAAGTTCACATAAGAAAAAACAAAATTATAAACAAACACACTTTCCTGTGAATATTTCTCTGTAACAGCATAAAACACATTAGTTTCGACTATAGATATCATTTATTTTCAGTGATCCCATTCTGAACATGGTAAGGTATGATTTTGGAAAAAGTTATTTAGTTCACAAGTATGATATGCACCTCTGACTTTTTAACTGAAAATCTGGAAAAATAGTCTGTCTTATACACAAATGATTACAGTATGTTTTCCATATGCTAAATAATAAAAAATATTTTTGAAAAAAATTCTCTTGATTTTTTATGGCCAGAGCTTTGCCATTCAGATACGCAAAAAAACCCGAGTAAATAAATAAAAAACTGACTTTGGCATATAATAACCCAAGAATGGTTGATATGCTATAAAACCAACTAACCAAGTTTTATGATATCTAAAAAAATGGTGAAGAAGAAAAAACCACAGTGAACTAAATTAGGTTTTTTTGTCCAAGAACATACTCAGAAGTTCTGTGTGAACTCAATTTGGTAAGCAATTTTCAGGAACATTTATGATGGGTCAGCTTTAATTCCCTCCAGATAGCACCTGCCTCCTTTTCTGAAGAGTTATGGACAGGATTTATAGCCTGACACTAGTGGCAATCCATAAAGGCTTGTATCCTGCTGGGTGCCTTCATTAAACTAACCTTGTGTCAGATTCCAGCACCATAATAGTTTGGATAAATCTATTATAAAACACATGCAGAGTTCATTTTTATAGTACAAATATTGATCCAATTCAAGTTTTATAATATCTAAATAAATGAAGAAAAATTCACCATAAATTTAGAAATAACTCAATGATTTAAGTACTTGATTGATACGTTAGATTCTGTGATATATTTAGATTTTCTTCTTTGCAACTATATCAACGAAATTCTTGCTGAGTCAAACCGGTTGTGTATTATTTACATTCGTTCAACTGTTCTCTCTGTGACTGGAACTGATACTTATGTTCTCAGTTGTTATGTCTTTAGCATTGTTGTAGATGACCAAATTCTATTTTGTGCTTTTGAACATTCCTTTTTTTTATGACATTGTATTTAGTTGATAGCTTAGGTTTGTTAGTGATATTCTAAGCAGTTACACTTGAGTACACAAGGGAAATTGTACCAGTTCTTTTATATCAACCTCATCTAAATCTAATCTCAATTGTTGATGTCTTGACTTGCAAATTTAGTTTTATCTTGAATGTCTTTACCCAAACCCTTTACTCAAGCAAGAGGTTGACAAAAGGTCAATTTTTAAGAATTTATTATTTCCAGATCTACTCTGAGCCTGAGTGGTAGAACCTGATAGAGTACAATCTATGTGTCAAATAGAGTTATTCGTATTAGATAGGAATACTTGAAACCACACAACTGTGTGCAAATTATTTGTATTAGATAGGAATACTTATATCATATACTTATCACTGTTCCTGTAATCTGGTTTGGTCATTGGGTTGATACTCCTGAAGCATGTTTTGAACAAGAATAGGTAACCAGAGCCCATCCTTCTCCAGGTCTACAAGTGTTTTGAATTCAGAAATTTGCTTCTCCTAAACCACTTGCCATACCAAGGTTAAAGAAGTCAGACTACCCTACTATTTACTCATAGGTATAAGAAGAATTGATGAATCCATTTCTTTCCCGATTGTATTATCCTAGGTTGAGTCATACCAAAGACTCAAAAAATGGTACTTGATGCTGCCTTGTTTAACACTCAGCATTATAAGGTAAGCATCAAGGGTAAAGTGGAGCAATCCAGGGAAGGACTTGTGCCCTCCCCTACACCTCAGTGTAGTAGCTATTGAAAAGAGAGCATTTGGGTCACCCTCGACTAAGGTCGCCAACTTTACTTACTTATTAATGTTATGGGAAATGCAAACTGGCCCATCCAGGATTTGAACTAGAGTCACTGTGTCCATCTTCTTTTGACACTAAACATTGCACCTCTAAATAGTAATAAATATATTATCTTGTATTGCACAAAATTAACAGAGGACTTGTAGGATACTTCAAACAAATTCAGCTTGTAGAATGTACTTTAACAGTGCCAGCAAGATGACAAAAATTAAGCAATAATGAGTTTGCTGAGTACTTAGATGGGTGTAACAGCAGGTTCTATAGGCAACTTAAAGCCTGTGTGCCAGGCTAAACAAAGCTTTGTAAATAACAACTTGAAGATATTTACTGAACCTCTCCACTACAGGCCAGGTGTGACACAAGATCAATTTTTTTAAGCAGCATCAAGCTCAATTGAATTCAGAGATTTCCTACTAGATTAGTTGTCTTATGAGGGCTAAAGAACTAAATCTTCCTTACTCTATACCCAAAGCCAGGTTAGAACTTTGCCAAAAGGCATCAGCGCTAAGTAAAATGCAAACGGTCATGTCCAACATTTGAACTCAGGTCAACAATTCCATTTCCTGTAATAATAACTTAGCATCCGTAGAATGTACTTATTATAGATTTACTGCTTTTATACATGTTAGAGTGTATAGCAATCGGTGGTTGGTAAGTTGATTTTAAAGTATCTCAACCTTTGGTGGGCTATTTTATGTCAAATTAAGCTTATCATTCACATGCATTATAAAAATCTTCACAATCATTTGAAACTGGTAAATGCATGGCATATTCAATGAATAATGAGAACTTTTTGGAAAAAAGTAAAATGAAATTCTTTTAAAGAATTTCTTTCCATGAATGTAAACTTTGCATTATTTGAAATCAGTTTAAAGCAAAAGTTATTTTACACGCACAGAAAATATTTTATAAATCAAACAGAGTGCTCTAAATCTGTCATGAAATTTTGGGCAGCTGTGAAGCGCAAATTATGTAAAATTTACTGAAGAATAGGTGATGTTTATGGAGAAGCATGTCTTAGTTAAAAAAAAAAATGTTTATGAACAGGTTAAACTTGGGTTCTCTACGATAAGCCTGAAATGAAAAGACAGTCCATGGAGTGGAAACACATTGACTCTCTGGTAAAGAAAAGGTTTTAGACACAGCAGTCAGTAAAGAAGGTCATGCTGACAGTCTTCTGGGACATAAAATGACCCATCACTACTGATTTCCCTGAAAAAAAGTTAATTGTAAACAGTGCTTCCTTTTGCTGACTTCTTAGACAAAAACCACATTTATTGAATGAAATTTATATTTCATTATATGAGATCTATTTTATTTCAAGTATTCCTATCTAATTCGCACATAGCAGCCAGGTTTCAAGTATTCCTATCTAATACTAATATCTTATACATAATTATATGGTTTCAAGTAATTATTTTTATTTGATAATAAGCATCTGTTTGCACACAATCATATGATTTGAGTAACAAATATTAATAATCCTTAGTAAACAATTATAGTTTCAAGTAGCTATTCTAAAAATAATTATATGGTATTGAGTATTTCTATTTGATTATTAAAAGAGTTATTTGACCCATGGAAGGGACCCTAACTGGTGCTACCACTTTACATCAGAGTGGACCTGGGAGTAATGGCAATAAAGACGTGACTCCACTCTCTTCGGAGTTTAGAACTGGAGCCTCACCACTGGATGCAGTTTAGTGTCATAACCAGGGCACCTCTTTTAGGGATGGTGGTGTTGGGGGTTTCGTCCCATCAAAGGATGCAATCAGTGTGTTAGGCCTCACTAGAAGAGTGGATCAAAGGAATGAGGTGGAGGAAGATGCCACTAGGGGTAGTAGTCATCAAATAAACCCCCAGCTAACCAATAAATGTTTTATGAATGATGATAATTATAAAGTAAAGTTGGCAACCAGAAGGCTCCCTTTTCAATAGCTACTACACTGACGTATAGAGGAGGGTGCTACTCCTTTCCCTGGATTGTTCCACTTTACCCTTGATACGTACCTTGTATTGCTGAGTGTTAAGCAAGGAGGTATCAAGTACAATTTTTAAAGTCTTTGGTATGATGCAACCGGGGATTGAACTCAGGTCTCCCAGACTATTGGTGAACACTCTACCCAGAAGGACAATGAGCCGGTGCGTCAAATATCATTCTGCAGATCAAGAATAAGAAGAGAAATTTGGTAACTATGAAAAAAAAAAGAAGGAAACACTATTATTCAGTCAATGGCCTTTAAATAGCAAGTTGCTTGTTTTTGTAAGTAGAAAAGTCAAAATGAATTGACGGTGAGACAGAGATAAAATACCCAGTTAACAGAGGAGTCAATTCTTTTCTTCTATGGATATTTGTATATTTTAAAAGAATCAGTTTTATATTATCACTAAGAGGATGTTCATTTAGCAGTAAATAAACTAATAACAGACAAGATACAAAACATTCTGGCTTCATAAATATACCATATAAACGAATTAGATTGCATTATTCGAATGAATTGTATTATTGATTAATGTTATAGATTTTTCCAAGACATGCCAAGAAAAAGATTATGGAATGATCTAATTTGAGGGAAAAATTAGGCTTGCTTTGTCTCTAAAACAGGAAAAGAATAGAATTATTTTGGAAATGCTTTGGGGCTCAAATGAAGAATATTAGTAATTAAAAAAAATTGCATGACAAATCAAATATTAAGTATGATTATTGCCATTATTTTGTGACACAGAGGAAATTTGAAGATCTCTTCAGTGTGTTTTTTCACATGAAAAAAAGCAAGCAGATGATATACCGTAGAAACTATTACCACAGCAGATTACACAGATGATCAAGTGCTTCTTGCAAATAAACCTGCTCAAGCCATATCTCTGCTGCATATTTTTATTATTTATGATAAGAATAGTTACTTAAAACTACAATTATTATTAGTTACTAGAAACCATATAACTATATGCAAATAATTGTGTATTATCAAGTAAAAAAAAGTTACTTGAAACCATAGAATTATTTGTATTAGATAGAAATACTTGAAACCATTCAACTGTGTGCAAATTATTTGTATTTGACAGGAATACTTGATATCGAATAACTGCAAAAAAGCTTACAAAACAAAAAATGTAAATATAAATGTATAATGAAAAAAATTACCAAATCTCTAGGTATAAAATAACCTGGACTGATTGACATGCCATTAATATCAATCAATCAAACAGCCAAGATATTTTTTTTAATTATATTAAAAATAGAAAGCAAGTGTTTAAACATTTTTGACATGTCAGACAGACAAACCAACAGAAAATGCAATTTATATATCAGTTGCTAAATAAAACCAGAAAAAAAAATGGAGAAGCAAAACAAAAACTGTTTACAAAGATTTCTTTGGCCAAATTCCATTCCAGTCTGCTACTAAATTGACCTTTTCAATTCGTGTTATACATTATCTACTTGACTTACTCTATTTTTCTTTTCTCTCAAGAAATAATGAAACATTTTTTCTTTTTAATGGAACCCATTGTCACATGACCCGTTTCAAGTCTTTCCTAAACTTAGCTTAGTTTGGCACAAGACCACAAGTGTGCAGTGACCAGTGAAGATCAAACCACAGCCATAATGGTCTGCTCAGTTAGCTTGCTAACTATTGCTCCATGACAAAATGACCGACTGATATTTTCTCAGCTTAGTTTAGTAAGAAACAAGACTACAATTAGGGAGTGAAGATGAAATTTATTATAGCAATAAGAATTTACTTATTCAATTACTTGATAAGAATTGCTTCAAAGTGAGGCTCTGAACTCTTGATATTTTAATGTTTTGTGTACCTGGTACAATGTAACAAGTTAAATTGACTCACCAATACTGATTACAAACTCTGAACAAGGCTATTAGTTTGTCACTTTGTGCTAATACCCTAAGGGAAATACAAGTGTTCATCTCTTTTTTCTCTGGCTATGAATAAATAGTAGAGAAGACTGGGTTCTTCAGCCTTGATAAGCAACTCTGGATTCAAACCAGCTGTACTCCACTTAAAAATTGACCTTGTACCACATCCTACCTGCAGTAGAGGGTTTGGGTAAATACAAACAAGTTCAGGGCACCCAGTGAGGACTGATTTCACTATAGTCACAATACCAAAAACCTGGAATAAGTTTAATTTAGAGTTTTTATTTACTAAGTGTAGCTGAGTTTTTATACAAGACTATACATATGTGGGCACCCAATGAGGATTAAACTCACAACTCAGATTTGCCAAAAAACAGTTTGCAAACCATTTCACTGTGACACAGCACTGAAAAATACTTTTAAAATACAAACTCTGTGAAAAAAAAAAAAAAAGAAGGATGTTATTTCTCTTTCTTTTTAAACATTTTTTAAAACTTAGTTTTCTATTTTGGGATTGACCATCTCGTAATTGTTTACTTTTAACGGACACATTCTTTGAACCAAATACAAATGTGCATTTTTATTTTTAGCAACAATCAACATTTATCTAAGAAAAAAAAACATCCCCTCCTTAATTTGGGGATTTTACCAATGAAACAGTTTTTATAAAAATCCCCTAGCCAGCAAAGTGAAGCTTGTTACCACATGCTATTAAAAAGGATGTTCTTATTGTAAGACTTAAATTTTCTGACAATCAGGTCTCATGAGAAACTTGGAGAGAAGAAACAATAAGACTATATATATATATATATAATTTTATTTCAAGAAAAAAAACAATATTCGGTCACATTAGGATAATAAATTTATTTCCATCCTGTTAAGAGCATTCATATGAATCAAAGACTCTAAAATAATTATAAACAGGACTTCTTCAGATCCAATAGGAAAATAAGATACATTACAACCAGATTGGAGAGATAGTCAAAGGAAGGAAAGAGAGGGAGGGATAGTCAAATGAGCGCCTCCTTATATATATGTAAGGAGGTGCTTGTGGTGTGATGGTTATTGTCATAGGAAATGGACATAGCAACACGAGTTCAAATCCTGGATGAGTCTGTTTGAATTTCACATAGCATTAATACCCTTAGTTTGGGTTGTTTTCTTTGTTTAATGGCATATCAACCTTTGTAGGTTATTTAATGCCAAAGCCATTCTCCACTAGAAGAACAGTAGTGGTACTATTTAACCCATAGCTGGGAGGATAAGGGGGTTCATACCTTTCCCAAGGGTATTTTCCTGAACGTAAAAGTGCAACTGGAGTACGAACTCGCTTACTACGATTCTGCAGTCCATCGCTTTAACCATTACAATACGTGGACACCCACCTAATACCCTTGGGAAAAGGTTTGAATCCACTTATTTCACTTAGCAACTGGTTAGGAGAAAGAAAACTCTGAATTCAAACCTGTTGAATTTCACTTAAAACTGATCTTGTGTTAAATCCTGTGCATGTGGAGGGGTGAGGTAAATTTATATATAGATATACACTCACAATTGTGCAAAAATATGGCCAGAGCCTGGGTAACATCCATTCATTTATTTATCAGAAATTTGAAATTCAAAGTTATTAATGAAAACAAAGGATGAGACATTGTAGATTGATATCTAATCTAACCAGTTTTAGCAACATTCCATTGTTTCATCCTAGTAGTCATTCAAACACTCAGTTTCTTTCCAAAACCAATAAATCCCAAAAATGAAAACTAGGGATGAAATAATAAAGTTTGTGTTGAGTCACAAGGTTGTGAAATAAAGCCACAATAGTAAAATGCAATAAAACTAGTGACAAGATGATAACAATGAAAATGTTACATATAACAATTTCAACAGAAATAATCAAGAGAATAATGAAAGTATTAGAACAAAGAAAAACTTGATAGTGAATCAATTGTGAAAAAAATGGTGTTGAGAAATGAAGAGCAAAAGGGGTGGATGGGAAAATGAGTCCAGATAATTCTCCACTTAATCAACAACGCTTTGATGTTCAAAATAGTTGATTGGGAGAGCAATAAAATACAAACTCTTAAGGTGTCTTGTTTGAAGCTATTTCTTATTTCTGATTTCATGATTTGCTCTATCAGAGTGTATTCTAACTCAGAGTGTTGGTAAACATATCCAGCAAATTTGTCAATAACTATCTATTTGGCCTAGTGGGTAGCGTGTTCACCAATGGTCCGGGAGACCTGGGTTTAATCCCAGGTTGCATCATACCAAAGACTTTAAAAATGGTACTTGATATCTCCTTGCTTAACACTCAGCAATATAAAGTATGTATCAAGGGTAAAGTGGAGCAATTCAGGGAAAGGAGTAGCACCCTCCCCTACACCTTGGTATAGTAGCTATTGAAAAGAGAGCCTTCAGGTCACTCTTGACAACAGTCGCCAACTTTACTTACTTATTTATTTATGATCTATTACCATTCGTAATTTAGCCACAAGAGCATATCATCATTATCACTGGTCCAGAAACCTGGTGTGGTCATGTAACATAGTTTGGCAGAGCCATTCCCTCACCAGTTCTACAACTGGTTTGAATTCAGAATTTTTCTTCTCCTAGACTGGTTACCATACCAAGGTTAAAGAACTCTCTGCCTTACTATTTACATTCAGCTCGATAGAGAATAGTTTTCCAAAGTTATTGGTGCTATATGAAAAACAAACAGCCTTGTTTAGGATTTGAACTCAGATACCTGAGTTTGCTTCCCACAATGATAACCATTATACCATAAGTATCCTTAGTAAACTAGATTATGTAAAGATGATAGAATAAATATATTAGGATTAGAGTTGTTAAAAGTTAAAACCCTTGACTGAAATTATGGCATTTGGTTTAAACTATCATATTTATTTAAACTTTAAAAAAGTACTTTTATAGATTAATCATGTCTACATGTAATTTATGATGAATTGTTAGTTGATTGCTTAGTTGGTTTTAAAGAATGTAAACCTTTGTAAACCTTTGTTGTGTTATTTAATGCCAATCAGTCTTTTTTGCAAGTAATTAATAATAATAATCAATAGTAAACAAATATAGCTCCAAGTAACCATTCTAAATAAAAATAATTTTCACACGTTTATGTTGTATCAAGTATTCTTATCTAATACTACCACTTAGTTGGGTGGGGCTTTGGAATACACCAACTGCACCTCTGCAGAGGAGTAAGACCTCCTGTTAATTGGGGCAACTTGATGGCCATGAGTAGTGACCGATAATCCTTCAGGATGGGATACTAGTGAATGAGCAGTTCATGACCTAGCAACTCAAGGAGTCATGTAACTTGGGCACACTCTGGACTAGATTGGTTGTCAGAGGGGCCCAATCTGATCACTCAACTGGTCCTGTCGAGCCTTAGCACTTATATGACGTGTTATTCAATTTGCTCTTGTGACAAGCAAGTAACCAGCCCAATTTTGTTTTGGGGTGCTAGAGGTCAGTGGCTGAGGGTTAATGGTGTTGAGATGGCAATACTTGAGACCACTGAAATTGTGTGGAAACAAATGATTAATATTAAATAGAATTATTAGTGTAAGCAATACTTGAAACTATTTAACTTTATGCAAACATGATCTCTAAATAGTTTGAAAATAAAGCTACCATAAAACTATTCACCAACAAATCATATATATATATATATATATATATATATATATATATATATATATATATGTATGTATGTATGTATAAACAGGATTTGGCATTAAATAACCATGAAGGGTTGATATGACATTAAACAAAAAACCTCTTATCTAATATGAATAATTTTCAAACAAATCTATTTGATCCATAGATGGGACTCAAACAGGGACAACTGCTCGAGGTCAAAGTGAACCTGAGAGTAATGGCAATAAAAAGGTGACTGTACATGCTCAAGACCCTGAATTGAAACCTCACCATTGGATGCAGTTTAGTCTCATAACCCAGGATACTAGATGAATGGAATTGGTAAATAAAATATTGTAGATGAAATGTTATAGATAAAATCATCAATCATTTGGATTAGAACTAACAAAAATAAAACCAAAACCAACAATAGAATATTAACAGTGAAAATCTAAAAGCAACAATAATAAGATGGAAGCGAACTATTAATAAAATAATAATGAAAATGCATCTTAAACTCTATAATAATTTTGAAAATTTTTCATCCGAAAATTTGAATATATATATATATATATATATATATATATATATATATATATATGTGTGTGTGTGCTTGTGTGTGTGTTTACTTAACCTCTCTGCCATGAGCAGGATATGATACAAGGTCAATTTTTAAGGAGAGAACAACTGGTTTGAATACAAGGTTTTCCTTCTCCTAGACTGGTTACTATACTAAGGTTGAAGAGTTCAGTCTGCCCTACTATTTCTACATATCTGGAGGAAGAAAACTGTGATTCATATCTTTCCAAAAGGCATTAGTGCTATATGTAATACAAACATCCTTGTTCAGAATTTGAACTCGGATAGCCTTGTTCACATCCTATAAAGAAGAATCACATCTACCCTACTATTTACTCATAGCTGAGTGGAGAAAAAAATCGAGTCATGTCTTTCCCAAGGGCATTAGTGCAAATCTAAATGCAAATAGCCTTATCCAAGATTTGAAATCTGTGCTACCAATTTCATTTGATACAACAATAACAGTTGCACTAAGTGCACCTCCATATATTTGAAAAAGTGCTTGATGCATCTGCAGCAGAACAGGTATATAGCCAAGAAAAATATCAAATTATGAACACAAAGTCCATTACTTTAAGTTTCATGTGGTATGCATCTGTCTGATGATTGTGCACACCATAGAATATGTAAAGTAACAGACTTTGAGTGGTATTTTGAACAAATCCTGGAAAGAGCACTGTACAAAACTGCATTTGTAGGGCCTCTAACCTCCCATCTCGTAAACCATACAAGCAAGACATGGTGAAGAAGTAAGGATGAACACATAAGCAATGATCTCTAATAGACTCCTACACAAGAACACATCTGTATTGGCTGACTGGCATAAACTTACATTCATCAGCTCTATGTGGACACTGGATGCCGTCTAGAGGATTTACCAAGAGTGACAGTCGATAGGGATGAATGGTGAAAGAGGATCAATGGAATCCATGAAGTCAGATTGCCTTGGTGATGATGATGATGATCATCATCATCATCATATACTGCAAATTATTTTGCCAGAAGTAAATATTTCATTAACCTTTTTTGGCATGAAGGCAAAATGATATTCTTGAAACAAGTTAGTGATTTCTTAAAACAAAACATAAAAATTAGAAAGTAAACATAAAATTCTTTTTAGCAAATTGGAAAGTTTCTTACTAAATTACTTAGAAACTAACTGAATACTGCCTCCAGCTAAAATGGCTTCTCTGATCAATACATTTGATGGATAATATTAATTGGTTTGAGTCACTTTAAACACTGTAGTTCATTAAAAAGGAGAAAAAAAAATCATTCAAATAAAAAAGTCTATTTGATCCTAGACTATCAACTGTCCATAACAAAGTCTACTTTCCCTGATGTCTGACATGAAAGTGCATGACCTGTTCTTGTGAAATTGAGAGGACATTTACTTATTTCACGTATATTTTCAAAATATAACCAAGATGTGGTGTAATGGTTATCATCACAGGAAATGGACATGGCGACACAAGTCCAAATCCTGGACAAAACTGATTGCATTTCACATAGCCCTAATACCCTTGAGAAAGGTATGAATCCAATTATTCTCCCTCCAGCTATGGGTAAATAGTAGGGCAGACTAGGTTCTTCAGCCTTGCTGAGGCAACTAGTCTAGGAGAAGGAAAACTCTGAATTGAAACCAGTTAAACTCCGCTTAAAATATTGACCTTGTGTCACATCCTGCCCGAGCGAAGGGGTTGGTAAATATGATAACAAACTAAGACGAGACAAAAGTTTGGCAATATTTAAGTATGTACTAGTTTAGAGTGTATATATCACGTGACTGAAACAGTTCAAGCAGTGATAAGTACTCACTGTAGTTGGTAGTATTATGGTAGTTGGTGTGATGACACAGTACATTGCTTCAGGCTGTGTGTGATTTAAAACCCACACAGATGAACATACAACACAGTCTATTTCTTGAATTTATTGTTTACAAGCTCAAAGTGGGCAATAATGTCATGGAAAGGACCAAAAGTATTTGTTTAGCGACAGATGAAGGTGCAGTTGATCTCAGTATAGTTACCTGGTGGTGCTCTATGCCATAAAGGCAAATCGTGGCCTGTGGTGTAATGGTTAACATCGTAGGAATTGGACATGACGATACGAGTTCAAATCCTGGACAAGACTGATTGCATTTCACATAGCACTAATACCCTCGGGAAAGGTATGAATCAAATTATTCTCCCTCCAGCTATAGGTAAATAGTAGGACAGATTAGGTTCTTCAGCCTTGGTGAGGCAACTAGTCTAGGAGAAGGAAAACTCTAAATTCAAACCTGTTAAACTCCGCTTAAAAATTGACCAAGTGTCATATCCTGCCCGAGCGGAGGGGTTGGTAAATATGATAAAGGCAAATCGGAAAAGTAGCAATTGAAGAGAATCAGACAAGTTCATCAATTTCATAACCTTAGCAAAAGCATCTGGAACTACCAAATTGTGCCTTATATTACCCAAATATTGTAAAACTTTTGATTCACTCTTATATATTTTCAACATATAGAAAACATTTACACAAAACAAAAGATTAAATCAAAGTTTTATCAACTCTCTTATCAACTTTAAAAGTAAAATTTCTAAATTAATGAAAATTAAAAATAAATTACCTGAATAAATGAAAAAAGCTTTGTAAACTTTAATTTTGTTTAATTTCTGTTAATTTTTAAACATGATCTTATCATATGATTTTTTTTCACATAAAACAAAATGACTACAATGCATTTTAATCTTCATTATGTGTGTGTGTGTGTGTATATATATATATATATATATCATAGCCTTATTCTGTCTGTAAGATTTGCCTTATACTCTAATATATATATATATATCATAGTCTTATTCATAATATATATATATATCATAGCCTTATATATATATATATATATATATATATATATATATATCTCATAGCCTAATTTGCTTTATACTCTAATATATATATATATATATATATATATATATATATATATATATATATATATATCATAGCCTTATTTTGTCTGTAAGATTTGCCTTATACTCTTATTTATATATCTCTCAGCCTTATTCTGTCTGTAAGATTTGCCTTATACTCTAATATATATATATATATATATATATCATAGCCTTATATATATATATATATATATATATATATAGATATATATCATATCATAATACATATATATATATATATATATATATATATATATATATATATATCATAGCCTAATTTGCCTTATACTCTAATATATATATATATATATATCTCATAGCCTTATTCTGTCTGTAAGATTTGCCTTATACTCAGCCTAATCTTGGAATGTAACATTTAATGTAAATGGCAGATTGTTATATAACACCAATCCAGTATACCTGTTAAGAACAATCTGTAGGCCTTGTATTTATCAAGTATTCCTATGCTAAGCATGGTGATATCATGAGGCATTAGTTGGGTATCCAGCCCAACCTTCTTTTATCCCATTTTATAATCTTAATAAAAAATGAAAAATGAAATTAGAAAACAGAAAATTACAAAAAAACAAAACAAAATAACTAGACAACATTTGCCAATGGTCAAGGAGACCGGGATTCAATCCCAGGTCGAGTCATACCAATGACTCAAAAAATGGGACTTGATGCTGCCTTGCTTAACACTCAGAATTATAAGGTAATGATCAAGGGTAAAGTGGAGCAATCCAGGGAAAGAGTAGTGCCCTTCCCTACACCTCGGTGTAGTAGCTATTGAAAAGGGAGCCTTTGGGTCACCTTCGACAAAGGTCACTGTCTTTACTTTATATATCAATTAGACTTGTAACGAGCCTAAATGCTGTGTGTGATGTATGCCAATGGCTTGTTCTGGTATGATATCAAATATAGTATAATATGTTTGAGCTAATAACAGGGACTTCATAGGCCTTGTCTATATTTGGCATCCCTACAATTTAAGAAATCAACAAAGCCTAGTGATATGATGATGTGCAAACAAGGTTTCAAACTCTGTAACCATGTTTGATCACTGATTCATCTGATAATAAAAGCATTGTTGAAGGCAATGTTGCTGTCTTTGTAACAGTAGCAGAATTTCTAAGGAGCCTTATAATTCAACAAATGTTTGATTTGGGATAATAATTATCATATGAAAGATTTATTTAGTCTGTGTATTTATAGTCACTCACGGTCTTCATAATTTACATACAAAAGCATATCATTATCATCATTGCTGGTCTTGTTAGCTGGTTTGGTTATAGGGCAATACTCATATAATGTGTCTTGGACAGGAATAGCCTGGTAAGTCCCATCCTTCTACAGATTTGTTTTGAATTCAGAGTTTTCCTTCTCCTAGACTGGTTGCTATTACATGATTGAAGAGCTCAATCTGACCGACTATTTACTCATAGTTGGAGGGAGAATAGCTGGATTCATACCATTCCAGAAGGTATTAGTGCTAAATGAAATATAAAAAACCTTGTTCAGGATTTGAACTCAGACAGTTGAGTTTATATCCCATAGTGATAACCATTAGACTACAAGCACCTCCTTACACAGTAAAGTTTCTTAAAAAAAAATGATTAATACTCAAGAGTTGGAATAGTAAATATGTTGGTACTCTATTTATACCTGGAATTTTTACTGCTTGTATTGCGTGTTATGTTGAGTTTAATACTAAATACAAACGAGCTTTTCTTCTCTTCTTTCCTTTACCTGTTGGCACATTGAATTGGTATTATTAGATTCAGTTATAAACAAATACATGTGTTTGGCCAGCCAGAGCGAGTCAATCTGGAAAGAGTTAATCCTGATAGGGCACTTCTTTCAAGAGAACTGTTTTGGTTTGAGCAAATAAAAAAAGCCATAAGTAAAGTTACACCTAATCAAAACACAGTAGACATATTTGTATAAAGTTTTGTTCTTAAATTTAGATAAACTTTCTGAAAAACATCTTCAGCCAATTGTCTAATTGAAAGAGGATGACCTTTTTTTATAAATATATATCACTGACTATCTTCAAGCAACATGCAGGTTGCTGAACAACCTGAACAAACACTGTCCTCACAGTATAACTGACTTTTGTTGCAATATTTGTGTCATATAAATAGATTTATTCAGTGGATAGTGTTATTGAAAAACATTTACTATTTCATTGCAAGGATCTACTTTTTTTTAAAGGTTTTTAGGGAGTTTTTAGGAAGCAGGATTTTTTTTCCTGTTTCTTAATGCTATTTTGGCTTGTTCTTTTTCTCTGATTCTTCAGTTGAATAAATGTGTTTGCTTTTATGTAATGCATTATGAAGAGAGAATTTACAACTGCAATAACCTGGAAGATGAGACTGATTTTTACTGGGATAAGATATTTACATGGATCCAGAATACTGCTGATACACCCCTTATTTTAGAACCTGTGATTGTATTAATCTGTACATATGATCGTTTATTGTAATCCGGCGATATTATTTGTAATGTTTAATCTTGAATAAATTGAGACTCATGTTCAGGGTTTTGATATTTTGTTTTCGGCTAGTATATATACATATATATATATATATATATATATATATATATATAATAAAACAACTTTTGCAAAAACAATAAGTTGTTGACTGTAGTCAAAGGCTCCCCTTTTCAATGGCTACTACACCAAGGTGTAGGAGAGAGTGCTACTCCATTCCCTAGATTGCTCCACTTCGCCCTTGATCTGTATCTTATAATGCTGAGTGTTAAGCAAGGCGGCATAAAGTACCATTTTTTGAGTCTTTGGTATGAGTCGACCTAGAATGTTCTCCTGGACCATTGGTGAAACAAAAACTGTAGCTATGCATTTTTCTTAAACAGTGGATCTATGGTTTTTTGACTGAAAGATTATTACCACAAACCCAGGATGTATAAGCAATACATTACAATATCACCAAACTTGGTTGGCTTTCTCTCACAGCATGTATGTGCTAGAATTATTTAAATACAACTTCTGTCTGATCTTAGAACCTCTTAATATATATCATTCTTTCTCTGGTTAACAAATCAAATTTAGTCAGGTATGCTGAAGACTAAGATAAAACATATTTGCCATCCAACCACATTTTTCTTATATAATCCTCTTGTAGATCTTCATTCTTCTCCTTGTTATATTAATGTGCCTAGTCAATATTTTTCTTTCTATAAAATGAACCATTAACTCAATGATGCAAGTTCTTTTTTTATTAACTGAAGAGATGACAAGATGAGGTTGCTAGGAGGTTAACACAATATTTGCAGCAAAGGCACAACAGTGTTGCAAATCTACTGAAAGACTCCAGCCTATGATAGTATCAAATGATAATGATTTGAAACTTTTTGAAAAGTTGTTTTTTTCCTTCGTTTACAAAATGGAATTCAACTTATTGTGGATTCTGAATTGAACTGTCCAAAGAATTCTTTGTTTATTTGAAGTATGGATAATTTTTTCCTGATTGGTTTGATTTTATCATAGCTTTCTATTGTTTATTGTTAGAACCTCCTCCTAAGGAGAAATAAAATATATTTTGTTAACATTTTCATCTGAGTCTTGTAAGTATATAAACCAAATTAGATATCTCTTCATCATATTGTTTGGACATCTATAGAGTACAGACAAATAATTCCTGATTATTAATGGAGATATAGTGCAAATGATTTTACCAAAAAATTTTTTTCCTTTACTATAAAAATGTTTTGGAAATAATTTTTCTATAAAAATGCATTGGAAATATTTTACAATAAAAGTATATTGGAAATAAAGTAAAAGTAAAGTTGGCGACCGTAGTTGAGGGTGACCCAAAGGCTCCGTTTTTGATAGCTACTACACCAAGGTGTAGGGGAGGGCGCTACTCCTTTCCCTGGATTTCTCCACTTTACCCACGATCCTTACCTTATAATACTGAGAGTTAAGCAAGGAAGCATCAAGTACCATTTTTAAAGTCTTTGATATGACTCGACCGGGGATTGAACCCAGGTCTCCAGGACCATTGTCGAACACTCTAACCGTTATGCCAATGTCCAGACATTGCTTCGGAAATAATTTTGTTATAAAAATGCATTGGAAATGATTTCATTATAAAAATTCATTGAAAATAATTTTTGCTATAAAAATGCTTTGAAAATTATTTTATCAAAAAATGCATTGGAAAATATTTTACAATAAAAATGAATTCAGAATGATTTAATAAAAACACGTTTTGGAAAAAATTTTACAATAAAAATGTTTTGGAAATAATTTTGTCATAAAAATGCATTGGAAATGATTTCAATATAAAATACAAAGGAAATAATTGTTATAATAAAGTGCATTGGAAATTAGAAATTGGAAACAACTATCAAACCATTTTGCTGTCTATAGAAGACAGACAGACAAACTGTTTGCTATAAGTGATATAAATTTTGTAAAGTATTAAAATATAAGGCTGATGCAATTATTAATTTGTACAAGATTTGTAATGTTAATATTCTGTAATTTAAGTTTCAGACAAGAAGTACTTAACAACTCATCAATTTTCATTTGTCTATGGAGACACATACTTTTATAAAAAATGTCTACCCCATCAGCTGATTTCTGATTGTACTAAACATGTTTCTGCTGCCACACAATATTTGATAAATTGGTTTCAGCTTTTTGCCTGACAATCACAATGGGGCCAAAGTTGAAGAGATCTCTTTGGATGATTGCACAGTGCTGTCTCGCAGGAATAAGCTGGAATTCACAGCAATTGCTTCTTCTTGTAACAAACAGGAATTCTGTCCAATTTCACAGATCAGCAGCCATCTTATGGCATCAGTTTTAGGGGAGAGGGAAAAAACTCTTCTCAAACTGCAGGAAATTAAGGCTCTCACCCATCTGGCTAGTTGCATTGAAAAAAATGAATGTACACCGACACATACATGTGTAGATTTGCGTGTATTGCATATTGGTTTCTTCCACTCTAAATATAAAGAGGAAAAACACATATATTACATATTACTTTCTTACTCTACCTCTTGTATATATATATATATATATATATATATATATACACACATACACACACTCTATTAACCAAAAGTTTGGGAACACCATGAATTGTTTCTCTAAGTTCATAATAACATCTAATTTCACAATTGATCGTAAAGTTCGACGTGAACTGCCTTAGAATAAACAAGAATTGTTAGCACATTTACATACGACTTGGGAATCACTTACATGAATATACTTTTATGAATTGCAAAAAAGAATGCCAAAAATTTTCTCTGCAGTTATAAATGCCTGTGGTGGATTCTTTGATAAAAAGAAAATGTAAATTTGCTTTGATTAAAATTCTAATTATTTTACATTCATTTCAACTATGCCAGTACACTTTGTGAGCAAAGGTACAAACAACAAGCAAAGAACTACTTTGATAGAGATGGTGGAAAATAGATGTTAGGATGAATAAGTTTTTGTTACTTAACACCTAAATTTTTGGTGTACTCCTCATAAGCGATGTGTGTATGAGTGAGTGTGCATATGTATATGTGTGCGCATGTGTGATTGTATGTATGTAAAATATATATATAAAAGTAGAAATATAACAAGTGAAAAAATATTTTTGTCAAAATATATGAAACAATAGCTGAACAAAATGCTTTTTGCCCATTGGCCTAATGAGTAGAGTGTTCACCAATGGTCTGGGAGACCAAAGTTCAATCCCAGATCGTGTCATACAAAAGACTTTAAAATTGGTACTTGATGCCGCCTTGCTTAACACTCACCATTATAAAGTGAAGATCAAGGGTAAAGTGGAGCAATCCAGGGAAAGGAGTATCGCTCTCCATGACACTTCGGTGTAGTAGCTATTGAAAAGGGAGCCTTTGAATCACTCTCGATTACTGTCACCAACTTTACTTTTATACAGAGCATATGTGGCCTTTCAGTATATTAGAGAACCACTGGGTTCCTGCTAGAACAACATGATTTGATGCTTCAATTTAAGAAGGAGTGATCTCATTGTAATTATTGTTGTATAGCCATGACCATGACTAACTATACAAACACATATACATCTGCATGCAGAATCACAACAACACAATAATAAAGATGAGCGACACAGTTCTTTAGAAAAATATACCTCTCACTTTATTTGAAAGGGTTGTGTGTGAGAGGGAGTTGGAGACCGAACAGAACTGCAACATATTGATCTCCACTTTATTGGCCATGACCGCGTTTCTTTTCCATTCTCCTGGGCTGCTCAACCGGGGGCCTAGCCTCTCTGGGTGCTGGTTTTCTCTACCGCATCTTATCTCTAACTTGTCTGATTCCCAACTGATCTGATCTCCAACTGCAACTGCTCAATCGGGAGCCTGACAGCCCACTCTGCTGGGTGCTGGTTTTCTCTACCGCATCTTGTCTCCAACTGATTGAATTTCCTGTGCACTGAGTTATATAATAGTTCAATGCCCACCTTCTCCTTGTGGACATCACAAATCGCCCTCATTCAACCCGTCCACGGTCAAGGTTATATTCTAATATGCACCTGTTATTTACACAGATGCATTTCCAATTTTGACAGCCCGGCCGGGTCGTAGGTCAATATGCAACATTATTATTTTATAGTTCTCTTCATTACATATCACTAAAAAAGAAAATTTGATAGAAAATTATAAAATGGATGCAAATTTCTTCATTCTCTAAGTTAGAGCATTTTCAATATGTTGCTTGAATAGTAATGCTGCTATGATGTGTTGGATTAGGGTTATTGAAAAAATATTGAGAATTTTAGCATATATATATATATATATATATATATATATATATATATATATATATATACACATTAGCACAAATTCATGAAGATAGTCTTAAGCACAAAAATTGCTACTCTTTCTTTCTTTCTTTCTTTCTATATCTGTCTTACAATGTGTGTGTATATATATATATATATATTAACACTACTTCTTTGCATAAGTAGGATGCAATCTTGTGATAAATGCCAAAGTGAATAAAGGAATAAGAATTGTAATAAAGTAAAAATTATGTCTACATATGTTAAGTGATCAATAAAAAGAAAGAATAAGGTTTATAAGTTTTATACATTCTATATAAAACTTATAAACCTTATTCTTTCTTTTTAAGTTTTATATATTCTGTTTAAAACTTATAAACCTTATTCTTTCTTTTTATTGACCACTTAACACATGTAGACATAATTTTTACTTTATTACAATTTTTAGGATAATAGAGAATTAAAGAACAAATAAGGTTATATGTTTTATACAGAAACTCTAAAAATATAGAGGGAATTAAAAAAATGCTTAAAAAAATTGAGAAGTATTGAAGGTCATGTGAGAGAAAAGGATGGTTGGTGTTTTATGGCATATCAGTCTTTGTGAGGTGCCCGTGGTGTAATGGTTATCATCACAGGAAGTGGACACGACGACACGAGTTCAAATCCTGGACGAGACTGATTGCATTTCACATAGCCCTAATACTCTTGAGAAAGGTATGAATCCAATTATTCTCCCTCCAGCTATGGGTAAATAGTAGGGCAGACTAGGTTCTTCAGCCTTGCTGAGTCTAGGAGAAGGAATTTTTAAATGAGTTATTAGAACTCATTTGTTTGCATGCAGTGAAATTGTTTCAAACTTTGCAATTTAACATTAGTTTTTCTATTTATCAAGTATTCCTATCTAATATGAACAATTTACACACCACTGTATGATTGCAAATAACTAATAATAATCCTTAGTAAATGATGGAACAGTTCTTTTTGACCCATTGATGGGAATCTAACAGGTACTACCAGTCTAGACCAGAGTGGACCTGAGAGTAATGGTAATGAAGGGGTATTCTTCATTCCCCATATTCCAAGACTGAAGCCTCACCATCAGATACAGTTTAATGTCATACTCAGGACATTAAATGGTTTCAAGTATTGCTAATACTAATATTTAACATGTACTACCACTTTCAGTAAGAGTGGACCTTGGAGTAATGGCAATGGAGTCTTCCACACTCCCCAAAGCTCCAGGACTGAAGCCTCACTATCAGATATGGTTTAATGTCATACCCAAGACACATGTTGGTGGGGCTCTTAGCACTCTGCAGAGGAGCAGTTGGCATATTCTACAGCCTAAGCCAACAGGGTGGTAAGAAAAAGATAGAAAGATTCACTTATGGGGGTCATCTAATGAATAAAGGAAATTTAAAAAAAAAAATTTTTCTTTGCAGTTTTTCCCATAAACATAAAGTCTGTATTTTTTGGAATTGATTTATTGCAAAAAGGCACTCGTAGTGTCATAATTATAGGAAATGGACACGGTGACCAGAGTTCAAATCCTGGATGAGGGGATTTGCATTTCATATAGGGAAAGGTATAAATCCAATTATTCTTTCTCCAACTAGAGATGAAGAGGTTTGAATTCCTGAGTACTAAGGAGGGAGACCTGAAGGCCTCCTTTTAATAGTTACTACTCTGAGGAGTATGGGAGGGCGCTATTTCCTGGATTGCTCCACTTAGTCTTGATCTTCACCTTATAATGCTGAGTGTTAAGCAAGGAGGCATCAAGTACCATTTTTTGAGTCTTTGGCATGACTTGACCTAGGACTGAACCCCAGTCCCCGAGACTATTGGGAAACACTCTAACCATTATACTAATGAGGCTATCCATAATTTGATATTGTGCCACATCCTGCTCATGTGGGATGGGGGTAAATACATACAGCAAAAATTATTTAATCAAGCAAAAATATTTGTTCTGAGGCTATTCAAAATGACCACAAATCAAACAGAGTCAGAACAAAGGTCTGTAGTCAATTTTTTGGTAGCTGAGAAGAGTAAACCCTGAGACATTTACAGAATAATGCGTAATGTTTTATAGAGAAGCATGTTTTAGTTGAAAAAATGTTTACAGATGGATTTAACAAGGGTTTGCCATGACAAACCTGAGTCAAAAAGACTGTCCATGGGGCCGGAAATACTGACACTTTAGAAAAGAAAAAGTTCCAAACACTGTGGTCAATAAAGGAGGTCATGCTGAAAGTCTTCTGGAATATGAAAAGACCAATCACTATTGATTTCTTTGAAAAAGGTGCAACTGTAAACAGGGTTGTCCAATTGATATCTCTTGAGGCAAAATTCCCCTTATTTATTGAATGACTCATATATATATATATATATATATATATCACCATATTATATCAAGGAAGATGAGTGTATATGTGACATTTTACTTTCACCCTATCAGTAGTAATCAAGAAGGTTAATGTAGTTTTTACAAAGATATACAGCTATAAAATAAACCACACTTTATATCATCACACATACAGACACACAGATAGATTGATGGATAAGCTGATAGATAAAATTACATTAAAAAAATACAGCAAAAAAAAAAATGAAAGGAATATGTCAGGATGACAGTGATTCAATCTTCTACATTTCAGCTTAACTGCAACTGTTCTTTTTCTGAAATACCATCAAGCTATCAACTTCTCATATTTGCATCAGAGAACCTTTGTTCATTATGCCATTTGCAGAAGCCACTTTCAACCGTTTTACAGGCCATCATATATGAGCATGCTTCTTCACATGGGAAAATTTTGGTTGGTAAACAAATGACTGTGCAAAAATCTCAGAGAAAAATGAAAGCAAAGAAAACGATAATTTGATAAATATGAAAACTTTCTTTGTTGTAAAAGATCTAACCTGCTCTGAAGCATCTTGCAATTCTACAGAAATACCATTAAAGCAAAATAAGGAATCATGACATTCTGTTTTTGCTGAGTGGAACAGCCACTTACTTCCTGCTAGTATCAATGGTCGGTGTTCAAGCCCAGTTAAAAACTTGGCATTTTTAACGCTGATCCACAAGGTAGGCAGTACCTCCTCATTTGGAAGTATGTATTTACCCAACTCTTTTGTTGCAGGCAGGATGTTGGTAAGTTGGTTGGATGGATTTTATGGCATATCAACCTTTGTAGGTTATTTAATGCCAAATCCATTTTTATGTAAATAATCAGTACTATTTAGAACAATTCAGTTTAGTATGAGTACACAGTTTAATTGTCAAAAACATTTCTATTTCAAACAATTCAGTTTAGCATTCAAACAGTTATATATAACAATTCAGTTTAGTGTAAGTACAGTTTCAATGTCAAAAACAGTTCAATTTCAAACAATTCAGTTGAGCATAAACACGCAGTTTAAATGTAAGTACGGTTTAATTGTCAAAAACATTTCTATTTCAAGCTATTCAGTTTAATCAAACAATTCAGTTTAGCATAAGTATGCTGTTAGTTCTATTTAATCCATAGATAGGGCACTATCAGGTGCTACTATGCCAGGCCAGAGTGGACCTGGGAGCGATGGCAATGAAGAAGTACTCTGCATTCTCCAAAGCTCCAGCATTACTGGAACCTTACCATCAGATTGTTTAGTGTCATATCCAGGAGACTCATAGGAGTAGAGTCGTACTCCTCTGCGGAGAAGCAGTCGGTGTATTCTACAGCCCCAGCCGACTGAGCAAAGGCAGGATGTGACACAAGGTCAATTTTTCAACAGAGTAATTTTGGTTTGAATTCAGTGTTTTCTATCTCTTAGACTGATTGCACTACCAAGACTAAAGAACCCTGTATGCCCTATTATTTTTCTAATAACTGGTGGGAGGAAGGGAGAACAGATGAATTTATACCTTTCCAAAGGGCATTAGTAAAAAGGGAAACATAAAGAGCTTCATCCAGGATTCAAACACAGGTCAACTCATTTGGAAGTATGATACAACACAATCTTCCTCTCCTCATCCATCCACTATTTGGCCTTGTGCCAAACTAAGCTAAGCATAGTAAATATTAAGAATATATGAAACACAGTTTGTCTTATGAATAAGATAGTTTCAGTAGTATTCATGGCATAACAGTTGTTGTCATAAGAAGTGGACTAGGCATCCTGAGTTCAAATCTAGAATGAGTCTATTTGCTTTTCACAGAGCACTAATACCCTTGGGAAAGGCATGAATTCAACTCTTCTCTTTCCAGCTATTGGTAGCAACCAGTCTAAGAGATAGAAAACTGTTGACCTAGAGAGGAATAGGTGCTACCAGGCTATTTCTAGCCAAGATATGCCTCATGAGTAATGCCCCGACAACCAAAAGAGGTTACTGGACAAGTGAAATAGTGAGAGAGGCTCTCTCGACTTGGAAGCTTGACAAAATTATTAACATTTGAATGATCAACATTTGACCAAAAGGATATTTCATCATTTATATCTGAAACAAGCTTTAAAGTAAAGATTTGAAAGTTAGGGTATAACACAATCTCCTTATCTTCATTGATCTAACATTTAGCTTTATATCAAACTCAGTTAAGTTATGTAATCTGCTTTATGGCAGAGATAGTTTCACCATTGCCAGTGGTTGGTATTCAAAGTAAAAATCAATATTTCAATGCTGATTTTTAAAGCAGATAGTTTCTTAAGATTTTAGATTTTTTTAGAATACCAAAGCCAGACATATAACCAGCTTTTGAGATACTCCTTGCTTGCCCAATCGACTTGGCAAATAAAGTTATTCTTCTAGTCACCCAGTGGTAGATAAAAAATCACAATGAAATATGTCTCTTCAAATACAGAAAAGGGAAAAACTGATTTTTTACAACTCAAAAGTATGCCATTAAAGATTCACAAGTTACTTAGAATGAACTACAATGATATAAGTGAATTCTTTGGTCTTGTGCCTGACACCTGATGACCGTCTGATTAAAGAAAAGGGAGTTGTATCCCTAAAATATACTGCAATCATTAAAAGATCTGATGAATGGAATTTAGAATGACCAGCCCCTCTCTCTCTTGAACGTCTGGTCATTGTAAACATTTGTATAATTAACGCTTCTACAATGGAGCCAAAATGTCTCTGTTGTCCAGATTGAAGATGCTCACAGATTTTTAGAAATTCATTTGGAAAAAATTATCCTAGACTAAACATCTATATTTACTCCCTGCTTACGAAAAGTACAAACAAACATTTGAAAGAAAATCTTACCCCTCTGCAGAAAAGCAGTCAGTGTATTCTACAGCCCTAGTCAACTGGGCAAAGTGTACTTATTAGGAGTGATGGTTGACAGGGACAGATGGTGAGAGAAATTCAATATGCTATGATGATGATTGTTGTTGTCCTCTGGGTCAACAAGTTTCGTCCTGCAGTCCCAGATTTGGACAAAACTCCAAGCACATCATCTGGCTCAGAGGACATTTCAAGGTTAATACTGTATATTTTTTCATCAAACTTCTCTCCAGTTGATCTTCTGACATGCAATTATATACAAAGTATTGCCCAATTGATTTATCAGTAAAAGTAACTTTACCCAAGTCTTTAAGTGTTCAATTTTTATGTCATTTACCAAAAACCAGTTGCTAGGATTTCATCAAACTGATTAGCTGTGGCCTATATGCAAATTTGATTGAAACACTTTGCCCAGATCTCATGATGCTGTTGTAGCATTCAATGTTTAACCTTTGCAAAACAAGTCTGCACATATTCTACAAACATTATAAACACTTTCTCTTTTAATGAAAATAAAGCACATATCCAAACTAAATTGGTTAGCTGAGGCTATTTGATTTAATGTCATATGAATCCTTGATGGTTGTTTGATGCCAAATCTTGTTTACACTCACACTCACATACACAAATATATATATATATATGTGTGTGTGTGTGTGATTTCTTAGTGAATAGCTTGTAGGAAACAGTATTTTTAAACTATTTAGTACTCATTTATTTGTGCATAGTTAAATGACTTCAAGTACTGTTATTTAATATCAGTAATTCTACTTATTAAGTATTCTCATCTAATATGAACAACTTGCACACAGTTGTGTGGTTTCAAATAACTAATAATTATAATCCCAAGCAAAATATTGAACAGTTCTATTCGACCTATTGATGGGAACCTAACAGGTGCTACCACTCCAGGTCGGAGTAAACATGAGAGTAATGGTTATCAAGGGATACTGCAATACTACTACACCACATAGATTCTTGCAATGCGATGGTCCTAAAACAGTTTGAACCACCACAGTTCTCAGCAGACCCACATAGTGATATGGCACTACACTGACCTTTGTACCACCTTGGTTCTAACAGACCTATGAGTGTAGCAGTGAGTCTAAAGTTTAAGTCAGACCCCCAAAGTAACCTTGCCACAAGAAAAAGTGACAAATGCACAAAACACTGTTGTTGTTTTTTTTTGTGTTTGATACAAAATTTATTTGCTATCAACCTTTTCTGGTGGTCGCCAACAAGAGAGAAATAGACTATGAAAATAAGTCAATCGCTTTACATAGACAAAGAAAAATAAACTGTTGTGAGAAGAGAGAGAGCAGACGCAGACCTGGATTCACGTTTTCTGTTGTAGTTTTTGCACGTGCTTGTTTGGGGTTCTGTCTTCACATCTTCATAGCAAGTGTGGGACTCCTTTGTTGACCTCACTCAAAAATAGGTGCTGTAATTTTCGACCCTTCTTCACATCATCACATCTTGTGTCTAACTGACTTTCTTTTCTGGTTTTCTATCCTGCATCCCCTCTGAGGACTTTCCCGTTTGAGTTTCTTTAAAACCAATCACAGCCTGCCAGCCATTTGCTTCAATACATTTCTATTTTTAACCCGCGTGTCCATTGCTATCCCATCCTAGACTTGCTTCACCTTCGCATGTTTCCCCCTTATAGCTTTCTCACTATCTGACTCTGTGACTGCCTTGACTCTCCTTCTCATATATGTCCATCCTTTTCCATTGTCCTGTGGTTAACCTCTAAATCTAGCTAGGAAACAACTTACTATTAAAACAATCAACTGGTTTCCCTAATTATATTACAATACTCCACATTCCTAAAAATTCTAAGACTGGAATCTCACCATCAGATGAAGTTTCATGTTACACCCAGGATACTAAATGGTTTACAGTATTGCTAATACTAATAATACTAAATGATAATAATAATAATAATATTTAATATTAATCATTTGTTTGCACACAGTTTTAATGGTTTCAAGTATTGATATTTCAAAGCCATTGACCCTCAGTTACCACCATCTAGCACCTTGATGATAATTTGAAGAATATGGTTGGGACAATCATATAAGTGCCACGGCTTGACATGACCAGCCGAGTGATTGGATCAATCTTAAGTGGAGTGTTGCATGTCATGTGACGAATTTGTTCAGCCACCAGGATCAAACATTACAGATCACCATCCACAGCAAACAGGTAGGCTTGTTGATATTAGAGAGGAAGGTCTTATCTCTCTGCATAGGAGCAGTCAGGATATTCCAGGGCCCCAGCCAACAGGGTGGTAAAATTAGATTTAAAAAATGTACTGGTTAAGGCATTACTTAATATACACATCTGTGCTTCTAATTACAGGCTCATAAGTTTTTTACTTAGTAACTTAGAAGGAGGGAAGATATCTAATCAAGTGCCTACTCACCAAGGACGAATATTAGTATTAGTATATCCGCGATATAATAACCCTGAATGAAAGGAAGGAAAGACAAAACAAGATCATTTACCCATACTGAAATATTCAATATATACATAATGTACATACAAGCAGTATTAAAAAAAGGACACAAATCTGTCCCAACAGATAAAACATGCTTGTATTGTTCAATGAACAAGCAGTATGTAAAAAGGGTACAAAAACAGTAAAAGGTTTACTTAATCAACAGGAAAATGGTCACAGCCATGTTAGGAGACAACTTCTCAGCTGTTTAAAGAATAGGAGCAAAAGATGATGAGAATTGATTTCTGGAATTGTCATGTGATAAGGGATATGCCAACTCTCCAATTTGAATTTGAAGGAAACTAATTATTCTAATAATATAAACACTCACATAATATAATTACCACTCTTTTGAAAATTACTGTTGGCATATATGAATGCTTACATAACTCAAAACCTTGTTTTTCTTATTTTACTCGATTCTAGAGCAGGATTTCTCCAATTTTTTACTTGCACCCATGTAAGCAAATTTAATTTTCATTCCCCCTCAAATAGATTAATTGAATACTGATGATATAATTTCTTAATCAGACTGGATGCAAGGATTAGAGGGATTGATTTTTTTTTTTTTACTCTCAAAATTGAAATATCTACAAAATACAGAAAAGTTAAGGATAGAATATTGAGTACCAGACAATAGAGAAACTGACTTAACAAGTGAAGAGCTGGATCTCTTTGGTCTGAGCAAGATTTTTTGAGATTGATTTTATTTTGATTTTATTCATTAAACATGAGTTACCATGGATAAGAATTCAAATTTCAGGTATTGTATTTTGATTTTAATTTTTTCATTATTATCTTTTTTTAAAAAATATATTGTTTTATTCAAATTATTAAATGATCATATTATTTTTCCAAAGACATCTTATAACCTATTATAAAAAGGGATGTTATAGAATTTAACATTCTCATAAAATAGTTCATTTGAAATATTGTTTATAGATGTTTTCTTGCATGGAAATATGATTATAGGTATTGAAAACAATGTCAAAAAGATCCCAATATTTTTGGCAAGAGCCAGATTTATCTAAATGGATTCCATGTTTCAAATGGATTATATATGATTGACACATTCATCACATCAAATCAGATATTCTTCTAAGAGTACAATATCTGGCAACTAGTCTACATGATCCAGTGATTTTCTTATCCTGCTGTAAAAGAATCTATAAATACAAACTAGTAAATTCACCTAATCTGTAGACCTCTGTGCTTTTATAATCCCCCAGTAAAAGTTTTATTCATTCTCAGGGGTTTATAGGGACCACTTTGAGAAGCCCAGTGCTAGGTATACGATATCTGGCAACTAGTCTCCATGATCTAGGAGCGGTAGTACCTAATAAGGTCCTATCTGTGAGTCAAATAGAACTAAACTGTGAACTTTTTGCTAAACTGAATTACTAGATATAGGACTATTTGAACATTTAAACTGTGTACTTATGCTAAATTGAACTGTTCTAAATAGAACAAAACTGTGTACTGATGCTAAACTGAATTGTTTGAAATAGAACTGTTTTGACATTTAAAGGTTTGTAAACAAAGACTATACTTATACTAAAGTGCATTGTTTAAAATTTAATTCAGTGTTAAATGAGCCAAAAAGGGTTGATATGCCGTAAAACAAACAATCACCTAACCAACCAATCAGTATAATTTTTTAAAGAAAAGTATGAATCACTTTTTGCATTTAAAGTACAAGCTGGCAAAGGAAAGAAGCAGAAGATACCCAGCTCAAACAATTACAGACATGGACTATGCCAATTACATAGCACTTCTGGCAAATACACCCGCCCAAGCCAAAACCCTGCAACATAGTCTGGAATGAGCTGCCGGTGGCATAGGCATCCATGTCAATGCAGACAAAACAGAATACATGTGTTTTGATCAAAGAGAAAACACCTCCACACTAAAGGGTGGGCCTTTGAAACTAGTGGACAAGTTCACCTACCTAGGAAGCAGTGTCTCATAAACCAAAAAAGACATCAACATGTGATTTGCAAAGGTATGGACAGCTATTGATAGGCTATCAGTCATATGAAAGTCAGACCTGACTGATAAAATAAAACACAGTTTCTTCCAAGCAGTGGTTGTGTCGATACTGCTCTATAGATGCACCACAGGGATGCTAACTAAACGTATGGAGAAAAAGCTTGATGGCAATTACACAAGAATGCTGTGAGCAACACTGAATTAGTCCTGGAGGCAACACCCCACAAAATAGCAGCTGTATGGCCACCTACCACCCATCAGGAAAACTATCCAAGTTAGACGAACCAGATGTGCAGGACACTGCTGGAGAAATAAGGATGAATTCATAAGCGATATACTCCTGTGGACTCCTTCACATGGATGAGCAAAGGCAGGACGACCAGCCAGAACCTACATACAACAGCTCTGTGCTGATACAGGATATAGCCTTGAAGACTTACTAGGAGTAATGGACGATAGAGATGGGTGGCAAGAGAAGGTCAGGGAGATCCATGCTGGTAGCATGACATCATGATGAATTTCCTCCCCAATTACAACTATGGGTTAAATATCTAAAATCATGACAACACACGTGTGTTTAAAACACTCATTCTGATTCAAAGTTTAAAAGATTCTCTCTCTCTCTCTCATTGGTATTTTGTAATAATATCTCTTTTTTTTTTTTTTTTAAATAGTTTCTGTCATTAAAAGTAGAATAATAATTAACCTTTATTTTCCTCACTAATAAAATTTCAGTTTTAATTTATTCATTTTTGGAAGATTTTCAAAATCAAACATTCAGTTATTTATTTTTATTTTATTTTATTTGGGGGGTGGATTTAAATAGTACCATTACTGTTCTTTTACAAAGATGGCTTTGATATCAAATATTCCACAAAGGTTGATATACCATTAGACAAAGAAACCAAAACCAAAACTACTACACAAAAAATGTAAATATAAATATACAATGAATGCTATTACCTAACCTTTTGGCATAAAATAACCTGAGACGTGTTAACAAGTCATCAAAATAAATCAATCATATAAAAGTATGAACCCTCTGAGTATCTATAAAAGATGATATTGGCAGGGAGGTTACTCATTTTCTAAACAGTACAAACTTACTTCAAATCACAAATTATTCATAAAACAAATGTTAAGAGTCCTTTCTGTGCCCAAATCAACTGCAGGGAAAATATGTGTCAATAACAGTAGGCCCAACAACAAACATGGCAATAATTTGTAGATTGCTTTATTTACAAAGGGTGGTCCAAAACCTTTGCGATTAACTGTAGTGTAATTTAATATTCTCACCCTGGCAATGAACTGTAATTCCACATATTTTCACTAGGTGGCAATCTTTATACCTACTGCCAGTTAATGCGGTTTTGATAACAACTAATAAATAATATCTTGGAATTTGAAGATGGTTGCTCACATGCCAAAAACACTGTACATAAGCTCTTGAACAATGTCATAATATTTTTGCAAGTTATAGGTCTTATAATTACAGAAATGAATTTTAGAGTGTGTCATGACAATGTGAAAATAATGATGAAGGCAGTGAAAGTGATGATTGTCCTTGATGTAGATGATGAAATATCTTGCTGATGTGATATCACACATTTACTGTGATGCTACAGTATCAACTGGAAATAAGTACACCCTCAAACATTTTCTTATAAAAACTTAATTTTCTTCCAAACTTATGATATCAGGATTTTAATGCTATTTTTTTAATTATTGTTGTGGGATCATCCTTATTTTCAATACAAAATGGACTCTTCCAATAAGATATAACATTTGACTGTAATCCACTCAGGGAGCAGGTAGCAAAAGCTACAATGGTGACATTGTATTATTTGTTTACTATAATATATAACTTTTATTCTTCCTCCCAAGTATATGTTTGTTTTATTTATTTTATGCCCTTTTCCAATGACATTGCAATTATCCAATCAAAACAGATATCAATAGGTATTATTTATTGCCAAATTCTACAACATTGAAATTTTGTTGCTAGAAATATAACTGCAACATCTTTGTAGTTAAATACAGTCTTTTGCATCCTACTAGAAATGTGGCTGTAGTTGTTGTCCTTGCAAAACAAGATGCAAAAACTAAAGAAATATATGAAAAATAAAAATTGCTTTCTCTCATTATTGTGGACATATACTGAATTAAAGCACACACACACACACATATATATATATTTATTTATATATGAATAGTTTTTTATATATATATATATATATATATGAATAGTTTTATTCATTCTCAGGGGTTTATAGGGACCAGTTTGAGAAGCCCAGTGCTAGGTATATGATATCTGGCAACTAGTCTCCATGATCTAGGAGCGGTAGTACCTAATAAGGTCCTATCTGTGAGTCAAATAGAACTAAACTGTGAACTTTTTGCTAAACTGAATTACTAGAAATAGGACTATTTGAACATTTAAACTGCATACTTATGCTAAATTGAACTGTTCTAAATAGAACAAAACTGTGTACTGACGCTAAACTGAATTGTTTGAAATAGAACAGACACACACACACACACATATATATATGTATGTATATATATATATATATATATATATATATATATATAAATTAATTATGTAGTTAGTTATATTTATAAATAAACAATGCTCAATATCAGTGATAGAGCGTATGTAGATCTAAGTTAGGAAAGCAGAAATACAGAGTCAATGGCACTTAATGACTGTGAGAGCTTTTGGTCAGATGATGACATAGGTAAGAAACTGACAGTCAATAAGCATTGTTAAATCTATGTCTACACTATTCTAACTTGGATCTATTTCTCTCTTTCTATATGTATATATATATATATATATGTGTGTGTGGTAGATTTTTTTCTTCTCTCTCTCACTATATATATAGAGAGAGAGAATGAGAGGAAAAAGAAACTGCTGCATTTAATGGTTGCAATATATATATTAATGTGTGCTATATATATATATATATATATATATATATATACACATATTCAATATATAACAACTGAAAGTTTCATGCATTGAAATCATCAATTGATACTAAATTCTAATGAACAAACTGAAAAATGAAGCAGAACAAAATGTATATATTTAAAAAAATATTGCAATGCTTATTTACCTCTTATCTTGAATAGATTTCATTTTAGTAAAATGAGATCCACTCTGAAGAAGCTATATTCATAGGGAAACATGTCAATAATATTTTGCATATTACAACCTTTTCTCATATATTAATGTTGATAATGCAATTTGCTATATTTATGAATAATGCTCAATATTGGTGACAGATCCAGGTTAGGATAGCATAGTCACAGAGTCAATAGAACTTAATGACTGTGAGAGATTTTGGTCAGATGATGACATAGGTGAGAATTTGACAGTCAATAAGCAATGTCTACACTATTCTAACTTAGATCTCTCTCTCTCTCTCTCTCTCTCTGTATATATTCTCTCTTTGGTCCTACAACAAAGTTTTTTTCATGGATATATATATATATATATATATATATATATATTTTAATAATGTTTCTTATATCTATAAATAAAGAATGATCAATATTGGTGATTGAGCACTTGTAGATCTAATTTAGGATACCATAGATATAGAGTCAATGGCCCTTGATGACTGTCAGTTTCTTGCTTACAAACATCATACATATATATATATATATATATATATATGTGTGTGTGTGTGTGTATACATATATTAGACATACACACATTGGAGGGGTTCGTGGTGTAATATTTACCATCATAGGAAATGGACATGCTGACTTAAGTTCAAATCCTGAGACAGTTGGCATTTTATTTAGTAATAATACCCTTGGGAAAGGTATGCATCCAGCTATTCTCCCTCCAATTATGGGTAAATAGTAGAGCAGACTGGGCTCTTTAGCCTTGGTATGGCAGCCACTCTAGGAGAATGAAAACTCTAAATTCAAACCTGTCAAACTGTAAAATTAACCTTGTGTTGCATCCTGCTCATGTGGAAGTGAAGATATATATATATATATATATATATATATCATATTATCCATAAATATGTATACATGTAACAATACTTATAAAAAGTTAATTTTCTTTGAAACTCATGACACCATAATTTTGTCATTTCTAATGATATAATCAAAATGGATATTATTAGATATTATCTTTTACCAAACTCTACAGCACTGAAACTCTGTAACCAAGAATATGATTGAATAAATATATAGGATGAATGTACTTTTTTAGCAGTTGTTACTTATTTGTATTTTTAAAATATAAAGGCATCAGCTGTTTGTCACTCAAATTATCAACCTCAGGAACTTAGAGATGGCCAGTTCCTAGAGGGGGTTATATGGATTTACCCAACCTCTCTGCCATGAGCAGGATGTGACAAGATAAATTTTTAAGCAGAATAAAACTGGTTTGCATTCAGTATTTTCATTCCCATGGGTTGGTTGCTTAACTTGAGTTGAAGAACTCAGTCTGCCCTACTATTTAGCCATAGCTAGAAAGAGAACAGATGGATTCATGCCTTTCCCAAGGGCATTAGTGCAAAGTGAAATGCATCAGTCTCATCCAGGATTTGAACTCGGGTTGCCTCGTCCCTTTCCTTTGAGGATGACACTAAATGTGTCTCCTAAGGATTGTAAGCTATGATTTTTATACCATACTTCTCCACTTCTTCATGCAGGGACTCAAGGTCAGTGACATAGCCTACTTAAAGGTGCTGGATATTTGGATGAAACTCTACTTCCTTTGATGTGACCCAGGAGAGAGAATTTTCACTATCATATCACTCCAAGCATATGGGCTTCTAGCTCTCCTCATATGAATCCCTTAGGCTTCTAAGCTTAAAGCATTGTCAAGATGGAGACTCATCAGTAGATCCAAAGATTTATTGCCCTCCATTGTTGATGTGATGGCTGATGGGAATGATTTGGTTTGGTTTTATGGCACATTAACCATTGTAGGTTATTAATGCCAAATTCAGTTTATACATATAAACAGTTCTTTTTCTAACAATTCAGTTTAGCATAAGTACAGTTTAGTTCTATTTGACCCATAGATAAGACCCTTATCAGGTGCTACCACTTCAGGCTAGAGTGGACCTGAGAGCGATAGTAATGAAGGGGTAATCAACATTCCCCAAACCTCAACATCAAATTGTTTAGTGTCATATTCAGGACACTCGTTAGGGGGAGTCTAAACCCTCTACAGAAATGCAGCCGGTGTATTCTACAGCTCCAGCTGACAGAGCAACAATGGGAATGTGGACCAGTAGATGAAGGCATGCAGTCACTAGCAACATAGTCTTAATATTGTTGCAGAAGAGTCATCTGGGTACTGTGATAAAAAGGTTAATGCTGAAATGAATTATAGAATAAAACAAGCAAACAATAAAAACAAATAATAAGAAGTTGAGATGAAACATACAAAGGCTTTTTATGTATCATTTTGGCAATTACCAATAATTTACAAAATATATTTTGTGTGATTATTAATTTTTCTATGTGTACATAAATCCTTTTAATTGTTTACTTGTGTACGTCCTGATTTCCTTTTGAAAACTCGGTAATTATTGTGAAACTTAGGACTGATACTTTTCAATTGTTGAATGAAGAATCTAAGTTTTGAGTCTGTTTTCTTTAACTACTGAACTGCAACTGATGAGGATGAGGATCTGGTATATTGAGACTTACTAATTTTTGGAACCAAAATACGGAAAATTTATTTTTGGAAATTAAAACATATGTGGGTCTTTTTCTATTTTTAGATTTGATGAAAAAGTTGGGTTAGGGAATGTTGCAACTGATAGCAGTTAATTGAATAAAATTTTTTTTTGTTTGTCTAATATGAACAAATATTTAAAAAAATATATTAATTTTTTTCTATTGAATTCTGCATGAAATATGATTGACCCACTGATTGATCTAAATGGCATGTTATCCTGTTCAGGGTTATGCCTAGAGATTATGGAATCAGATTCATTGTATGTTCATACCCACTGACAGGATGTGTATATGATTCAGTGTTCTTTTCCTAAATTGTAAAGATGAACTGAGAATTTTCAATGAGTCTTTCATACACACACACACACACACACACACACACACACATATATATATATATATATATATATATATATATATATATATATATATATATATATTGTAACAATATTGGTTGTCACTATTTCACTTTGTG
Organism: Sepioteuthis lessoniana; assembly: GCA_963585895.1. NCBI lineage: Eukaryota > Metazoa > Mollusca > Cephalopoda > Myopsida > Loliginidae > Sepioteuthis > Sepioteuthis lessoniana. Next base: position 60,270,588 of record OY757905.1, on the reverse strand, counting down.
GGTTTGTGGTGAACCAAATGCAATATGATTTGGAGAGTGTTCAATATCTGTGATAGAGCTATTATATAATAATAATAATAATAATAATAATAAGTAAATATATATTATATTTAATATATATTTAATAGCTTTCATGCTATTAAATATATATAAAATCTAATATATATTTACTGATTATATATATATATATATATATACATATGTATATACATTAACAACAAATTTAAAGGAACAAGACTGTCATTTAGCTGCCTCTGTAGACAAAACAAATGCATTCTTAGCCAATGATTATGAACGTCAGAGCCAAAAAACTTGGGAAAAAAAAAAAAGAAAAAAGATGCTGCAAGTCAGTATGGACTACAACTAAGAATAAAAATATTAACCACTGAATATAAATACCAAGAAATAAGAAAGAAAAAAACTTCAACAACAGCAAAAATTTGAAGTAATTCTTTGTTTGAAGCATCTTTCTCCCCAAAATACAGAAAAGAAGCTAAGAAAAAAAAATGGCAGATGGTTGTGATTTCTGCAGATTCTGACTCTCCCTACCCATATACCACAAATCAAGCATCTACAGTTGTTTGTAAACAAGAAAATAAGTTTACATTGCCGAGTTATGTAAAGTGGGGAGGGAATACAACAGTTTGGTTCACAGTTTCCTGGTTGTACAAGTGCTGGTAAAAAATGTAGAATCACTTCCCTTATATGTTCCTCTGGCTTTTTTTTTCTTGTTCACTGGTCCATTAACCTGTTTGGTTCTGGGGACATTATTCAAGTAGCAGGTTTTGGTTAGGAATATCCTGGCAGAGCTCATCACTCACTAGCTCTACAACTGGTTTGAAGTGGTTTTTCTTCTCCGAGACTGGTGGCTCTACAAAGGTTAAAGAGACAGTCTACCCTACTTTTTATCAATAATGGATTCAAACCTTTCCCAAGGATATCAGCACATTGTGAAATCCAAACAGCCTCTGTTTAAGATTTGGACTTGTGTAGTTGTAGTTCCTACAATAATTGCCATTATGCCACATATGCCTCCTTTTTTTCTTCACTCCAAACAAATTTTAAAAAGACATGGCAAACAGGGAACAACTACATTTTTGCCTTTGGTTGATTCTTGAAGGGGTTTTGTAATCCTTTTATATTGTCTTCTTATTAAGATCAGGTTTCTTTTTAATGAATAAAATCTTACAACTCATTAAGTTCTACATGCATTCTTTTTTAATAGAAGACTAATCTGCATATTTAGACACATACTAGTATTTGTTTCAGAAACACAAATTGCAAAATGAATCTATAAATTTTCCTCAAAAAGAAATGACACAAAAAAATTCAGACACTTTTGGAGGAAACTGGAACAGCAGCATCGATCAGATGATTGCTCAAAAATGAAAGCTTTTATTTTTTAAAATAAAGGAGACACCACATTATTCATAAAACTAAAGGAGACTCAACATTATTCTTAAAATTAAAGGAGACTCAACATTATTCTTAAAACTAAAGGAGTCTCAACATTATTCTTAAAACTAAAAGAGACTCTACATTATCCTAAAAACTAAAGTCAATTCCACATTATTATTAAGTCTACAGGAGACTACACCTTATTAAAACTAAAGAACACTACATATTATCATTAAAACTAAAGGAGACCCAACATTATTCTTAAAACTAAAGAACACGATAAATTATACTGAAAAATAAAAGAGACTACATATTATTCTTAAAACTTAAGGAGACTCCACATTATTCTAAAAAGTAAAGGGTACTATATATTGTTCTTAAAAATAAATGGGACTTCACATTATTTTTGAAAATAAAGAAGACTTCACACCATTAAAACTAAAGGAGACTTCACATCATCCTTAAAACTAAAGAAGACTTCACACCATTCTTAAAACTAAAGGAACTCCATATTTTTCTTAAAACTACAATGAACTCCACTACTAACAACCAAAAACATGTTTTGGATTGTAAGATATTCAACAAAAGATCTTTAATTTTGAAACTGTGTTACAATCTTAAGACAAATGTTCTACAACGTATCAAATATTCAATTTCATTATATGTAATGAAAACAAGGATAACATTCAAAAGGAAAATTTATTAACTTCCTGATTAGTTTACTTTTTGTTTATTACTAAACTACCATAAAGATTTTATTTTATACACATTTTAGAATTTAATGATCTAATTTGATTTAATGTCTCAACATGAAATAATATCAATCATCAAGGAAAAAGATAATTACAATGCTAAACATGAATTACAAGTCTACATTAAACAATAAACTTGGGGAATTGTGAGGACTTTAAAGTATTTTGACAGTATTAGTCCTTTAGTTAAGGTAAAGAAAAACAAATATTTTTTATGATTGTTGACTAGGAAAATCTATAACACAGTAATGTCTCCATTTTATATCATAAAAACTAATTGAAATCCTGCTCAAGGGCAGGATCTTAAATTATATAAACTAACTATAAATCTATTTGGCTCACTTTTTATTGCTGCAATGAACACAAGAAGAACACTAATATATGTTTCTGTGAAGACTTATAAGTGAATAAGTGTCATTGAAAGGTTAATATTTATCTGCACCCCTGATGGCCATTGCTTTTACTATAAATGTAAATGTAACAAGGTCTTTTGTTTAAATTTTCCAGGGACCAATTTTAGAAAAATTGTTGCAACTTTGATTAGAAAATCTTTGGTTAGATATCTACTTTATATGGTTAAACAAAGAGATAAAGATTTAGTTTAGCTAACCTGATGGACATAATTGTTTGGTAAGGACGGCACCTACACAAGAATGCTGTGAGCAATATTGGACAAGTCCTGGAGGCAGCACCCCACAAAACACCAGCTGTAAAGCCACTTAACCACCCATCACAAAAACTATCCAAGTTAGACAAATCAGATATGCGGGACACTGCTGGAGAAGTAGAGACAAACTCATTAGTGATGTACTCCAGTAGACCCCTTCACAAGTGACGTGCTCCTGTGGACTCCTTCACTTGGACGAGCAGAGGCAGACAACCAGCTAGAATCTACATCCAACTGCTCTGTGCTGATATGGAATGTAGCTCTGAAGACCTGCAAGAAGCAATGGACAATAGAGAAGGGTGGCGAGAAAGGATCAGGGATATCCATGCTGATGGCATGACATGATGATGATGACTATGATAAAAAGAGACTTTTCCCATAATCTGGTTCGGTCATGAGGAGGGGTGTTACTTATATTGCGTATTATGGGCAGGAATAACCAGGAGGAGCCCATCTCTCTTAAGGTCTACAACTAATTTGAATTTAGAGTTTTCCTTCCTCTAGATTTTTTCTTGCCATATCATGGTTAAAGAACCCAGTCTATCCTATTGTTTTACTTTCAGCTGGAAGGAGAATAGTTGAATTCCTACCTTTCAAAAGGGTATAAGCATTATGTGAAATGCAAACAACCTTGTTCTGGATTTGAACTTGGATAGCCAAGTCCAGTCCTGATAATGATAAATACTATGCCATGAGTACCTCAGTATGATACTAAAATTGTAAATCAAACAGTTCATTTAAATCTAATATGCCTAATACATGTTCATAGGTCTCATGAGTAGTTACACAAAATTTGGTGGCTGTAGCTCTTGCCCTCCTTGATTTATACAATAGAATGCCAATGTATAACAAAAGACATTTGAGGAATTATGTTAATAGATGTATGAGGTGATATAAAAAAACTTAACACTTAAAATTAAAAATTCCCATTAAGACATAGGCAAAATTAGGCAATTTATATAATAAAGCAATAATGTGAAAACTAAGGGGTATATTAGTTGTCTAAATTTCTGAGATGAAGCTTGATGATTTTTATCATTCAGGGCTTTCAGACAACAGTCTTCATCTTTATTGTTATATTCCCAATGTTTCAGCCAATATGTACTTTGGCCTTCTTCAGGTGTTTCTTGTCAAATTCGAGAGCCTACATGGAAGTTTGAACCACATATTTTATTCAATCCTTGAATGTTGCTTGTTCTGATTCTGTTTACCATAACCAGATACAAGTGTTAAGTATTCCTCTATTGTTACTCACCTGCAGTTTATAAGTCCCAAAAATTCACCCTGAACTGTCCAGTAGGACACATAGATTAACAGTTACAGTTGTTGGTTCCCTGAGTTTCTAAAGAGATAATCATCTGTAGGTTACAGGTTCAATCCTTACTGCAGGCAAGTAACAAGACAGGAATACTTAACACTTGCACCCAGTTAGGGTTAATGGAATCAGAGCAAACGACACCCATAGATTAAATAAAGAACATGGTTCAAAGTTCTGTCTAGGCTCCCAACTTCAACAAGAAACACCTGAAGAAGGCTGGAGGACTTATCAGCTGAAATGTTGTGAATATAACAATAAAGATGACGACAATACCCTGAAAATCCTGAATGATAAAAAATAAGCAGTATGTGGTTCTATTTTCCTTATCACCTTTTGTCACCATTGGATGTGTCTCTTCTTATGGCCATCTTGTGTCGTCTCCTCATGTGACTTTTTTAGAGACCTCAGCTGTTTTAAATTCTTCTTTGTAAGGATGAAGAACAACTCAATCAATTTCCTGTGTACATATTACTTTATTTCTTGATGACAACTTTTTCATCTTACTTGTTAGCAACTCCAGGGAGCCAATGAGAGCACAGTTGGAAATCAATCAGCTCACTTAAGCCTTCTCTCATTGGCAAAAGATATGTTACTCTAAACTTTCTAGAACTATTTTATCACGTGATTTTTTGTTCAATAAAGCCAAACTCTCAAATGACCTTGGAGTCATCATATGTCAAGTGCACAAGGTGACCCAACAGCTTTTGTGATTATTTCAAATTATCTGCACTATATGCAATTAATAGATTTCATCATTCTATTATTTAATATAAATCAAGATAAATCATTATCAAGTTTCAATAATTTTTGGTTTGGAATTTTTGGCAAAACACTGGAGTATGCAAGGGCATACTCAATACTTATCAGATGCCTCTCGCTTTGGGTGACTCTTTCTTGTTTCCTAAACTAAAAATTCATCTCAAGAACAAGAGAATATGGAGAACCTTATAAAAATATGTCAATGCAGCATCATACTATATTAAAAGAGAAGTTTTAGAGGTACCTCAAACAAATAAAAACTCACTGGATTAAGGGTGTTGAATTCCAAGGGGTTTATTTTGATGAAAATTAGTAAATACAGCTTCAGCTTTTTCAACCTTTTTAACAAACCTTGCATATTATGAAGATATAACAAGCTCTTGAGATATTCATTTGATTTATTTGCTTAAATAATATTTCTTTATTGATACTTAGCACGGACCAAAAAATGATCTTTGATCTTGACCAGTATAAATATGCACTGCTAATATCAATGTATTAAATTTCACATTAAAAAAGAACATTGTTCTCTCTTTATCCAATTTTTATATTTCTCTAGACAACATGTATTAGAATTTCTTCTGGGTGCCAATAGCACCAGCATACTAATCTTAAACTAAAGAATACAGGGAGATTCAGTGATCCCTTTTTGCTAAAAATAAAGGAATTTCTTATTGAGATTTACTATTATTAGCTTATTTCTGTATAAGGCTAGGTGTCAGGTTCTCAAAGAGGATTGAGCTCTTTATAGCAGTAATACTCTAGAGGATTTAATTGTTAATCACTACTGCTAATATCAATATATCATACCTCACTAATGCCCTTGTGGAAAAGCATAAATTAATCTCTTTTCACTTCAGGGTAAAATAGATGATAACTAAAAATTGGGGAGTGGTTACACTACTTCATAGCAACCTCTGACACATCCAGCTGTACTCTAATTAAAAACTGATCTTGTGTTGCATCCTTTCAGGAGTGAAGGGGTTGGGTTAATACAAACAAGTCATTGGTGTTTGCCACTGGTCCTGGAGACTGGGGTTCAATCCCAGATCGGGTCATACCAAAGACTCAAATATTGGTACTTTATGCCTCTTTGCTTTACACCCAGCATTATAAAGTGTGTATGAAGGGTAAATGGAGCAATCTAGGGAAAGGAGTAGCACCCTCCTCTATACCTTGGTGTAGTAGCTATTGAAAAGGAAGCCTTTTGGTCGCCTTCAACTTTGGTCAGCCAACTTTCTTTACTTTCGTATTGGAGACAAGAAAGAATATACAATCTGAGTATGTTGCAATTAAAAAAAAAAAAACAACTAAAATTTAAAGGTGAAAGTAAATACAAATCTAATGGAGACTGACAATGTTTCATCTTAAAAATGAATAATAAAATAAAATACGCAATTAAGACTACAAATGGGTAAAAAATTCATATGATTGGAGACAAAGTAGAGTAGAGGAGTAATTGAAGCTTCAGTAACACTAATTGCTTCCATAGTTTAAATGATAAAGCAGCTGATGCAGATAGCTAGTCTTCCTAAAGCAAAAGGAAATATGAGTATATGTTAGAGTCTCATTATTGCGAGCTTATCCTTTGCAACTGTCTCTGGTATGCACTGTTATTTGATGTTGTTGAAATTACAATCTAAGTGAGTTGCAATAAAAAAAAACAACGAAAATCAAAATATCAATGTTTTGCAGGGTAGAATGATTAGAGGGCTAGGATAGCAGATCCTTTTAAGAGAGTTTGATTCTCACTAGGTTTGATTCTGATCTTTAGTAAATTACTAGAGTAGCATTGGCACCTCACAAGAGGTAATGGTCAGCAAGCTAGTCCAGCAAAAATTTTTAGTGATTTTGATTCTCACAGGGTACAATATACACCTGGTCTTTTGTGAAACTAAGCCAAGTAAATGACGTACCATAGCGGGGGCAGCTAATATGCAGTAAGTAAAGTTGGCGAACAAACATTAGTAATCATTTTGTTTCTTTTCTCTTCCAACTTAATAGAAAAAATTTTTAGTGTATTGTACTTATAATACTAAACTGTATCTGAGGAGTACCTCTTCATTAACATTACTTCCAGGTCCACCGAAACATTTTCTAGTACTTGTTGTGGTCTCATCTATGAGTTAAATAGCTCTGTTGGAAAATTATTAGTATAGGATAGGAATACTTAAAACCATATAACTATGTATACATTATTTGTACTGGATAGGAATACTTGAAACCATATAACTGTATGCAAGTGGTAGTATAGCTGAGAGTCTCATCTGTGGGTCAAATAGATCTGTTGGGAAAATCTTTGAAATGATCTTGATTACATTAATATATTGACTTTTAAAACATTGATACTACAACTAAGTTTGAAGTGTTTACTTGTTTAAAATGATTGTGAAGATAAATTTTTGTACCATATATGATTGGAGACAATAATGGTTAAACTGATTTGGCATGAAATAACCCATCAAGGTTTGACATGCTGTAAATAACCAATAAACCAACCGATATATCATTTTTAACAAGACTCAAAAAAATGAAGACATTTGCACAGCTGAGCTACTGATGAAATAAAGTGATGATATTTTTGGGTTATTTGTTTAATGGCATGTCAACATCTTATGGGTTATTCAAATGCTCAAATTTAATTCAGTTGTAAATAGTTGATTATAATCATAACTATATTTCCAATAGTCTATGAGATTGTACCTCCTGTTCTATCGGAGACATTTGAAACTTCTAGTTATAAAACTATAGTAAAAAGGTAAGATCTTCATTACTTTTAGTTTTTATAATGCTTAGCTGGCAAGCATTTGAGCATGTTTTGATTTATCAAACTATTTAAATGATTTTTTATTCTTTATAAATAGATAGATAGATTTTCCTGTATTGAGCATTACATGGATTTTATTATTTAAAGCATTTTAACTGTAAAATTTAACCCTATATTTAAAAAAAAATTCTAAATGAAGAAAACCGGGATTGTTGTTGAATTATAAATACATTCACTGCTACCTTGGATAATTGAACATTGACAATACCCTTGATGCTAACTTTATAATGTTGAGTGTTAAGCAAGGTGGCATCAAGTACCATTTTTTGAGTCTTTGGTATGATTCGACCTGGGATTGAACCTTGGTCTCCTGGACCATTGGTGAATACTCTTCTCATTAGGCCAATGGCCTGATAATATTATACAATACTACTTATGCTTTATTTGAGAAAGTAAAATCTTAAAAACTTAAAACCTCATTCACTACTACTTTGGATAAGGTTTCTATTTTATATTTGTTAAACCCCAGTTGATTGGGACTACAGAATACTGTATCTCTGCAGATGGGTAAGACTCAACCAATGAGTGTCCTGAATATGACACTAAACGATCTGAAAGTGAGTCCCCAGTTCTGGAGCTCTGGGGAATTTGCTATTACTCAGAGGTCCACTCTGTTTTGGATTAATAGTAATTGTTAGGGTTCCATCTGTGGTTCAATTAGAACTATTTGATCATTTAATATACATGAAACCATTTAACTGTGTGCAAACAAATGATTAATATTAAACTGAATTGTTCGTATTACATAGCAATACTTGAAACCATTTAATCGTGTGGAAATGAATGAATAATGTTGAATAGAATTATTAGTGGTAGATAGCAATACTTGAAACCATTTAATTGTGTGTGAACAAATGAGCTTATATATATATATATATATATATATAAGGTATTCTTTAATCCAGTAAATCCAGAGTAGGGAACAATCCTACCAGGACAAATAAATTATTCAAATTTCGAATATTTAGATATTCCTGGTAAAGAGCTCTATGTAAATAAATTCACAGAGCAAATAATATTATTTCAAGATTCATATCAATGCTCTTAACAGGATGGAAATAAATTTATTATCCTAATGTGACTGAATATTGGGTTTTTTCTTGAATAACATATATGTTTGTATATGTGTGTGTGTGTGTGTAGAAACAGGATTTAGCATTAAATAACCCACAAGGGTTGATATACCATCAGTCACAACTAAACCAAATCAATTATATTTGTTACTATTAAAAATTTGTACAGTAGACGATTTATGCTTTAGTTTGGTAAAATAAATTTATTAAACCCGAATCATCACCATCATCAAAGCATGTTGAAAACATGGATTTCCTTGACTCTCACTCATTATCCATCCCTATTGGTCCTTGCTTGTTGCAAGTCTTCAAGACGGCATCCAGCGTCTCTACAAAATAAATGAAGGTAAGTCTCTGCTGACTGGCCAACATTGGTGTGTCCATGTAAAGGAGACCATAAGAGAATGTTGCTAATGAGTTCATCCATACTTCTCCACCAGTGCCCAGCATGTCTTGCTTTTCTCACTTGGATGGTTTATTAAATGGGAGGTAAGCTGCTGTTTTGTAGGGTGCTGCTTCCAGGATTTGTATAAAACAGCCTACAGCATTCTTGTGTAGTTTTTATCTGGCTTTTTCTCGAGGTATTTTGTTAAAATCAAAGTGGTTCAACTATACAGTAGTACTGACACAGCCACTGCTAAGAAACTAGAATCAAATGATTAAGAATGGCATAATATGTATCTTCAACACAGGGTTTGTTTTTCTTTCTTCTAACATACTATGTAACACATTTGTTTAATATGGATATATTTTTTTGCTAAAAATCAATCAAGGTTTTAAAAGATAACACAAAGAAAATTTTTATTGTTATTACCCTAAATATGATTATGCATTGGAGACAATAAACAACTTGCTATAAGACACATGTGTGTCTTATGGTAGTAAACATGCCATAAGACACACATGTGCAACAGAGGCAATACACAACTTGCCATAAGACACACATGTGCAACAGAGGCAATACACAACTTGCTATAAGACACATGTGTGTGCAACAGAGGCAATACACAGCTTGCCATAAGACACACATGTGCAACAGAGGCAATACACAGCTTGCCATAAGACACACATGTGTAACAGAGGCAATACACAGCTTGCCATAAGACACACATGTGTAACAGAGGCAATACACAGCTTGCCATAAGACACACATGTGTAACAGAGGCAATACACAGCTTGCCATAAGACACACATGTGCAACAGAGGCAATACACAGCTTGCCATAAGACACACATGTGCAACAGAGGCAATACACAACTTGCCATAAGACAAACATGTGTAACAGAGGCAATACATAACTTGACATACACGTGTATCATATGGCAATAAACATGTTAAAGTGGTTTAAGTGTTTGTTAAAAAACATTTCTTGTCTCAGCAAATGAGTACACATAATCAAAGATCAAATATTTTTCTCATTTTAACTGATCGATTGATTAGTTTTTATGGCATGTCAACCAGTCTAGGGTTATTTTACACCTAGAGTTTAGAGACCCATGTTCATAGTGCATCAATAAATACATTTTTGTGTTGTTGTATCAAATAATTTATAAATAGATCTATTCGACCCATAGATGGGACCCTAAGTGGTATTACCACGTGATTATTTTTGCTTTTATTAAATACAGGAATGCAGTTTGTTTGTATGCATATTCTATAGTAAAAAAAAGTGCTATAAAATATATCAAATAAGCATAATTTACAATATGAAATGTGGCAAATATAGTTGGCTAGTCTATTCAAATACATTTCTATTGCTTTAATAAAGTTCCCATGTAACAAAAAAATTAGCAGGCTTTCCCAACCAGAAACATTGATGTTACATAATCAGTTAAATTAATTAGGTTATTATTAAATTAAAAATGAATTACAAAATACATGTAAAGCAGTAAAAAAATGCAGGTGGCTGAGTCAGAAAAGGAATGAAAAACACAAAAAGAAACAAAACATGTCTTCCACAGAAACAATGTGCATTGTTGAAAAGAAATAATGATTGGCAGGTAATGATAAAAGCCAGGGTTGCAAGGAAGGGGTATTAAAAATGGAAGTCAAAAGGGTCAGAGAGGGAATGTTTGGACCATGAGGCAGATAGCTTTTGTTTGTTTATAATAATAATAATGATAATAAAGAAATATCAAATCAAACTTTTGAGATCTTTTGGGGGAAGGTTGGAGAGAGTTGAGGGAATCTTGTTATAAACTATATTCAATAGACATTTTCTTTTTAGATTTTTACATAAAGCATTTTCATTATAATTATTTTTTAACCAGTTTTACTCCATACAACAATAATAAAATAGAGTAAAAATCGTAATAAAATAAATAGTAATAATGAAAAAGTTAGTGATAAAAAATAATAATAATAAAGTAAAACAAATAATGAAATAATAGTTATAATAAAAAGTGTATTGACCCTGAGTGTTGTAAAATAAGATAACAATAAGATTAACTAAAACTTGTAATAAAATAGAAATAATAATAAGTAACAGTAATAATACAGCGGAGTAAAGCTGTTAATGATATTTACCCAACCCCTCCACTCGGGCAGGATATGACACAAGGTCAATTTTTAAGCAGAGTTTAAGAGGTTTCAATTCAGAGTTTTCCTTCTCCTAGACTAGTTGCCTCACCAAGGCTAAAGAACCTAGTCTGTCCTACTATTTACCCAAAGCTAGAGGGAGAATAATTAGATTCATACCTTTCCCATGATATTAGTGCTATGTGAAATGCAATCAGTTTCGTCCAGGATTTGAACTTGTGTCGCCATGTCCATTTCCTACTACGATAAACATTACACCACTGGCACCTCCTCAAAGCGATTAATAGAAAAATAATAATAAAAGTTGGTGACTATGGTTAAGGGTAATCTGAAAGCTTCCTTTTCAAAAGCTACTAAACCAAGGTGTAGGGGAGGGTGCAACTCCTTTCCCTTGATTGCTCCACTTAACCCTTGATAATACTGAACATTAAGCAAGGTGGCATCAAGTACCATTTTTTGAGTCTTTGGTATGACTCAACCTGGGATTAAACCCAGGTCTCCTAGGTCATTGGTGAACACTCTACTCACTGAGCCAATGGGGTCAACCAATCAATTCATTGTAGATTCATGTTTACACATTTTTCTTGTTGTTTCTTATATTTTTTTACAGTCCTATCAAAGAGGAATAAATTTTAACAGATCTATTTCATCCATAAATAGGATCCTTACACACACTACCAATCCAAGATCAAAGTGGACTTGGGAGTAATGGCAATGAAAAGGTACTCTACACTCTCCAGATCTCCAGAACTGGATCTTCTCCATCAGATGTAGTTTAATGTCATACCCAGGGCACCTTGTTTTTGTGTATTTGATGAAGGGGTTCTAACCCCTGTGCAAGGGGTACAGGGAGGATACGATTAAACTTTGTTGATAGGGTGTGAAGAATATATTAAACTACTGTGTTATGATAAAAAGTAACAATAATAAAATGAATAAAAATACTAATAATGAAAAATGTATTGATCTAGAATATAATGATAAAAAGCAACAATAAAAAGATAGAGTTAAAACAGTGATAAAAAGGTAATTTTTTTCTCATTTTTTTTATTTTATTAATTGATTCCATTTCTGTGTTTCCTAATACATTTTTTTAGACAAGTCTTTCTTTCCTTTCAATTTGATTTTTTTTGGAGGGAAGGCAGGGGGAATAAAAAAAAAAAAAATGACAGAAAGAAAATTAGAAAAATAATTAGTACTTTTTTTCCCTTGCCTTTTTAATACATCACCACACAGAATAGAAAAAGATCCTTGTAAAAAGATAAAAAAATTCTTCGCAATTTTACTTAAATTCATTCTGTAATGGACTCATCAGGAACATTTTTTAAACACCAAAATGGTAGAACTGGTAAAAATTATTCTAATTTGATTGGAATGAATTCAGTAGAAAACTGAGAAAAATATAGATGATTGGCCTTTAACATAAAAGGTGTAGGGATACAATAAATAATTATCTTTAAAGAATTGGGAAGTCTGTTGGGAGCCACGTAGTATATTGCATGATAGTATCAGGAACCAAATAGAAAAGCAACGTGTCCTTCAATGTCTGGTAGATGTTGTTTGAGTGCAAAATGCCAGAGAATTGAAAAAAGTTATCAGATATAAAGACAGCAGTGATACCAGCGTTAATTAGAGCCCTTAGAACAATCCTGAAGAACATGAAAAAAAGTCAGGGAACGAAAAATCTGAGGAAGAATTGAGACCATCCAGACCACAGCACTGCAGCAGAATACTTAGGAGAGTCCTGGAAATCTGTGGAGACTTACTGTCCTTCAGAGTTCAATAAAAAACCACAAGTTAAAACTGATGTTAAAAACTCACATGAAATAAAATGTTTGCCTATATTACCCACACTTGTTAAGTAAGCCTTTTTCATTTTGTACTCCTTCCATATACTGCGGGTTTATAGAAAAAATATAAGCATAATTCTACCATAGGATATATTCATGTATTCTTTCCTTGTAATGTCACCTGCATGTATATTGCATATATAAAATATTAGATGTTTTTGTGTGTGGTTTTCTTTCTGTTGTGCTCAGTGTTAGTATATCATAGATGTAGTAATGCTAATATTGGTCCTTGGTGAGTCGAGATTCAATTAAATATATTCCCTGCAACTAAGCATTTGCAATAAAGGTTTTAGAGAGAAAATTCAACATAGAAATATACATTGATTCTTGTCAAAGTTGATAATAAGTGTGACTACTTTGCAATGATTACCTGGACAGCTAAGTTAGTTATAAGAGAGCAGTTCATCTACTTATTTCCCTGTCAACAATGTTTTCTTTTGCCAGGAATTAATGTGATTAGCCCTTGTCAAGGTCTCATGATAGAGAAATAAGAAATTCCTTTGATATTGGTTAACAACAGGCATTTATGTGATGGACTCTTCTGTTGATGTAGACATAGAATTCTACATTATATTAAATTTGATAAATACTGAAATTAATTGTCAATAGAACATTATTTATAAAATTATAGAATGAAGATTTTTATCAAAGGAACAGACAAATGTGTATAAAATAAATATTATATTAAAGGATTCTTTATACTGTGATTGGCTCTGCTGATAAAAAAAACTTTTAAAGCAATATATATATATATACATATATATATATATATATATTAAAATGAATTAATCCACAAAGAGACTTATATTCATTTAAATTATTTTGTTCTTTCTTTACCTGTGTTTCTACCTTCTTGGTATTTTCAAAGAATGATAATTTTGGCTAGTTTTTGGTTTATATTATGGTGACTGTCCTGGTGGGGTTTTCTGTGATAGATTTTCTGCAGGTATTTCTTCTCTCTTTCTCTTTTTTTCTTCTTTTTTCCTTTCCCAAGAGTATGTTCTGTGTTATTTTTGTGGATGTATTTTTTCCTTAATAAGTCTTCAATATTTGATATGCCATAAAGTTTATTGGTTGTTTCACTCTGGGTCACTGTGTGTGTATATATATATATATATATATATATATATATATATATGTGTGTGTGTGTGTGTGTGTGTGTGTATGGTAAATTTTTCTCTGTACTTGTATTGTTTAGTTCTGTTCATTGTAGCTGACTTTTGCATTTTAATTGTCTTTCATTTGTGTGTATGTGTGTATGTTTTGTGGATCAATTCATTTAAAAATATTTATGATTTCTCTCCTCTGATCAATGAAAAAAATATATATATATATATATATATATATATATATATATATATATATATATATATATATAAACTTATCATCAAGGCATGCCAACAGCACAGATTCCCTAGATTTTCTCATGCCATTTGTCACTATCAACCATCGCTCTTAGCAAGTCATCTAGATGGGAACAAGAACCCACACAGAACTGATGAAAGTAAGTTTTTCTAGTTAGCCAACACTGGTGTGTCCATGTGTAGTAGTCCATAGAACATTGCTTATGAGTTTGTCCTTACTTCCCTAGCAGTGTCTAGCATGTCATAATCGTCTTTTTGTATGGTTTATGTGATGGGAGGTAAGTGGTTATACAACTGCCATTTCATTGGGTGCTGCTTCTAGGATCTGTTCAAAACAGCTGCTAGCTTTTTCTCCCAGCATTTTGTTAAAGTGATGCAACCATACTATAGCACTGATATGCCTGCAGCTTGGAAGAATTCCTGTTTTGTTTTTTGTCAGAGAGATCAGATTTTAATATGGTTGATAATTTCTCAATCGCAGTTTATCTTTTATCAATGCATGTGTTGACATTGCTTTCAGTCGATAAGATATTGCTGCCAAAGTATATGAACTTTAATGGTTTGCCACTTAAAGTGGAGATGACTCCTTGTTTAAAACACACAAGCTCTTTTTTATTTCTGTTCACATAGAGGCCAATGCCTACTGCTGTTTGCTACAGGCTATGCAGCAGAGATTTGGCTTGAGCAGATGTTCATGGTGTCTCAAAATAGATGCAACCCATTAATATGATAATGATTTATTAGTAAGACAAGCACAATGGCAGTCATTTGGAACATGTCCTGTAAAAAATACATCCTTTGAGATAGACACATCAAATTAATGTTTTTTAATTGTTATTATATCAGCTTGCAATCTTGTTTTCTTTTCTCAGTAATGAATCATTATTATATTAATGGGTTGCATCTATTTTGAGACAGTTTTGAATGATTTTTGTCTCCCAATAAGTAGTGACACAAAATATCATTTTCTCTCTTGTCCAAGGCATTGTGATTGAGGATTAATAGTTGTTATCGTATACTAATTTCAAATCTGAAACAAAAAAGAATATAATATTATTATTAATAGAGTTATTAGCTGTCAGATGGGTCCCCCATATATTGAGACACCCTATTATTGCAAGAAGCTCTAGATTATCTGTTTGGTTTGGTTTGGTTTGTTTGGTTTTATGGCATATCAACCTTTGCGGGTTATTTAACGCCAAATCCATTTTTATGTAAATAATCTGTTCTATTGAAAATAGTTCAGTTTAGCATAAGTACACAGTTTAATTGTCAAAAACATTTCCATTTCAAACTATTCAAGTAGTTATATGTAATAATTTAGTTAAGTGTAAATACAGTTTTAATGTCGAAAAACAGTTCTATTTGAAATAATTCAGTTAAGCATGAGCACGCAGTTTAAGTGTAAGTAGGGTTTAATTGTCAAAAACGTTTCTATTTCAAGCTATTCAGTTTACTCAATTCATTTTAGCATAAGAATGCTGTTAGTTCTATTTAACCCATAGATAGGGCCCTATCAGGTGCTACCACTCCGGGCCAGAGTGGACCTGGGAGCGATGGCAATGAAGGGGTACTCCACATTCCCCAAAGCTCCAGCATTGCTGGAACCTCACCATTGGATTGTTTCGTGTCATAACAGGACACTCATTGGGGGGGGGGGTCTTACCCCTCTGCAGAGAAGCAGTCGGTGTATTCTACAGCCCCAGCCGACTGGGCAATAGATTATCTGTGTAATTTGTATCAGAAATACTAATATTGTCTGCTTCTTGTCTTTTTTAGTGTGAAAATATTTTCTTTAGTTATAAATGATAACAACCAGAAAATAATAGGAACAAACCAATAAAGAAATAAGTTAAACTCTGTGCAATTGTGAAATGAGTAAGTGTCCATTGGAAAACAAAGGCCAAACTAAAAATGTAGTTAAAAGAAGGAAAAGTAAGAACTGATAGCAGACAGGAGATAATATATACACAGGATCAGCAGAGAAACAATACAATAATCATAGATTTTTTGCAGGAATGAATAGTAGCACAAGACTAAGTACATCTATGAATATAAATTGTTCTTGGAAGAAAAAAAACTATTTAAGTTTTCTAGAATAATTTACCTAATATAAGACCAGAGTTAGTTGCTAAATGCTGCCATGAGAATAAATATTTACTTTGTAATTTGACCTCTGATACAATTCTAAAAAGAAGATTGGGAAGCAATATCTTGATCCTAAGCAGAGAGCTAAGAAGCAAAACTTTGGTCCTATGCCAAGTACACAGTTACTATACTGATCCAAGGCAGAGATCTGGGGAGCATAACTTTAATCCTATATAGAATGCACAGATATTAGACTTATCTTTGGAAGAAGTATATCAGATTGCGCCATCAGGATGGATATCCCTGACCCTTTCTTACCACTCCTCTCTATCATCCATTGCTTCCGGCTCGTCTTCAGAGCTACATCCTGTATCGGCACAGAACTGTTCTATGTAGGTTCTAGCTGGTTGTCCTGCCTTTGCTCGTCCATGTGAAGGGGTCCACAGGAGCACATCACTTATGAGTTCGTACCTACTTCTCCAGCAGTGTCCTGCATGTCTGGTTCGTCTAGCTTGGATAGTTTTTGTGATGAGTGGTAAGTGGCCGCACAGCTGATGCTTTGTGGGGTGCTGCCTCTGGGATTTGTTCAATATTGCTAGCATTCTTGTGTTGTTGCCAAGAGTCATTCAATAAACAGAGTGAATTTTACTCAGGAATTTGGTAAAAGGAAGCATTGTTTGCAGTTGCAACTTTTTGACATAAATCAATAGTAAAGGGTCCTTTCATGTCCCAGAAGTCTGTCAGCATAACTGACTGCTGTGGCCGGATTATTTTCTTTACCTGATAGTCATTCAATAGTAAAGGGTCTTTTCATGTTCCTGAAGACTGTCAGCATAACTGACCACTGTGGCTGGATAATTTTCTTTACCAGATAGTCATTCAATAGTAAAGGGTCTTCTCATGTCCCATAAGACAGCTTCTTTATTGACCGCTGTGCTTGGGACTTTTTTTTTTCTAAAGAGTCAGTGTGTTTTTAGTTCAAAGACTGTCCTTTTGGCTCAAGCTAATAGTGACAAAGTCATGTTTAGTGCATAGGCTAACATTTTTTGAATAAAACATGCTTTTCTTTACACATCACATATTCTTCTGTAAATTTCGCATGGTTTGCAGTTCTCAGCCATCAAAAGTTTGATTAGAGATTTCTGTTCGAGCCTTGAACACTTTTTTGATTTGACCATTTTGAATTGTCTCAAAAGAAATATTTTTGCTAGAATAAAATGATTTTTGCTACTAGCCAGTTTACATTTTTGGTTTGGTTTGGTTTATTGGGTTTTATGGCATATCAACCTCTTATGGGTTATTTCAAGCCAAATCCTGTTTATGTATATATATCACATATTGAATTTTGGGGAAAAAATTCTGAAAAAAATGTGTATTTTACTTACTTAAAAAAATTCCCTTTACTTATTAATCTGGTTCATTAGCCTAGTGAATAGTGTCTGCCAATGCCCTGGGAGACCAGGGTTCAATCCCAGGTCAAGTCATACCAAAGACTTAAAAAATGGTACTTGATGCTTCCTTGCTTTACAATCAGCATTATAAGGTACATATCAAGGGTAAAATGGAGCAATGAAGGGAAAGGAGTAGCACCCTCCCCTACACCTTGGAGTAGTAGCTATTGAAAAGGGGGCCTTCAGGTTGCCCTCGACTACAGTCACCAACTTTACTTTACTGAATGATCCTCAAATATATATATATATATATATATATATATATATATAAAATTCAGGCAGTTTTTATGGGTACTATGCAAATTAAATATGATTACTTGGTGACTTTATTTTCTAAATTACAAATATGCAAGGCAGAGTTTCAGCTTATATTTATCTTTATTGTTTATATCATTGTATAAAATACCAGTCCTAAACCACATTACTTATCTTAATGCTTTTTTTGGGTTATTATTCCTTTTCAGTTGTCACTATGCCTAACAACTGTACCAGGTCACCCATTCATCAAAATTCATCAAGGAGGATTTATAGATATAAGTAAATATGTTTGTCTATCAACTATACAATACAATGTCCTACTGACCTAGAGTCACATCTGATACTTGATCTTGAAGTCCCCGTCTATTGCGTTCATTTAGTTTTGTTTCATAGTTCATTGTATTTGTAGTAAAATATTACCAATCATTCCCATTGGTAAAAGGGATCAGTTTTTGTTTACTTATATAATTCATGACATACAGATAAACGACCATATATATATATATATATATATATACTCACACATACACACGATATCACCTTATGAATAGGTACACAAAACCAATTTTTTGGTACATGTTAATTTTCTTCTAAACCAAAGTTATCAGGATTTTATTGTTTTTCATTGGCTTAGTGGGTAGAGTGTTTGTCAATGGTCTGGGAGACCTGGGTTCAATTCCAGGTTGCATCAGACCAAAGACTTTAAGAATGGTACTTGATACCTCCTTGCTTAACACTCAACAATACAAGGTATGTAGTATCAAGGGTTAAGTGGAGTAATTCAAGGAAAGGAGTAGTGCCCTTCCCTGCACCTCGGTGTTGTAGCTATTGAAAAGGGAGACTTTTGGTCACCCACGACTGCGGTTGTTAACTTTACTTTTACTATTTTAAATTACCAAACACTCCAACATTGAAAACCTGAAACCAAAAATCAAATAGTACTGATTGTAATGTATAATATGTAGTGTATGTATTTCTGGAGAGCTTTCTATCCATATTGTTGGTTGGTTGGTTGGTTTAATGGCATATCAACCCTTGTAGGTTATTTAATGCCAAATTCTGTTTGTATATATATATATATATATATATATATATATATATATATATATAGGATTTGTAAACAAATAGTTTCTTGGCAAGATTTTAAACAATGCTAGAGCTCATTTGTTTCCACACAGCTAAATAGTTTCAAGTATTGCAATCAAACATAAATATAATTAATCATTTCTTTGCACACAGTTAAATGGTTCGAAGTAATGCACACAGATGTTTTCAAGTATTACAACACTAAAAATGCAATTCAACATCAGTCATTTGTTTGCACATAGATAAATGATTAAATAGTTCTATTTGACTCCAAAAAATGGGATTCTACCAGGTACTACAACTCTGAGTCAAAGTGGGCCTGATAGTAATGGCAATAAAGGAGTACTTCACATTCCCCAAAGCTTTAGGACTGGAGCCTCATCACTGGATACTGGACACACATTGGAAGTGGTTTTACCCCTCTACAGTGAGCATATTCTACAGCCCCAGCCAACAACTGGACTCTCATATTTTTGGTTATAGAGTTTCAATGTTGTAGAGTTTGGTAAGAAATGATATCTAAAAATATCCATTTTCGATGTAATATATCCAACTTTAGATGATAAAACTTGGTCATTGATTTAGAAGAAAATTTATTTTGGATAAAAATTAGTTCGGATGTTCTTATTTATAGGTGATTATATATATATATATATATATATATATACACACACATGTAAGAGATGAATAAAATTGAAAAGTCAACTAGGAATATTTCTTTTTTCTGTTATTCCTTTTTTTATAGTTCCTAATTAGTTTTCAACTTTTTTGGACAATTTTTAAAATTTCTTTTTACAAGAGTTGATATGATACAAGAGAAATGACAAAAAATGAACTTGTGATGTAGCATATACATTCATTGAATGAAAATTTTTATCTGGTATCCAAGTATCTTTAACTAATCTTTATATGATCTTTATGCTATCATGAACACCTGACATTGAGCTCTCCATATACATAGTAGATTATCCTGATTGACTGAAATATCAATTACAAGGAATAACCATTTAATAGGATCAACTTGATTTGAACAGAATCAAACATTGTCTTTTGTCTTTTTCATAGAAATCTGTTTAAAAGGAAAGAACATTTATATAAGAATCAAATTCCTTCTCCTGATATGTTCCATTTTGACCAGTGTTCTATAGAAAGTAATGGTCATAATTATCTAAACGATCACTAAATTTGTTGATTAATAATGAAGTCTGTAGAAGTCATGAAGGTTTTAGTGATTCAAATTAACTTACAAGTTTGGCAACTTTTCGAGATAGAAATAGGACTTCTTTTCAATTGTCTTGATTGATTCTGAACAAAATTTTAGAAGCAGAGAAAAGCGATTTTCTTCTTTATTTAACAATTCTATCAGAAAAAACATTTTTGAAATTTGGAACGTCAGAGTCTTGAAATATATTGATGGCAATAAAACTTGGTTCTTTTAGTATATTTGCTAGTAACTTTCAAAACCAACAAATAAGAAACATTGCCTGACTCTTCAAATACTTATGACTGATATATATAGGATGCTCTATAATGATTGATTTGGCTTCTTTGTTTAATGACATATCAACCTTTGTGGGTAATTTAATGCCAAAGCCATCCTTGTAGAAGAACGGCAGTGATACTATTTAACCCATAGCTGAGGGAAGAAGGGGTTTCATACTATTCCCATGGGTATTAGTCCTAAAGTGAATGTAATAGTGCCACTCCGAGGTTGCTGTCCAAATCTTTTGTCATTACACTACACGGATTCCTACCATGATGATGTGACATTTTAGTTTTGATTAAGTGCATAGTAATTTAACTGCGATAAAAAAATAGTGTATTTTTAATATAAATGCTGTGAATTTTTTAAAAATGTATTTTTAACAGGCATCTGATTTTCTTTTTTTGTGGATAGAAAACTCTTATGAGGTGGACTCCAACAGAAATTGTATACATAAGGGAAGCAAATTTGGCAAGCCAAAGTTCTATAATAACAGCACAAAGGAAATTCTGAAAGTATTATGGAAAACATCAAGCACCACTCCAAAGGTACTGTCGCAAATTTCCATGAAACAAGCAACACCACCTAGAAAAAATCCAGTTGATATACTAAGACATGAGAGAGAGAGAGAGAGAAAGAACATTCAAGGGATGTTATTTTAAAGTTTTAGATTATTTAATGAACTCTTGTTTTTTTTAGTTATACAATGTTGTTAATACAATCAAAGATATTTGCATTTAAAATGTGGCTCATTATTGTGGTTTTGTTTGGTTTCTTTGGTTAATGGCATATCAATCTTCATGGGTTGTCTAATGCCAAAGTCATCCGAGTAGAAAAAGAGTCATGGTACTATTTAACCTATAGCAGATGAGGATAAGGAAGTTCATACCATTCCCAAGGGTATTAGTCCAAAAGTGAATGCAGTAATGTGACTGGAGTTCAAACTTACAACAATGTCACAGTCCAGTACATTAACCTTTACACCATGGAGACTCTTTCCCCATCATTATGGGACATCAAGTAAAATACAGATGAGGCATCACAAAAAATATCAAAACTGAAGCCTTAGATTTTCTAAATAATAAATCTAAATGAAGACTAGTGCAAGTCTGAGCAACTTGTGATGATGTTTAACTGAAGCACCTTCTAATTCCTGAGACTTAGTTCTGTTTAACCTTTTTGTGTTTCCTAAACTAAACATTAATCTTAGGAGTAAATCATCAAATCAAATAAAAAGTTTCAGAGTGCTTTGACCAATGAAAAACTCACTGGACTAAGTATGGGGAATACCAAGAAAAATCTTAAGAAAAAAATTCATTGTTTAATTCATCGTCTATATTTGTCTGAGAAAATACAGTTTCATTTTTTATACTTTACGAACACATTTTATTTAGTTTGGTTTTACAGCATATCAACCATTGCAGATTATTTAATGTCAAATCCTCTGTATGCATATATATTAAATAAATATGATTTGTAAATAGATCTTGTTGATAATGTTTTCAAATGAGTCTAAACTCATTCTTTTGCACACAGTTAAATGGTTCCAAATATTACAATATGTCACTAACAATCCTGTTAAACATCAGATATTTGTTTACACAGAGTTAAATGACCAAACACTTTTATTTCAAATAATTCAATTTAACATCAGTCATTTGTTTGCACTCAGTTTAAACATCAAACAGTTCTATTTGGCCCATAGATAGGACCTTTTCATGCGCTACAACTCCAGGTCAGAGTGGACCTGGGAGTGATGGCACTGAAGGAGTACTCCACCTTCCCCAAAGCTCCACCAATTTTGGAGTTTTAGCATCAGATTGATTCATGTCATATCCAGGACACTCGTTGTGGGGAGGTCTTACCCCTCTACATAGATGCAGTTGGTGTATTCTACTGGGCTGGAACAAATTTTGTGTGCGTACCTGTGTCTATATATGCACACATACACACATACACACATATATATGTGCAGAGTTGTGAGTTTTTACCATTTTATTCTATTTCATATCTAAAATATTGCACTGTATTTTAATGATCTAGAATGGTTTTAGTGGTAAATTTTAACTATAATTATATATATATATATATATATATATATATATATATATATATATATGTATATAAGATATAAATAATGTAGTTAGCTATATTTATCAATAAAGAGTACTCAATATCACTGATAGAACATATCTATACCTAAATTAAGAGAGCACAGACACACAGTCAACAGCACAGTCAGTTCTTTGCCTCTGTGATAATCAGACTAAGACCTATGCCTGATGATCACATAAGTGAGAAACTGACAGTCACAAAGTGGTGTTAACACTGTGTTTATTCTATCCTAAATCATATGTACATATATATATGTGCGTGTATGTGTGCACGCGGTACTTTTGCCCCTTCATGCATGGATGTTTTATAAGTATTCATAGGCAGATGAATCTGATATTGGATGGCCAGATTAAAATTGTATACAGAAAAAATACTGCTCGCTCTTTGAAATGCATCATTCCTTTGTTAATTCAAATCATGACACACACTTTGACAAGGCATGACCCAATATGACATAAATCAGGGTAAGGGACAATGAGACTTTGGCTTCTGGGATGTTTAAAAAATTTTAAATCTGAGATGGCATGACCCTTCATTCCAGCTCTATTGTCTTTTAAAAAAAAGCAACATTTTTATTCTAGTAACTTAATACACATATACTCTGATCTTAGACATCCATGCCAATCTATAATCAAATAATACCATCATGTTTTGCGGCTATAATGCAAGTATATATGTATATATATATAAATGAATGCCTTTTAAGTGCATGTGATGCCATTCAGGCCTTGTAATATATTACAATATTTCTAATGATTCTGGTATTTAACTTGATGTATATTTTTTCTTAAATATCCTGGGTATGATACTAAATAGTATTTAGTGACAAGACCCCAGTTCTGGCACTCTGGGAATTGTAAAGTCTCCCCTTCACTGTCATTAGGTCCAGGTTCACTTTGAGTCTATATGGTAGTACCTGTTTGGATCCCATCTATGGGTCAAATAGATCTGCTTGAGGTGAAGTTTAAAATGAGTATCCATATGTACCAACCCCTCCGCTCGGGCATGATATGATATAACGTCAATTTTTAAGCGGAGTTTAACAGGTTTCAATTCAGAGTTTTCCTTCTCCTAGACTAGTTGCCTCACTAAACTGAAGAGTTTAGTCTGCCCTAATATTTACCCATAGCTGGAGGAAGAATAATTGGATTCATACCTTTCCCAAGGGTATTAGTGCTATGTGAAATGCAATCAGCCTCGTCCAGGATTTGAACTCATAATGCCGTGTCCATTTCCTATGACGATAACCATTACACCACAGGCACCTCCCGTCTTTTTACCAACCCCTCCACTCGGGCAGGATATGACACAAGGTCAATTTTTTTTTTAAGCAGAGTTTAACAGGTTTGAATTCAGAGTTTTCCTTCTGCTAGACTAGTTGCCTCACCAAGGCTGAAGAACCTAGTCTACCCTACTATTTACCCATAGCTGGAGGGAGAATAATTGGATTCATACCTTTCCCAAAGGTATTGGTGCTATGTGAAATGAGTATCAAAGTTTATTATTACACTGTCTCTTAAACCATTGATAGTGCAAATCAGAATAAAATCTTTGTGAAGATACATTGGAAACTAGAATTGTTAAACTGACTTTGGCATTAAATCATCCAATGATGGTTGACATGCCATAAACCCAACCAACCAACCAATCATATACATTTCTTTCTCTTTTTCTTTCTTTCAGTATTGGATTATATTGTTGCTACTGTAGTTTTAAATTCATAAAATATTTTGTTGCTGTATTGTTTTACTTTTTGCACATGTTGAATATGGTCAACAATATTTCGAGTCAATGTTTGGCTGTGGCGGTGAGAAATATTCACAATTTTCTCTACTTTCATGATGATCCTGAGCCTTAAACCTTGGTGAATGTTAAAGGTCAATCAAAAAAGCCATTTATTCCAAATCAAAAAATTAATATGACAGGGTGGCCAAAAAGTACTGAAACATGTAAGAAATTCATGATTTTCTTATTTTTAATTTAATTCTTATATTATTTTTCAGATCTGGTAAGTAAACCAAGTAAATTGGAAATGTCAATTAATAATGTAAAAGAACAAATGAAAACAAGAGAATTTACTATTCATTTGAAAGGTTTATTATGTTAACAAAAAGAAATTTTCAGTGGCGGAATAATTTAAAGAAATTCAGAATTAAAATGACCTCCCCATTCGCTCACTTTGTCAACCTGACTTCTTTTTGTAGGTTGCGGTTGGTTGGATTTTATGGCATATCAACCATTGTAGGTTATTATGTAAATAATCAGTTCTATTTCCAACAATTCAGTTTAGCATGAATACACAGTTTAATTGTCAAAAACATTTCTATTTCAAGCAATTCGGTTTATTAGAACAGTTATGTTAAACAATTCAGTTCAGTGTAAGTACAGTTTCAATGTCAAAAACAGTTCAATTTCAAACTATTCAGTTTAGCATAAGTACAGTTTAATTGTGAAAAACATTTCTATTTCAAGCTATTCAGTTTAATCAAACAATTCAGTTTAGCATTAGTATGTCATTAGTTCTATTTAACCCATAGATATTGCCCTATAGGTGCTACCACTCAAGGTCAGAGTGGACCTGGGAGCGATGGCAATGAAGGGGTACTCCACATTCCCCAAAGCCCCAGCATTACTGGAACCTCACCATCAGATTGTTTTAGTGTCATACCTAGGACACTCATTGTGGGGGGTGTCTTACCCCTCTGCAGAGATGCAGTCAGTGTATTCTACAGCCCCAGCCGACTGGGCAATCTTTTTGTAGGGTTATTTTAAGAAGCATAAATACGTGAATAAGCCTAAGACATTGCAACAGCTCAAGAATAATATTCATGTAGATATAAGAGGATTAACTAAAGGAACCTTGCGCAAAGTTACACAAAATGCTTGAATTAAGGTACAACTCTGTATTTGTGAAAATAGAGGCCATCCACAAGATATCATTTTTCAGAAATAGCTAAAAACATATTTCCTTTGGTTATATTTTATGATTCAAAAGATTAAATGATTAAATTTTTTTCACATGTCAGTTTTTTATGGACCCCCCCCCCCCGTATAAATAATTACATTATATGATATGCTGAAATTTCCTTCTTCGACTCATAGTCGTAGAATCTCTTTGGGTTTCATCCCTGGTTCAAAGAGAGTTAACATAATGAAGTATTTATTAGTTAAAAAAAATTGTGAAGATAACTTTTCATATTTGGTAAAATGCAAAGGTTGTTTTTTTTTTTATAATAAATTGCCAGAACTAAGACAAACAACTATTGGATGAGGTTATAGTGAGTGGTTGCCTGGGGTGAATTGTGCAATGGAATAATCAAGGATGGTTTTTCTAGAAAAGGAAATCAACTAGTGATTTTGCTATATGACAACACATCATCCTACTATTGCAAATCATCAAAGAATTGGGATAGGAATGTTTTTTTTTTCTTAGGGACCATGTTCTCCAGATCATCTTCTTATTATCATTCATTTCTTTCATGCAAACCTTATTATTTGGCATGTTAACTTTTGTTGGGTTATTTGATGCCAAGGTCTCTCTCTTTTTTAGTAATATGGTTTCAAGTATTAATGCCTATTTTATAATAATTATTTGTTTGCACACAATAATATGGTTTTATATATTCCTATCTGGGGGAGTCCTCATGATGTGATTAACATGCTGGACTGCAACATCACAATGAGTCATGCTTTCACGTTCACTTTAAGACTAATGCCATTGGGTAAGGAATGAACTTTCTTGTCCCCACCAGCTATGAGTTAAATAGTACCACTATTGTTCTTCCACAAGGATGGCTTTGGCATTAAATAACCCATGAAGCCTGGTATACCATTAAAACAAAGAATACAACCAACCATATTCCTATCTAATAAAAGTAAAATTGGCAACTAAGTTGAGGGTGACCAAAAGGCTCCCTTTTCAATAGCTACTACACCGAGACGTAGTGGCGCCACTCCTTTCACTGGATTGCTCAACTTTACCCTTGATACATGCCTTATAAAGCTGAGTGTTAAACAAGGAGTTATCAAGTACCATTTTTTTGAGTCTTTGGTATGACTTGACATGGGATTGAAAGCCGGTCTCTGGGGCCATTTGTGAACACTCTACCCACTAGACCATATCTAATGCGAATAATAAAATGGAGAAACCAATCCATAACTTCTCAGATTGTGACTATTAGTCACATCATTGAAGGAGTAGGTGCAAAAAATCTTGAGGCAACATGCTTGTAGATTTCTCAAAAGCATGTTATTATGGAAGGATTAACATACCATTATAGATATCCTTTAATGGGAAAATTAATGTGTTATTATTGAAGTATTAATGTATCATTATAGATATCTTATTATAGAAGTATTAATATATATCATGTAGATATGTTACTATACATTGGTTGGTTGGTTGTTTGGGTTTATAGCATATCATTATTTAATGCTAAATCCATTTTTATACAAATAATCAGTTCTATTTCAAACAATTCAGTTTAGCATGAGTACACAATATAATTGTCAAAAACATTTCTATTTCAAGCTATTCAGTTGAGTTATATAGTTCTAATTCAACCAATTCAGATTAGAATAAGGATAGATTTTGTTTACTCACAATTAAATGCCAAAACAGTTCTATTTAAAAAAAACTCAGTTTAACATAAGTACAATTTCAATCTCAAAAACAGATCCATTTTAAACAATTCAGTTTAGCATAAGTACACAGTTTAATTGTCAAAAATATTTCTATTTCAAGCTGTTCAGTTTAGTCAGACAGTTCTAATTCAAACAATTCAGTTTAGCGTAAGTATAGTTTTGGTCCACACACAGTTAAATGTCAAAACAGTTCTATTTGACCCATAGATTGATGCTACCACTCTAGGCAAGAGTAGACCTGGGAGCGATAGAAATGAAGGAGTAATCTACATTCCCCAAAGCTCCAGCATCACTGGAACCTCACCATTAGATTGTTTAGTGTCATGTCCAGGTCACTCGTTGGGGGTTGGGTCTTACCCCTCTGCAGAGATGCAGTTGGTGTATTCCACAGCTCCAGCTGACTGGGGAGTGTTATTATAGAAGTATCAGTATATCATTATAGATATGTTATCACTTCATATTAATACAAGTATTTATAATCATTATTATGAAATAAAGAATAAATAAGTAAACAGCTTCTTTTACTGTTACAGCTGCTCAAAAATGTCAGCTCTAAAAATAAAAAAATGAATAAAACTTGCCAAAATGTTAATTTGCTTGAAACATATGTTATTAATATATAGCAAAAAGTGGAAATAATTATTATTATAATTATTATTAATATCATAGTTGTGTTTTTGGCAAAGACAACAGTAGTTTGCTTTTAATAACAGCACCAGGCTTAGATAAACCTGAGTTACTTTTATTTTCTTCTTGTTATTTCAATATTATTTTTGTTTTTCTATTAATTACCTTCCCATAATATGTATGGGATTAAAAGTTTGAAATTACTTTAAAAGATGTATCAAATTAGAAACTAATGACTCTTAAAAAGATACTGTTCTTTTCCTCCTAAACCTACAAATTAGGTTGTTCATAGAGTTGTGTCACAATTCTGGAGATGGAATTATAACCTGTTTAAATGTTGAATGTATATCTTAGTAATTCTTTTATTTCTAGTGGAAAGAATTTGGAATTCTGGCTAGAGTTGTCAACATCTAAATCAAAGCTTAACATCTGAAAGGTTTTAGTGAGCAGTTGGTGGAACATGGTAGATTTCATATTTTTCAAGTTCTTAGAAAAACAAAGAAACTCAGTTACAAAGTGTTGTTGACTCAGTGTCTTTAAGTCTATGGTATCTTAACTTATATATATATATATATATTAGTCAGATATATAGATTGATACTGATATAGATGTATAAACTAAACACAAACTTACAATATTGCACTCTCCTTGCTGTATATGGAGAAATAATAGATTTGAAAAAAATCCGACAAAATGTGAAAACATGACTGGAAAAGTGGATAAACCAAAACACAAACAATGGATTCAAATTAATATTTTGTCTTTATTTCATCAAAGACTTCTTCAGAAAGTTGGTTATTTTGTAGTGATAAGCAACAAGAAGAAATAGATAAAAAAAGAGGGAATGTCTGAAAGAAGGAGACACAGAGAAGGAAAAGAAATAAGAAAGGGATAGATAGAAATATAAATCTGAGTGAAGAAGGAGTGTGGTGACTGCAGGAGTATCCCTTTCTTTTTTCTTTTTTTTCCCTTCTCTGTTTCTCATTCTTTTGAACCCTCCTTTTTATCTATTTCTTCTTGTTACTTATCGCCACAAAATAACCAACATTCTGAATAAGTCTTTGAAGATATAAAGACAAAGTATTAATTTGAACCTGTTGTTTGTGTTTTGGTTTATCCACTTTTCTATCTTACTTGTGTGTGTATATATATATATATATATATAGATAGATAGATATTGATATAGATGTATAAACTAAACACAAACCTTACAATATTGTTCTCTCCTCACTGTAACAAGAGTTTCATAAGACTAAACAATCATCAGACAACAAAAAAAGGTGTTAAAGAAAGGCTGTTTGAAACATTTATATGGTTGGCTCAAGGTTAAGAGTCAAACAGGAAATCATAAAGGCAAGAAATGAAATGTAGGAAGGAGAAATGGGTAGAAGGAATTGGAAATGAAGAGAGTAATGAGAGTAAAATACATAAATGAATATACATAACACAACAAACTTTATAATGTGGGGTCTGGTGAGAGTATGCAGTAAAGTGAAATGAGTCTGAAGGCCAAATGTGATAGGAAAAACCAATATATATGTATATATGCTGGCAGCTAATAAAATTTCAACTGTGCAAAGAATGATGCTAATTTTTACCAAGATACAGCATGTATGTTTGGGGTCTGACTACTGTTAATGTAATCCCTGTTTTGAAATTTGCGTATATTTTTTCTTCTCTGTATTAACATATTATTATGTGACGATTACTCGCACTCTACATACAACTGATTAGTCACTTTTATCCTAATTAGTAGAGTGTTTGCCAAAAAGTCTGGGAGACCGGGGTTCAATTCTAGGTCGAGTCATACCAAAGACTTAAAAAATGGTACTTGATGCTGCCTTGCTTAGCACTCAGCACTATAAGGTGAGGATCAAAGGTAAAGTGGAACAATCCTGGGGATAGAGTAGAGCGGTCCTGGGAATGGAGTAGAGCCCTCTCCTACACCTTAGTGTAGTAGCTATTGAAAAAAGAGCCTTCAGGTCACCCTCGACTTTGGTCACCAACTTTACTTTGTTATTATTCTTCCATCTGATGATTGTGCACACTGCATGAAACTTCAATTAATGGAATAAAGAGATACAATAAATAATTGTGTTCCCTAGGATTTTAGGGGCATGTTCTTTCAACATGGGAATCCTAGAGTCCTTGGTCATGTGAGAATTCAGAATCCTTTCATGCCTTCTTTTAGTCCCAGTTTTTCGACTGGATAAAATATATCTCTTTTTTTTCATTAAACAGAAGAGAGACTTTGTCTTGTCTCAGCATTGAAATATAAGGCCTACATGGTTTTGCCCAACAAAGAAGAATTTTTACCATTTTTGTAAGCTTTTTCATATCTTATTAGTACATGGAATAATGTGTACTGTTAGTATATGTTAGTGTTTTTTTGTAATACTTCTTATATGTTTATATATATATGAATTAAATGTCCTTTATGTGAGCTTATCTTGTTTTTCCTTCTGTCCATTGTTAGTGTATTATTGGATATACTAATATTAATATTAGACCATGTTAGATGGGGACATAGCTAAATATCCTCCCTCACGCCAAATGTTATCAATAACTGGTAACAACTCCAATAATACTATGGAATTTTCTAAGTACTGACCTGGAACTTTCTCTTGACAAGATCGAGTGAGCCTAAAGGTAATGTGAAAGCCATTAGCATCAATGAACTTGGCAAAAACACTGGAATGGAAAATTGAAAGCCAAAAACGAAGTTTACAATAAAATGAAAGAAAATATGAAAAAGCGATGTTAATACTTTCTGCTGTCAGCTTTTAACAGCTGCATAAATAAAAATGGTAAACCAAATATGGAATTGGCACTTGGTGCCAAACAATAATTTGGAGGATCCACCAAAAAAGAAATGAACCTAAGTTGCTGAATTTCGAAAAACTGATTTCTTTTTCATTCCACAATGATAGAAAAAAATCTTTTTATGAAAAACTTAAAAAACAAAGAATCAACTAAAGAGTCAACAGATGGAATGTTTTCTTTTTTCTTTTTCATAAACAGCAAAAGTATGTCTCTCTCTCTATATATATACATGTATATACACATACATATCTGTGTACCTTAACTCACTCATACATATCTGTATACCTTTATATATACATACATATCTGTATACTTTTATACACATGCAGATATACATCTGTATACCTTTTTATATGCATGAATATCTATATACCTTGACATAACACATACATATATGTATACTTTTCATACACATATAGCATTTCTTTATATACTACTACTATGCATATCTGTATATCTTTACATATGCATACAAATCTGTATATGTTTACAGATGCCTTGTTATCTTTACAAATCTCTCTCTCTCTCTCTCTTTATATATATATATATACCTTTATATATCAATATATATCAGTATACCTTTATACATACACACACACGCACATATATAAATATATATACCCATAAATATCTGTACACCTTTATACACATACACACAAACACATATATATATACTCACACCCATATATGCCTGTATACCTTTATACACACACACACACACACACACACATATATATATATATATATATATATATATATATATATATATAAAACACAAACCGGACACATTAGGATTATAAATTTATTTCCATCCTGTTATGTATTTTTGATAAAATCAAAAAATATGAAAAAAAACTAACAGGACTTCTTCAGATCTTATGGATAAAAAGAAGAAGTCCTGTGTTTTTTTGTTTTTATCAAAAACATAACGGGATGCAATTAAATTTATAATCCTAATGTGACCGGTTTGTGTTTTATATATATATATATATATATATATATATATATATATATATATCTTTCTGTTTTTTCTTAATGAAATTATTGCTCTGTAATGTCTATTACATTGAGCTCTTTACCAGGAAAATTTGAATGTTCACTCTTGAATAGTTTTCTTGTCCTGATGGAATTACTCCCAACTTCAGTTTAACTGGACCAGATAATACGTACATATATATCATTATCATCATCATCATCATCATGTCATGCTGGTAGCATGGATATCCCTGACCCTCTCTCGCCACTTTTCCCCATTGTTCATCACCTCAGGCAGGTCTTCTGAACAACATCCCATATCCTCACATAGTTGCTGAATGTATGTTCGTGCTGGTCGTCCTGCTTTTGCACGGCCATGTGTGGGGATCCATAAGAGTACATCACTTATGAGTCCGTCCCTGCTTTTCCATATATATATATATATATATGTATGTATGTATATGAGTATTATGGACTGCAGTTACAATGGAAAAATAATGGGCTTACCGATCATTTACTTAGATATAAAATGTAAACAAATTACAATTAATTGTATATTTTTAATTCAGAGCATTAAATTCAATGTATAATTCAGCAAATGATTATTATTTTCATCTTCAACATAATTTTCTTGTCTCGGGCCATTGGACTAATGATTAGAGTGTTTGCCAATGGTCTGGGAGACCAGGGTTCAATCCCAGGTCGAGTTATACCAAAGACTCAAAAAATGGTACTTGATGCCACCTTTCTTAACTCTCAGCATTATAAAGTAAGGATCAAGGGTAAAGTGGAGCAATCCAGGGAAGTCTATGCAGCATCGAAGCAGCAACAAGCCACATTTGATCATAGGCCATGAAGGCAGAAGAATATTTTTAAAAAATATAACATTTCTAGTTTTATATTAAGTTTTTAAATTAAAACTTGAGGAAAAAACTTTTGATATATCAGTACATTTTTTCCTGTTCTCTCCATTATTAGAGTATTACTTAATTTCTATTCCAAATATCTAAAAACTATTTTTTTCTATTGATAAATCTTCTGTTGACAATTTATTTGATAAAGGTTGACTGTCTACCCTGAGTAATTTCTTACAGTGGATGCCTGATTTACATACATACATACATACATACATAGACATTACATACATATCAGTAAACCTTGTGTTTTAAAGCATCATACAAGGAGCACACAATAAGTTTCCAGATTTTTTTCATATGGGGACTTTTATTGATAGTACTCACATGAAACTCTAGTCCCCTTTCAAGTAATCTCCTCCAGCTGCAAGGTACTTGTTGTACCATTCCAACAACTTCTGGAAGGCCCCATTGAAGTCCTCTTGTGTGATCATGTCAATGACCTTCATCACAGCCCCTTTCACCTCCTCAATTGTCAATGATGACAGCCTCAAAGTTTTTCCTTGAGCTTAGGGAATAACCAAAAAACACAGGGAGCAAGGTCTGGACTATAGGGAGGATGAGGAACTGTCTTGATGCCCATCTTAGTCAAATAGTCTGTGACAAGGATGGAGTTATGGACTGGTGCATTATCCTGGTGGAAATGCCACTGACCCAATTTGAAGAGTGCTGGCCTCTTCTGACAATATCTCTTCCTGAACTCCATTAAAACCTCAACATAGTATTCCTTGTCGACTGTCTGTCCAGTGGGAACCCAGTGCATGTAGATCATGTCAGTGGTGTCAAAAAAAAGGATCATCAAAAGTTTGTGAGTGGATTTGCTCTGTCTGGCCTTCTGGGGTCTGGGAGAGCCAGCACTCTTCCACTGGGAACTCTGTCTCTTGGTCTCTGGGTCATAGCAGTAGATCCAGCTTTCATCGCAGGTCACCAGAGCATCAAGAACTGCAGGATCTGAATTGATCAGCTCAACCATCTCCCTGCTGTCATGATAACATCTTTCTTTCTGATCTTCTCTAAGCACCCTTGGGACAAACTTTGCACAAATCTTCCGTATCTTCAGTTTCTTGTGAATAATTGTGTGTACAGTTCCCACACTGACATCAAACTGTGCACTTATTGTCTCTATAGACACACAATGGTCCTTATCCATGAAATTCTTTATTTGGCCAATCAACTCTGGTGTTCTGACTTCCTTACTCCTCCCACACCTCTCATCATCCCTCACAGACTCCCTGCCTTCCTTGAATCTCTTATGCTACTCAAAAACTGATACTCGATTCATGCAAGATGGTTGAAAAGCAGTCTGAAGCATTCCATACATTTCTGTGGCATTTTTTCCAAGTTTCAAACAGAATTTTATTGCATATCGTTCTTCTAAAGAGTCATCACATTCAGATTGCATTTGTGAAATTCAACAGCTGTGACAATCAGGCTTTAGTAGGGTGTATTCAAATTCCTGCTGTAGCTGTTCATTTGAACCTGAAATCATAAAAATTGGTCAGTCATCTCATGAAATATATAGCAATAACATACTGAATTTTCAAGAGTCTACAACAATTTTAAATGCCTATACAAAAATGTCTGGAAACTTATTGAAGGTACCTCATAATTGATGACTAATGAATGTACACGACTGCAGCCTTTATTTCAAGACATGTCACCACCCTCAAAACAGTTAAACCTAATTTGGGAAATAGTCTGATATTTTTTCCTTCCTTGCACTTCTTAAATTTGTGAGCAGCTTCAGTAGTTTTGAGGTCCAAATTTAAGATAATGCTTCAAAATGACCAAAATTTCAATATTTATAGCTATCATTATGAGATCTGAAATAAAAGGTAAAACTGAACAGTATTGATGATGACAATGATGACAGCAACATCAATGAAGTAATAGTTTTTAGAACTAAACATGAAATGAGCTTTCGTTTGGTTTATTTGCTTAATGGTATATCAACTCCTTATGGGTTAATCATTGCCAAAATTGAATTCATTTGTGAATATTTGTTCAAAAACATTTTTTCTGCACACAGTGATATTTTTAGTTATAGACAATAGGTTCTACTTTTGTTATAGGTTTCAAGTATTCCTATCTAATAGAAATAATTTACACACAGTATGATTTCAAGTATTTCTATCTAATACTAATTTTCAAACAGATCTATTTGGCCTAATCATTGGACCCCAATAGGTACTACCACTTCAGGTCTGATTGAACCTGGGAGTAATAACAAGAAACTGGTACTCCACATTTCCCATAGCTCCAGAAGTGGAGCCTCACCACCAGACACAGTTTAGTGCCATACCCAGGATATAATAAGCTTCAGAGAGAAACTCTGAAAATCTTATAATAAAAACTGTTATATTTTACGATAGAGTCTATCAAAAATATTTTCATTTTTTAATTAATTGAGACTTAAAGGAGAATCTCCAAATAACCGCTGTATATTTTAAAGCTTATAATAAAATGCTCTACACATGAGCATATCTTTTGATGATCCTAGCTCTCTAAATATATTTAAAACATATTGAGACTGAAGCTGTATTTACCAAGACAGAAATAAACAATGAATGAATTATTAATTTTCTTCAAAATGGTCCCCCTTAGCATTCAACACAAATATTCCTCTTACTTTTTGATTGGTTGAAGCTCCTCTTTTAATATGGTGTGAAGCCACACCATCATATTTCTTTGAATGTCCTTCACATCCTTGAATCTTATTTGTTTCATGAATTTTTAGTTTAGGAGATAAGAAAATTTCTTTCTTTCTTTCTTTCTTTCTTTAATGGCATATCAACCTTTGTAGGTTATTTAATGCCAAAGTCATCCTTCAAGAACAGTAGTGGTACTATTAAACCCATAGCTGGGAAGATAAGGGGGTTCATACCTTTCCCAAGGGTATTTGTCTGAAAGTGAACATAATAGCGTGACTGGAATTTGAACTCGCTTACAACGATTCTGCAGTCTATTGCTTTAAAAGAAAACTCACATGAAGCTATCTACAAGTATGGAAGCTGCTGCACTTGCAAAGTCCTGTGTTTCACCAAAAATCTAATGACTTCAGATTAAAAATTAACACTAAATTACCTGGATGAAATATAAACAGGTATCTAGATATGTAGACACCATGACTTTATCACATAAGATGCTCCCCTTGTGCACTCACATAATCTTTAATTTAAAAAAAAAAGTTGCACAGAGAGAGGTCAGATGAGTATAGAGAATTCCGTACTCACACAATCCTGTGATTCACCAAAAACATTTTATTTAAAAAAGTAATCAAAACTGTCTTGATAATTTTGTTTGAAATTGACCTGGACTAGTCAAGACTGTCTACCAATCAGTACTTAATTATATAAATTATATTTTCATTTGAATTTTAAACATTTTTTATTACTGATGTATGGCCCAGTTGGCTGAGGCTGAAAAATACACCGACTGCATCTCTGTAGAGGGGGAAAGACCCCTCCACGAGTGTCCTTGATATGATACTAAACAATCTGATAGTGAGGCTTCAGTAATGTTGGAGCTCTGGGGAACATGGAATATCCCTTCATTGCCATTGCTCCCAGGTCCACCCTGGCCTAGAGTGGTAACACCTGATAGGGACTTATCAGAGGGTCAAATAGAATGGTCTGACATTTAAACTGTTTATTTATGCTAAACTGAGTTGTTTGGGATAGGACTGTTTTTACATTTAACTGTGTGTATATGAAAACTGTGTTTATGCTAAACTGAATTGTTTGAAATAGAACTATTTTTACATTTAACTGTGCATTTGTATTATATAGAAATGAATTAAACCATTTAACATTATGCAAAAAATGAGCTCAGGCTTGTTTAAACATGTTTAGAAATTACATCTAATATTTATGTATAAAAAGGATTTGGCATTAAATAACCTACAATGGTTGATATGCCATAAAACTAAACCAAACCAAAGCAAATTAAACTTGTATTTGGCATTTGATTTGGATATTCTTTTGAAACCATTGCTTTTGTGCACACACACAAAGAGAAATTCATTGCCTAATTCCCATAGCTTGAAGGTAAGATAAGCTTGAGAATATCTTGTATATATCCTTGATATTTATTCTCATCAAAAATGCTAAAACAAGCCTTTGTGGTTTAGATAACTGACAAGCGGTCAAGAGATATTGTAGTGAGTCACGTAAAGAGATCCTCCCCTAACCAGGCAGCTGATTGCTACAACCAAACTGTATAATTACAGAGGAGATACGTGACCATTGTTGGCTTCACAAATGGATTTTTATAGTAACCGAATTTAGCATTTAAAGACTGGCAGATTCCCTAGAATAGAAAATGCTGATTCAGTCTTTATTTTGATTCTTTTAAAACCGAGTTAGAAACCTTGATGACTAGAGAAATCCACACATACAGTATTTGAAAGTATGTGTATGTGTATATATATATATATATATATATATATATACATATCTGCATATGTGTGTGTGTTTCAGATATATTGATATTCTTTTGTAAGCGTATAACTAGGCCAATTCACAATCAAATGATCTCAAATTTTATTAGCATGTGGAAAAACAATTCAAATTCAATGTTTTTTCTTTTCAGGTATATAAATACAATTCACTAGAAAAGAAAAGCCATTTAAACATTAAACATAGAATTTTGAGATGTTTCTATATATGTTATAAAAAGTTGAGATCATTTCAACAAGAATTGGTCAAGTAATTAGATTATGAAGTAAACAATTTTTCAAAAGCTGTGTGTGTGTGTATATATATATATATATATATATATATATATATGATATATGCACACCATACCAATATATATCTATGATGGCACATATATACATATATAGATAAATAGTACCACACATAAGTATATGAACAGACTGACACCTTTGTTTCAACTCGTTTTATTTGGGAATTTAAAGCAGGAAGATAATAGAATAAGAAAAGAAATCTTATTCCAATCAACTGAAGGCAGCATGCATTGAGCAATGTTTCATGTTTCTGAATGTTAAATTTCCAGAAAATTGTTAAATGAAAAACAAAGAAATTTTCTCCCCTAAAATCTTGTTTAAAATAGATTGATTAAAAAGGCAAAGAGTTGCTAAACTAGAAAGTTAATTTCAATTCCTTTCTGTCCAAAAGCCTTGATGGACTCTGCAATCTTAGGCAATAATAAACAGATTCTATATCTGTTTAAATACTTATGAGCAGTACTTTCAAAAGGGTAATGCTCATGAAAGCTATATGAAATATTGACCATAAGTGTTCAAACAAGTGAAAAACTCATTTTTTTATTGCCTGGTTTGAAATTTTCAGTTAATGATATTTTGCTTGATACAATGAGTATTTACTATTGAATTAATTGATATGGCAAAAAAGACTATGTTGAAAAATAAGTATTTATTGTGCAAAATAGATAATTTTTTGAAATTGAAACATTGATAAAAATGTCTTTTTAGTACTTTTTGGAAGAGAAATGTAATTAATCTTTGAAAAACCTTTTCATTTTCAGAATTAGGCAAGATTTCACAAAGGACTAGATTTTGATTTTTATATTTGGAGTCGATTAATTCTATCTGTGATGAAGATCCTTGAAAACAGAGAGTAAAGAAAAAGTTATGACTGTCCAAATACATAAAATGAAATTCCTTATGAAAATTTCTGGAAAAGAGAAGAAAAAATTCTTTTGCTGCTCAGCAATTGCTAAATTTGAATAACTTCTTGTAAAATTCTTCAGCACGGAGGGTTAAAACCAATTCTATAAAGTTCTATAAGTGAGAAAAACCCAATCCTATATAATTCTATAAGTGAGAAAAAAAAACAATCCTATATAATTCTATAAGTGAGAAAAAAACCCAATCCTATATAATTCTATAAGTGAGAAAAAAACCCAATCCTATATAATTCTATAAGTGAGAAAAACCCAATCCTATATAATTCTATAAGTGAGAAAAAACACAATCCTATATAATTCTGTAAGTGGGAAAAAACACAATCCTATATAATTCTATAAGTTAGAAAAAATCAATCCTATATAATTCTATAAGTAAGAAAAAATCAATCCTATATAATTCTATAAGTGAGAAAAAACCCAATCCTATATAATTCTATAAGTAAGAAAAAACCCAATCCTATATAATTCTATAAGTGAGAAAAAACCCAATCCTATATAATTCTATAAGTGAGAAAAAATCAATCCTATATAATTCTATAAGTGAGAAAAAATCAATCCTATATAGTTTATAAGTGAGAAAAAGCAAAAAAGAAAGTATCAAATGCACCATTCCTCAAAGAAGCACACTTAGCATAACTGTTGTTGCCATAAGAAATAGACTGAGTGAAACAAGTTCAAAATCATGGACAAAGCTGTTTGTATTTCAAATCACACTAATGACTTTGCAAAGGCAGACTCCATCTGTTCTCACTCCAGCTATGGGTAAATAGTAGGGCAGATTGGGTTATCTATCCTTGGTAAGGCAACAAATCTAAAAGGAAAACTCTGAATTCAAATCAGCCGTAAAGTAAGATGGCAACCGTAGTCTAGGGTGACCCAAAGCCTCACTTTTCGATAGCTACTACACATAGGTGTAGGAGAGGGTACTACTCCTTTCCCTGGATTGCTCCAATTTACCCTTGATCCTTACTTCATAATTCTGAGTATTAAGCAAGGCAGCATCAAGTACCATTTTTAAAGTCTTTGTTATAACTCAACCTGGGATTGAACTCCAGTCTCCTGGACCACTGGAGAACACTCTACTCATTAGGCTAATGGCCCCGTAAATCAGCTGTACTTCACTTAAAAATTGACTATGTATCATATCCCGCAAGTAGTGAGGGGGGTGAGATAAATAGATATGGAAGCCAATTGTGGTAAAAAAAACAACTTCTTTTTCAAATGTACTCCTGCGGACCTCTGCACATAGATGAGCAAAGGTGGGACAACCAACAAAAAACTATATACAACAGCTCTGTGCCGATACAGAATGTAGCCTGGAAGACCTCCCGGGAGTGACAGTGAGAGAGAGGGTTGGTTAGATCTGTGCTAGCAGCGCGACATGATGACTTTTTTTAACCAATCAGATTATGCTTCACTGAACTGGCTCTGGGATCTTATCAATTAATAAAAATAAGATCCTAGCTTAGTTTTTAAAACACTCAACATAGATCCTTTCATCTACATGAAGTCATATTTGAATTCCAGTTCATCTTGATCAGCATTTAAACATTCCCATTGTAGGAGGTACTATTTACCAACCCCTCCGCTCGGGCAGGATATGACACAAGGTCAATTTTTAAGCAGAGTTTAACAGGTTTTGAATTCAGAGTTTTCCTTCTCCTAGACTAGTTGCCTCACCAAGGCTGAAGAACCTAGTCCGTCCTACTATTTACCCATAGCTGGAGTGAGAATAAGGGGGTTCATACCTTTCCCAAGAGTATTTGCCCGAAAGTGAACGTAATAGCGCGAATGGAGTACGAACTCGCGTACTATGATTCCGCAGTTCATCGTTTTAACCATTACACCACGAGGACACCCCAATTGTAGGAGGTGACTATGTTTTGATATTTAAGTTCCAATTTTTAGTGATATGTTGTTTGGAAAAAGGCACATGGAAAAAGGTAAAGTAGGCCCATGGAGACAAATGTAGTAAATGAAGTAAATGAGTAAAGATATGAAACAGGGCAGACAAAAGGAACATTCAAAACAAGGCGACAAACAAAACAAATTTATACTCATAACAAAACATGCAATGATACATTTAAGATATTGCTATTGTTCTATATTGTTTGTAAAATAGTCCTGTATGTATGTATGTGTGTGTGTGTGTGACTAACACAACTAAAATTACAGAAAGGGTTAAATAATAAAAGTGTCCTATTCATGTTGACTATATATTTTTAAATGCTCATTTCTTCCTATGGTTTGAAACAGTTGGTGTTTCCGAGGCTGGGAAAATTCTCATAGACAAAGTATTTTGAGGAAAAGAAGGTTTGCGTGGTTTATCCATTCTGTGGCTTTTAACATCTGTTGGTGAATAAGAGAGTCACACTGGAGAGTGTGTGTTAGCGCTGCAATAAAAATTGGGAAAAAGAGAAAGAGTGTTTGAAGAAAATACATGTCTTGGAATCGGCTCCAAAAAACGTGGGACGAAATTCAAACGAGGATGTAGTTTTAAACAGGTCATGTGGTTCTACTGGTCAATGGTTTCCTGAGACTGAATATTTGCGTGCGTCCGCCATCTTGGTTGTGGGAACAAGTGGCATATTGCCCAATTTGAATTATAGGAGTTTAAGTCCTATACCATAAACAGCATTCTGACAATATTTGAGCATGTACATAAACATAGGAGTGTATCTCCTATCATAGCAACAACCAGAAGAAATTACCACTATATCATACTTATAACAACAATAAACCACCTAATATCAAAACTTCATCTTATAAACTTTTACTCCAATTATATACAATCTCTAATATCTTTGATAAACATAATTCTTTATATCTTCTTACTGATAATCCAACAAAAATACAGTATAAGAGTTACTTCCCTTAACAACTACACTCAAACAAAAGAAATATGAGGACTTATTTTCCTTAATATTTTTTTTCAAGACAGTAACAAACTTGAATCAATATTTCATTTTATTGATTCTTCTGCCATAAATAAAACCTCTACAAAAAGATGGTGTCTTCAAAG
The DNA here is from genome assembly GCA_963585895.1 of Sepioteuthis lessoniana. Classification (NCBI taxonomy): domain Eukaryota; kingdom Metazoa; phylum Mollusca; class Cephalopoda; order Myopsida; family Loliginidae; genus Sepioteuthis; species Sepioteuthis lessoniana. The sequence goes on along the minus strand of OY757905.1, from coordinate 60,228,886 downwards.
GATTTAAGAGGTTTTCTTGTGAATGGCAAAGATATTTTTTTCTTGTTTCTCTCTATAGAAGCCCTTGTGATAATTTTGTCACTCTATATCATGCTTACTTGAAAGAGATGAAAGAAATGAATAATGAAAGAATGAAGGGAAGCAGAAAAGATTGTGAAAAATACAGAAGAAAAAAAGTGTAAAAATGTGACAAAAAAGATAAATTGAAGAATTATTAGTTGGAATTGACCAGCTTTGGCAGAAAGCCATGATTCCAAGATATTTGTTGAGGATTGAGCATATTCAGTGGTTTGCAAGATTATCATGATGATGCAAAGATATTTACTCTATTCTGACAGATTGATTTGGTTGAGCTTCTTTATTCAATAATATATCAACCTTCATCCTTGTAGAAGGACAGTAGAGATACTATTTAACCCACACTTAGGGGATAGGGAGTTCATACTTTTTCCTAGAGCATTCGTCCAAATGTGAGGTGCCCATGGTGTAATGGTTATCGTCGTAGGAAATGGACACGGCAACACGAATTCAAATCCTGGACGAGACATGGCATTTCACATTGCACTAATACCCTTGGGAAAAGTATGAATCCAATTATTCTCCCTCCAGCTATGGGTAAATTGTCAGGCAGACTGGGGTTCTTCAGCCTTGGTGAGGCAACTAGTCTAGGAGAAGGAAAACTCTGAATTCAAACCTGTTAAACTCTGCTTAAAAATTGACCTTGTGTCATATCTTGCCCGAGCGGAGGGGTTGGTAAATATGATTAGTCGAAAGGTGAATGTAACAGAACGACTTGAGTTCAAACTCACTTACTAAAATGTCAATTCCAGCATGTTAGCCACTATATCAAAAGGGACTCATCCAAAAACAGATTGACAATTACCATAATTATTAGTGTAAAACATGCACTCCAAACTTTGGACAATGAAATTCTTGAAAAAAACATTCTTGTGTATAATATGCACTGATATTTTAGAATTTGTAGTAGCTAAGTAAGTAAAAAGTAAAGCTAGCAACCATAGTCAAGGGTGACCCGAAGGCTCCCTTTTCAATTGCTACTACACCAAAGTTTACTGGATTGCTCCACTTTACCCTTGATACGTACCTTATATTGCTGAGTGTTAAGCAAGGAGGTATCAAGTACCATTTTTAAAGTCTTTAGTATGACGCAACCTGTGATTGAAACCAGGTCACCCAGGCCATTGGTGAACCTAAACTCAACCTAAATTTAGCATTTGTATCTTTCTTTGTTTGGGTTTTATAGCATATCAACCTTTGCAGGTTATTCAATGCCAAATCCATTTTTATATACCGGGTCATTGGCCTAGTTGTTAGAGTATTTGCCAATGATTCAGGAGACTGGGGTTCAGTCCCAGGTCAAGTCATACCAAAGAGTCAAAAAATGGTACTTGATGCTGCCTTGCTTAGCACCAAGCATTATAAGGTAAGGGTCAAGGGTAAGTGGAGCAATCCAAGGAATGGAGCAGTGCCCTCTGCTACACCTCAGTGTGCAAGCTATTGAAAAGGGAACCTTTAGGTCATCCTCAACTAAGGTCAGCAACTTTACTTACTTATTTCAAACAATTCAGTTTAGCCAAAGTATGAAGTTTGTAAACAACATTTCTATTTCAAGCTATTCAATTTAGTCAAACAGTTCTATTTCAAATAATACAACTTAGTGTAAGTACAGTTTCAATGTCAAAAACAGTTCCATTTCAAATAATTGAAATTAGCATACAAAAACAGTTCTATTTCAAGCAATTCTGTTTAGCATAAGTATGCTGTTTAGTTCTATTTGACCTATAAATAGGACCCTATCAGGTGCTACCACTCTGGGCCAGAGTGGACCTGGGTGTGATGGCAATGAAGGGGTACTCTGCATTCCCCAAAGCTCCAGCATTACTAGAACTTTACCATCAGATTGTTTAGTATCATATCCCGGACAATCATAGATGAGTCTCTCCCCTCTGCAGATAAGCAGTCAGTGTATTCTACAACCCCAGACGACTGGGCAACAACATTTGTTCAACTTTTTATTGCTGTGTACTGACTAGAAATAAGAATTTATATAGTTTATATCATGTCTTAAAACACAAAATTTACACAGCATTTAGAGCAAACACATAGACATGTTCACACTAAAATGTAGCAAGCTTGTTACAAAAATAAGCTCACATTAGAAGAAAAATATTATAAACAAATATGGATTTCAATAGATATTTATCCTTAATGGCATAAAGTAAGTAAAGTTGGTGACTGTAGTCAAGGGCGACATGAAGGCTCCCTTTTCAATAGCTACTACACCAAAGTATAGGGCAGGGGGCTACTTCTTTCCCTGAATTACTCCACTTTACTCTTGATATGTACCTTATATTGCTGAGTGTTAAGCAAGAAAGCATCAAGTACCATTTTTAAAGTCTTTGGTATGACGCGACCTGGGATTGAACCTCGGTCTCCTGGACCATTGGCAAACACTCTACCCACTAGGCCAATGAGCTGATTATTTTTGACTACTAATATAACTTACTTTTATGATATCATATTGAATACTTGTCTCCCCAGCTATGGATAATAGTAGGATAGATTGGATTCTTTCACCGTGCTTAGGCAACTAGTCTAGGAGAAGGAAAAATCTTAATTCAGACCAACTGCACTCTATTTAAAAATTAACCTTGTGTCATATTCTGTCCATGGCAGTGGGATTGGGCAAATACAAATTCTCTTCTCTGGCATCTTTTGTGGAAACTAATAAAAAGTAAAAGAAAAAGAAAATCAATTCAAAAAGTAGCAGTTTTGAAAAGCCCCTGACAGGAAGTAAGAGTGGCATTTGTCCATAGAAAGGACCTTCCCTGTGCCAAAGAGAAATTCTACCTCACTTCAACCTCCACTGTATCACTGCTAGCAACAGACTGCTAGTTATCAGGCAACAAGAAGTAATCAGCAAATGTGTTCGCTACTGAATGAGAACAGGTTCCTCTCTTGGTGCCACTATGTCTGTTTTTCAGGCATGTGCAGCTCCAACTACCTGTCAGGGACTTCTGGGAGCTGTTACTTTATTTTATTTTATTTTTATTAATCTCGACACTCTGAGGACAATAAGGATGACTAAACAGTGTCAATCTCCTTTCCAAATAACATATAACTGGTTGTACTGACATAAATGGTACCAGCCACAAAGAACATCTTCTGATCATACATATTGATAATTACTCAATAGATACCATTATTCAACTATAATATCACATTTGATAAAGATAAACTCATGGACAATATTTGAAATTTACTGTACAAAAAAGCAGCTGTATGGCCACTTATTTCCCATCATACAAAACCTTGAAGTAAGATGAGCAAGACATACTGGGCACTACTCGGAAAGTAAGGATGAACTCTTAAACACTGTTCTCAAATGGACTACTATGCAAAGGCACACTAGAAGAACTGCCAAGAGCAATGTCTAATAGAAATGGATGGTGAGGGAGAGAGAGAGAATCAAAGGAATCCAATTGTTAGTATACCTTGAGGATGAAATAAAAGAGAATTAACTACATAATCACTTTGTAATATCTGATATCCCAGAAGTAGAGAAAATGCCAGGTTTTCAGAATGAACAATATTCAAAATTTTTATTTTGGACAAATGATTTCTCTTTTGTGTTCTCACCTCAACATTTTGGCTAACATATTCCATAGTCAAACTTTTCTGACACCAGTTTTTATTGTCTACTTGGGATAATGCAACAAGAGATGAAGGTCTTCTTTCAGGAGATCCCATACTTCTTCCATGGTACTCTTCTGTCTCACTGACCCATAGACAGTACCTCAAGAAAAAACAAAATCTTTAGTAGATTAAAGTCTTTCATCCTGAAGGCATAACTTGCCCATCACAGATAATTCTAATTGAACAGAGCATCCATGTTTTTGACCTGTCTACTGTACTATTTACACCAAACTGAAGAGGAGAAGTGGTTTCATGCCTTTTAGAAGGTCATTAATGAAAAGTGAAATGCAAACAGTATCCATGTTTTTGACATTTTTTTTAAACTTGATGACTTTGGTGCAAGTAATGGAATCTCTCTCTCTTTCTTTTTCTCTCTCTCTCTGATACAAATACACCCACACCCACATTGTGATTCTCAATTCTTTACAGAAGGGCATCTCCATGATTCCCTAATTGTGTGAACAAGTGTGACTCCTCGGGCCAAAAATATCCTTGCAAACTCTGTTGCATGTGTGGCAAATGAATTAACATGTTGCTTTTTACTATCTTTAGATTTTGAAGTCCTGCACACACACATATATATATACATACATATTCTATTATGTGTATAGTATATATACTTCAGTATACTATCATTAACTCTATATAAGGGATTCTCAAATGATCTATATAGATGACTAAGGTGAATAAAATTTTGGCCAGGTGAATAAAACCACTGCGATCCACTGGGGGTGAACTTATTAGTTTATATTTATAGATCTTTTTATTATTACAGGAGTCAAAAAACTGCTGGATCATAGAGACTAGTTGCTAGATATTGTGCACTTCACAGAATGTCTGATTGAGTGAGATGGCCACTAGTGGTGTGTCATTCACATACAATCCGTATAAAACATGGTGTAATGGTTATCGTCGTAGGAAATGGACACGGCGACATGAGTTCAAATCCTGGACGAGACTGATTGCATTTCACATAGCATTAATACCTTTGGGAAAGGTATGAATCCAATTATTCTCCCTCCAGCTATGGGTAAATAGTAGGGCAGACTAGGCTCTTCATCCTTGGTGAGGCAACTAGTCTAGGAGAAGGAAAACTCTGAATTCAGACCTGTTAAACTCTGCTTAAAAATTGACCTTGTGTCATATCCTGCCCGAGCGGAGGGGTTTGGTAAATATGGATAAGGGTCATTTAAATGAAATAAAGATCTGGATCTGATGTCATGAAACTTATTGGCTCCACAAACCTGCAGTTAAATAATCATGATCTCCTCAATGCCTGCCAAACCCATAAAAACTATAATTCAAAAATTAAAGGTGTGTTTGCATTCATAGTTTACTGATACTTTTCTCATAGCAAATCATATAAAACACAAGTAAGTTAGTTATGTTTTGTTATTTAATATCCAATTAATTTATAAGAGGGTAAATAAGAATTGAATTTGAATACAAAGAGAGCATCAAGTAAAAATTATAAGCATGTTAACTGATATACAATTATTCATAGATGTAAATATTCATATACTGGTAAATATTTACCAAACCCCTCCTCCACAAGCAAGACACAATATAACGTCAACTTTTAAAGCAAAATATTGCTTGTTTGAATTCAGACTTTTCCTTCTCCTTGGTTGGTTGCTGTACCAAGGCTTAAGCACCAAGTTACAGCTATTTACCCATTGCTGGAGAAAGAAGAGATAATTTTATGCCTTTCCCAAGGGCATTAGAGCAAGATGAAATGCATATAACCTTGTCCAGGATTTGAACTTGGCTTGATGAGTAAATTTTCTAAGACTGTCACAAATACACCATGTGTAGCTCCAATCTAATAAGATGAGTAATTTCACATTTCATGATACACATGCATACATACATATCTGATCTATGACAAAGCATGGCTACTATCGATTTGCAAACAGTAAGCAAGAGACTATGTTTGTTAGTTGTTTTATGGCATATCAACCTTTGTAGGTTATTCAGTGCCAAACCCATTTTTATTCATATAAACAATTCTATTTCAAACAATTCAGTTTAGCATAAGTACACAGTTTAATTGTCAAAAAACATTTCTATTTCAAGCTATTCAATTTAGTATAAGTATAGTTTTTGTTAACACACAATTAAATGTCAAAACAGTTCTGTTTCAAACAATTCAGTTTAATGTAAGTATAGTTTCAAGTCACAAAGAGTTCCATTTCAAACAATTCAGTTTAGCATAAGTACACAGTTTAAATGTCAAAAACAGTTCTATTTCAAGCAATCCAGTTTAGCATACGTTCACTGTTTAGTTTGATTTGACCCATAAATAGGACCCTATCAGGTGCTACCTTTCTGAGCCAGAGTGGACCTGGAAGCAATAGCAATAAAAGGGTACTCTGGATTCCCCAAAGCTCTAGTATTTCAGGAACCTCACCATCAGATTGTTTAGTGGCATATCTAGGACACTAATTAGTGGGGGATCTTACATATATTTATATATATACCTAGAAGCAGTCGGTGTATTCTATAGCCTCATTCCACAAGGCCAAACAGAGATTGTGGAGGAAACTAAATATTACATATATTTATATATATACCTAGAAGCAGTCGGTGTATTCTATAGCCTCATTCCACAAGGCCAAACAGAGATTGTGGAGGAAACTAAATATTTGTGTCGCAATCTATATATGTATGTATGTACGTGTATGTGTGTATATACAAATCATTTAAAAATTATTTTCTTAAATCAAGAATGTGCTCAAATCTAAAAGAAATTGATATATCACAACATTTTGTAGGTTTCATATATTAATGATAGAATAAGACGAAAATTCATACACACATATAAACAGAACCAAACTTCACTCCCAAACGAAAACATATACACAGAGTATTTTATGTTCAACTCAGGGAGGAAGAGAGAGGAAAGAAAAAACAACCCGGAAAATATATGTGTGGAGAAGTGTGTATACATGGTGTACACACACACACAGATTACATTCTTGTAAATATATATATATATATATATATAAACATCTGCAGAGGCCAAAGGTTTTCACAGACTATTAACTCCAACAGGACATTCACAGACATAAATGCTGGAATTAAAAAGAATCACAAACCAATCAACACAGTCTTCACTATAAAAGCCAGAATAAAAGACTGTTCTAACCATTATGAGTGTGCTGAAGAAGGCCATAAAGTTAGAAGTGTAGACCATAATCATATGAAATAAAAACCTAAAGTACCACATTCAAATTCAATTTCAGACCTATTTTAATATATATATATATATATATATATATATATATATGTATTTATTACATGGTACTGTGTGCAACCCTGGGTTTCAGTCTTTACACATTCATCAGACAGAGTTAAAAGTTTTCAAAAAAATACCAATTAATATGGTTGGGATTTTGTTTGTGTTTATTGACAGCAACTATACAAGAATGCTGCGAGCAATATTGAACAAGTTATGGAGGCAGCACCCCACAAAGCAGCAGCTATACGGCCACTTATCATTCACCACGAAAATTATCAAAGTTAGATGAACCAGACATGTGGGATATTGCTGGAGAAGTAAGGTTGAACCCATAAGTGATGTGCTCTTGTGGACCCCTTCACATGGACAAGCAAAGGCAGGATGACCAACTAGAAACTACATACAGCAGCTCAGTGCCGATACGGGATGTAGCCCTGAAGACCTGCTGGAAGCAATGGACAATAGAGACGGGGGTGGTGGTGAGAAAGGGTCAGGGATATCCATGCTGATGGTGCAACATGATGATGTATGTATGTATGGCTAACTTTGTGCACTTTTGAATGTTAGTTTGTTCCTGTATGTGCTGTCATGCATACATATATACATACATTTGTGCATATAGTGGTATGCATCTTTAAATATATAGACTATTTCCACTGTCTACTGTTGGGAAAGGATGAGGTAAAGAAAGAGTGGGTGAGAAGGGGGTGGGAAAAGAATTGTTACAGTCAGAATTATTTCTTTTTCTCTTGATTCTACCTAACTTTCTGATAGCTAAATATATATTTATATATATATATATATATATTTACACATAAGCGCTCAGATATATGTATATATAGATATATGCATATACATGAGTCATTCAATAAATAAAGTGAATTTTGCTGATGGACACACTGTTTATAATTGCACCTTTTTCAAAGAACTCAGTAGTCATGGGTCCTTCCATATTCCTGAAAACTGCCAGTATGTCTTTCTTTACTGACCACTGCACCCAGAACTTTTCCATTACTGGACAGTCATAGTGTGTTTCCACTCAGTGGACTGTTTTTAATTCAGACTTGTAGTAGATAAGCCATATTTAGCCCATTTCTTAAGGTCTTTTTTTTTAACTAAAATATGCTTTACTGAACAGATAACATCTTTAAATTTTATGTGGTTGGCGAAAATTTGATGACAGACTTCTATTCAAGCCTGGAGCACACAGTTTGAATTACGCTCATTTGGAGTTGCCTCAAAACAAATATGACTGAGATTCAAACAGTTTTTACTATAAACCAATTCTAAAGAATGCAGGTTTTATATTTATGGAAAAAAATTCAGTTAAAGAATCTGTTTTATGCTCTTAAAAAAATTCACTTATTTATTGAATCACCCTCATATAGATATCATATATATATATATATGGAGGTTCCCGTGGTGTAATGGTTATTGTCGTAGGAGATGGACACGACGACATGAGTTCAAATCCTGGACCTGACTCATTGCATTTCATATAGCACTAATGCCGTTGGGAAAGGTATGAATCCAATTATTCTCCCTCCAGCTATGGGTAAATAGTAGGGCAGACTAGGTTCTTCAGCCTTGGTGAGGCAACTAGTCTAGGAGAAGGAAAACTCTGAATTCAAACCTGTTAAACTTCGCTTAAAAATGACCTTGTGTCATATCCTGCCCAAGTGGAGGGGTTGGGTAAATATGATTATATATATATATATATATATATATATATACACACACATGAATATATGCAGACATATATACATATAGAAATACATACATATGTATCACTGAAAGACAAAAGGCATCTTAATATGATTATTCTCATTAAAAACTCTCTTTCAGTAAATTTTATTCATTTACCTAATTCTGAAAATCTGTCAACAGACATGGGAACATTTAACACAAAATTATAAGCACTGAACTAAAACATGCATAACAATAGAAGAAACACCAAATATTTGAACCAAAATACACCAAAAATTGAAAGACAAATGTCAGTTAATTATATGGCCTCTATTTTTTAAACCTGAACTAACCTCATATATATATATATATATATATATATATATTTAAGACACTAAAAAAAATCTAGAATAACAACTAATTAACACCTGAGCCATTGTTACACTTTTATTTCTACCTTCTTGCCCATAATTACATTTAAAAAAAAAAAAAATAACAGAAAATAAAGGAATGAAACTACCCAGATAGTAGTAAATCAAAAGAAAATTTGGTTGGGTTCCAACTTGTTTGCTCTCACGTGAGCATATGCTGTTTTGTAGGGTGGCACCTTTTTCTTATTTATGCAGTAGTAAACTGTCACTGTTATTTTTTCTAATAACTTAATAGCTATTATTATGGAACATTTAGAAATTTCTTTCCTCCCAGGCAATATTACTTACTGTACTAAATGAGACTGACCTTGTCAGATACTAAATTTTTTTTTTTCTTTTTTTTTTAATTATTCAAAAGAATAAAACATAATTTGGAGAAATGTTTTCATTTTATAATAAATGTTTCTTAAAAAAAATTTTACATTTAAATAGGTAGCAAGGTTACTAGGTTTTGCCCTACTTAAACTAGCTTCTAAATCTGTTAATAACCTTCATGGCAAGAGTTCATTAGATATCTACAATAAATACTGTATTTACTAACCTATAAGCTGTTTATTTTTGACAAGAGCACCTGTTTAACTAATGTTTACTACACCTCATCAAAACACCTGTACCATAAAACTTAAGCCTGTAAGACTTTTAGTCCCTTACCCGATATATATATATATATATATATATATATATATATATATATATATATATATATACTAGGGTGAGTCAAAAGTTTGCAGGACATATGTAACGTGACCAAAGCAGTTCAAGCTGACGAAAGTACCTGCTGTGTTTTGTAGTCTTGTGGTTGTTGGTGTACAGACTGGTTGTATATTGCTTATCTCCATGTGTGATCTGCAATATAGTCTAACTTTGAAATTTATGCTTTGCAAGTTCAAACTGGGCCATAATGCAGTGAAATCAATCAAAAACATTTGCTATGTGAAAAATGAAAGTAAAGTTGACGATAGTATAGTAACTAGATTGTTCAAGAAATTCTACTCAGGTTACAAGAACCTTGATGATTAGGTAATGTTAGGCAGGCCTAAAAGTGTGTTTTCCAAAACTGTGCTCTAAGCCATAGTGGAAAATCTAATGAGCGACATTTAGAGAGTATCAGGCAAGCTTAGCTTCTCATGGTCTAATGTGGTTTGTCACCTTCATGATCTTAGCAAAAGCATCCAAAGCAGCTGAACTGAGCCACCTGTTAATGCAAAACTTTTGACAAGGTGTAGGGTAGGGTGCTACTCCATTCCCTGAATTGCTCCACTTTACTCTGGATCCTTACCTTCTAATGTTGAGTCAAGCAAGGTGGCAACAAGAACCATTTTTTGAGTCTTTGGTATGACTTGACCTGGGATTGAAGCCTGGTCTCTCAGACCATTGGTGAACACTCTACTCATTAGGCCAATGGCTCAGTGAGTTTTCTGGTTGTTCACTTTCAATGGATTCCTGTATAAGTCTGGAGCGTCAGTAACAGAATTTCATCTGGACTTCATTCATTGAACCATACTGGTAAAATCTTTTCATAAAAAACAAGATCTGTTAAAAAGCAGATGAATCTGTCTATAGGTCAATAGCCATTAAGCAACCCTTCACTATGACTGATGATCACAGAATTGTATCCTTAATGCTTTCAAAGGTCAAACATGACCCAAACAGGTTTTGTAGCCTTTACATATATATATATATATATATATATATATATATATATATATATAGATATACATATAAAATACAGGGTAGACCATAAAAACTGATATTTTGTTATCTAATAACTAGTCTAATTCTTGTTCAAATGATCCTAAATTTTAACAGCATGTGAAGAAACAACTCAAAGTTCTTTGTTTAAGATCTTATACTCATCTTTTCACAATTCAAAATGACATTCACTGGAAGAGAAAAAGTGTTTAAACATTAAAGAGAATTTTTGAGTTGTTTCAACACGTTAAAATTTGGGATCATCTGAACAAAAAGTAGTCTAGTTATTAGACTAAGAAATTACATTAATTTTTCTTAAACATCTTATACATCTAAAATGATATCAAATTTTTTAAATAACCTGTACAGTTATAACCTAAAAAATATCATAATTATGAACACTAGAAGTCTGTTACATAAAGTTTCATGTGGGAGGCACAATCATCTGATAGAAATGTGAGAAAACCATATTTATAGGTTTGGTATGATTTCTTTAATGGCATATCAACCTTTGAGGGTTATTTAATGCCAAAGCCATCCTTCTAGTAGAACAGCAGTGATGCTATTTAACCCATAGCTGGGAGGATAAGGGGGTTCATACCTTTCCCAAAGGTATTAGTCCGAAAGTGATCATAATAGCATGACTGGAGTTTGAACTCACTTAATACAATTCCGCAGTCCAGCTCTTAAACCATTACACCACAAGGACACCCCCCACCATATTTACAGTGTGAAGTATAGTTACATAGTAAGATATAAGTTCATGTTACCCTCACATAACATATTGATATGTGCACACTTGAATATAAATTCATTTCTTTTATTCAGCAATTTCTTTTCAGTATGTTCTTAGATGCATAAGTTTTCCTCCTGACACAATCTGCAGCTATTGTCATTTTAGGCTTTTTTTCAGAATATCCCATTTATCATTTATGAGCTATATATGTTCCAAGAGTGTTGTACTATGGGCATATTTTCTGTTGGTAAAGCTGAGTTTATAGTTATATCATCTATTTTTCCAATTCAGTTCAGTGGCACAGATGTTTATCCTTTCATCCTTATTCTAAACTTCTTCCCTTTTTAGAGTTGTCTTATATATAACATTTTTAATTAAACAATTTCTCATCAAAGGGCATCTAGTTCTACCCTGCAGTTGAATCTGTCATTTTGGTTATTATCTTTTTCATTTGATATTTTAATGCTATATCTACTAACAATTTTTTTAAACATCTAATTATGTCTAATTTCTAATGAGTCCTTCAAAGTAGAGTAATTTCTTACCTTACTGTTTGCACACTTGTACACAAAGGATAGTGGGAAGTTGCATTTTATATTTAGTTCACATAAAATGTTCTAATTACCTATTCATTCAACAAAGCTTAGATTAATATCTCATATAGAGCCCATAGTAAGGTTACCCTGCTGGCAGGGTTTAGAATACACTGACTATATCCCCTCCACAGGGCTAAGACTCCCACAACAAAAAAGAGTGTCCTGGGTATGACACTAAACTGGATCTGATGGTGAGGATCCCATATTTACCAACCCCTCCACTCGGGCAGGATATGACACAAGGTCAATTTTTTAAGCGGAGTTTAACAGGTTTGAATTCAGAGTTTTCCTCCTCCTAGACTAGTTGCCTCACAAAGGCTGAAGAGCCTAGTCTGCCCTACTATTTACTCATAGCTGGAGGGAGAATAATTGGATTCATACCTTTCCCAAGGGTATTAGTGCTATGTGAAATGCAATCAGTCTCATCTGGGATTTGAACTCGTGTCACCGTGTCCATTTCCTACGACGATAACCATTACACCATGGGCTCTTCCTAATGGTGAGGATCCAGTTCTGGAGATCTGGGGAGTTTAGAGTAACTCTTCATTGCAATTACAGTACTTGTTAGGGTTTCATCTATGAGTCTAAAAGATCTGTTTGAAAATTATTTGTATTCAATAGGCCAAAGGAAAATCTCTTAAGAAAAATCGACACAAAATTTTTTAACATGAGCACTCAACCAAAGTGATTCCCTTTGCTGTAAGTATGAAATAACCCTTGAAAGATTAAAATCAATCATAGTGAGGATCAAATTTTCTCCAGAAGTAGTGATCAGGGAACATAGATTATAGATCACCTTTTCGTGACCAGATGTACAAGGAAGTATTTACAATTACTAACTACTATATTTTATCAAAGACAAACTTTGAAATAACTTTAATGTTTGGAACAAAAATGACATCATCAACAAACACGATATAATACCCAATTTAAAATGCCAACATATCAGCAATATTGAAATATTAGAGTTTAACTCTTCAATCATTCGTGACAATGACAGAGTTCAGTGGAAAGTACTCAGAAATTATATATGAATGAACATTATGAACTTAGAACTATTCTTAATAACATTTTCACGCTCCATTGAGATGTCAAATTCAGAAACAGAAGCTTTTCAAAAAATATAATACACTCAATTTTACATTATTTTTAATAAAACATATCTACAAAAATAACAGCTACCAAAACAGACACACCATGCTTTTTCTCTCTCTCTCTCTTACTATATATATATATATATAAAGGTTGTTGCTTAAAAATTTTTCATATCATTTGAGATTTACAGTGTTTCAGAAAAATGATATAATTTTATAATTTAAATGCCTTTTCTTTTTCAGTGAATGGCCTTTCCATACTTGAAAAGAAAAAAAACTTGAAACATTTAACTTTTGAGTTGTTTCTACATAAGTTGTTAAAATTTGAGATCATTTGAACAAGAATCGGTCAAGTTTATATTACAAAATGATACCATTTTTTCTGTAACACTCCATATATCTCAAATGATATAAAAAATTTTGAAACATCCAATATATATATATATAAGTGTGTGTGTGTGTGTGAGTGTATACATATACCAAGTGAACCAAAGGTTTGCTTTTGGATTGTTTAATGGCATATCAACTCCTTATGGGTTATTTAATGCTGAAATTAAATTAATTTGTAAATATCTGATTGTAACAAAGTTCAATTGCACTTTTTTTATTTGTCTATAATAATTTGCTAATAAATATCAATTAAATATCACTATATAATATAAGTAATATATTCACAGTAATATAGTTTCCAGGATTAATACTATAAAATTTTGAACAGATCCATTCAATTCATAGGTAAGATCCTAACAGGTACTTTCATTAGAGGTTAGAGTGGACCTTGGAGTAATGGCAATGAAGAGTTACTCCATACACCCTAGATCTTCAGAACTGTTGTCTTACCAATGGATGCAGTTTAATATGATACCCAGGATACGTCTTTGGGTAGGGATCTTTCCTCTGTGCAGAGGATGCAATCACCATATTTTTGGCCTTGCCAACTGGGTTTGGTTTGGTTTGGTTTCTTTGTTTAATGGGATATCAACCTTTGTAGGGGATTTAATGCCAAAGCTATTCTCCTAGAAGAACAGTTGTGGTACTATGTAACCCATAGCTGGGAGGATAAGGGGGTTCATACCTTTCCCAAGGTTATTTGCCAACTGGGATAGCAGAGGTAGGTTAGTAACAATATATTTGTTTATTCAACTTAGCAAAAATAATTCTTTAAAAAAATATCTGATTAATTACTAAGTGACTATTGTAAAAAATATGCTTTCTATCTTAAATTGTTATATATTATTGTTGTGGACCAGTAAAAGGTCCCGAAGAAAGACACGAACTTGGGATTGAGTGAAACAAGTATATTGAGCGAAAGTATAAATACAGCATAGGTAAAAGAGTGTTGAATGTCAGTCTGACTGCCAAAGTGTTACGTTGGAGTTAACTTAATACCAAGATGAATATTCTCCTGGTATTCATAGTAATAGGAAGAGTTCATTATAGTCCGTAAGGTAGGTACCATAACAATTATATATACTCATTTTAATAGATACATTAACAATGCAAATATTGGTCTAATTGATTCAATTTTTTAACAAGTCAATTATTGATAAGTTAATTATCAGTTTCTTTGTTTAATGGGATATCAGTCTTCAAGGGTTATTTTATGCCAAAATCATCTTTAGTACTATTTAACCTATAGCTAACAGGGTAAGATAGCTCATGACTTTCTCAAGAGTATTAGACTGAAAGCAAATGTGATACTGTAACTGGAGTTTGTCACAGTCCAGCATATTTGCTACAAGGATCACCTCTAGTCAATTATCAACACTTTTCACTTCCAAATCAGTATAAAAATGGCAAGTAATAAACAAGAATTTAAAAAACTGGCCAAGATAAGCCTTTACAGGCAAAACTTGATTGTTAAAAAAAAAGCTATTGGTAGATAGGTTAGTTAGTAATATATGCATTTTATGGACCATACTAACTTAGACTTCAATTGTTTGGTATCTACTAACACCTGCCTATGCTACTTATGTATGTTTGTTATCATATCCAGTTCAAGGACAAAAATGACCAGAGTTCATTTGAGTCATTAAGATATAATTGAGTAGAGACCAAAAAAAGAGTTAAAAAGAACAGTGAAAACATAAGAGATATTTATGACAGTAGGCTAAGTCTGGCACTAGGACAAATAAGGGAAATAAGAAAGATTATGTAGCACCAGTATTTCAAATGGGGAGAATCTGACTGCTTATATATATATATTATATTTACTATTTTCAATTTAGCATAAGGCTAAATGAAGAGAAAACAAGAGCTAAAAAGATTGTATTGCATCAATTTTCCAAGTGGGGAGAACCTGTCTACATTAGTCTTTAAGCTGTAGATTTATTATCATATTTACTCACAAAGATAGGAAGAAAGAATGCCACAGCTAGAAAGAGTGTGTTGCACCAGTCTCCTTAGTGGGAAGAGCTTGCCCACATAGAACATCAACATTTGAATTAATGATTTCGACTTTTTTGGGTACGAACAGCTACCTCAGCCATTAGGCCAGCCCAGTGATAATTGTTTTTATTGATATTTACTTTCGGTGAGAACCAAGTCAAATTGTCAGATTTTTCTTTTTGATTTAGATAACCTGTTGGGTTCTCATAATAATAACAGTCCATGATGATATTGGTGTTTCTATTGAGGAAGAAGTAAAGGGTTCCATAAAATCCTTTCTATTAAACTAAGCATTTGAATCATGATCAGTTTGAATGAAGACTCTACAAAATAACTATTCAGTTTCAAATTGAACTGGAAATGAGCTTATTCATGAGTATTTCAAGAGTATTAGTGGAGCACAGGGGTGAGCAAACTTTTTGGTGGGAGGGCCGCATTTATCAAAGGGCCACATCTTTTAAAATCAAAAGAATTTAGTCTCAATTCAAGTGTTTATTTTTTCATTTATAAAATTTTTTAGAGACTCTGATAGGCTGCAGAGAAGAGTTCAGCAGGCTGCAGTTTGCTCACCCCGAGTGTAGCCTAATTATGAGGGTCATTCAATAAATAAGGGGAATCTATCAATCTATCTATGAGGGTCATTCAATAAATAAGGGGAATCTATCAATCTATCTATCTATGAGGGTTATTCAATAAATAAGGTAACTTTTTGAAAGAAAGCAAAGTAGAATTTTTTTTATAAATATAAACTCTGCATTGCTTCAATTTAGGTTGCTGCAAAAATTGTTTTAATCTTGCAAAAATATTTGTTTTGAGGCAATTCAAATAACCATAAATCTAACAGAATGTCCCAGGCTTGAACAGAGGTTTATCCTCAAATTTTTGCTTGCAAAGAAATGCAAATCATTTAAAATTTACTGATGATTGTGTGATGTGCATTGAGAATCATGTTTTAATTAAAAAAAAAAATGTTTATGGATGCACTAAACATTGGTTTGCCACAATGAGTCTGAGTCAAAAAGACAGACCATAGAGTAGAAACACTCAGACTCTCTGGTAAGGAAAAAAGTCCTGGGTGAAGCAGTTAGAAAAGAAGGTCATGCTACCAATTTTTTTAATGATTTCTATTGATTTCTTTTTAAAGAGTGCTTCTTATTGTCAACATCTTAGGTGAAAATCACCTTATTCATTGAATGACCTTCATATTTGTGCATAAGGCACACTATTTTTCGAGATTTTTCAGCCCCAAATTTAGAGGTGCATATTATACAAGAGAACTAGATGTTAATTTTTTGGGCTGCCACATCGATCATAACATTTGGAATGTTACAGCATGATCTAAATTAACTAATGCCTAATAAACATTTTTGTTTTATACTGCTACACACAAACAGCTACTGGGATGTGCGTTTGTTTACAATTTGTTTCATCAAATGTTTGTTACAATTCAATGTGAATATGTCCTTGTCTTTGCACAAATACTGAATAAATTTTTGTTTTGAAACATTGTATAAACAATATAAATACTAATTTTTAGTCAGTCCAGTCGGCTGGAGTTACAGAAAACCTCAACTGCATCTCAGCAGAGGAGTACGATCCCCTTTGCTAACAAGCATCCTGGATATGACACTAACAATGTGATGGTGAGGTTGCAATAATGCTGGAGCTTTGGGGAATGTGGAGTACCCTTTTTTTGCCATCACTCCCAGGTCCACTCTGGCCCAGAATGGTAGCACCTGATAGAGTCCTATCTATGATTCATATAGAACTAAACTACATACTTAAGCTAAACTGAATTGTTTGAAATAGAACTTTTTTTACATTTGACTGTGTGTAAACAAAAAACTACTTATGCTAAACAAAATTGCTTGAAATAGAACTGTTTATATGTATGAAAATAGATTTGGCATTAAATAACCTACAACAGTTGATATGCCATAAAACCAAACCAAACTAATTTTTAGTCAATACAAACAGATAAAAAGCTGAGCAGACACAAAATTTAGTTTAAATTTAGATGCTTCAAAATCAAAAAAATTCACTGGCTTATTGGTAGAGTGTTTGCCAATGGTCCAGGAGACCTGGGTTCAGTCCCAGGTTGTGTCATACCAAAGACTTTAAAGATGGTACTTGATACCTCCTTGCTTAAAACTCAGCAATATAAGATACATATAGAGAGTAAAGAAGAGTAATACAGGGTGTCACGTGATATCCCACTGGGAGGAGGGAGATAAAATTACTACTACTCGTATTTAAATTGACAGTATCAAGCCGTCAAAAAAAAGTGACTGTTAAGGAAAGAATGTGGGTCACACAGGGGAGACCAGGTGTTGGCACTTAGTAACCTCAGGTCGCCGGACACCAGAAGGGGAAAGAGAGAGAAGCCAAATGATTGGCTGGGACCCCAAAACGGAAGTGGGGCTCCCTTCCCCTCAGCGGAAGTAAAGGATAAGAAAATAGTTTTTGAGCAGGGTTCGTAGCGAGCGGACGAACCATAGCCATTTTACTCCGGGTGGAAGACAAAAGAATTACTGAGACACGAAGGACCCCAAGTCCTTCAAGCCAGTATTAAAAACAGAACAAAGGCTATTAGCCCGTGAAAGAAGAACGATTCTCCAGTGGAACCCCGTCGAGAAAAAGATAAGTAACTTTGGGGACATTTTTCCTTTATACCCAAATTTTATATACCACTCTCTCTCTCTCTCTCTCAATTTGAAGAAAGATAAAAGTCAAGAAAAGACATTTATATTCGTGGACTGTCAATTTATTATATGTTTTTGACACTGTGAAAGTGTACATAACTGTAGTAAAGGAATTCATGTATTTTTATGTTACCATGTGATCTATGTTGTTATTTCATGCTTCTTTTCAGCTTCTATTCGCCTTATGTTATCTTGCTTAGAATTGTCCTATTAATTCCTAAAATATCACACGGGAAACCAGAGTTGCCGACTACTACAATTAATATTATTACGACAAAAACCTATAGGCTCATTATCTTCCATTGTCTCGGGGAAGGAAGAAAGCGGCCTGGTGGGTGGGTGATAGTGTGAAATTCGGAACCCCTTGCCAGCGGCGGTCAGTCTGGTCCTAAATTATTCCCTCCCGTAATATGCCAGTTCTTATATGCCTGAGAGAAAAACTCTGAACGAGGACTTATTCTATAGAGGATCAAGTGCCAACCTGCCCCGTCTTCACACGTGCGAAAATAAAGTCCCGTTTTAGGATTTTAGTCAATTTCGCGTCACACAGGGAAAGGAATAGCGCCCTCCCCTACACCTTAGTGTAGTAGCTACTGAAAAGGGAGCTTTCTAGTTGCTTTTGACTATGGTTGCCAACTTTACTTTTATTTTACATATGAGTGATTTTTTTCCAGAATTTCATGGGGTGCATGTTGTACACAAATTTTCATTATACACAACTAATTATAGTAATAAAAATACTTGCAGTGATGTGCCAGTTTTGCTGGGTTTCATTTACATACAAACATAATGAGAAATTTTAATAATATATAGATAGATAGTTCATTTGACAAGTTGTATTGTCTGGTAAGAAGAAAAGGAATATTTAGAAAATACACCTATCAATAAAACTAATTGACATCTGTAACATTCTGGTGTTTAGCTTGTCTTAGAAACAGAAAAAAAAAAGAATAATTACAAGAAAAACAATTTGGCACGACTAGACGAGGTCAAGTAAATACTAATTACCAAAAACTGAAAATAATAATTTGATCACTGGTAGAAAATGAAATAGTCGAGAATCTAGTGCATTTTGCTTAATATATTAATCAAATTTGGAAAAAGTTATAAACTAGTAATTTAGAATTTAGATTTTGTTGTAAACACATGAAAGATTTATGGAATTTAGTCTTAGCAGATGTACTGTCTATATCTAAGTAATGCTTAGATGTGACACAAGGTCAATTTTAGCAGAGTTCAACAGATTTGAATTCAGAGCTTTCTTTCTTCTCCACCAGTTGCCATATCAAGGTTAACGAGCCCTATCTACCCTTCTATTTACTCATTGCTGGAGAGAGAATAGTGATTAATACCTTTCCCCGGAGTATTAGTGCTATGTGAAATGCAAACAGTCTAGTACTGGATATTGACCTTTGATATAGCTGTTAATCAGGTATTTCTAGGAGAGGATGTTCCAGCAGTATAAACAAAGTGATTACCAGAAAACAAGCGATGTGTGGGTGTAAGCACCTCACATGGGTTGACAAAGTAGGTGTAACAGCTCACATGGATTGACAAACAGAACGTGTTGGTTTTGGAAAATTAACACATCACTCAATAAGTCTCGCGCCTGACATATAAATGATGCTACAAATTAAAAGATTCATATAATTTTTATAAAGTACTAACCTTCAAATGACACGTGTAAAAATTTGAGCCCAATCGGGTTATTAGTTTACACATAGTTATTTAAGTGAAGCTACAGTTGCAAATTTTCAAAACAATGGGAAAATCTGAATTCCGTGTGTTGGTAAAGCATTGCTTTCTGATAGGAAAAAATACTGTTCAAGCAAAGCAATGGCTTGATAAGTGTTATTTGGACTCTGCATTGGAAACAATGGTTAAGAGGTGGTATGCTGACAGTAAACACAGACCTAAAGACGTAAATGATGCTGAATGCTCAGGTCGCCCGAATTCGGCAGTTGTCCCGAAAAACAGTAAAAAAATTCCACAAACTCGTTTTGGTAGATCATAAATTGAAGTTTCGTGAGATAGCAGTGAACTCGAAGATATCAGAAGCGTATTCACGATTTTGCATGAACTTCTGTCAATGAGAAAGCTGTGCTCAAAGTGGGTGCCGCATTTGCTCACAGTCGATCAAAAACAACAACAACGAGTCGACGATTCAAAGCATTGTTTGCAACTGTTTCAACGCAACAAAAAGGAGTTTTTGCGTAAATATGTGACAGTGGATCAAACATAGATCCACTACTTCACCCCGGAGTCAAATCGGCAATCAGCTGAGTGGACAGTAGCAGGTGAAAGCTGTGAAAGCGACCCAAGACGCAAAACATCAGCAGGCTAGGTTTTGGCCTCCGTATTTTGGGATGCGTATGGTATTTTCATCGATTATATTGAGGAAGGAAAACCATCAATAGCTAATATTATATAGCATTATTGGTGCGTTTGAGGGAAGAAATCGCCAAAAAAAGAAGAAAAAGGAGCTCTTTCACTCTCCAGATCTCTGGCTTCACCATCAGATGGAGTTTAGTGTCATGCCCTGGTGATCCCTTTTTTTGGGGTGGAGGGAGGTCTTACGCCTCTGCAGGAGGTACTCTTAGCCTAGTGGTCATTATTAAAGTAATGGAATTGGCGACTCACGTTCAAATACCGAACGAGTCCGATGTGTTTCATTGTGTGCGAAGTTATTTGTGAAATGTATGAATCTATCTCTCCTCTCTCTCAGCTATGGATAAACAGCAGATTGAGTTCCTTAGCCTTGGTAAGGCAATCAGTCTAGAAGAAAAGCTCTTTTTTTAAGGATTATTATTAATTACTAGAAACCATGCAATAAATAGGGATCTGGCGCATGTGAAATGACTATGGATCTTGTTGGAATTTGTTCGAAAAGCTCGTTAGCTGTGAGTTAATACTTGTTTGTGTAAAAAGCAATGCTACGACTTGAGGCAAGAATATATGGACATTGGAGTATTCCATTGCTCTCAAGTGGCTAAGTCAATTCTCTGGACAGTGATTGGTTGCTGGTCCAGTGAATGGGTATATTAGTGCGTATACACTGACTTGCTTAATATGTTACAGGTTCGGGATTGAGTTACCGCCCATTTTATTATTTATCTGCCAGCTTGGGCTGTTGAACCGGTAAGTGTTGTTCTTGTTGTTTATTCTGCACGTTAGAGAAGTGACTTCTACAAATCTGTGGGTAGCATGTGCCACACCTTTTTTTTATTGATAGTCAAATGGGGGATTCATGTGACTGTAATTATAGAATAATGTGAAGAAAAATTCTAAGGAGCTTTATTGAATAATTGGAGGGATAGTGGCTATGAAGATAGATCAAGAATTCAGAAAAAATTTGTTTCAGGTTGGTTTGAAGCAGATCGAGTTACAGAGTGCTCCCAAAATAGTGATGAAAATTCAATAATTGTCTCTGACCGCTCGTTGATAGATACATTAAATTATGATTTCGGTGAGTAAGCAGCTGTAGAATTCATTGAACCTGAGTGGCAAGAAGTACATATAATCCCCAGCGTGGGACCGTAGAATCATTTTTGCCCAGGTTTCAAGAGAGAAAGAGAAGTCAGTTTGAGCTTGGGTCCGCTGAGGGAACTTCGCTCCATAAGTTTGCTTGAACGAATTCCGCAAATCGATTTCGTTTGAACCTTGAGAAATACTGTTAAACCACACCTCCACATAAGACCAGTGAATGGGAGTATGCGGGTTAGAAACTTTTCCCTTTCTGTTGAAGCCAACGCGCGGACTACAAATGGTTGGTTGGTTGATTTTTACATGTTAACCTTTGTGAGTTGGAGGTGTCCGTGGTGTAATGGTTATCATCGTAGGAAATGAACACAGCGACACGAGTTCAAATCATGGACGAGACAGATCGCATTTCACATAGCACTAATACCCTTGGGAAAGGTATGAATCAATTATTCTCCCTCCAGCTTGGGCAGACTAGGTTCTTCAGCCTTGGTGAGGCAACTAGTCTAGGAGAAGGAAAACTCTGAATTCAAACCTGTTAAACTCTGCTGAAAAAAAATTGACCTTGTGTCATATCCTGCCGAGAGCGGAGGGGTTGGTAAATATGGTTAACCTTTGTGAGTTATTTGATGCCAAATCCTGTTTACACAAGCATATTAGATAAATGATTTGTTGGGTAGGGCTTACTCCTCTGCGGGAGTGCAGTCAGCATATTCTACAGCCCTTCCCTCAGCCGACTGGACAGGAAGAGTGCTCAGTTAACTTCTGCATACATAATATAGATTAAGAAAGAGGAGGCTGTCACTCTTAATTGCAACAAGAAAAAAGGGATGTAGAAAAAAAATGAATAAATCTTTGTGGTGTCTGTTGATTGAGTTTGTCGTTTTTCTTTCTCCCTGGTCCTATTTGCCCAGTTCGCTGGGTCTGTAGAATAAATCGACAGTATCTGTGCTGAGGGGTAAGAACCCCACTAACGAGTGTCCTGGATATGACACTAAACAATCTAATGGTGAGGTTTGGAGCTTTGGAGAATGCAGAGTACCTCTTTATTGCCATCACTCCTAGGTCCAATCTGGCCCACAGTGGTAGCACTTGATAGGGTCTTATCTATGGGTTAAATAGAACTAAACTGTGTACTTATGCTGAACTGAATTGCTTGAAATAGAACTGTTTTGATATTTAAACTGCCTACTTATGCTAAACTGAATTGTTTGAAATGGAACTGTTTTTGACATTGAAACTATTCTTATGCTAAACTGAATTGTTCGAATAAGAACTGTTTTACTGAACTGAATTGCATGAAATAGAAATGTTTTTACAATTGAACCGTGTACTCATACTAAACAGAATTGTTTGAAATAGAACTGATTATTCGTATAAAAATGGATTTGGCATTAAATAACCTACAAAGGTTGATATACTATAAAATACAAACAACCAACCAACCAACCTGGTCCTGTAACCTGGTTTGATCATGGAAGCACAACTCATGTTGTGAGTCTTTGGAAGGAATAGCCTGGCAGAGTTCATACCTCTGCAGGTCTAAAAGTAGTTTGAACTCAGAATTTTTCTTTCTTCTGGACTAATAGCCATACCATAGTTAAAGATATGATTTAATGTTGATTTTAGCTTTGGGAAAGGCTAAATTTGAATTCAGCAAAAATTTGAACTGTGTGGAAACTGACAAACTTCTGCTGATTAGATTTTTCCCCTCAAATCCCTGTGTGAAACGTAATGAATTGAATGGAAACATTGTGATGATAAATGTAAGAGTCACACAGTATATAAGCTCATCCAATGGCTTCTCTCAGTATATTTTTAATCTCTATGGTAGATGGTTTACACAAGGCCAGGTAGGTCACTTCTGATTGGTTGATAAGTGACCGCAAAGCCAAACCACCTGTTTTGAACCATTTCATAATAGCTGGATACTTTCTAGGTAGACTTCATATAATTTATTTTAAGTGGAGATTAGTAATGGACTCTCCATCTCTAGCTAATTAAGTATAAAATGTTTTTTCGTTAGACTAGCAAAGGTAAGGAAACTTTTTATGTTGAAAGCTACATTAAGATTTATCATCAATTAATAATCAATTGATTTTGATTGCATATCCAGGGTTCTTTTATTCCTAAAGTTTAGGGAATCATATTCATTGAACATTTATAGGTACATTTCTTGTGTGGTTGTTTTCAAAGAAATTTCATTGCACACAGTTATGATATCAAGTATTCCTATCTAATACAAATAATATGTACACAATTCTAAGGTCTCAAGTATTCTTATCTAATACTAATAATTTATACACTAGTATATAAAAAGTAAAAGTTAGTGACTTTAGTTAAGAGTGACCCAAAGGCTCCCTTTTCAATAGCTACTACACTTAGGTGTAGGGGAGGGAGCTACTCTATTCCCTGGATTGCTCCACTTAACCCTTGATCCTTACCTTATAATGCTAAGTGTTTAGCAAACAGCATCAAGTGCTGTTTTTTGAGTCTTTGGTATGACTCGCCCTGGGATGGAAACCCAGTCTCCCAGACCATTGGCAAACATTCTACTCATTAGGTCAATCCTATTTACCAACCCCTCCGCTCGGGCAGGATATGACACAAGGTCAATTTTTAAGCGGAGTTTAACAGGTTTGAATTCAGAGTTTTCCTTCTCCTAGACTAGTTGCCTCACCAAGGCTGAAGAACCTAGTCTGCCCTACTATTTACCCATAGCTGGAGGGAGAATAATTGATTCATACCTTTCCCAAGGGTATTAGTGCTATGTGAAATGCAATGAGTTTCGTCCAGGATTTGAACTCGTGTCACCGTGTTCGTTTCCTACGACGATAACAATTACACCATGGACACCTTATTAGGTCAATAGCCCGTTTTTCTTTTTACCAGTATATCGTCATCATCATCATGTCGCACCATCAGCACAGATATCCCCGATCTTTTCTCACTACCCCTATCTACCGTCCATTGCTTCCGGTAGGTCTTCTGTGCTACATCCTGTATCAGCACAGAGCTGTTGTGTGTAGGTTCTAGCTGGTCGTCCTGCCTTTGCTTGTCCATGTGAAGGGGTCCACAGGAGTGCATCACTTATGAGTTTGTCCCTACCTCTCCAGTAGTGTCCTGCATGTCTGGCTCGTCTAACCAGTATATAGTTTCAAGTAATTATTTCTATCTAGTAATAATCATTTGTTTGCATATATTTATATGGTTTCCAGTCACTATTTATAATGCTTAGTAAACAATTATTGCTTTAGGTAACTATTCTTAATACAAATAATTTACAGATATATGGCATTAAGTATTTCTGTCTGATACTAATAATTTTCAAAAAGATCTTGAACCATTGATGGGACCCTAACAGGTACTACCATTCATGGTTAGAGTGGGCCTGGGAGTAATGGTAATGAAGAGATACTCCACACTCCCCAGATCTCCAGAACTAGAGCCTTACCACCGGATGTAATTTAGTATCATATCCAAGACACCTCTTTTTGGAGAGGGTATCTTACTCCTCTTCAGATGATAAAGTAAGCATATTTCAAGCTCAGGCAACATTGCAGGAAAAACTATAAAATTTTGGACTTTTTTTTTCAGCATTCAAATGTTATACTGTGCTCATTGCACTGATATGATGGATAGGAGGCTGTGATCAGATGGTGCAAACTAGATAGAGTTGAGGTAAGTTGAAATAAGCAAGTATCTTTCAAGAGGACTCTTATAAAACACATTCTCAAACTTTAGAAATCATAGTACTTTACGAGATTTCACATTTAAATATTAGGCATGTGCAAAAGTTCACAGCAGCTTTATCTTCTGAAAACAAGATACTGAAAGTAGAGTAGAAAACCAGCTTTTTAATTAAAAGAAAAGTTGGAAATTTTAGAATGGATGATTTACCCAATCTTTTTATATTGCCCAAAATAAAAAGCAAAATTTTCCTGCAGATATCAGGCATAAGACATATTTTTGTGACACTGAGTATTCTATGAGTTTCCAAGAGTTTTACTTTGAATAGCATTTTTCTTTTGAATATGAGAACAAACAAGCAAATATTCAGAAAGAAAAGAAAAAATATTGGTATTTTAGAGGCAATATATGAAAAATATTTTTTTTTTTCATTTCTTTTATTCCAACACATTTTGTTACAGGCATCTGTAAATCCTATATAGATAATTGTGTGTTTCCATTCTTTTCATTATCTATTAACATAAACCATAAACAAGTTGTTGCTTTATCAAGTTTTTGCTGTGAAATATCCTGGAGAGGATTTTTGCCTTATATTATTTTTTTTTCATCATTATCTTTGCTGATATCTTCTGATAAAAACAATGAAAGGATAAGTTTGCATGCAGAAAGTGAAAATAAAAGCCCAAAATGTGAAAAAATGACTTCAAGGGAAAGAAAACAAAAATGACAAAAGAAAAATAAGAGATGTTCACATAAATAGGGATAAAGAGAAATGCATATATAGGTGACTTTCTTGCACTCTTTCTATATATATATATATATATACTCACACACACAGACATATTTGTGAAGGTTTTTCTCTATCTACCTCTCTATTTATAAATATGTATATATACACAACTATCTGTGAAGATGTGACTTTCTCTCACTCTTTCTCTCGCTCTCTCTCTCTCTCTCTATATATATATATATATACATATATTATAAATTTTGTGACTTTTTGTCGGAGCCAGTCTTACATTGTGTATGAACATGCACATGTATATATATATATATATATATAGAGAGAGAGAAAATCAAACATTTGAAAAAATATATTCAACATAAATACTTGTAAATGTGTGACTTTTCATATAATATAAAACAAAAATCACATTATATATATATATATATATATATTGCATATTCTATAAATGTCCAGGCCTGAAAAGTTTAACTTGGCCTGAGGATCCACATGTGTTCCCACATGTGATTATTTTGGAAACAAGGAAAAAGCCTTCTTTTGTAAAGATGTGGCAGTCACTATATATAAATATATATATATATAAAGGAAAAGTTAAACATTGATACCTATATTTGTCAATGGATAATTAAACATAAATTTAATCCAAAATATATGGCATGCTTGGTTTTTATCAGCAAGTTTGTACATCTACTCCTACACACACACATATATATATATATATATATATATATATATGTATCATTGTGTAAAAATATAAATATAATTACTGGTATGTTTATTTGTATATAAAAATGTATCAAAAAGATATATTTATAGATGAACAGATTTTCATGTGGGAGCAACAGAAGTAAAAGGCCAATTATTAATATTACAAAACACAAAAAATCTTTATAAAATAGTCAATTAGATTTTTTTTAAAACTAAATAACTCTTCAAGTATTTTCTTAAATGAAAATGTTTATAAATAGTTTCTGCCCAAACTTAGTTATATATATGTATACAGAAAAATATTTCAATTTTTACAAGGATAAGTCAATAATTAACACTTTTGTTATTTTTTTTTATTCTTTCAGTTGACTGTAGATATAACTTTTGATTCACTTTCGTGTGTGTGTGTGTGTGTGTGTGTTTATTTTTTAATGATGAATATAAAAAAGCAAACAACTTTAAAGTGAGTATCCCACAGAAAATTGAATTGTTCAAACACATGAAACTGAAAGTCAAGAAAGATTTTAGGTTTCAGTACAGTTTTGCATTAAGCACATTTCAACATAAATACTGGGTTAATATTTGCCTAAAACTATATATATATATATATTTATTTTTCTGTCTTTGCTTTTCTCCCCCACCCTTTTCATTGTTGACTACTCTCACTGCTTGGTGTGATGGTAAAAAAGAAAAAATATATATATACATATATATATACAGATTCACAATTATACATACACATATATATACTTAGATTTCCATATAAACATATGCATATACACACATATGTGCATACATACATATTCACAAACATATAAACTCAGGCTTGTATGTAGTCAGTCATAATTATAATCTCATAAATAGACTTATATGACCACATATAAAAAAATACTTAAAAAATAGGTTAGAGCTGGAGTAGAGAATTCTCCTCAACTTGTGGGGAAATATCACAGTTGTATAATTTATAGATGGTTAACAAACCATATGGAAAGAGAATAAAAAAACAATGCAAATGAAAACAAAACAATTTCTTGTTTAAATAGATAAAGGGGAAAAAAGAAGCCTGTGGTGTTTGTGTAATAATAAGTACAATGATGGGCTTTTCCTGTACATCAAGTGGAAGATAATTACCCACTGATGTTGATGTGTGTTAACGGGAGCTGAGAACAGGGCATTCTGATGTAGACAAAAGATTTTTCATATAACTACACAACATCCAAGAAAAGAGACACCTCATTTCACACACTTTTATTCTCATCATTACTTATGAAGAACAGACAAGATAAAGAATCATATATATATATATATATATATATATATATATATATATATAAGGAGGTTTTATTTAAGACCATAGACAAGATTTGTTTTAATAATTTTTTTTACATTTTCCCATGTTTACAGATAAGATTACAGATGTTTCATTTGATATTGCAAAGGAAATTGTCCAAATGTATACCCCAAAGTGCCTTTAACCATCATTAGTTATTTTCAAGGGTACGAATTGAAATTTTATTTCTTTTAATTCAGAGAAAATTTTATACATTTTTTTCATTATGGCAATTTTTTATGCAAAATTTTCAAATTCCTATTTTTCTAAATGTTAATGATTTCATTAGCAACTATCTATTTTATTTAATGTAGGTTTTTTTTTATGGCTTCAAGCAATTGCATTATTTTTTTAAATTTTGTATAATATAATTTTTTTCTGCCTATTATTATTGCTAATATAATAGCTTTCTTTCCTAAACTAAATAACATATTTCTATGGTTCTATTGTCTGAGAGTGGTATGTGAATCACATCAAAGAGTCATGGTAGTTTGGTTAACGTAGAAGTTAGATATTTTGTTCGAATTAGCATTGGAAATGCAAATAGCTAATAAACAAGAAAATTCATGCAATATTCAATTTATCTAAAAAGTTTCAAAGTTTGAATTTTCTTATAATATTTAATTAATAATATATGCTTGTTTCCATCATTAGGTGATGTGTACTTATATAGATATATATATAAAATCAACAGAAGATAGATACAGTCACCATTTACTACTGATCTTTATCTACATTATCTTAACTTAGATATATATGCTCTATCATAGATATTGATTGGCCTAATGAGTAGAGTGTTTGCCAATGGTTCAGGAGACTAGGGTTCAATCCCAGGTCAAGTCATACCAAAGACTCCAAAAATGATACTTGATATTGCCTTGCTTAGCACTCAGCACTATAAAGTAAGGATCAAGGGTAAAGTGGAGCAATCCAGGGAATGGAGTAGCACTCTCCTCTACACCTTGGTATAGTAGCTATTAAAAAGGAAACCTTTGGGTCACCTTCAACTAAGGTCACCAACATTACTTACTTACAGATATCAAGTCCTCTTATTTGATAACATAGCAATATATATATATATATATATACATATTGTTTCAAGTTCCCAGATCAATGTTATGATGGGCAGCCAGAATTGGTTTATAAACTTTCCATAATTAATTGGTTCCCAAGTACTTTTGGCCTTGTCTTGGGTCATTATCAGGAGATGTGTGTATTGCAAAAGTGATATCACCTTTGCACGTACATAAGTACTTTGTAAGAATTAAGCGTTTATTGTTTATACTGATGTATTGTTGTAGTGTTCGTTTTGAAATTTGATCCTCAACATGTTTTTGTTTCAAGTTGCTGTATCAATGTTATGATATCCAGCTGGAATTCGTTAATAAACTTTCCATTATTACTTGATTCCCTAGGATATATATATATATATATATATATATATATAAAGGGCAACCTGAAGGCTCACTTTCTAATAGCTACTTCACAGAAGTTTAGGGGAAGATGCTACTCCTTTCCCTGGATTGCTTCACTTACCTTTGATCCACACCTTATAATGTTGATTGTTAAGCAAGGAAGCATCAAGTATCATTTTTTAAATCTTTGGAATGACCTGACTTTGAGATTGAACCCTAGTCTCTTGGACTATTGGCGAACACTCTAACCATCATGCCAATGGGTGAGTTAATCATGATTAAAAAAAGCATTTTTCATCCATAAAATCTTTACAGCATTCTATGCACATAAATATTCGGCAATATTTTTCAATTATAAAATAAGAATAATAAAACAGGATAAAAACTCATGACTCAGACTTTCACGCTGTTGATCTTTAGGTAAATTAGTATTCAACACATTTAATTTTACTCAGATGTTTTAGATATGAGCTCACTTCAATAAATATATATATATATATATATATATATATATATATATATGATATCCAGAATTGGTGATTGAGTCAACCAGGTTTCGATTCCAGCTACAGGAATCTAGTATGTCTAGCCACACTGATGAGTTCTGATAGAACGAAACAGATCTGTCTGTGGATGACTATATGTATATGCTCCCCTACCCCTGTAGGGTTGAGTTCTCTAGCGAATGAAGTAAACGTGTTGCCATTAGCATATATGCAAGGCTCTTCATATATGAATTGAACTCTCGTAGCCGTTAAGCGGATGTATGTAAACAATAGTAATTGTGATTCATACCCATTTAAAATTTACTTCACTGCTGCTGGTTTCCTCATGGCTGAGGGGTAGAGTCTTGGATTGGCATTTGAGTCAACCGGGTTTCGATCCCAGCTACGGGAATCTAGTATGTCTAGCCACACTGATGAGTTCTGATAGAACGAAAGAGATCTGTCTGTGGATGACTATATATATACATATATATATGTATTTTGATGCTGGCAAAAGAAAGACATGGGGTATACAAAAGGTTGATAGAAAAACATATATATTCAAGTAACAGAAACAAGATACAAGTGAGCCTGGTTAGACAGTAGTTAGTTAATAGGAAACTGAGAGTCCGGTGGGATAGTGACTATCCGTCCATTATGCAAGTGGTATCACACATCATTGTGTCACGTGGGTCTGGTCAACTCCCTCTGACGCTCTGTTGACGTGTATTTATGGAGGAGGGTGAGTTCATTATTGTTGGGTATCACCTACCTTTTCAGCATAATGAGCTGTTCCATCTGCCATATATGGCAGTAGCGGAGATCAATCTGAGAATAAGCCAACGAGTCAGACCAGAAGAGCCATTCCTATTGCTGAAGTATATCATAAGTCTATCACTAATCCTATGTTCTTATTATTAACAGTCTCTCTCTTGTAAATACTCTTTCCTGTAAATATAACTATTTTCCTCACATATCGTGGTTTGTCTTATTATTACTACTACTTGTGTTCACTAACCAGAACACAACAATTATGTAGGGTGTACAACAATATATATATATATATATATATATATATATATATATATACATAAAAGATGTGTTTGCTACTCTCATTAGGTGATATATACCTATGTATTATATTCTTCATAGCTCTTTAGTCTTATTCAACATTTTGATGCTTTTAGTTATGGTAGAATAGATGTTTATTATATAATTTTTTGATCATTTATTAGTGTATTTTTGTTATTTATTATCTTTAGATTTACATTATTTGAAAAAAACAAAAATTATTGATTCATGCTTGCTTTATGCCATTAATTTCTTTGTAAAATAGTGAAACAGTCACATCAAATATATTCAAAAATCTATAAATATACAGATTCAACCTACACAATATTTCAAACTGTTTGAATATGTATAATAGATGCAAATGAAAAAGTCTGTAAAAAAAATATGAATGTCGATTTATGAAATAAAAATACAATAATGTTTCTTGGGATAAAAATAATGATGTTTCAATCTGTAGCCTAGAAAATCATGAATGATGGCTGAATGTGATTAGGAAGAGACATTTGAAAAATTCATTTAAAAATTAAATCATCGAAAATTGTCAATAAAAACAGAAGAAAATTATGAAAAAGTTATTTAGATAAATCTTGTCTGTAGTCTTCAATAATGCCTCTATATTGCACTTGGTTGAGTCAAAAGTTTTGCGATATTTTGGTAAAGTTTACAGTTTAGTTCTATTTGACCCATAGACAGGCTGAGTAGACCTGGAAGCAATGCCAATGAAGGGGTATTCTGCATTCCCCAAAGCTCCAGCATAACTAGAACCTCACCATCAGATTATTTAGTGTCATATCCCAGACATTCATTGATTGGGAGCTGTCTTATTCCTCTGCAGAGAAGCAGTCAGTGTATTCCACAGCCCCAGCTGACTGGGAAAGTGTGTCTGTGTATGTGTGTGTGCATATATATGTGTATATATCATGGGAGCTCTGAACACTTTTGTCAATATAAAGATGGCGATGAACAATACTCGATTGTGAGATGCTGTGCTTGCTTGATACTCTGCAAGTGATACTCACCAGATTTGCCCCTAAGGCATCAAACATAGTTTTAGGCCTACATGAGCTCGTCTGATCATCAAGGTATGTGCAACTTGAATGCAATTTCTTGAACCATCTGGTTACTGTACTGGGATCAACTGCTCTTTCACATTTCGCATATCAAATCTTTCTGGCGGCTTCTGAAGCATTATGGCCCACTTCAAACTTGTCAAGTGTAGGTTTTCAAATTATACAATGTTCCACTTCTTATATAACTAGAATAATCTGAATTAATTTTCCTAGTTTTATAAGAAGCGATAATGTATTGCCACAGCAAAAATGCTCTGCTCTGCTCTTATTTCTGGGTTAGGCTTAAAAATTCTTGAATGACCTTTGTAAATGTGTCATATTTGCTTGTAAATTGGGCATATAAAATTAATTATTCAGTTTATGTTTAAAAAACAAAAAAACAAAAGAAACACTAATTTAGTTCAATGAATCAGTAATGAGGTTAATTCCAGCTGGAAATTTCTGAAGACTTTCAGGAAGAATTCAAGAAAGACAGAGAATTACTTACTGATTTTTCTATACCTTTCTCTTTTGAGGCATCACAAAAAAAAGTTTGTTAATATTTCAGTTTCCATCAGAAAATTCCATTCTCTTATTCAATCAAACATTTTCAATAAAGAATCTTTTATAGCCAAAAGATGAAAAATCCAAAGAAGCAATTTTTGTTGAGGACCAATTCAAGTACTTACCTAAAAAATAAAGAAAAAAAAGCTTATAAAAAAATGATGAAAAACATTAATAAAATATTAGGCATCAATATTACATATTATACAGCTACACTCATAATCAAAGAGCTTTAATTAAGATTTTTCTGGATATTTGATTATATATATACAATATATATATGTGTGTGTGTTTGTGCATATATATAGTATAACACAGAAATCAAAACCGCATATTACATCTAATAGCTTCGAGCTTTCACATTCAAGAAATATGACATTCTGAAGAATTACAAATGAAATATATAGAAAACAAATCATAATGGGATTTATATCAAAATGATCCAAGAAATAATCTATGGAATAATAGATTTAATAAAGATATGTTTGAAAATATTCAATGTGGGCTGTTATATACTCAAAGTTTAAATCAAATTTCTAAGGTTAATAATTACCAGCCTAGTGGGTAGCGTGTTCACCAGTGACCTGGGAGACTGGGGTTCAATCCCAGGTCGAGTCATATCAAAGATTCGAAAAATGGTACTTGATGCATCCTTGCTTAACACAGCATTATACGGTACAGATCAAGGATAAAGGGAAGCAATCAAGGGAAAGAAGTAGCACCTTCCCTTACACCTCAGTGTAGTAGCTAATAAAAAGGAGCCCTCGGAAACCCCTAGACTATG
This sequence comes from Sepioteuthis lessoniana, assembly GCA_963585895.1. Classification (NCBI taxonomy): domain Eukaryota; kingdom Metazoa; phylum Mollusca; class Cephalopoda; order Myopsida; family Loliginidae; genus Sepioteuthis; species Sepioteuthis lessoniana. The sequence goes on along the minus strand of OY757905.1, from coordinate 60,195,282 downwards.
GTCGCCAACTTAACTTAATTTTACTATTATATATTTATGTATATATCAGAAGTTTACTACTTATGTTTTATTGAAAGAGGATAGCCAGGAAAACTGAAATAATAAAGCGATTGATACAAAGAAAAAAATCTAAATTTACAAACATAGTAGAAATAAGAATATGAGGAGGAGTAAAAAAAGCACATTTATGGATAGTCAAAATCTCAGGTTGCCATTTACTTCTGTGCCTATATCCATTCAATAGCTGAAATATTGAAGTTGACAAGAAGACTCTAGTCAGACGTTAATCTCCTGAAAAGAGAGTGCTACCACCTTTTCAGAAGATCCTTTTTTGGTGAAACCTGGGTAGTAATCTTCTGCTATTTCAAATGGTTCACTGAACCCGCTCTCTGTAAATAATGAGCACTTTTAAAATAAATTTGTTGTTTTGAAACTCGTTTGGTCTTCTTTTCCTTTTTCTCTGATGCATAACTTTCTTTTTACAATACATATATTTATATATGTATAAGTGGGGACATGCTTAGCATGGTATTCAATAATTAAGGCATAATGAATAGTGAATGATAAGTCTGTAAAGGTTAACAAGTACACAAACTAAACAAGATGGATACTTTAAAGAATGGATGAGAGGACAAAGATCAGTCAAGAAATGTTAGAAGTTAAAGGGGGAAAATAAATTAGCTGAAAGGCTATGGAAATAAAGAAACACAAACCCAAAACAGTTGAGGTAGATAGTTAGCTAGTGAAAACGGTGACCCAGGAAAAAAATGAAGACACACAAGTGACAAACAAATTGGTCAAGTCAGAAAAGGTTAACTTCTTCAGAAATAAACATTCTTGAATATTTATAATACATGTGAAGTAATGAGCTTTACCCTTTCAGGATGGTCTATGATATGTTGGCAAAGGTTTTGAATTCAAGGATGTCTTTCATCAAAACTAGAGGCACCACCAAAGCTAGAAAGGCCAGTGTGCCCTACTATTTTAACAATAGCTAGGATGAAAAGAATATTGTTAAGTGATTGATTGACTGATTTTAATGGCATGTCAACTCCTCTAGGTTTATTCAATGCTAAGAGATTAAGGAATCATGTTCATTGTATGTTAATATTTACATTTTTCGTATAGCTATTTAAGATTTTTTAATACATATGGTCCTATCAAATACATTTTTTATGCATATGGTCCTATGAAATATATTTTTTATGCATATAGTCCTATCAAATACCTTTTTTAAGCATATGGTCCTTTCAAATACATTTTTAATGCATATGGTCCTATCAAATCATGTTCATTGTATGTTTACATTTTTTGTATAGCTATTTCTTAAGATTTTCTTTAATGCATATGGTCCTATCAAATGCAAATGATTTTGGATAAGATTAATTTGATCTATAGATTGGACTCTAACAGATGCTATCACTCTGAGTCAGAAATGGACTTGGAGTAACGTCATTCCTTTTTTTGAAAGGATGGCCTTAACTCTGTGCATGACAAATAGTCAGAGTATTTTAAGCCCTCATGACAAAGCATGAGAAGGATATTGATGTAAAATTTAAAGAAAATCACCTCAGCTGGAACTTGAACTCAACTTATCATTATGACACTGGTACATACTCCACTTAAATATAACTAATATTTATATATTTACCAAGATCTCTGTACAACCAGGATGTGACACAAGGCTAATTTTAAGCAGAGTTTGACAGGTTTGAATTCATAGTTTTCTTTTTCCTAGACTGGTTGTCCTACCAAGGATAAAGAGCCTAGTCTGCCTTACTATTTACTTATAGCTGGAGGGAGATTAATTGGATTCATAGTTTTCTGTCGTAATAACATATCCAACAGCCCCTATTTCCAATGTGGACTTAGTAATACAGAGAACTATATATAGTGAGCCCTGCATTCATTAGTGTCTTGCTTTAGAGATTAGTAATATCTTTCTAATCTCTGTTGATCCATTTTGTTGTACTCTCTATTGCAATAAACCTTTATTTCTTTCGTGCTGGTTGTTCTTTCCACTCAAATAACAACCTTGTATATTGTAATCCTTTTCAAAGATACAACATTTTTCCAAGGGTATTAGTGCTATGTGAAATGCAAACAGTATCACCCAGGATTTGAACTTGTGTCACTGTATCCATTTCATTTGATGGCAACTATAACATCACAAAGCCTCTTAACAAATATCTAATCCTACTCTGAAAAAAATTAATTTATTCCTGGTTGAAATAATATGCAATTTAAGCAAAATATGTATCTCTAAAATTAAAACCAAACCTCTAATCTCAGAAAGTCTTGTGAGCCGTGGGGGAAATATAGTTGATTTTTTTCTATCATGAGTTCTCGGAATTAAGTCAAAATATTCACAGCAGATCTTTGTCAGCACCTTGAACAGCAACCAAAGCAAAAAAAAAGATATATACATAAAGAAATGACATCAGAATTTCTAGCTTTAGGTAACTAAAGGCATATCATTCTTCTGAATAACAAAGCAAGCACATTCTTTCTGAAATAATAAAAATCAAATCGTTTGGTGAGGAGTTGTTTTATTGCCTTCTTCTAACTCAAACAAGTTAGTATTTTACAATTTCCATTTGAATCAGATCACTGCAATACTTTCTTAAAAACAAAACCTTTTGAAGGTAACTGTAACAAATTTAACACAAGGCTCCAGTCAGATGTTAACTCCTGAGAGAGAATCCTACCACTGTGTTATTGACAAATAACAATAGTAGAATAGTTACTTCTGTTTTCCTTACACAATGGTAGAACTGGTACTTCCAGTTTCTTAAAACTCAAATTAAAATACCTTTGAAAATGAAGAAACAAATTCAGCAATTGTCTTTAATTGGAATCATTTTAAGATGAGGCTTCTTAATCTGAGAATTAATTTTTATTTATTGCGGACTTTTTGTCCTCATCCTGGTAGGTTTTTGAAATGAACACGGCGACACGAGTTCAAATCCTGGACGAGATTGATTACATTTCACATAGCACTAATACCTTTGGGAAAGGCATGAATCCAATTATTCTCCCTCCAGCTATTGGTAAATAGTAGGGCGGACTGGGTTCTTCAGCCTTGGTGAGACAACTAGTCTAGGAGAAGGAAAACTCTGAATTGAAACCTGTTAAACTCTGCTTAAAAATTGACCTTGTGTCACATCCTGCCCAAGCGGAGGGGTTGGTAAATATGATCTTGGTAGGTTTTTATTTTTGTTGTTTCTTCTTTCACTGCGTTTCGGCCAAATTTCACCTCTGGCCTTCTCCAGGTGATTTACCGTGACCTCGGATAGGAATGCTGAGTCTTGTAACTGTATCCCCAGTAATTACTGCCTTCGGGGCCCGTGGCACAGCGGATAGAGGTATTGAGTCTCTACGGTTGCAGGTGAGCATTGTCAGAAGATAGCATTTTCAAATCCTACCCAAGCCGGCCAGAAGTTTACTTGGTCAAAAATGTGGTGTGATAGACAACAACTATGGAAGGCAGTAATTACTGGGGATACGGTTACTAGCCTCAGCATTCCTATCTGAGGTCGCGGTTAATCACCTGAAGAAGGCCAGCGGTGAAATTTGGCCGAAACGTAGTGAAAGAAACAACAAAAAAAAAAAACCTACCAAGATGAGGACAAAAAGCCTGCAATAAATAAAAATCAATTCTCAAATTCAGCAATGTTAGGATTCCTTTTGTCTAGAACAAGAGATTCTTTCAACAAAGAACTTTTTGAAAAATGAATTTAATTGTGGACTTTTGACATTGTTAATAATGATAATTATATTCTGCATATAAAGATTTAGCATTTTCATTGGTCTAGTGGGTAGAGTGTTTGCTAATGGTCCAGGAGACCTGGGTTCAATCCCAGGCTGTGTCATACCAAAGACTTTAAAAATGGTACTTGATACCTCCTTGCTTAACACTCAGCAATATAAGGTATGTATCAAGGGTAAAGTGGAGCAATCCTTCCCTACACCTCGATGTAGTAGTTATTGAAAAGGCACCCTTGACTACAGTCACCAACTTATATGTTTGAAACATTTTATTGCAACTCAAAAAAATGGTACATTACTTTCTCAATGACTATATATATATATATATATATAGCATTATCAAAAAGTATTGCAGTTGGATTATTTAATTTTTAAAATTTTTAGTTGGTAAAGTGAATGCAAAGAGGACTATTTTTAAGAAAATTAAAGTTTCTTTCATTGTTCATTTCTGTCTTGGTAAGTACAGTTTCAGTCTTGATACTTTCTAAACACACCTTATATAAAATCAAAAAATAAAAAAGATATTCCTTCTATATATATGGATGAAATAAAAAGAAAACAGAGAAATAACCTCCAAAAACAAGCAGAAGGAAGGGAACAGAGGAAAAATTAAAGAAAGACTAAGACAAAAGAAAGATATCTAGATAAAAGCTTAACCTATTTATAGTCTGTATATAAATTGTGTCCTTCAAAACAGACTTCTTAAGTGTGATTAAGTGGATAACTAAGTTTGAGCTCTTCTTAAAAAGAGGTGGGTCTGACCTGTCATTGGAGAAATCACACTCTTATACCCCTTACCCCCGGGGGTCATAATAAAAAATTAGGTAGAAAGCTTAATAAGAGATACTGCTTGCTATGAGTGGAGCTTAAAACTATCCTGATAAATAAGATGGGCGTGTAGTCAATTAAATGAGTTTCATAACAAGTTACCAAAAAAAAGATGAAATAACAGGGAGAAAAAAGAGACAGGATGGTAAGGTGTGATCTAAATACCCTTAAGCAGTGCTTTTAAAACTTAACAAACACAATGACATCTTGTATAAAAGGAATATTCTGATAGGCCCCTATTTTTAGCCCTTTTAAATAGTAATTAACAAACGACATCATTAATAAGCAACATTTCACTTAAAAATATTTTTTTTATTCAAATGGATTATATTTATTTAAATCCTAATACGTAAAACAGATCTCTGCATCATAATTATATTTTTCAAAAATTAAAGTCACGTTTTTGAGGGAATGCAACACATAGGCAGTAATGGTCCCAATCTTGTCTTGCACACCTATAATGTGTTCATAAAGGTTTTTAATTTAGGACTGTCCTTCTCCTAGACTGGTTGCCCCACAAAGGCTAGAGAGTTCAGTACATTTTACTGTCTTTCCTATAGATGATTTGGGGATCGAAAAATTGATTGATAAATTTTAATGGTATGTCAAGCTGTCAGGGGTTATTTTATGCCTAGAACTAAGGAACTTGTGCAAATTATATGTTTATATTTACATTTTTTGTGAAGTTTTTTAAGAGGTTTTTGTAAATATTTCTATTGGGTATTCCTATTGAAGACAAATGATTTTCAAACAGATCTATTAGACCCATAGTAGTACTACTACACTGTCAGAGTAGACCTGGGAGTAATGGCAAAGAAGTGGTACTTTACACTCCCCAGATCTCACAAACCTAAACCTCACTCTCAGATGCAGTTTAATGTCATACCTAGGAGACCCTTTTTAGAGGAGGGTTCATATTCCTCTGCAGGAGATACAGTCTGTGTATTCTAAGCCCTACCAACATGGTGGTGAAGTGGGGAGAAAGGCATAAGCACAAAAGGAATGAAAACAACCTTACCTGGAATTTGAACTCAGACTGTCATTATTTAATGTACAGCTTTCATATTAATAAAAACAAACATCAAATTCATTTGTCAAGAAAAACTATTCGCAATTCCAAAGGCAATTGTGAAAGTAATTTGTTTTTTTCTTGATGAAATAATTTGAAACTGAGACAAAAAAGTTGAATACAAAAACTGAAACTAAAGCTCCAATCAAATTATTCAAATCCTAAATTAGAGTACAGGTCTAAGTACAGTCCATTTTTCATTAGCTATTTTTTAGTTGATATTGTTTCTTTGTCACATGATTCCCAATATCAGATTTAATGTCACAAAATATCTAATAATAAATAGATGTGAGTACATATTTACCAACCCCTCCACTCGGGCAGGATATGACACAAGGTCAATTTTTAAGCGGAGTTTACAGGTTTGAACCTAGACTAGTTGCCTCACCAAGGCTGAAGAACCTAGTCTGCCCTACTATTTACCCATAGCTGGAGGGAGACTAATTGGATTCATACCTTTCCCAAGGGTATTAGTGCTATGTGAAATGTAATCAGTCTCGTCCAGGATTTGAACTCGTGTCGCCATGTCCATTTCCTACGACGATAACCATTACACCACGGGCACCTCCAAAATGAACAGATGTGAGTAAGTAGTTGGGGGCAAACCGAAGGCCCCCTTTTCAATTGTTACTACACTGATGTGTATAGGAGGGCACTACTCCTTTCCTGTGACTGCTCCACTTTACCCTTGATCCATACCTTATAAAGCTGAGTGTTCTTCAGCCTTGGTGAGGCGACTAGTCTAGGAGAAGGAAAACTCTGAATTCAAACCTGTTAAACTCCGCTTAAAAATTGACCTTGTGTCATATCCTGCCCGAGTGGAGGGGGTTGGTAAATAGGATAAAGCTGAGTGTTAAGCAAGGAGTCATCAGGTACCATTTTGGCATGACTCGACCTGGGATTGAACACTGGTGACCACCAAGTTCACGTCTTGAATGAGGCCATTTGCATTTCACATTACTAAAACTTTAAGGAAAGTATGAATCCAACTTTTCAAACGAAGATTACTCCACTGAAAAATTGACCAAGTGTCACACTGTGCTCATGGCGGTGGTGTTGGATACATAGATATATAATGTAGTCAATAACTCTGAGAATAGTTAACATGATGGAAATCTCTTGAACAGCAGAACTTCTGGCAGTTTTGAGAAAAGTCTACAGAAAATATTAAAGAATATCTGTTCATGGTTTTAGAAGTCTAGTCGAAGTGGAATCAACCTATTGGGGGGTATTCAAATTATTTAACACACAAAATAAACTGATGGATGTTCACCAATCAGACATAAGCAAAATACTGCTCTGCTTTTTCCACCTTAAACTTAGTTTTTTATATGCTCATTAAATCTTGCCATTTTACGTGGGCTTATCACATTCTCCTCCATAAAATAAGTCACACCTCTTGCGTCTTTTTCTTCTTCTGGTTTCTGTGTGCCGGTAGCAGAGAGAGCACACCTTCTGTTTCTTCGAGATAAGATTGTTCGTGGCATTACTACTAAAATACCTATACATTGCTTCAAAAAATATTTATCAAACTTTTTCTTGTTACTTTGGATCCATCAATGATTAAATTAAGATAATAAAAATAACTTTTTAATAAAGCTTATCATAACAATGCTGAAATTTACTAGCCACAACCTATATTTAGCCACTTTTATGTGGCATCTTTTGCTGTTATACTACAGCATTACTGAGTCAAGACCATATCTTATAGCACCAATCAAGCTGGAAAATAGTAGGGCAGACTAATTTGGCAACTAGTCTATGAGAAGGAAAACTTTGAATTAAAACCAGTTGGTAAAAAATTAACCTTGTGTTACATCCTGGTTGTCATGGAGGGGTTGGGTAAATACAAATATCTAAGAATAAAATGTTTGTTTCCCAGAACAACTCTTAACTTGGTACGTTGCTGTTTGTCAGACTAAAAATGAAAAACATATCCAAGACAAGACTGATTGCATTTCACTTAGCACTAATATCATGGGAAAGGTATGAATCCAATTATTTTTCCTCCAGCTATGGGTAAATAGTAGGGCAGACTAGGCTCTTCAGCTTAGTGGGGCAACTAGTCTAGGAGAAGGAAAACTCTGAATTCAAACCTGTTAAACTCTGCTTAAAAATTGACCTTGTGTCATATCCTGCCCGAGCGGAGGGGTTGGTAAATATGGATAATGAGAAACATTGCATCATTGCCTCTGATATTTTAAAATTTTATGAATTAACATTATTTACTGCACCATTACTTTTTTCCCACCTTCTAGTGTTATATCAATTTCTTTCTCATTAACTTAAAAGTTCAGGATTGAATAAAGCTTTCTATCATATCAGTCCTATTTGTTACCAGTGTGTGAAACTGACAAGTTCACCTTATGTGTATTTGATACCATAGAGAATAAAGACAATTTTACAGTATATAAATATCTTATATAAATGATCATGGGGGCTGATACAAAATATTAATATTTATATTGAAATATTGAGATTAATTGTTCTTAATATGGTTGGATGACTCTTATGATTATCTATAACTTCTGAAAGCATTATTTAAGATATCAAATTATCTTTCATCAATTTTTCTCTTTTTTTTAACTGATTATGTGAACTCAGATAAAAAAGAGTTCACATGTTTTAATCAAGATGGTGCCATATCATCATTAAATGACAAGCCTCTGAAATTAGTAGAGAAGATCATATACCTTGGCAGCAACATCTCATCTCCTGAAAGTGATGTAAGCATACTCATAGGTAAAGCATGCACTGTTAGTGACAGGCTATAGGAGGTGCCCGTGGTGTAATGGTTATCGTCGTAGGAAATGGACACGGCGACACAAGTTCAAATCCTGGACCAGGCTAATTGCTTTTCACATAGCACTAATACCCTTGGGAAAGGTATGAATCCAATTATTCTCCTTCCAGCTATGGGTAAATAGTAGGACAGACTGAGTTCTTCAGGCAACTAGTCTAGGAGAAGGAATACTCTGAATTAAAACCTGTGAAACTCCGCTTAAAAAAATTGACCTTGTGTCATATCCTGCTCGAGCGGAGGGGTTGGGTAAATATGGTTAGTGACAGGTTATAGATTATTTGGAAATCAGATCTCTCTGATAAAGTTAAATGGCAATTCTTCTAATCTGTAGACATATCAGTACTACTGTACCACTGCACCATCTGAACTCTCATAAAATGACTGGAGAAAAAGCTAGATGGGAACTAAAGGTTGTGGTAAAATTCTGGATGAAAAACAGCCGCTGTATAGCCATTTACCTCCCATCTCACAAGCCACCCAAAAAAGACAAGCAAGACACACTGGGCACTGCTGGAGGAGTAAAGAAAATCTCATAAACAATGTTCTCACATGGACCCATCAACCAGCAAAAATTTACCTTCATCAGCTCTGTGCAGACACCAGATGCCATCTATAGCAGTGCTATTTAAAGTGTTTGTACTATTGTAGTACAACCACTTTACATAGCAAGTTTTCACTTTCATATTATCATAATATATATAATAAGTAGTTTGTAATTAGGTTAGTTTTTATAGCATATCAACCATTGTAGGTTATTTAATGGCAAATCCTATATATTAAATATATACATGATTTGTAACCACATTTTGTAGATAACATTCTTAAATGAGCCTGAGTTTTTTTCGCACACAGTGAAATGGTTTCAAGTACTGCTATATAACAGTCACAATTTAACATCAGTTTGTACACAGTTTGTTCTATTTGATCCATAGTTAGGACCCTAATCAGGTGCTACCACTCCAGGTCAGAATGGAGCTTGGAGTAATCGCAATGAAGAGGTACTCAACATTCCCCAAATCTCCAGCTATCAGCGGGTTTAATGTCAAATCCAGGATACTTGTTGGAAGGGTCTTACCTTTCTGTGGAGATGCAGTTGGTGTATTCTACAGCTCCAGCCGAGTGGGCTAATATAACATGTAATGTAAAAATGAAAAGGCATCAAATCTTTCTCTATTGTTTAATATTTTTCTTTTCACGTGCTAGTGTATAATACAACAGATAGAAATACTTGGAAAATCAAACAATAAGATGGCACAAATATGGCACCAATCTGTGGCGCATTGGAAAAAATATCCTGCCAGAATCCTATTAGATACTTTGAGGCACTTTGGTTTAGAGGACTTACTAAATGCAAATGTCAATAGGGATAGATGGCAAGAAGGTGTCAAAGGAATCAGTGCTGTCAGCACATCCTGATGATGATGATGATGATGATTAGACCCCCCCCAAAAGTGCTGTAGAATAAAATATTAGTTTGGTTTCTTTGTTTAATGGCATATCAACCTTCATGGGTAATTTTATGTCAAATCCATCCTTGTAGAAGATTGCCTAGTTGGCTGGGGCTGTAAAATACACCGACTGCTTCTCTGCAGAGAGTTAAGACCCCCCACCCACCCAACGAGTGTCCTGGATATGACACTAAACAATCTGATGGTGAGATTCCAGTAATGTTGGAGCTTTGGGGAATGCGGATTACCTCTTCATTACCATTGCTCCCAGGACCAATCTAGCCCAGGAGTGATAGCACCTGATAAGGTTCCTATCTATGGGTTAATTAGAACTAAGTGCATACTTATGCTAAACTGAATTGTCTGAATTAGAACTGTTTGATTAAACTGAATAGCTTGAAATAGAAATGTTTTTGTCAATTAAACTGTACTTACATTTAAACAGTGTGCTTATGCTAAACTGAATTGTTTGAAATGGAACTGTTTTTGACCTTTTTGACATTGAACATCTACTTACACTAAACTAAATTGTTTAATATAGAACTGTTTTGACATTTAACTGTGTGTAAACAAAATCTGTACTTATACTAAATTGAATTAGCTGAATGAGAACTGTTTTGACAATTAAACTGTGTACTCATGCTAAACTGAATTGTTTGAAATAGACCTGATTATTTGCATAAAAATTGATTTGGCGTTAAATAACTTACAAAGGTTGATATGCCATAAAACCCAACCAACCAACCAACCAACCTTATAGAAGAACAACAGAGATACTGTTTAACCCATAGCTAAGAGGAAAAGAGGGTTCATACCTTTCCCAAGGATATTTGTCTGAAAGCACACATAATAGTGAGAATGCTGTAGAATGATTTACTTTGAGAATGCTGTAGGATGATCAAGTCAAAATGTAATAACAAAATTGAGAACATTAAGAAGGAGAGGGGTTCAGTTGCTGGAAACAAAATTTGATATCTTTAATTTATATTTCATCATAACTGTAGAAGTCAGTAGTCTAATGTGGAATTAGATATTTAACATTGCAAAATTTCTAAGTTATTGTTTTTATGCCAAACTCACTAATGTTTTTAATTATTATCATTTAACAAACTATTCCTTCCCATGTGAAGAATTGAATAGATAGATGTTAATTAGTGTGAACTTGTCCCTATCTTTGCTGAATTTCCAAAACTGTTGTGGGGTCATTTCTGAGTTGAGTTGAGGAAGCTTTATATTTGGTTATTTTATGTGACTAGCTAGTGATACTGGAGGTTCCTTGGTCAACTTCAGTATGGTGAGAATGTCATCTATAGTCTTGATACCCAGCTCCTTAAGCATTGCATGTGTAGCAGAAAGAACTTTGTATTTTTGTTTGGCGCGTAAATTAATTTGACCGTTATGGTCATCATATATTTTCACCCAATGAGGACGACTTATCCTATTCAACCTGGACCATTTTCCTGGGAAACATAAAAAAGGTGAAAGCCTGCCAAACTATCACTTCCTCAGAACCTTTCAAGCAGGATAGATGTACTTTCTGTCCACTCCCTTCATAGCAGCAGAATCACAGCACCATGAGGAAAGCCGACTAATTTATGGACCTTTTGAGTCTACCCTCTTAGACCAAGGGTTCCCAGTTGAATATGAATTAGATGCATTTAATCCGCCACCTACAGGAACACTTTTATGTTGCTTCTAACTTTTGCTATGTCTACAGATACGCATAATTCCACTCAGACATCCAGCTACTTCATTCCTGGACAATCTTTTCGGGAGACCTTCATGCCTCTCTTCTACAGCAACCAGGACCACACATTTATGGGTGACTACATCATTCCTGTCCTTAAACAGCAAACACGACTTTTGCTATTGTCTACAGCGAAGCATGTCCCACTCAGACAACTTATTTATTTTGGAGACCTTTATTCCTCACTCCAAAATCTACAGGACTACCAACTACTGGCAACACGCTAAATGCCTGCTCCACCCTTTTATACCTGTTTTCTTTCTCAATACGATGACCAGCACCAAAGGCTTCCTTTCAACTCAAGCTTTATTAAACTTCTAAAATTGAAAACTTTCTGGCATCTTCGTTCGTCTCCTTTATTTTCCATCTAATATAACAAGGAGGTAACATAAACCTCCTACAGTTATACATGGTTCAACATATGCAAACTATCCCTCATGATTTCCTCGCTAGAGAATGTCAGCACATAAATCTTGGCAAAAGCAACAAATATGCCCACCTGGATAAAAGTGCTTTCTCACCCAGCCAGGTCATATCCTTTCTTCAGAGCCATGTTGAATAGTTGAGTTTGTTAGTTTATTAAAGTCAGAACTCGGTCACATAACAAACTAAGTTAGATCTGAAGTGAGATTGGCCTGAAGAAGGAGAGTTATTTATGGTACATTGGAGCTTTCCATAGTGTTCATGGTCTCAAATCCATTCCCTGGACAGTGGTTGGTCACTGGGCCAGGAATGGACATATTAGTGTATATATAAATATATATATACTAGCTTGTTTAGCATGGGTTCTGTATTGAGTTACAGCCAGTTTTATTTTTGTCTGCCAACTGGATGCTAGTTGGAATCCCCAGGCCAGTAAGCGTCATTATGATTATTGTTATTTTACACATTAGAGTAGTGACTGCTACAATAATATTTTGGTATTTCACTTATACTTCAATCTGTTGGCTATATTCTATTGTCATTACTCCCAGGTCTACTCTGACCCAGGGTGGTAGTATTTGTTAGGGTCCCATCTATAGATTAGATAAATCTGTTTAAAAATTATTTATATTCAATTCAACTGTGTGCAAAAAAACCCCTTAAGAAACAACTACCAAAAAAAATGTAATTATGAATGTATAATGAATGTGATTCCCTAACCTCTTGGCATAAAATAGGTCAAGACAGGTTAACATGCCATTAAAATCAATCATTCAATCAACTAATTTTCCTTAACTGAATCCATTTAGTGCAGAATCTTATTGTCATTTACTCAATCAAACTTGTGTTGGTAAAAAACTAGAAGTATGGAAGATCCAATGAATATCAATTGTCTGCTAGTTCAGATTGCTAACTATTAAACTATTCAAGATCTTCAATGATGGTTTTCTTCTGCTGATAATCAAATCTGTGAGCTATATTTCAAGTCATGCATTTGTTTTTTGCCAATTCAAGTCTATTTTGTGCTTTATTATGGGAGTTAAACTTTATCTGCTGGCTCCATTTGTTTCCTGTGATTACTACAAAGACACTTAATGGTAATGGATGGGTCACTGAAAAGTACCATGGCAATAAAAATGAATCTATAGAGTAAATTTTGAAGAAAACTCACTCAAGAAGAGTCTACATTAGATGTATTCATCTGATGAAGAACAGAGAAGGAATCAGCTGATATGCTTAGAAAAGAACAACTAAAAATTTGCTTATACATATATCATTGTATTATTTGATGGTAGGAAGAATATTTAGTTGGGTTGGTTTGGTTTTATGGCATATCAACCATTGTAGGTTATTTAATTCCAAATCCTGTTTATACATATATATTGAATACAATTTGGTTTGGTTTTATGACATATCAACCATTGTAGGTTATTTAATGTCAAATCCTGTTTATACATACATATTAAATATGATTTGGTTTGGTTTTATGGCATATCAACCATTGTAGGTTATTTAATGCCAAACCCTGTTTATACATATATATTGAATATGATTTGTTTGGGTTTTATGGCATATCAACCATCGTAGATTATTCAATGCCAAATCATGTTTATACATATACAATGAATATATAATTTGGTTTGTTAGGGTTTTATGGCATATCAACTACTGTAGTTTATTTAATGCCAAATCCTCTTTATACATATATATTGAATATATGATTTGTAAACACACTTTGTTGGTAACATTTTTAAATGAGCCTGAGCTCATTTTTTTTGCACACAGTTAAATGGTTTCAAGTATTGTTATATACGTCCCAATTTAACATCAGTTATTTGTTTGTACATATAGTTTGTAGGTAATTCAATTTTTAAATGAGTCAGAACTAATTTGTAAGCACACTAGTATTACTATCGTTTCTAGACAGTTAAATGTTTTCAATTATTGCTAACACTTATAATTCCATTCAATACTAATCATTTGTTTGCACACAGTGAAGGGGTGACAATTATTGCTATTGAACACTCTTCGTTCATTTACACACAGGTAAGTGGTTCCAAGTATTGCTATGTTATACCAATAATTCAATCAAGGCTCACAGTGAAAGAGATTCAAGTATGGATATCTGACACCAAATATTCTGTTCAACATGGCTCATTCATTTACACACAGGTAAGTGGTTCCAAGTATTGCTATGTTATACCAATAATTCAATCAAGGCTCACAGTGAAAGAGATTCAAGTATGGCTATCTGACACCAAATATTCTGTTCAACATGGCTCATTCATTTACACACAATTAAATGGTTTCAAGTATTGCAATGCGTCAGTAACAATTCAATTAAAAATCAGGCATTTTTACACACAGTAAAATGATCAAACAGCTCTATTTCTAACAATTCAATTTAGCATAAGTCATTTGTTTTCACAGTTTAAATGTGAAACATTTCTGTTTAATCCAAAGATAAGACCCTATTAGGTGCAGCCACTTCGGGCCAGAATGGATCTGGGAGCATTGGCAATGAAGGGGTATTTCATAATCCTGAAAGCTCTAATTTTAGTGGAGCCTAACCATCAAATAGTTTAGTGTCATGTCTAGGACACACATTGTGGGAGGTTTTACTCCTCTGCAGAGATACCGTTGGTGTATTCTATTGCCCCTGCCATCTCAGATTAATACAAGAAATATTGACAAGGATACACTAATATATCTGAACAGATAAAATATACAAATATTATTCAATCAAAAAGCAGTATATGAAAGGGGGGGAAAGTAAAAGTCTTACATGATGATGGAGAGAACAATGGCCATCAGCAGGAGAGGAGGTGTCTCTATTGTTCGAATAACAGAGACAAAAGAAAATTCTTTACTGTACAAAGAACAGAAACACCAGAGACCAAGATGGATTGTGAGATTGTCACATGTGACTACATGGTGTTCAATGGACATGTCTCGTTCTCCAGGGGACGCAATTATTGTACCCCTGCAATATATATATATATATATATATATATATATATATATAAGAGAGAGAAAAAGAAATTATAAGAAAAAACAGGTATTTTAAAAAACAAAACCTTACTAAAAATTTCATGTCTGTCTGGTGATCTCCTAATGATTGAAAAGATATATTTTCATTATCTGAAGAAAACCAGATAGGTATGAGCCTTTTGGCAATAATAAGATTGAATTTTAAAAACACCTGTAATTAATTACATTGCAGCTCTATTCATCGTTATCAAGCATTTTTTTTTACTCTAACACATCTTACATATCCATGTATACATAGAAAGCTATAGGCCTTGACAAAATATTTCCTAAAATATGGAAGACAAAGAAATTTAATGATACATGCCTTCAAACAAAACTCAATAGAAACATGAACAAAAGGCTGCATCCTCCCCTTCCTGAAAAAGGCAACCTCAAAATCATTAAGAACTACAGAAGTATAACTGATATGATCATATATACTTATATATATATATATATATATATATATATATAATCAAATGTTTATTATTTTGAATTACTGCAGTTTCCAGCAAAATAGATCTAAATGTTGATCAAGGATGATCTAGAAACTGTTTAAAGCAACAGTGTTATAAAATTAAACAAAGAAAAAGTATAAAGAAAATAAACAGTGTTTTTAACAGTATGTCAATCTGTCTAGGGTTATTCTTTACCAAGAGGTTAGGGAATAACATTCATATTTAACTTTTTTGTATAATTGTTCTAAAGAGTTTATTTTTACAAATGGCCAGATCAAATATAAATAATTTGCAAACAGATCGATCTGACCCATAGAGTGGACCCTGACAAGCACAACCCCACCACACCAAAGAGGACCTGAGCGTAATGGCAATGAAGGATTTGTCATACATCTCTGATCTCTAGAACAAGAGCCTCACCATCAGAATCAGTCTAGTGCCATACCAAGGAAGCCACCTTTTTTTTGGATAGGTCTTTCCCCTGTGTAAGGCAAACAATTAGTGAAATAATAAAGAAAATAAAATTTTTTATTTGATCTTCCATTGTTAACTTAGGAGGCCAATCTTACATAGAATTAAACCTTAAAACCAATGATTTCAACACCAATGTACAAACCACTGAGCTATCACAAAATTCCTATAAATATGGTTGCTCACACGAATTATTCCCTTTAGAAGCCATGGGATGCATCATAGTGGATGTAAAGCAAAATGGATGAATCCAAAAGTGACTCAACCAGGTACTTTAGTTGATGTTGGGTGGAAGAGCCTCTTTGATCAATGGTCAAGATCTAATAGTTCAGTCAGGAAGCTACAGTTACTCATCTAAAAGGGTGGTGACAATTGATGAGGAAAATAGCCATGGCACCAATTCAAACTAGACTTTCAAACTGTATCGCCCTATGTGTGAGTCAACAAGGAGTATATTTTGTCGAGGTAGCAGCTTTGGCCCCTGTGTTTGAAAAATCAGCTAAAGAGCCCAAAACAATCTTACTTATGAAAACCTTGTAGAAAAAACTAGATTGGAACTACACATGCTGTTTTGAACAAATTTGGGAAGCAGTATCCCAGAAAATAGTAGGTTTATGGTCACTTTCCTCCCATCAAACAAACTATCTAAGTAAGATGAAAAGAATATGCTCGGCACTATTGGGAAAGTTAAGACAAACACAGAAGCAACGTTCTCTTATGAATTCTTACAAACTAGTGTTGGATGACAAGCAAAAACTTACATCCATCTGCACTGTGCAGACACGGAATGCCATCAAGAGGACCAACTAAGAGTGATTACCAATACAGAGAGATAGTGGGAGAGAGTCAAGGGAATCCATACTGTCACCATGCCTTGATGGAGATGATATAAAATACAATTTGAGTTTATATTTTTATGAGGGTCGTTCAAAAAGTTGAAAGCCTCACCCAGAAAGAAGAGCATGGATGAATATTTTTGTTGGGGCAACACACTAACACTTCTTGTAAAAGTAGAAAAATTTAAGTTACTTTTACAAGTTTTTTAAGACGTGGTAGTGTGTTGCCACCATAAAAAAGTTAAGCCTGTAGTATAATGGTTATCGTCGCAGGAATTGGACACAGCAACACGAGTCCAAATCCTGGACTGATTGCATTTCACATAGTACTAATACCCTTGGGAAAGGTATGACTCCAATTATTCTCCCTCCAGCTATGGGTAAATAGTAGGGCAGACTAGGTTCTTCAGCCTAGGTGAGGCAACTAGTCTAGGAGAAGGAAAACTCTGAATTGAAACCTATTAAACTCCGCTTAAAAACTGACCTTGTGCCATATCCTGCCCGAGCAGAGGGGTTGGGTAAATATAATAAAAAAGTTAAGCAATGCACTTCTTTCTGGGCGAGGCTTAGAACTTTTTGAACGACCCATAAGCGCTATCACTAATATTAAGCACTCCTTCTTTATAAATGCAGCAAACTACTTTATTGATATACTATCATATATACATAACTATTCACTTATATAAAAAGTAATGTACACGCATCATACCAAAAACTTTAAAAATGGTACTTGATGCCTTCTTGCTTAACAAGCAATATAAGGTACATATCAAGGGTAAAGTGAAGCAATCCTGGGAAAGGAGAAGTGCCCTACCCTACACCTTGGTTTAGTAGCTATTGAAAAGGGAGCCTTCTGGTCGCCCTCGACTACAGTCACCAGCTTTACTTACAATCATATAATGTGTATATTCATATGTAGGTAAAAATCTGAAGGTGTAAGTTTTGGGCAAAATTTACATGGACTTATACTTAAATCTAGTTTTATAGGACTGAAATTCAAGCATTAACGGCTGGTTTGTTGTGAATGTTTATCAGCATTTCAACCATTGTTGGTTACTTAATGACAAATCCTGTTTATACATATGATTTTTGAGTGAATAACTTAAGGATAACATTTTTAAACAAGCCAGAGCTCATTTGATTTCAAACAGTTAAACAGTTTCAAGTATTGCTATTTATTGTTTGCATGCAGTTAAATGATTGCAGGTCTTGCAGATGATTGTTTGCACACAGTTGAATACTTTCAGGTATTACTATTTATTGTTTGCACACTGTTAAATGACTGTAGGTATTGTAGATCATTGTTTGCATACAGTTAAATGGTTTCAAGTATTGATATTTATTGTTTGCACACTGTTAAATGATTGCAGGTCTTGCAGATCATTGTTTGCATGCAGTTAAATGGTTTCAAGTATTGATATTGTTTGCACACTGTTAAATGATTGCAGGTATTGCAGATCATTGTTTGCATGCAGTTAAATGGTTTCAAGTATTGATATTGTTTGCACACTGTTAAATGATTGCAGGTATTGGAGATCATTGTTTGCATGCAGTTAAATGGTTTCAAGTACTGATATTGTTTGCACACTGTTAAATGATTGCAGGTATTGCAGATTATTGTTTGCACACTGTTAAATTGTTTCTAGCATTGCTACATAATACTAATAGTTCAATTTAACAGTAAATCCAGTGTAAATAGAAATTTTATTCTTATGGCAACATAAAGCATTACCAACCATTTGTTTTCTAAACACATGTACCAGAAGCTTTTTGCAAAGCATAAACAACCTTGTTTCAGTATTGGACAATAAGAAAGTCTATTTTCATCATAACATTTTTTGGTTTAGCTTCTTGGCTTCAATGTTGAATGGCATGTCAACTTTCATGGATTTTGAATACCAACACCATCCTTGTAGGAGAATAGTAGTTATTCTATTTAAACTGGGGAAATAAGAGGATTCACACCTTTTCCAGGGGCATTAGTCCAAAAGTGAATGTAATAGTGTGACTAGAGTTTGAACTCACTTACTACAATGTCACAGTTCAACGTGTTAGTCACTATTCTGTGCAAACAAAACAAACATTTTTCTATGTATTTGTCTTATTATCATTAATTTTTAGTCCAAAGTTTTGCCAGTCTCAACTACTATATATATATATATATATGTGTTAAAAAGTCTTATAATATTTATTTCTTTAATTTTATTCTCTTTACTTTCATGATTTTTAAAATTTTGTATCTTCTAGTTTTAAAATTAACCATGGAACTTTCACATATACAGTTATTACACACTGATCCATGTTTGAATAATCCTATGCTAGTATATAGTCTTTAACAGCATGGTAAATGTGTGACACACCAATGTTTTCATTATCTTATCATAAGCCTCTCCTATCAGAAAGCACAGCTGTGACAAGAGCATTGTAACATGGATCAAATATGATTCCCATGCATTGTCATCATTGACCTTTTTAACAATAACAGCTAATTCAGTCTTAAAATAAACCAAAAAAATCCACTAATGAACACATTTTAAGGCAGGGAGAAAGAAAATTAAACAAAGAATCCAAGTTGTTAGGTCATAACAACATTGGCTATTTATTCAGCTGATTTGGCTATAAGAAGATGAGTGAGAATATAAGCTGGAAACAAGATAGTTTCCCTGATATACTCACTAACTTCAATGAAAGTGCACTTAGCATCATGGGTCGTGTTTTAAGAAATGGAATCAGTGACCGGAGTTCAAATCCTCAACTGGGCTTTTTGCTTTTCACATAGCCCTAATGCCCTTGGGAAAGGTATGAAATCATTTATTCCCCCTTCAGTTATGGGTAAATAGTAGGCCAGACTGAACACTTAAGCCTTGGTATTGTAACTGATCTAGGAGTAGGACAGCTCTGAATTCAAACAAGTTATACTGTACTTAAAAAATTGACCTTGAGTTGCATCCTGTTTACGGTAGAAAAGTTGGGTAAACACTTCAATTAAGACACACTTAGTGTAACAATTACTGTTATAAGAAATGGACTTGGTGACCTGAGTTCAAATCCTGGACAAGGCTGATTGTGTTTCACATTGCACTAATTCCCTTGGGAAAGGTATGAACCTCTCTGTTCTTTCCCAAGCTATGAGTAAATAGTGAAGCAGACTGGGCTCCTTAGCTTTGGTTAGGTAATCAGTCTACTAGGAAAACTCTGAATTCAAACCTGTTGTATTCTACTTAAAAAATTGATCTTGTGCTACATCCTATCAATGGGAGAGAAGTTGGTTTAAAAGTAGTAGGGTCAGGGGTGCCTGAGACACCCACAGAGTCTTTGTGTAGTTATGTTTTTAATAACTCATCTCTCTAAGAAAGAGCTTGATTTCAAGGTGCTGTGCCCCCATGTAGTACCTATCTACTTGTTTAATGTGTGTTTAATGTTATAGTTATCATTGTAGGAAACGGAATCAGAGACCCAAGATCAAACCCAGGACAAATCTGTTTGCATTTCCCTTTGTGTTAATGCTCTTGAGGAACCAATGAATCCATATATTCTTCCTCCAGCTCAGTAGGGCAGACTAAGTTGGTTAGGCAACCAGTGTAGAAAAAGGAATAACCAGCTTTACTCCACTTTAAAGAACACTGACCTTCTGTCACATCCTGCTTGTGGCAGAGTTGCATAAATACATTCTCACTAAACTTCACCAGTGTATATGTATATATAAAAAGTGATATATTTACTGGTCATACATATATATAATCTGATGCATTTACTGGTCATATATATGTTTCATTAAATAATAAAGACAAATTTTGTCTGTATAATTTATTTAAGATCCTTTCAAGTTTCCTAATAAGTGTCTTAGTTTCAGGTTGGAATTAGTAGATGAATTTCACAAAATTGTCCCAAGCGCTTTCGGGCTTTCATAGGTCATCATCAGGGGTTGCTTCCTTGAGTAAGGTGTGTAGTTTTTGAAAGTTTTTTATAACATAACGAAAATATGCGAAGGCAGAGTTGGATAAAAACAGGGTAACTGATGTATTTGAAAAAGGGAATGCTATTTAAAAAGGGAACACTATCAACAGAAATGAATATTATTGAGAAATATGGAAAAAAAAAAATACTAAATGCATTTCTGAACATTGTCGCTATTTTCAAAATTAATTCTATTGATTTTAGGTTTTTTTGTTTTTATATGTAGGGCTTCTAGGATTTGTAGTCGTAGCTTATCAATTTCATATGCAATTTAATATATATATAAAATGTGATGTATTCCCAGGACATGCAATCTTGTTTCACTATAGAATAAGGAGTTACTAAGCTTAGCTTAGTTCAACCCAAGGACAGAAGTATGAGGCACCCAGTAAGGATCAAACTCACAAGTAATGATCTGTGTCCCTAAACTGATAAACATTATACCACACAGTCTCACTACAGAGTAAGGAGATATTTTCTTGTTACAATAATTCAAGGCATTCAATAAATTCAAATATATCCAGAGTGTTATACTAAATAATTAATGTTGATGGCATATCAAACTCTTAAGGAGTATTTTATATCTAGAGGTTAAGGGGCCATATTCATTGCAAGTTTATTTTACATTCTTTTTGTAGTTATCTTTCTTTTTTTTCATGCAGTCTTATAAAATACAAATAACTTTTATTCAGATTTATTTGATCAATAGATTGGATCCTAACAGATATTACCACTCCAGGTCAGAGTCGACTTGGGAGTAATGGCAAAGAAGGGGTACCCCACACTCTCTAGATCTCCAGAACAGGAGCCTGACCATCAGATGAAGTTTAGTTTCATATTCAGGATACTCTTTTGGGGGTGGGCTCTTATACCACTGCAGGGGTTACCAGTTTATTAATTTATGAGCTTATCTCAAAGACAATTAAAATAGTAATGAGTATAGTATCCATACTGCACACCAAAAACCTTGTACTATATAACACTGAGCTTAGTAAATATCAATAATGAGATACTTTATCTGCATGATTAGTAATTTACAAAGCGCTTTGCTTTGATGTGGCACAAGGCCAAATGAATGGGGTGCCCAATGAGACTCAAACTCACTCATGTAGGTCTGCTAGTCTAGCTTGCTAACCGTTACACCACCAGAGGTGCCCCTTCATCAGCATGATTAACGAGCTAATCTTACAGACTACTATTACTGTAGTAATTTTGATCTTCATTGCATGCCCTTGTTAATTACAATAATTTGGCAATGTTGATTCTCTTATAAATGTACATGCTATGTATATAAAGCAGTAGATAGTTTTTCCATTCATTATTTCTTAAATAACCAAAATATCTGAGTACAGAGTTGACACTGTCTTCTAAAAATCATTAAAAAAATGTATTGCAGAAAGTAAAAACTGTTTCATACCTTTCAAGTATTATTTTTAGGAAGGACCATTAATATACTCACATTTTTTTGTATATGCAAACAAAGATAAAATTTTATACAGTTATGCTATCCTGGAGATGTACTTAATAAAATGGTTATCATCATTAGATATTGGATGAGAATGTGCACATTCCCTTTCATACTAATGCCCTTATAAAAGACATGATTCCATCTGTTCTTCCTCCAGCTATGAGTAAATAGTAGGCCATACTAGATTCTTGAGGCAACCACTCAAGAAGGAAAACTTTGAATTCAAACCAGTCAGACTTGGCTTTTTGGAATAATGCAACCTTTTATTTGTATATATAGCCATTTACCAAGCCCTCAAGATAAGGTGGATGTGACACAAGGTCACTTTTTAAGCAGAGTTTAATAGGTCTGAATTCAGAGTTTTTCTTCACCAAGTCTGGTTGCTATACCAAAGCTAAAGACCCCCAATCTAGCCTACAATTTACATATAGATGGAGGGAGAATAGTTGGATTCATGCATTTCCAAATGGTAGTAGTACAAAAAGAAATTTCTTGTTACTCTCAAGTGGGATCATAAGCTCCTCCTCATCATCCTCATCATCATCATCATGTCGTGCCGCTAGCATGGATATCCCTGAGCCTCTCTCACTACTTCTCCCTATCGTTCATCGCCTCTGGCAGGTCTTCAGGGCTACATCCCGTATCCTCACATAGCTGCTGTATGTATGTTCGAGCTGGTCGTCCTGCTTTTTCTCGGCCATATGCGGGGGTCCAAAGGAGTACATCACTTATGAGCTCGTCCTTACTTCTCCAGCAGTCTCCTGCATGTCTGGTTCGTCTAACTTGTATAGTTTTTGTGATGGAAGGCAGGTGGCTGTATAGTTGGTGCCTTGTGGGGTGTTGCTGCCAGGACTTGTTCAATATTGCTCTCAACATTCTTGTGTAAGCTTCTAATGTAGTGTAAATGCTAGATAGACAAGCAGACCATTACACATAAGTTTTATTCTTACTGGGTGCCTTACACATCTGGCCTGAACTAAGCTAAGCTTTGTAAATCCTGATTCTTTAATGAAACAAGATTGCATAACCAGTAAATATATCATATTACAAATATTAGTATATTTGTGAAGTTAGTGAGTATGTATTTACCCAACAAATTTGGCAAGGGTAGAATATGGCATACAGTAAATTTGGAGTAAAGCTGGTTTGAATTCACAGTTTTCCCTTTTAAACATATCTATGGAGGCCAAACCAATTGATTCTAATGGCATTTCAACCCATCTAGGGTTATTTTATGCCTTGAGGTTAAAGAATAGTATTCATTGTACTTTTATATTTGCATTGGTGAAGCTGTTTCTTTTGTTCTACACAGTCTTCTTGAATATGAATGATTTGTAAACAGATTGATTTGATTTATAGATGGGACCTGAGAGGTAATACCACTCTGAGTAAGAGTGGATCAGGGAGTGATATCAATAAAGGGGTACTCAACACCCACAAGATATCAAGAATTGGAACCTCATCACCAAATACAGTTTAATGTTATACCTAGAACCCTCTTTTTTTAGGTGGAGATCTTACACCATGGTAGAAGATTCAGTCAGCATATTCTAAACCCCACCAACATGGCATGCCAAACTCTTAAACTATTCATGATTGAAATCAATAGAAAACTAAAGAATAAGAAATATAAAGCGAACCAAATGCTGGATTACATTATACAAGAAAAATAAAGTTTTATAAAAATGATTAAAAATTTTGTAACAAACAATTTTGATATTCAAGTTTTTTTTCTTGATGCTTGAAAATAAAAAGATATTTCCGACAATACAGCATTATAAAAAAAAGAAAGCAGCCAAGTAGAACAACCTTTATTTTTGATTCTTGGTATTTCCAATTAAAGAATTTTCTGACTCTGCTGAGTCTGAGACAATCTGAAAGGAAAATCTCATAAATCAGGAATCTAATCTTGGATGATATCAAGACCAAATGCTTAAATTGATCTTATTGATAATCAAGAGCAAGTAAAGAGGACATTAATTGTATATACAGTCGTTTGTGTCCAGTAGTTTTGATTTCAAGTTGGGAAGACCACAAAGCTTCAAGTGGCTTGTGTTCCATTAGCAAAGGCTCGGCTCTCAGAATCCATTAGATTCTGACCAGGGTAAAGAAGATGGGTGGCTGTATTGATGATTTTCTCCTTCAACTTCCTAATCTTTCTTTGGAGATCAGTTCTCATTAAGTTTGCATTTGCTCAATAAGGAACAAGTTATAAGCACTATAATTATGTTATATATATATATATATATAACTCCTCCTTCATAAGCAGGAACTGACACAAGGTTGATTTTGAATGGAGCAAAGTTGGTTTGAATTCAAACTTTTCCTTCTTCTTGACAGGTTGACAAACCAAGGCTAAAGAACTCAGTCTGCCCAACATTTTATACATAAATGGAGGGAGAACAGAAGGATTGATGCTCTTTCTCAAGGGCATTATAATTAAGGGAAACACCAATAGCTTTGTCCAGGATTTGAAATTGGGTCACCAATTCTGTTTCCTAGTGCAATAGCTATCACACTAAACATATCTCAACATAAAATCATATAGGCATTGATACAGGCATATTTACACACACATACATATAAATATAAGCATTTACGTATGTATTTACCAATCCCTCCGCACGGGCAGGATGTGATACAAAGTCAATTTTTATGCAGAGTTTAACAGGTTTGAATTCAGAGTTTTCGTTCTCATAGACTGGTTGCCAACCCAGAGCTAAAGAATCCAGTCTGCTCTACTCTAATTTGATTTATAACTTTCCCAAGGGTATTAGTACTATGTAAAATGCAATCACAGCCTTATGTTGCCAAGATCATTTCCTATGATGATAACCATTACGCTATGAGCACCAGCAAAATATGCATGTATGAAAATTTTTTTGATCACACTTAATATACATAGCTATGGATGTATGAATATTAAATGTATGTAAAATTTTCCTTGAAATAAAATTTCAACTGTGTATATTTAAACTAAAGTTTTAAAAAAAGAGCACAATTACCATACATCATAATTATCATCAAGTCACACTGACAACACAGAATTCCCAGACTCTCTCTCACCATCCATCCCTATCACCTTATTATTCTTGGCAGGGCTTCTAGGTTGCATCCTGTGTCTACATAGAGCTGATGTAAGTCAGTCTTTGCTGGTCGGCCAACAATGGCACATCCATGTGCAAGAGTCCATATGAGAAAGTCACTTATGAGTTCGTCCTTGCTTCTCCAGCAATGCCCTTGATGTCTTTTTGTCTTACTTGAAATGGTTTGTAAGATGGGAGGCAGTTGGCCATACAGCTGCTGTTTTGTGGGGTACTGCTTCCAGGACTTATTCAAGAAAGCATGCAACATTCTTGTGTAGTTCTGATCTAGCTTTTTGTCTCTGTGCTTTGTTAGCATTGTTGTGGTGCATCTATATAGTAGTATGGACACAGCTAGAGCTCGGAAGAAATCTCGTTTTATTTTACTAGGTAGATCAGATTTCCATAGTATGCACCTTATATATGGTGTAACAGTTATGATCATCAGAAATGGAGACAATGAGCCAAGTTCAAACCTGGACATGGCAGTTTGCATTTCATTTTGTGCTGATAGCATTTGGGAAAGGCATGAATTGTCTTCTTTCCCCAGCTATTGGTAAAGAGTAGGGAAGACTATGCTCTCTAGTGTTAGAAAGGCAATTGGTTTAGAAGCAAAGATCCTGAATTCAAAACCCAAAAAGTAATGTTCAGTTGAACCTGTGGCACATTGGTATATCATTGTTATCAACTTAACCAAAAAGTGTGGCTAGTTTTACACAAACCTTCACCACTATAAACAAATCCCTTGTGTACTTCATTTACTAAGCTTCAGCGTAGTTAATGGTGATCATCAGATTGATGGACAAGCATTATATATATTTATATATATTCACAAATACATACTCACACACATATATATATATATACATATATATATTAGCTAAGTAAGTTGGTTAATAGTAGTTGAGGGTGACCCTAAGGCTCCTTTTTCAAAAGCTACAACACCAAGGTGTAGGTAAGGGCATTATGCCTTTCTTGGATAGCTCCACTTACCCTTGATCCATGCCTTTTAATGTTGAGTGTTAAACAAGGAGGCATAAGTATTATTTTTTGAGTATTTGGTATGACTCAACCTAGGATTGAGCCCAGGTCTTCCGGACCATTGGCAAACACTTTAACCATAATATAAAAGTTAGCGACCATAGTCGAGGGTGACCCGAAGGCTCCCTTTTCGATAGCTACTACACCAAGGTGTAGGGGAGGGCGCTACTCCATTCCCAGGATTGCTCCACTTTACCCTTGAACCGTACCTTATAATGCTGAGTGTTAAGCAAGGTGGTATCAAGTTCCATTTTTAAAGTCTTTGGTATGACTCGACCTGGGATTGAACCCAGGTCTCCCGGGCCATTGGCGAACACTCTAACCGCTGGGCCAATGTCCCGGTAAAACCATAATATATACTGCTATATTGTAAACAGCCCAGTTGGGTGGGGCTGTAGAAAACACCGACTGCATCTCTGCAGAGAGGTAAGATCCCGCTTCAATGAATGTGCTAGATATAGTATTAGACTAGCTGATAGCAAGGCTATAGGGAATGTGGATGCCCCCTTCATTGCTATTGCTCCCAAGTCCACTCTGGCCCTGACTGGTAGCACCTGATAGGGTCCTATCTATGGGTAAAAAAAACCCAACTGTGTGCAATCAAATGACTGATGTTAAATTGTGACTGTTATATAACAATACTTGAAACCATCTAACTTTGTGCAAAAATGAGCTCAGGCTTGTTTAAGAACTTTATCTACAAAATGTGTTTAAAAGTCATATATATATATATATCTAATATATATAAATAGGATTTGGCATTAAATAACCTACAAGGGTTGATATGCCATAAAACCCAAACAAACCAATCTACCTATATTGGAAATATGCCTCTCTTTCTCTTTCTCACTTTCTCTCTCTCTCTCTGTATGTATATATGTATATTTAGCCCAGAAAGCAGGCTAATATAAGACATAGTAGAGGCTGGTACAATTCATGTGGTCAGAGAAGAAATTGGTTTGGTTTGTTTGTTTGGGTTTTATATCATATCAACCTTTGTAGGTTATTTAATGCCAAGTCCATTTTTATACAAATAAACAGTTCTGTTTCAAAGGATTCAGTTAAGCATAAGCACACAGTTTAAAAGTAAGTAGAGTTTAATTGTGAAAAATTTTCTATTTCAAGTTATTCAGTTTAGTCAAGCAGTTCTAATTCAGCTAATTCAGTTTAGTATGAGTACAGATTTTCTTTACACACAGTTAAATGTCAAAACAGTCCTAAATTAAACAATTCAGTTTAGTCTAAGTACAGTTTCAATGTCAAAAACAGTTCCATTTCAAATAATTCAGTTTAGCATAAGCAAGCCATTTAAATGTAAGTATGGTTTAATTGTCAAAAACATTTCTATCTTAAGCAATTCAGTTTAGCATAAGTATGCTGTTAGTTCTATTTAACCCATAGATAGGACCCTTATCAGGTGCTACCATGCCAGGTCAGAGTGGACCTTGGAGTGATGGCAATAAAGGGGTACTCCGTATTCCCCAAAGCTCCAACATTACTGGAACCTCACCATCAGATTGTTTAGTGTCATATCTAGGACACTCGTTGGTGGGGGGGGGGGCTTACCCCTCTGCAGAAAAGCAGTCGGTGTATTCTCCAGCCCAAGCTGACTGGGCAAGAAGAAATTGGGGAAAGTATTTGTCCGGCAGCAGACTCCAAATAGCTGTTGCAGATGATTCCACTGGTCTATAAAGATTTTGCTACTAAGGTGAAAACATGGTTGAGGCTGATCCCAAATTTATAGTCAAAATATTGCCAACAAATAAAGCTTTTAAGTTATATATACTATTTAATTATACTAAGTAACCTGTGCCAGCTCAATATAGCTGATTACATAACTTAATAAGAAAAGGTTTCAAATGCAGTTTCAGGTCTCCAGTATAATCTTATTACTCTAGCGATGACGTGTCTGTCCATAACTGAATCATGTCACAATTCCCTCCGCTATTTATGTCACATTCTTTATGATTCTATTTTTATTTAAATCTTGATTATTAATTAAATTGTTTATACCTGACCGATAAAATGAAACACAGTTTCTTCCAGGCAGTGGTCATATCGATACTGCTGTACGGATGCACTACTGAGGATGCTAACTAAACGGCTGGAAAAGAAGATAGACGGCAAATGCTCCAAGTTAGACAAACCAGATATGCAGGACACAGTGGGAGAAGCAAGGACGAGCTCATAAGTGATGTGCTCCTATGGACCCCCACATATGGCCAGGCAAAAGCAGGACGACCAGCTCGAACAGACATTCAGCAGCTATGTGAGGATACGGGATGTAGCCCTGAAGACCAGCCAGAGGCGATGAATGATAGGGAGAAGTGGCGAGAGAGGGTCAGGGATATCTGTGCTAGTGGCATGACATGATGATGATGATATTGTGATTACTGTTGGCTTTATAGGCACTGTAAGAACATAAAATTTACAGTGTAAACAAGAAAGTTATTTTGCATATTGAGCTTTAAAATTTGACTTTTGTAAATATTTTATCACTAAATTATTTGGTCGTACTTTGATAAAATCCTTGATGAATCTTAAAAAAATGCATTAACAAAAACTGTCACTTATCGAACAGCTAGACAAACGACAAAAAACTTGTAGATATATAAAAATCTAATTTATATTTTTATTCTTCCACAGCAATGTTTGTGTGAAGTAGGAATACAGTCAGAGAGAGTTCGCACATATCTTTCTTCTGTAGCGGGGGACCCTTTTTGTGAAGTAGTGAGATGGCCAGAGAACACGCACGGGGGAGCTGATAGGTCTGCATGAGTGATCAACAGGTCTCTCACTTCACTTGAGAGACCAGCAGATCTCTCCTCTTTGCTTGAGTGACCAGCTGATCTCTCCCTTTGCCTTCAGTCTAAAATTACAGACCTTATATTGTCTTTTCAAGTTCCATGCGGAAATATAAACCCACCTTTTTGCCCACGTATTTTCTGTTTATGGCTGGTTATTGGAACTTACATACTTCTGGGTTTTTTTTTGGTAATTTGTTGATCTTATCTGAGAACGGAAATATTTGTCACTCTATCCATAGGCAATAAATTATATTCTCACCATCATCTTTTATTTTTCTCTTTCCTGTGAAACCACTTTGTTGATGTGATCTTGCAACCGCATTGAATCTGCTAAGTTCATCCATGGCACTCTGTCGTTAGCTAAGCTAGTATATTACAAAAGAAATAACTGTAATTTTATTCTTTACGATCTAATTTAGTTAGATAAATAAGGAAAATTTACCACTGAGAACCAAGAGTGATGGTAAAAATAAGTTTAACATAAATTAACTTTAAATAATATTAAAGGTTATTTTTATCTAACTTTTAAAAATTTTCCCCAATGTTAAACTGGCACCACAATTTCCCTTAGTTATTTATGTAACTTTCTCAATCATTATTAAATAATCATTATCCAATCTTCGTTAGCATTTTATTAATTAATAATGTCTCTATCAAAGTCTAGATGAATTAGAGTTGTCTTAAAACAGCCAATGTCATGTATGCATTTAAAATCCTGCAATATGTATTATATATTGCTAAGAAATAAAAGTTTACATCATATATAAGTAAAAAGTAAAGTTGGCAACCAGAAGGCTCCCTTTTCAATAGCTACCACACCGAGGTGTAGGGGAGGGCGCTACTCCTTACCCTGAATTACTCCACTTTACCCTTGATACACACCTTATATTGCTGAGGGCTAATCAAGGAGATATCAAGTACCATTTTTAATGTCTGTGGTATGACGTGACCTGGGATTGAACCCGGGTCTCCCAGACCATTGGCGAACACTCTACCCACTAGGCCAACGTTTAGTGAGAATAATTTGCATACTGGTTTTAATAAAACCGGATTCAATAAATAATTACAAGGTGTTATTGATTTCTAATATGGTTGTTGTATTTTGAAAATCATTAAAGATAATCATATATAATTTTATACAGAAATCATTTAAAACAATAAAAAAATAAGTTTAATTTGTCTTTCTAATTCAATATCATATTTCATTACATTAAAACTGAAATACTTGGACCTAGGGGGTGCATATTTTTGCCAGTAATATATTATAATTGAAGTAATATGATAAAATATTTTATAACTTTAACCGATTGCTATTTGCCTGTCTAGTTGAATGCATACCTTGATATGCAAGAATTTCAAGTGCATTTTTTGGCTTTCCATAAAATATATCGTATTAATAATAATATTGATAATAATATAGAAAACAATGACACTAAATATAACAATAATGTGGCAAAATATTTTATAACTTTAACCGATTGCTATTTGTATGTGGTGGGGAATTTGGGAATTTATATTGATTGGAAACCATTAAACTGAAAATTATACTAAATTAGGGGACAACATACTGAAAGTCTATAAGAAAATGGGTTATTCTAAAATTCATTTTTTGCATTTTCAGCTCAATTTTTTTTCCAACTAATCTAGGTGAGATATATGATGATCAAGGAAAAATACTGCATGAAGTTATTTGGGTGATAAAAACTAGATACAAAGGGCACTTCAACCCAAAGTAGTCCCTACAGTGGGAGAAGAAGAAGAACCCCTCTTACAAGAGTTATAGCAAATGTGTTAAAAATATTTGAAAATGCTCAAGTTAAAAATATTGATGGCATTTGTTCTATTATTTGATAAGAAACTTTATTCTTATCGAAATTTTTATTTTTTAAACTGTTTAAAAATTATTTGTATTCAATAAGACTGTGTGTCAAAAAAAAAGAAGCTATTTAAAACAACTACATAAAAGAATGTAAATATCAATGTACAATGAATAGGATTCCATAACCTTGAGGCATAAAATAACCCCAGATGTGTTAACATGCCATTAAAATCAATTAATCAATCTTATTGCTGGTTGAAGAATTCAAAATTTTAGAGTAAAAGAATTCTAATAGTGCTAAATTTATTTTTCCCACACTGAAATATTTTTGCTTCTTAAACAAAGAAACCAACAAAAAGAAAAAAATTAATTCTAGTGATCTGATTAAATGGCAATCTTAAGGTGCTAAGCTTATTGAGTGAAGAGGATATAGTTTTTAAAAAAATCCCAGATTTGATCTTCTCTTCATATAATAAGGCATTAAGTAATGAATATAAGCACCTTCATTGTAAATTTACACTTTCTTTACGATAATCTTAATACAAAAACACAGTGGCTGCTACTGCATAACAAGAGATTATCAAAATGAATAAAAGCTTGCAGTAAATTCATTATTCTTTTTACCCTTCTCTTTTATTATCTTTAACTGCTGCATTATTATACATACAAATGTATCAAGGCACTAATTCAGAAAAAGACATACATTAGGTATCGAAATAAATCTACAGCTTAAGTGTGGCTTTGAAAATGCATATATCTTATATTAATTCTAAATTTATCTAAAGATGCAGAAAATGTATGAATGTACAGTAAGAAAAAATTAACAGATTATATTTTGTTTAGATTTTAAAACTGAGGATACTCATCTAAACTATGGGTGCCAACACTTTTTCAGCTTGTAAGCTACATTTAAAATAACCCAATTCTCCTGTATTAAAAAATATTAAATAAATTTGTATGTAATATGTATGAAAATGTGCAATTATCAAAAAACACAATAGCCGAGTTGGCAGGGGCTGCAGAATACACTGACTGCTTCTCTGCAGAGGGGTAAGACCCCTCTATCGAGTATCCTGGATATGTCACTAAAAAATCTGATGGTAAGGTTCTAGTAATGTTGGAGCTTTGGGAAATGCAGAGTACCCCTTCACTGCCATCAATCCTAGGTCCACTCAGATCCAGAGTGGTAGCAACTGATAGGGTTCTATCTATGGGTCAAATAGAACTAAACTTATGCTAAATTGCTTGAAATAGGATTGTTTATAAGTATAAAAAATGGATTTGGCATTAATAACCAACAATGGTTTATGTGCCATAAAGCCAAACCAAACTAAATCAAAAAACACTAGGTCTTCAGAGGATCCAAAACATTTAACATTGATAAATAATTCAGGCTAAAATTAAAAACAGCCTCTTAAGATCTTGCTTTTTTTTTTTCATATTTTTAGTTTCATACTGTCAAAGTAATGTCCAGTTTTTCCCAGATTTTTAGTGAATATGTTTTATATATGTTTGTTTGCCGTGCATCACTGCATATGAACCCTTAAGCCTCAATACAATTGAATATATTTATAGTCACTACTTTACACTGATGACTTGAATTGAATCGAGTCAGTTAAGGCTTCATAGTCTGGATAGTAACTGCTGATAACCAGTCTCAAGCAGGCTTCGAAATGATAATTAGTCATGGTGGAGTGGTTCTTGGCCTTGATAATATTCACATGATAAAAAGAGGATAGATAATAGGCTAGTATCAAAAAAAAAGAATTTTTTTGAATGCTATGTGATCTATCTGCACTATGTGATCTACCATGGAAGGCACCCTTGTTCTAAACACTCAAAAAATGTTTCCAAAATGGCTTTCCCGCATAAAATTTTAGCATTAATAAAACCTTTATTTATATATCTATTTTTCTTCAAAATTTGACTGAAATAGAATTGTATGTATTTACCTAACCCCTCTGCAACAAACAAAACGTGACACAAGGTCAATTTATTAAGCTGAGCAGAGCTGGTTTGAATTCAGAGTTTTCTTTCTCTTAGACTAGTTGCCTTATTAAGACTAAAGAACTCAGTCTACATTACTATTTACCCTTAGCTGAAAGAAGAACTGATGGATTCATGCCTTTCCCAAGGGTATTAGTATGATATGAAATGCAAACTACCTAGTCCAGTACTTGAACTTAATAAGTCAATTTCATTTCCTATAATGATAATTATTACACTAATTGAAATAATTGTAGCCATTGAAAATTTTACTGGTGTTTTGTGCATCAGAAAGAAAATTATTGGTTTATCAATAACTTCATTTCTCCCTTGCACTTCAGTGTAGTAGCTAATGAAAAGGGAGCCTTCCTGTCACCCTCGACTAAAACCGCCAACTTATAACTTCATTTATACCAATAATTTGAATGTAATGGTTACTAAGCTTGACTAATAAACCATTGCTCGTGAGTTCTATTAACATTAGATGTCCAATACTTCTGGCCTTGTGACAAACTAACATAAATAAATAGCTACAATTGATATACAATTTCCAGCTTTTTAAGAGATAATTTGTAGATCTTGGAAGACATTTTCTCCTTATTGTCTGAAACTGATAACCTGTCAGTGTGGAAGACAGCTCTGAGAACAAGCAAAAAAATCAAAAAAAGGCTAAATCCAGAGACTGAGGTAGCTGTGGACACAACAATTGTCCCAAACTTCACCAAAAATTCTCAATGTGATCATCATTCACAGATATGAAAGGTCATTCAGATTCGGGATCTTGTTGGTGCTTGTAGTAACAATCCTCACTCTAGTCCAATTGTAACATTAACAAAGTTTCTGAAATTTTTTTGATAAATAGGAAAAGACTTTCACTCAAAGATTCTTCATTGTTTAATTGAAAGAATAAAAAAATGACAATCACTTTGTATATAAAGAAAGATGATATTCATCAGAAACTATTACTGATGCAGACTGCACAGCTGATCTAGCACTTCTAGCAAATACACCAGCTCAAGCTGAATCTCTGCTGCATAGCCTGGAACATGCAGCAGGGGGCATTAGTTTCTATGTGAACTCGGGGAAAACAGAGTCCATGTGTTTTAATTAAGATGCTACCATCTCCTGATTAATATTAAACTTTTGAAATTAGTAGACCAATTTATATACCTTGGTTGCAATATCTCATCTACGGAAAGCAATGTCAACATATGGATAGGTAAGGCAGGGTCTACAATTGACAGGTTAAGAACAATAAGGAAATCTGATCACTGATAAAATAAAACACAATTTCTTCCCAATTGTAGCCATGTCAGTACTATCTTATGGTTGCACTACTTGGACTTTAACACAAAACCTGGAGAAAAAAACTGCATGGGAACCACACAAGAATGCTGCTTGCTGTATAAAACAGTTCTTGGAAGAAGCACCCAAAAAAACAGCTGCTGTATGACCACTTACCTCCCATCTCAAAAAACATCGAAGTAGGATCAGCAATACATGCTGGGTGCTGCAAAGTAAGGGCAAACTCATAAGAAACACTCTCCTATGGACTCCTCCACATGGATACACCGGTGTTGGCCACTCAGCAAAAACTTAATTCATCAGCTCTGTGCAAACACTGGATGCCTTTTAGAGGACTTGCTAAGGGCAATGACCTATAGAGACAGATAGTGACTGAGATTCAAGGGAACCTGTGCTGTAAACATGCCTTGATGATAATGATTATATATATATATATATATATATATATATCTGGGCCATTGGCCAAATGAGTAGAGTGTTCGCCAATGGTCTAGTAGACCGGGGTTCAATCCCAGGTTGAGTCATACCAAAGATTCAAAAAATGGTACCTTACTTAACACTCAGCATCATAAGGTACAGGTTAAGGGTAAAGTGGAGCAATCCAGGGAATGAAATAGTGCTCTTCCCCACACCTCAGTGGAGTAGCTATTGAAAATGAAGACTGTGGTCACCAACTTTACTTACTTTTTTACATATATATATATACACACACACACACACACACACGCTATTTCAGTTCAGTTATAAAAGTTTGGTTTCTTTTTGAACACACCTCATTTACTGACTCAGGTTGAAAGACTTAAGTAAAGCATGATCAATTTCATTTTTTTTTACTCGGAATATGTAAGAAGCAAGAGGTAAAAAAATACTTGTTCAAGATCAAGTCAAAGATGTTATTCACCATGGACTCATTATGAGTCAGGAATCTAAGTATGAGTTAGAAACATGTGATGTCTTTGACAACAGTTCAATGTTAACCTTTTTTTCAAGATAATGTAACATTAAGAGTAAAAACAAAGAAACATTTGCACCTTCTATTTCATGAGAAATACTCTACAAGTTGAGGTTCAAGAAAGATCAATCATATACTCATCAACTAAGCATCTAGTCATAAAATAGAATTGATTCTCTACACCTGAGGGACTTGATAGAAGCATAGACAGTTTTTAGGTCTTTTGAGTAAAGAAGTATAAAAAAATTAAAATACTTCTGATGAATGATAATAAGAACAACGTATCATCCAGTAGATTTTGCAGTTTCGGCTGACTATAGAATAAAAATAGAAATAGAAAGTGAAGTGATAGAAAAATACCAGAATCTTGCTAGAGAACAGAAAAAGTGGTAACAATGATACCTATTGTAGTTGTTGTCTTTGAAACAGTTATTGTTAAGATCAGTTAGAACACTAGGAAGAATCCTGGTGACCTGAGGAAACTTGCTGTCACTCAGACTCCAGTGAAAAGGAAAAATAAAAGTATATTAGCATTAGAGTCTTTAGAAATATACATGTAAAAGGATTCAGAGTAAAGGTTTACCGAAAACCTTCTGAAATGCCATAATAATAAAAACATTCCTCAAGACAAATATGATGACTATTTATACTACTTGACACTAAATAAAAAAAGTTATACAAGGGTCATTCAACAAATAAGGTGAATTTTGCCTAAGGAGTTGGCAATAGGAAACATTGTTTACAGTTGTACTTTTTTCAAAGAAATCAATAGTGATGGGTTCTTTCATATCCCTGAAGACTGCTAGCATGACCTTCTTTATTGACCACAGTGTTTGGTACTTTTTCTTTTCTAAAGTGTCAGTGTTTCCACCCCCATGGACTGTTTTTCAACTCAGGTTTTTAATGGCAAACCCTTGTTAAGCTCATTTGTAAACATCTTTTTAAATAAAGCATGCTTCTCTATAAAACATTACACATTATTCTGTAAATGTCTCATGGTCTACTCTTCTCAGCTACCAAAAAATTGACTACAGACCTCTGTTCAATCCTAGAGTACTCTGTTTGATTTGTGATCATTTTGAATAGCCTCAGAACAAATATTTTTGCTTGATTAAATAATTTTTGCTGTATGTATTTACCCCCATCCCACATGAGCAGGATGTGGCACAATATCAAATTTTTATGGATAGCTTCATTAGCAAAATGGTTAGAGTGTTTGCTAATTGTCTCGGGGACTGGGGTTCAGTCCTAGGTCAAGTCATACCAAAGACTCAAAAAATGGTACTTGATGCCTCCTTGCTTAACACTCAGCATTACTTCTTTACTGACAGCTGCACATGGAACTTTTCCTTTACCAGAAAAAGAGTGTGTTTCGACTCCATAGACTATTATTTCAACACACTCATAGTGACAAACTCAAGTTTAGCCCATTGGTAAACATTTTTTCACAAAAAGTGCTTCTTGTATTACACATTCTCCTGTAAATTTTCATGGTTTGCACTTCTTATTCACCAAAAATTTTATGATAGACCTCTGTTCTAGCCTAAAACACTCTATATGATCTGTTGCCATTTTAAATAGCCTCAAAAAAAATATTTTTGAAAGATTAAAATAATTTTTGCAATAAAGCAATCCTAAACAAAACATTTATGGGAAAAAATTCTAAAAAAAATTTATTTTCCTTTTTTAAAAAAAAATTTCCATCATTTATTGAATGACCCTCAAATTAAGAAAAATAGAAATGAAAGAAATGACAGAAGGAATAGAGATAAGAACTTTGGCTGACAGCAGCTCTGATGGTCAAAGAGCCAGAAGCATTGCTACATGACATAGCAAGCTCTAGTGATAAAAAAATTGCTCAGTCGGCTGGGACTGTAGAATACACTGACTGCTTCTCTGCAGAGTGGTAAGACCCCCACCACCATGAGTGTCTTGGATATGATGCTAAACAATCTGATGGTGAGGTTTCAGTGATGCTGGAGCTTTGGGGAATATGGAACACTCCTTCATTGCTATGGCTCTTAGGTCCCCTCTGGCCTGAAATGATAGCACCTGATTAGGGTTCTCTATATGGGTTAAATAGAATAAACAGCATACTTATGCAAAACTGAATTGTTTGAATTAGAACTGCTTGAATGAACTGAATAGCTTGAAATAGATATTTTTGACAATTAAACTGTATACTTATGCTAAAGTGAATTGTTTGAAATGGAACTGTTTTTGACATTGAAACTCTACTTATGCAAAACCGAATTGTTTAATATAGAACTGTTTTGATATTTAACAGTGGGTAAACAAAATCTATATTTATACTTAGCTGAATTAGAACTGTTTGACTAAACTGAATAGCTTGAAATAGAAATGTTTTTGACAATTAAACTGTACTCATGTAAAACTATATTGTTTGAAATAGAACTGATTATTTATATAAAAATGGATCTGACGTTAAATAACCTACAAAGGCTGATATATACCATAAAACCCAAACAACTAACCAAGATCTAGTGGTAAAGGATGCTAACATACAAAAATTTCATCCTGATTGGAGTAATGGTTATCATCATCGGAAATGGACACGTTCAAATCCTGGACCCTGGACAAGGCTGCATTTCACATAGGACTAATATCCTTGGAAAAGGTATGAATCCAATTATTTCCATCCACTTATGGGTAAGAAGTAGGGCAGACTGGGTTCTTCAAACTTGGCAGGCAACCAGTGTTGGAGAAGGAAAACTCTAAATTGAACCCTGTTAAACTTTACTTAAAAACTGACCTGGTGTCAGATCCTACTTGTGTGGTGGGGTTGGTAAATACACATACCTTTTATTTGAGGGTGACCAGAAGGATCTCTTTTCAATAGCTACTACACTGAGGCACTACTCCATTCCCAGGATTGCTCCACTTTACCCTTGATCCTTACCTTATAATGCTGAGTGTTAAGCAAGGTGACATTAAATACCATTTTTTTGAGTTTTGGTATGACTCAACCTGGGATTGAACACCTGTCTCCTGGACCTTTGGCGAACACTATTCATTAGACCAATGGATATACACTTGCTTTATATTTATTGAGGATCAAATTCTCGATAGTAGTAATGGCCTGTTAGGCTAACTTCCTGATTAGTGTATCATGGCAGAGTGCTCATTTACTATGCTTAGCTTATTCTGGCACAAGGCTGCAAAGAGTACCCAGTGAGATTTAAATTCAATACAGTTTATAAAGCTAATCTATTAACAAGTTTTATGATGAGGTGTTTATTAACTATACCTAGCAGCGCCTGGCCTGTTCCACCAAGTATAGGGAACTTAGTGTGAATCAAATTCACTGCAGTAATAATCATCTTTTTTAATGATAAAGTGTTCATTTATAATGACTAACTTAGTAAGAAATTCCACTTTTGTGGAGACTATTATTACTGCAGTGAATTTGGTTCTCATTCAGCGTCATAAAGTAATTATAATCAGTGCAAAAGTTCAATTTCTTACTAAGTCATATAAGGGAACACTTTATCATAAAAAAGACTATTATTATTACAGTGAATATGATTCTCAATGAGTGCCCTCTCTTTAGTGGCACGTGCCAGGATATGTTACACATAGTTAATAAACACCTTGTAAATGAAACACTAATTAGTAAAATCAGCTTTCCAAACTAATATTACAGAAGTGAATTTGATTCTCACTGAGTGCCTTACTCCTGTGCATCAAATCAAAATATAAGCAAGGCAAGTAATAAGCTGATTATTTGACAAAAATTAATGACATGTAGATTAGTAAAATGTGGTGTAAAAAAACTGCTCAAGGCCAGTAAGTCACCAATTCTGAATGACTCATTGCCACTTTTAACTTTGTGTCTGTTTCTGACTTGACCAGTTTATCTTTCCGATTAGAAGATTTTAATCAATACAGGTATTCATAAAACTTGAGAAAATATATTGATTTACAACAGGAGAAAGTATTACAGATTCATTAGAACAAGCCAATCACTTCTGACTCACAAAAAAATGACGCCATTCATGTCATGTCCAGTTTGTGGAGCTTTGAATACACTGATCTATACCCTAAAAGTGGGTATCCTGGGTTCAGCACTAAACTGTATCTGATGGTGAGACTCCAGTTCCGAAGATCTGAAGAGCTGGAGTAACTGCTTGACTGCCTTTACTCCAAGTTCCACTTTTATTCAGAGTGGTAGTACCTGTTAAGGTCCTATCTACCAGTCAAATTTTAAAAAATCATTCATATTTGATGAGATCATCTACAAAAACCTTTTAAGAAATAACAATACCAAAAATGCAAAATGAATGTATAATGAATGCAATTCCATAACCTCCATGCATAAAATAACACTATACAGCTTGAAATGCCTTTAAAACCTGTCAATACATTCATATAAATGAATTTGAAATAAATGCATTTTTTTCTTTTAATAACATTATTTCAATTCATTCAAACTATGGAAAATATTTTACAAGTACTTTACCAACTAATCATAATTTGTAAATGTGGCTAATGTTTAATCAACCAGATCACTCATTATTGATTATTGAATCATTGATGATAAATTACCTGAATATTTTCTTGACAGTGTTGAATCCTTGAAATCCCAGACTATTTTTGATGGCATGTCAACCTGTTTAGGGTTCTTTTTATGTCAAGTGGTTAAAGAATTTTGATACATTCATTTTTACATTTTTTGTGTTGTTTTTTAAGAGTTATTTTTTTTTTTTTGCAAACAGTCCTATCAAATATGAATAATTTTTAAATAGCTCTCTTTGACCTTTAGATGGGAACCTAACAGGTACTACAATCTAGGGTCAGAGTGGACCTGGGAGTAATGTTAATGCAGGGGTACTTCAAATTACCCAGATCTCTAGAACTAGAGCCTCACCATCAGACACAGTTTAGTGTTATATGCCTCGGACATCTCTTTTTGAGGGGGTCTGGGAATGTTGTTTGAATTCCCTGCAGAGGATACAGTCAGCAAACTTTGGCTGACTGGAAAAATCCTTGAAATCAGTTTTAATTGTGTAACTATTTTAAATCTAAAAATATATATAATGCAGTGACTTAAAAAAAGGGTGAAAAACTTATTAAAGATTGAGTTGATTTAGCAGTTAATAATGATTCCTTACAAATTTGTTCATAAACTATTTTCAATATTCCATAGCATTTTTTCTATAATTTTTGTTTGGTCACAGTTACAAAATATAAAGTTGGTTGGGTTTTATGGCATATTAACCTTTGTAGGTTATTTAATGCCAAATCCATTTTTATACGAATAATAAGTTCTATTTCAAACAATTCAGTTTAGCAAGAGTACACAGTCTAATTGTCTAAAACATTTCTATTTCTGATCACATTCTCTATAATCTTGTTCATGGTACCACAGTGGTGAATTTTGCTTTGAGAAAAGCCAGAAGTTACAATGGAAGTCATATCTGAAGTGTAGAGAGTGGGGTTTAAATACTTGGGCGATATAATGATTTATCCCACCAAAAAAACCACATATAATGTTATTGTGAAAGTGACAGTTGCAAAAACTCTCTCAATAGCATTTAACTGGCAAATGAGTAACCCTATGGAAGAGTATCTGCTCATATGCTACTCTTGTTTGGTTGTTAAATTACTGTTGTTCAGTTTTCTTTTTTCTAATAGCATATCAACATTGATGGATCATTTAATAGCAAAGCTATTCTCTTGGATGTCCTCTGCAGCTTTCATTGTGTTGTCTATATTTCTGTTATTCAAAGCACCTCAAGAGAGTGGGGATGTATTGCTCTGCTTTTTCACAAAAGTATACAATTTTCACTTCCTCTGGAATTATGTTAAATGTCAAAATGTATGGACGTGTTTGTATTTCTTCACCATCTCTTCTAATGGTTATTCTTTTGTAGTCTGACACCTTGCTTTTCTAAAGTTGTTATTTCCTCTGGTGTAGCTAGGAGTAACTCCCTGTTTCTGATAACTCCCTTTTAAGCTTTTTATACAGGTAAGTTTTTCATTTTAAGTAGTGGAAAGTTTTCCTTTTGATTAGATTTTCAGCATGTTCTTTTGCTATCTGCCTATACAAGTAGATTGTTTCTTCCAATTTTTTTCACAATTCATGGGTTGACCCTGCCAGAGATCACTCTTTCAATCAAGAAAGGGGACAGTTTAGCCAAAGGAGTTTCCCCCAGTGATTTAATTACAATAAATCTTGGGAATTCGGTTGCTTCATTTTCTGAATTGGATTCAAAGAGGTTTCATTTAGTTATTTCTTTGTATTTGCCATATATGTTGCTTTTTTTTTTTTTGCTGGTCCTGTGCTCTGTCACTCCCTACTGAGTACAACTTCCAATGGGAATTTACCAAGGGAGACAACTATTCACCTTGTTTGAGATGAGAATACATCTATCAGTATACTTGTGTTGGGAGTGGGATTTCAAGCCCCTGCCAATTTTAGGCTTTCATTATCGTGTACTTATTGTCCTAAGCTTTAACAGTGGTCAAATCTGGGTTTTCTCAATGCAATTGACCCTCAGCCACCATGTTTTAGTACCTTTAAGATAAAAGGGTTTGAGCGTTTGTTTACCACAAAATATTTAAAGAATAGGAAGCTTGGGCTTGACACAACCAGTTGACTGATTGGATCAGGCCTCTCTGACCACCTTTCTAGCCCAGTAAGGATTAAAGTGGAGTGTTGCAGGTCATGGAACCACTTTGGTATTTGGATCATGGACCCCCTCAGCCACCAGGATCCTATTTTCAAGCATAACAGGTGACCTTATTGAAGGTGGGGGTGTCTTACTCCTCTGCTGTGGGGTAGTTGGTATATTCTACAGTCCCAGCTGACAGGGTGGATTGAAACTGAAGATGTATTTGATGAGATGGAACAATAAATGAAATGTTGATACTCATCAAAATAGTCCTTATTTTTTTTTATGAGTTTTCCATTGATCAAAGTAGCTCTGAAGTACCTTTACCAATTAGAAAACAAGGGCAAATTGTACAGAGCTACGTCTGGTGAGTACAAAAAGTGTGGTACTTGCACAATCCTGTGTTTCACAAAAAAATAATTAAAATAGAATTTTGACAACTGATCAAAAAGTATTAATAGTTAACCTTGATTTGTCCAGGTAAAATCTAGACATCTTGATGGTCGTTTAGATATTTAAGCATGATCATTTTATCATATAAACCTGTGCATGTCTTCATTCTAATTTTTAAAAATTCTAAATTTCAGTCTTGATACTTTTTGATCATACCTTTTGTGTAAGGATATATATGAAATATAAATATATATATATATATATATTAAAAATAAATTATTACCTTACTTCAAGTGAGCTTCATAGCTGAAGGTTTCATGCCTTTGAAAAAAATACTAGTAAAATAGGAGTAATTATAAATACTGAATATTTCTCACACAATGTACAAAATGGCTGCATGATGAAAGGGTAGAAAGTAGTGAACGGGAAGGTGAAAAAAAAACCCTAAATTTCAATATTGCAATATGCAATAAAATTAGTAATGAATTGATCCTCGGATATGGTTTGGTTTGGTTTCTTTGTATAATGGCATATAAATTTATCTAGGTTATTAAATGCCAAATCCATCCTAGTAGAAGAACAGAAATGATACCCATAGCTGGAGAGAGGGATAAAGGGGTTCATACTTTTTCCAATGGTATTAGTCCAAAAGTGAAAGTAAAAGTTCAATCAGTGTTACTCACTTACTTAAAGGCTACACTCCAGCACTTTAGTCATTACACAAAGAGACTCTTCGCTTGGAGTAAATCCGACAAGTTGCACTAAATTGCTGCACAAGAAGAGTAAAATGTCAGAATCGATGAATTTTCCAAAATTTTTGCAAGAAGGCAAGTCTTCTCATTATAGGGCCCAGAAATAATACCCTATTGTTGAGGCTTAAAATATACTGCAGAGGGTAAGATCCCCCCCAAAAAGGGGTGTTCTGGGTATGATACTAAACTCAATTCAATGGTGAGGCCCTAATTTTGGAGGTCTGGAGAGTGTAGGATACACCCTTTATTGTCATTACTCCCAGGTCTACTCTAAACCCAGATTGTTAGTCCCATTTATGGGGGAAATAGATTGCTTTAAAACTTAGTTGATATGACTGTGTGCCAAAAAAAATTTTTGGAAACAAGTACATTAATAATATAAATTGGAATGTACAATGAATGTGGTTCCATAACTTATAGACATAAACTAACTCAAGACGAGTTGACCTACAATTAAAAGGAACCATCATTATGAAGGGAAATAGTTCTATGAGCAACGGAAACAGATTTCAAAGCAGAAAGGACATTATATATATATATATATATATATATATATATCCTTATGAAAGGTATCCACTCTCTTATCCTCCTAGCTATGGGTTAAATAGTATCACTACTGGTCTTTTGAA
Source organism: Sepioteuthis lessoniana (assembly GCA_963585895.1). Taxonomy (NCBI): domain Eukaryota; kingdom Metazoa; phylum Mollusca; class Cephalopoda; order Myopsida; family Loliginidae; genus Sepioteuthis; species Sepioteuthis lessoniana. The sequence continues at coordinate 60,151,574 of OY757905.1, read as the reverse complement.
AGGACACCAAATTCAAACCCTCTCTCTCTCTCTAAATATATATATATATATATATATGCACACACATACACAATGAGTAATGACATTTTTAAAAAGAGAGTAAGAACCATAAAATCGATCATTTTTTAATGAAAACAAAAGTGTTCAATATAAAAACTGATTTGTTGACAAACTTTTTTTATTTTACCATACACACAGAGATACATCAATAAGTATGATCCTGAAGATGAAAAATGAATTCATTTTACACAACAAATATTTCTTTTTCAACATAATCTCTTTTCTCATCATGTTATCTACACCAGCACTTCTCCGTTAAAATATTAAAAATTGCTAAAACATGCCTCTTTCATAAAAAGCCTCAGAAACATTCAAAGTAATTATATAGCTGAAAACAATGAAATTTTGAACAAAGATCAATATTAATACAAAAATCGAAAATTCACTGACACATGATTAATTAATAAAAAGTTGGGGAGGAAAGTTATGAATAAGAAGAGCAGAAACAATCTGATAAATTCTGACAGAAAATAAATCTTTAAAATTGCTTTATTTACTCAAATTAAACCGAAACAAGTCTGGTTATTTACTCATCTTTGCTTAGATATCACTTACAGTAGCTGCTGTTGCTTAAGAGGTCACTCATCTAAGTATTGAACATGCTTATCATTGCTTAACTTCAGATCCAGTGGAGACAAGATCTTTCAGTTCAACTTGATCGTAAATTGGTTTTGTTCAGTTGTTATTAACCAACTTTTACTGAGATATCGCATGCATGTTGCAGCTTGCTCACAGTAACTGTTGTTGCTTAAGTGGTCACCCATCTAAGTATTAAACAGGCTCATTGCTGCTTAACTTCAGTGATCTAGCTGGAATTGGTTCTTTCAGTATAACTTGACCATAAAAAAAACAAGGTCAGTTGACGACTACAGGAAAAGCTTTATAAAAATGATGAGAAAAAAAGGTCAAGAAGTAAGCAAAGAATGTTACAAAGGGATAATGAAGTAGAAGTACAAACTAAGAGAGAGATTGTTTTTAACGGCATGTCAACCTGTGCAGGGTTATTTTAGGCTTAGAAGCTTATGCTTATGTTCCTTGAAGATTTATATTTACATTTTTTTCTGTAGTTTTTTTGCACACAGTTATATGTTATAAAGTATTTCTATCTAATAATTTGCACAGAGTTGTATAGTTTCTCGTATTCCTATCTAATACAAATAATTATATAGTTTAAAAAAATTATTTCTGCTTAATAATAGTCATTTGTTTACACACAGTCCATTGTGGTTCACAATGTTTCCAACCTTAGAAAAAGCATCTGAAGCTGTAAAATTGTGTCTCATATTACTAAAATATTGAAAAACTGTTGACTTACCCTAGTAAATAAAAAGTGTTCAATATCAGTGATAGAGTGTCAATCTAAGTTTGCATTGAGTAGATACAGTGTCAATAGCAATTAAGGACTGTTAGTTTCTTGCCTATGCAATTATTAGAGCTTTGTTCACTTAAAAAAAAACATGAATATTCTTTTCCCTATACTTTCTTATCATCAACAATAAGAGTTGACAAAGAATAAGGAAGTAAGTTCTTGGGCTCATTACCTAAACACTCAGCCAGTAATGACGGTAAATCGCTGTTACATTCATTTGAACATGTCAACTCTTTGCCTATAGATGACTATGGTAAGGAGATACCAGTGGTGTAATAGTTATCGTCGTAGGAAATGGACACAACAACACGAGTTCAAATCCTGGACAAGGTTGATTGCATTTTACATAACACTAATACCCCCGGGAAAGATATGAATCCAATTATTCTCCCTCCAGCTATGGGTAAATAGTAGGGCAGATTGGGTTCTTCAGCCTTGGTGAGGCAACCAGTTAAGGAGAAGGAAAACTTCGAATTGAAACCTGTTAAACTCTGCTTAAAAATTGACCTTGTGTCATATCCTGCCAATGTGGAGGGGTTGATAAATACATATATATGACTGTGAGTCCATGTTGAGGCTGACTATATATATACATATATATATATATAAAATGAATACATATCAGATATATATTTTCAATTCATGGAATTAAATATACATATCTAATATATATTTATTTATTATTATTATTATATAATAGCTCTATCCTACATATTGAGCACTCTCCATATTATATTGCACTTGGTTTGACACAAACCCACTAAGTGATTTAGTGACAACCAACACTTTTATAATATAGTAAAAAAATTTTTTTGGTCCACAGAGAGAAAAAAGTAAATATTTCAAAATGAATAGGTCCACTAAGGTCTTTTTAAGAATTGTTTATTTTGTTCTTACATATGGGTATTTTGCTTGTTGCTTTCGTCAGAGAACATTTAATATATATATATATATATATATATGATTGCAAAAATCTCTGTGGAGGCTGACTATGGAAGTAATAGCTTTTTGCTGATGCAGGTAAGTAAATTGTAACCATCATTTGCCTAATGCTCATACATATTTATTGATGTAACCCTTTCTATCTCTCTCTCTCCCTGTATATATATATATATATACATATATGTGTGTATATGAATAAAATAAAAAAAACAGGTTAGTCAAAAATTGATGAATTTTTTAAGATGGTAAGTCAATGTTAAAATATTTTAGTTTTAATAAACCTTCATGAGGACTTTCAGATGGTGAAAAATGTTGCTTGAACAGTGATAGATGTTTTTAACTTAAAGTCCTGATAAAGATTTATTAAAACCAAAATGTTTAAATGTTAACTTTCCATCATAATAAATTCATCACTTTTTTCTTAATATGCTTTTCAATTTTCTTCATATTGTCAGATTTATTTCCATTATTTAGCTCTCTCTCTCTCTCTCTATATATATATGATTATATAAATTTCTGTTGAGGGTAACTATGGAGGTCACAGCTATTTGTTATTATTGCCTCAGTTGGTTAGTAAGTTACAAAAGTCTTTTACTGAATGCTTGCACATATTTATTGACATAGCTCTCTCTTTTTCTCTCTCTCTTTACATACATGCATATATATATATATATGATTATACAAATCTCTGTTGAGAATAACTATGGAGGTAACAGCTTTTTGCTATAATTGCCTAGGCAGGTAACTAAGTTATAATAGTCTTTTGCCTAATGCTTACACACCCACTCTCTTCTCCTTCAACCAATATTTCATCAACAATGAGATATATTGTCAAGATATCTGTCAATCAGATAGAGCATGTGGGTATTCATACAATAATTTGTAGTACATCAACAATCTTGAGCAAGTTTCAAACTTTGTTGACAGATTTAATTTTTCCTTTTGGTAACAGTTACACAACACCAAACTTTAACTGAAGATATTTTTCACATTAATGTCTTTGAAAGAGATATAAATCCATCTATCCTCCCATCATCTATGGATAAAAGATAGGGGTATTGGCAGCTTTAGTAGTCCAGCCAGTCAAGTACATGGTCAACTCAGACATTCAAAACTCCTGACAACCTTTCATGGCCCAGCATTACTAGTTAGGGTCCATTACTCCCTATGTATTGCAGACTTTAGAGAAGGTAGAAGAAAAGCATTCATAGCATATATATATTTATATCTGCCATGAACACTTTTCTTTTTAGGAAAAGCCAAAGAAAAGCATCATGGCATATATATATATATTTTGTAGACTAGAAAGTGTAAATGCAGGTAAATATTTTTTGAAATTGATAGATAAGCTCTTTAAACATAATAATATACTACATAAAATATTTAATAGAAAAACATTAATTACTCCAGCATGAAAAATATTTTTCAAATAATCAATTATCATAATAAAGAGATAATGAACAAATTTCATGACTGAACGAATAATAATAAAAATAATAAGCAAAATGAATGTAAATGAATTGTCCCATGAATGGATTATGTAATTTAGATAATGTTGTTTACCAAGGAACCATTTACCCAAAAGAAAATGTTAAGGATAGAAAAAATTATATAGGGATTTCATCAACGAAATGGAAGTCTAGATACTATAATCATATTTTTTCTTTCTCCCACGAAGATTTGAAAAACCAAAAAGGCCTATCTAAACAATTATGGAGTTTGAAAAATAAAGGTTTGATCCCTGAGATTCAATGGACCATATTGAAAAAGTCAAATACTCCAAAATGCTTTTATAGCAGATGTAATCTGTGCCTAGAAGAAAAAATACAAATAATGATATACCCAGACCCAGAAAAATTATTATATCAGAGATGTGAATTAATAGTTAGATGCAAACATAGGAATAAATTTAAACTGTAGACAAATATCATAGACAATGTTTAATTAACCAAGAAATAGGATTAATTTGAGATTTGAGGAGATATGAATAAAATAAAAAATGGGAAGATACCATGTGATGTGTGCATACTTTTCAATGGAAGGGTAACTGAGTTAATAGGCTCAAATATAAATTTTGAATTTAAAATTCAATTTAAAATAAGTATTACTGTAATCCTTACGTAAGGTTATTAAGAAATGTTGTACTTCCCTAAATTATTATTAAATCTGGAGTTTTACGTTAAAATGTATTTAGAATTTAAAAATTAAAAAAGAACTTAATTTACTGTGATTCCAACCAGTAATAAAAAAGAAAAAAAGAAAAACCTGAAGTGGGTAAATGGGGAGGAAACTCTTCACCCCTCTTCTACCCCCTCTCACCTGTTCCTCCTGTGTCTATTCTGTCTGTAATTACTTTATCTATTAGATCTGAAGAAATCCTGTTATTTTTGGTGTTATTGATTCATATCAATACCCATAACAGGATGGAAATAAATCTATAATCCTAATGTGATTGTTTTTTTGTTTTTCTTAAAGAAATATATATATATATATATATATATATATATACATACACACACACACACACACACACACACATCATGAACACATTTTTCTTGCTTTTCATGGTGTAATGGTTACCGTTGGAGGAAATAGACATGGCAACCTGAGTTCAAATTCAAGACAGGGCTGTTCTCCTTTCAAATTGCATTATTACCCTTGGGAAAAGGTATGAATCCAACTATTCTCCCTTCAGCTATGGGTAAATAGTATGGCAGACTAGAATGCTTTAAAAATAGACCTTGTGTCTCATCCTGCACATGGGGAGGGATTGGAAAATATATATATATATATATATATATATATATATATACACACATGATGCATTCAATAAGTTTCCAGACTTTTTTGTACAGGCATTTAAAATTGTTGTAGACTCTTGAAAATTCAGTATGTTATTGCTATACATCTTATGAGATGATTGACCAATTTTTATGATTTCAGGTTCAAATGAACAACTGCAGCAGGAATTGGAATACACCCTACTAAAGCCTGATTGTCACAGGTGGGAAATTTCAAAAATGCAACCTGGATGTGAGGACACTTTAGAAGAATGATATGCAATAAAATTCTGTTTTAAACTTGGAAAAAATGCCACAGAAACGTATGGAATGCTTCAGACTACTTTTGGAACATCTTGCATGAATCGAGCATCAGTTTTTGAGTAGCATAAGAGATTCAAGGAAGGCAGGCAGTCTGTGAGGGATGATGAGAGGTTTGGCAGGGGTAAGGAAGTCAATACACCAGAGTTGATTGGCCAAACGGTTAGGGTTAGAGTTACTATGTTGAGGTTTTAAGGGAGTTCAGGAAGAGATTCCATCGGAAGAGGCCAGCACTCTTCAAATCAGGTCAGTGGCATTTCCAGCAGGACAATGCACCAGTCCATAACTCCATCCTTGTCACAAACTATTTGACCAAGATGGGCATCAAGACAGTTCCTCACTATCCCTATAGTCCAGACCTTGCTCCCTGTGACTTTTGGTTATTCCCTCAGCTCAGAGGCTGTCGTTATGAGAGAATTGAGGAGATGAAAGAGGCTGTGATGAAGGTCATTGACATGCTCACACAAGAGGACTTCCATGGGGCCTTCCAGAAGTTGTTGGAATGGTAAAAAAAGTGCATTGCAGCCGGAGGAGATTACTTCGAAGGGGACTAGAGTTTCATGTGTGTACTATCAATAAAAGTGCCCATACGAAAAAAGTCTGGAAACTTATTTAATTATCCTCATGTATATATATATATATATATATATATAATGTGTGCATGTATTTAGGCAGCAGATATTTTTTTTAGGCATATTTTAATGAAAGTGACTAACTTGTCATTTATTGAACTCTAGCACCATCAATATAGACATCATGCAAAATTACAACATCCCCTTAAAAATATTCCAAAAAATTTAGTGGATATCACAAAAATCCTATATAGCACAATTTGTAAAAAATAACATTAAAGAATAAGAAGCATTACTAATAAAAAAAAAAAACAGATATCCCACATAAAACAAAGTCACTTTCAGCTTAAGAACAAGAAGATTTAAATGCATCTGACACAGGTACATAATCCTAGAGCCTCAGTGACATGATGCTGATTTGTAATTTCTATACATTCAAACATGGTATCAACTACACAAAAGAAATGCTACCATTCAAAAAGTAAATAGATCATGAAGAACATCTTCAACTTCAAAACAGGGTAATACCCACATCCTCAACCATGGAAGAAAATAAATGTATTTGGAGTTTAACATAAGAGATTTTGGAGAATTTTTAAACTGCCTTCATCCACAATTACAACATCTTCACCAACAAGAAAAAGCCAATAAAAAAACTCAATGCCAAATCCTTGTCTGTCAACTTTAATAAAACATATCTACAATATATTAACCCCCTCTGCTCACGCCTATGAATGAAATAATTTGTAATTTGATTATTCTTATTTTTTCATTTTTTTTTTTTTTTCTAATTTTTATTTTTAATTCCTTTACTTGATCTTCTGAATATGAATTGTAACTCCACATTTGCTACTCTGTGACAAGAGAGATGCATGTAAAAAGTCATCTGATGAGATGGAGAGTATGGCAATAATATTCTCCGCCGAAATAAATTCATCATGATGACTTAACCGAGTTTGAGTCTCCATTAAATTGTACTATATATATATATATATATATTTGAAAGTTGCCTCGAATCGTCTTCAGACCACGGTGTGATATGCATCAAGTTGGATTTGTTTGAAAGCGAAAAAGTTTTCAGCATGAAGGAAATAAACGCGGAACCACCTTTCCTGTGTGATTATGTAAGAAACGGTTACTGTAAACGCGTAATAACATCAACTGCCGAAAGTAATCGCGTTTTTTGTTTTTTAAATCACAAACTGCACTCAGAAAATGAAGATTAATGTCCAATGTAGTCTTTGCATTTAATTGATCTGGTGTATATATATATATATATGATTCTCTTAATACCCTGTCCGGTGGCAAAAGCTGCTTGGTAGTGCCAGGAGTGGCAGTACCACCTTGAGATACCGAAACTGTGTTATCACCCCTGGTTGGCGGCTGATGAGGGCATGGTATTGCACTTGCTTTCACACATTGTATGATGAAAAAAAAAAAAATATTTATATATGTCTGTTTTTTGTTTAATAGCATATCAACCTTCATAAGTAATTTAATGCCAAAGCCATTTTAGTTGAAGAACAGCTGTAATACAATTCAACCCATAGCTGGGGGTATCAGAAGGTTCATACTTTTCCCAAGGATATTAGTCTAAAAATGAAAATAATGGTGCAAATGGAGTTTGAACTCGCTGACTTTGAAGGCACAGTCTAGCATGTTAACCACTATGTCTTGAGGATTCACCCGCAGAAGTAATATATACATGCAGTCATACATATCTGTATACATCATTTAGGTCTATATATAAGTATAGATTTATCTATCTCTAAGCACTAATAGGTTCTTAAGAAGAGCTATCAGTGACAATACCAAATAAATTTATCATCAGGCTTCTTTTCCCACCCCAAATCTATTAGACAGCTGAGAGGGAGGGCAGGGTGAAAGCAGGTGGTTCCCCCCCCCGCCCCCAGAGCAATTGTGTAGATGCATTTGTTTATTTGTTACAAGAATTATACAAAGCAGATGTTACATTGCCAGACATAGAGAGATAGATAGATGGATATAGATATATGTGTGTATTTGCATATAAACATATATATAGGTAAAGATTAATACACATATATATACATTTAAGTGAAAATATGCATATATATACATATATATGTACACACAAATATACATTTAAGTGAAGACATATATATATATATATATATATATATATATATATAAGTGAAGACGGATACACACACACATATTTGCATATATAAATATATATACACATATACATATGATGAACGAAAGTGATGAGACTAACTGGAATACTTCTTTGAAATTACTTCTTAATTTTTAATTATTCTCAACTAAGTTTTTATGAGTTTTTGAAAAAGTTGATATACCACAAAAGAAGCAATGAAAAGTCAACCTGTAATGGAACATATCTGTTCTCAGAATGAGATGCCTTAGGCAGCTAATCTAGCTCATGTTAGTTGGGTGTTTGAATTCAGAGTTTTTTTTTACCTTCTCCCAGATGGGTTGCTCTACCAAGATTAGTCTGCCCAACTATTATGCTCAAAAAATGGGTAGATTCATGCCTTTCCTAAAAGTATTAGTGGGAAGTAAATGTACGCAGCCTTTGCCAGAATTTAACTCACTTCACCAATTCCATTTTTTGTACCGATTCTGCCAACCAAAAATCCATAACATACCATGTTTTACAAACTTTAGGCAAAGAATGAGAAGAGCAAGTTACTGGGAAAGAAGCCTGATGAGATAGGAAGGTTTTCTGATCTTAATTATAACATTCTACTAATCAATAAATTTAAAATATACTTAAACTATATATATATATATATATATATATATATTTATGAATAAGTCATACATTTAAACTGTATCCTTAAATTTCTAAATAACTAATACTGTTACTGAATTTGTTCAATGTTGTCTTGTATGTTACTTCAGTTTTCTTCATTTCATATTCACTTGATAATTCTATTTTATATTCACTTGGTAATTCTATTTTTCATCATTAAAAAATATCATCCTCATCGCAAAAATATTACATTTTGCTCAAGAAAGTAACTGTTATAAATTTGCCCATGGTGTAATTGTTATCGTCGCAGGAAATGGACACAGCGACACGAGTTCAAATCCTGGATGAGATTGATTGCATTTCACATAGCACTAATACCCTAGGGAAAGGTATGAATCCAAATATTCTCCCTCCAGCTATGGGTAAATAGTAGGGCAGACTAGGTTCTTCAGCCTTGGTGAGGCAACTAGTCTAGGAGAAGGAAAACTCTGAATTCAAACCTCTTAAACTTCGCTTTAAAAAAATTGACCTTGTGTCATATCCTGCCCGAGCAGAGGGGTTGGGTAAATATGATAAATATGATAAATTTGACACAAAACTTCACTCAGAATTTGGACTAAAAAGAGACAGTCTGCTCACTTTTTATTGGCAACAATGGCAGAGGAATAACTCTGTTTTCCTTTAAAAAAAAATGGTGAAACGGATACTTTCAATTCTTTAAAACTCAAGAACTAAATTACAACAAATTTCGTTCAGGATTTTAATCTTTGTGTATATCCTCTTAAAATATCAATGAATTAATTTCTTCTTTAGTCATCAAATGCTGACTGTTCTGAAGATGATGCCAATTAAACATTGATACATCAAAACTTATGTTTGAAGCATAATACAAATCTTACATTGAAATATGAGAACAAGCCAAATTTTCTAGCTTTTTAACTGTATCATATTTATTTACTTTAATCCTTTACATTTGAAAATTGATCAATGACAATTTTTTTATATATACACCTAAGCATAAAGGTTATCGTTGTATGAAATGGAATTGGTGACCCAAGTTCAAATCTTGGATGAGGAAGTTTGCAGTTCCCTTCATGCATATGCTTCAGGGAATGGCCTGAATCCACCTGTTCTTCCCCTAGCTATAGGTAAATTGTAGGGCAGACTGAGTTCTATAACCTAAGTTAAACAACTAGTCTATGAGAGAAGGAAAACTCTGAAGTGAAACCTGCTGTATCTCACTTAAAAACTGACCTTGTGTCACATGCTGCTCATAGCAGGGGTTGGATAAATACATGCATCCTTGCCATGACCGTAAATCTAGGAAAGTCATAATACAAGACAAATATTTGTAAAATCTGAAATGAAAGATGTGACTCATTGTGTTTTTTTATAAATTATTTTTAAGATACCTACATACTTTTGCATAGTGCATGTATTTTCAGAAATTGTTAATCTTATAGGCTTTTGCCATTGGCAACAGACTATGCTCTGAATCTTCGACATTTTTTTCGAGGTGGTGTTGCCTGAGAGACAGATCCTCAGGAACAAGTCTTCTTTCTGGGTGAGCCTTATAACTTTTTAAATGATCCTGATATATATATATATATATATATATTCGCAAATACATCTTATTGAATGTGATTGAGAAGCAATGTCTCATTTTTTTATGCATCCATTTTTGTTTCCTTGCAAACAAATGCTTAGGAGAATTAAAGGGGTTTATGAACTCTTTATAAATATTTCATTCAAGTCCGATTGCCTTCAACCATTCTCTGGCCATTGTGAATAAAATAGATAAGACATGGGTGTTTGTAATCTCTGGACAAAGTGAGATGTTGAACTGTCTTCAGATCCTTTCTAAAGATGTTGCAGCTATGTTTTTAATCTATAAGACTCTAAACATTCCACCGGAAAATTATGATTGTAAAGACAAGTCTGGACTTTAAAGAGAATAAATAAAAAAAGGTATATATGGTGGAGTGTAAAAACAACTGGGAAGTGTTGTTAAAATATAGAAAGAAAAGGTTGGATGAAAGATGGGGTGCCTTTTTTATGTGGAAAATTCATCTACATCTCAAGACTTTTAAAAAAAATTATTTCTTCTGGTTGGTCATAAAGATCATTTCAAACTCACATGTGCACATGTACTTGTGTGTTTGTTATATATGACTGGGTAAATATTTCATCTACATACTTAGATTAAGATTAACGGGAGCTTTTTCGAAAGACCTTAGAAAGAAAGGTTATGTTGTTTGGTCGGTTGTTTGGGTTTTATGGTGTATCAACCTTTGTAGGTTATTCAACACCAAATTCCGTCTATATGTATATACATTTAACCAATGAATACTTAGTAGGTAAAATTTTTTATAAGCAGGATTTCACTTGTTTGCACATGATTAATCAGTTTTAATTCGTCATATTTTTTTGTACAACCCTGTTTCTCGCAAGAAGGACAGAAAGTCATCTATTTTGATGTTTTCGAACAATTCGGTTAAACTAGTCACTTTGAAAAATCGCTTTCTGATGACAGCGAAAAAGGTTTAGCATGAATGATTTGAGTATATCATCAAGTGTACCAAAGTATACAATTAATAGCATATACAAGTGTGTGTGTGTATGTTCGAGTAATTTTGACAATATAATTAAAAGTATATATATATGTGTGTGTGTGTGTGTGTGTGTAGATACGCAGGTAGCATAATAGTTATTTGCATGAAAAATAGAAACAACAAACCAAGTTCTCATTCATATCAAGTATTTATTACCCAACCTCTCACTAAGGGTAGAGAGTGACACAATGTCAATTTTTAAATGGAGTACAGCTATTTGGATTCAGAGTTTTCCTTCTCCTTGACTGGTTGCCATACCAAGATTAAAGAATTCAGTCTACACTACTATTTGACTATAGCTGTAGAGGAGGGAACAGATGGATTATTGCCTTTCACAGGAACCTTAACATGAAGTGAAATACAACTTGTCTCATCCAGGATTTGAACTATGACAATAACCATTATGTTAAGTGTGCCTCTTTTGGTCTAGTGAGTAGAGTGTTCGCCAATGGTCTGGGATACCAGGGTTCAATCCCAGGTTGAGTCATAGCAAAGTCTCAAAAAATGGTACATGATGCTGCTATGCTTAGCACTCAGCATTATAAGGTAAAGGTAATCAAAGTGGAGCAATCCAGTGAATGGCGTAGCACCCTCCCCTACATCTTGGTGTGGTAGTTATTAAAAAGGGGGCCTTCGGTTCACCTTTGACAACAGTCATCAACTTATATTTGCATTGACTCAGCTCTTATAGCTTTGTAAAATGGTATAAATCCAATCTTTTCTACTCCCAGGTATGAGTTAAAAAGCTGGACATACTGGGATTTCTAGCCTTTGGAGCCAACCAGCCTATGTGAAAGAAACCTTTGAATTCAAACTCCTTTGCTAAAATGTTGTAGGCTTGTATGGCACACTTATGGCCCATTATTTGGTATGTGTTACAGACCGTGGGTGAAGGCTTGAATCCTGTAATGGACAAAGAAAAGGACCAATGCGATATATATATATATATATATATATATACACATGTATGTGTGTGTGTGTGTGTGTGTGTGTGTGTGCATATCCATCCTGTGTGTGACTGAGTATACAATTAATAGTATACAACAGATGTTACATTTGTAATGTTATTTACATTCTCGGTCTGGTCATGTGAATGTCCATCACAGACACTGATATATGCTTTCATCACCTGTGACCACAACATATATAAAAACCAAGCAAAGGAAAAATATATTGACTTACTTTTTTATGATCTTACTCTGAATACACATGTGTAAATTATTCCTCCACTGTATTTAAATCATGAAACCACTACTTGAATAGGTTACCAAAAAAAATGACTATTAAAAAAGTATAAAGCATTTTGTTTGGCCATTCATCTAGTATCAGTTAGGGCATTTGAATGTAAAGCATCTAGATTTAAAACAGGTCAAAGGTAAATATTTAACTGAGAACCAAATTAAGAATTAATACCAGTAGCAATGAAACATTTATTTCTTTATCTAACATCTACTGATATTTAGAAATGTGACAGGGGTTTTTTTTCCTGCTTTTTTAATGCTGGGTACACATTTTATGCGCCCCAAACTTTAAGGGAAGTCTCCATGGAAAAGTGGCTAACATGCTCAACTGTGACATTGTAGTAAGTTTGAACTCCAGTCATGATATTGCACTCACTTTGGGAGTAATGCCCTTGGGAAAGTTATTAACCCCCTTACTCTTCCAGTTATGGGTTAAATAGTACTACTCCTGTTCTACAGGGATGGCTTTCGTATAAACCAACCCATGATGCAATTAAAGAAAGAAACCAAACGGAAACTAACTTTGGACTACGAAATTCTTATATATAAATAAGTAAATAGTAAAGTCGGTGACCTTAGTCGAGGGTGACACAAAGGCTACCTTTTCAATAGTTACTCCACCAAGGTGTAGCGGAAGGCACTCCTCCATTCCAGGATTGCTCCACTTTAACCTTGATCCTTACCTCATAATTCTGAGTGTTAAGCAAGGCAGAATCAAGTACGATATTTTTTAAGTCTCTGGTATGACTCAACTTGGGATCAAACCCCGGTCACCCGGACCATTGGGGAACACTCTACTCGTTAGGCCAATGGTTGAATTTGTAGTACCCAAATTTAACCTAAATATAGGATTTGGTAAACTTTTATCATTTCATACAGACTAAAAATAAGAATTTATGTTGCTTATATGATGTCTCAAAAGACAAAATTTACACAGTATTTACAGCAAACATATGTTCACATGAAAATGCAGAAAATTTGCAACAAAAGTAAGCTCAGATTTGGAGAAACAAAATCATAAACAAACACACATTCCAGTGGCTATTTCTCTCTAACAGCATAAGAAACATTACTTTGGACTATAGATATAACTTTCACTCATCCTGTCACAAATATGATGAGGCATCTGGCCCCAAAAATGTTCATTATACACAAAACCTACATAGTTTTCATGTATAATATAACAAAATTTTTGAGCTGAAAAATCTGGGATAATAGTGCTCTTGTAGTCCTATATAAAAATAATTACAGTATTTAAAATTACTGAACTTACTCTCTTCCTTAAAGAACTGCATTTTTACTTTTCTTGTTAGTAATTTGATTAGACTTTCTTTTGTGTAATATATATATATTGTCATAAATAGCAAACTTTTTCTTGTTATACAAATTTTCCAAAGTTTTTATATATTTTTTATACTTTTTCATATCCATTGTTAATTCAACCTCACTAATATAACCCCTCATAGCCATGATTGTTCAGTAGAACCGAAATGCTATAGTGTTGACTTTGTTTTTCAGTAAATCTCTCCTTCTACTTGGATTATCTTGTTATCAATTTTTCTTTACAAACTGTCAGATTACAATCCATTATTTTCTTATATATATGTATATATATATATATATATATATGTGTGTGTGTGTGTGTGTGTGTGTGTGTGTGTGTGTGTGTGTGTGTGTGTGTGTGAAAATGTAATATATGCACATTCAGATGCAAGCACAAATATATTGTGAACTGAAAGTACTTGCTCTCACCAGATCACTAAAGTTTTGGAGTGATGAGGCTGTTCCATACAAAACAGATGACCATTTAGTTTTAACAATTACAGTAAGGTCTTGTGTAAGATAATTTAAAGTTTAATGAATAAGTATATATATATATATATATATATATATATATATATATATGTTTGTGTGTATACATAAAATCTTTATAACATTTTCTCTCAACTATCCATTTCTATGTAACATCTAATGATGATGTAACAGAAGTAAAAAGATTTGTCTATTATACAAACACACATATATAACAGAAAAATAATACAATTTTATATATATGATATTTACCCAACAAGGCAGGATATGACACAAGGTCAATTTTTTAAGAAGAGTTTAACAGGTTTGAATTCAGAGTTTTCCTTCTCCTAGACTAGTTGCCTCAGACCACAAAGCTTAACTTAGGAGAATCTGAGTCCATGATCTTAAAAAGACAATAAAAAACAGCTAGCCTTGTGAAAGTTAACAATCATTAGGTATTTATGAGACATTTGAAGTAATATCAGGCCCCCAACCTTTTAAGACCTCGGACAACAAAGCTTAATTTATGAAGATCTGTGGCTGTGATCTTAAAAAGACAGAACAAAACAACAGGTAACCTTGTGAAAGGTAACAATCATAAGTTATTCATGAGACATCTGAAGTAATATCAGGGTTAAATGAAGAGATTGACAGAAGAAGCACAGCAGACATTGGTTAATTTGACAGTAACGAATACAGAGTACTCTTGGCAAGCTTCATTTTTTACAACAACTGTTCACAGTGGTATGAACTGCCAAACATGCTCAATACTTGCTGGTTATGGTTGATACAGTTGTGTGATCGTCTTGATAGAAGCATGGGTTTCTTACAGAAATCGAGGATGTGCCAAGCAAGAAATTTAGACTTCAAATCTTCTAAACACTGAAGATCAATTTTTTTGCAGTCAACATCAAAAGGCAAAAAGAAAATTTGAAATTTTGCGTACATATCTAAAGACTATTCGTTATCCCAGTATATTAGAAATACCTTTTATGTGCATCATGTTATCAATACTATTCAGTTGTATCTTTTGTGTCTGATGTTAAAATTTCAACTACAAATATTGAGCATCTGATAATTTTGAGTCATTATTCTAAACTAGGTATCAAGGACTCAGCAGTTACTTCCAGAATTCAGAAAAGAAACAATATCTGTTCATTCAGACTAAAATTTGTTCAAACAATTTAAAGGTGGTGACTTGTCTTTTGAAATAAAATCCACAAGTGAACCACAATTGTTTTTTTTTTAAAAGTAATATTATTGATTGGTTTTAATGGCCTATCAACCCGTCTTGGGTTATTTCATGCCCAGAAGTTAGGAAATTGCATTCATTTTACATTTTTTGTGTAGTTGTTTATTAACAGATTTTTTTTTGCACACAGTTCTATTAAAAACAAATTATTTTCAAACTGATCAATTTGACTTAGAGATTGACCCTTAAGAGATACTGCTACAATAAGTCAAAGTGGATCTGGGAATAATGCCAATGAAGGGTTAGTCCATACTCTGCAGAGCCACATCATTAGATGCTGTTTAATGTCATACACAGGACACCTTTTTTGAAGGGTGATACCGTCGGCATATTCTAAGCACCATTGACAAGATGTTTTATAAAGTGATGTATAGAAGAACATCACCATTAGCAATAATAAAGATTCAGAATTAGTGTTTGCCAATGGTCCAGAAGATCAGGGTTCAATCCCAAGTCAGGTCATACCAAAGACACAAAAAATGGTACTTGATACCTTCTTGCTTAACACTCAGCATTATAAGGTACATATCAAGAGTAAAGTGAAGCAATCCAGGGACAGAAGTAGTGCCTTCCCATACACTTCAGTGTTGTAGCTATTGAAAAGGGAGCCTTTTGGTTGCCAACTTTACCTTTACTTTTATATATACATACATACATACATATATATATATATATATATATACATTCAAGAGTCGGCAGGAAAGTTCAGATAGTGATGTAATATCTGTGGTTGATGACTTTTCTGACCAATGGTATGCAGTCTATGAACTTTTTAGCTGACCCTCAAGTATATATATACATGTGTGTGTGTGTGTGTGTGTGTGTGTGTGTGTGTGTGTGTGTGTGTGTGTGTACAATTATTTATAGACTGAAATTAGGTTATCAAATGTGTCTGTCTAACCTATAAATTCTAACCAGCTGGCATAGAAGTTTCACATTTAATGTTACATTTGTGTGAGTCAGAAATAGTTATTTAAATTATAATCATTTTTTGGTCATTTGATGATTGAAGTGGTGTCAAATGAACAATATATAAACATTTGTTTAGACAAATACACAAGCTTCTTAAAATAGCATCAAATACAAGACTTTGCTATTCACAGAATATACTATGACTATTGAAACTGAGAAAAAAATACTCAATATTATTACAGGGCAATAAGTTTTTCATTCAATTATATATACAATAATTCTGGTGGCTTAATTTTCAGATTTTTGTTATTTTTATTGCTTGAATTTCTATAACATTTGGTATTCATTTTATCAAAATTTTGGGAAACAAAGTCACTCAGGTCGTTATTCCTGTGAAAGTTAGGAATATCACAAAATGAAGACTGTTATAATGGATAGATTAAAAAAGATGAAAGAAAATAGAAGGAGTAATTGATGATAATGATAATGATAACTGGTAAAAGACGAGACACAACTGGATGGAGAAGGTGATCCACTGGGAATAGTGCAAGAAATTGAAATTTGACCATACAACCAAATAGTACATGCACAAACCAGAATCCGTCCTGGAGAATAAGATGCATAAAATCCTCTTGGATTTTGAAATACAAATGGATCACCGAATCCAATCCAGAAGACCAAACCAAGTGATAATCAAAAGGAAAAAAAAAAAAGAGAGAATTTGTTGTATAGTGGACTTTGTTATTGCAGCAGATCACAGAGTAAAAATCAAAGAAAACAAAAAAGAGACGAGTACTTAGACCATGTCAAAGAACTGAAAAAGCTATGGAACATGAGGGTGACAGTGATACCAATTGTAGTTGGTGTACCTGGAATGATCTCCAAAGGCTTGGAGAGGGAGCTGGAAGAGTTGTAAATCGAAGGGCAGATTGAAAACATCCAGACTGAGATCAGCCAAAATACCTATTGGTTGGTTGGTTGGGTCTGGGCAACCAGAATACTGAGAAGAGTCTTGGAGACCTGATGAAACTTGCTGTCACCTAGACTCCAGTGAAAACCTCACAGGAAGTATAATAATAATCGACAATGCTTTGTCAAAAAATAAAAAAGTTAATGAGACAAGTTCCTGTTATTTCTATATGACAGGCTCGCTTAGCAGGAAATGGAATTGGCGATCAGAATCCAAAACCTGGACGAGGCTGTTTGTAATTCCTTTCATGCAAATGCTCTTTGAAAAGGCAGGAATCTTTTTGTTCCCCTCCCAAACTATGGGAAAACAGTAGGGCATACTGGTTTCTTTAGTCTTAGTCAACCAGTCAAAGAGAAGGAAAATTCTGAATTCAAAGCAGCTGTAGTCAAGTTAAATATTGACCTTGTGTTACATCTTGCTCATGCTGAAAGGGTTGGATAAATACATATTTTGCCATAAAGCAATCCTCATTCCTGACTATTACCAGAGAGTGCAATCTTTAATCCGTACTCAATATATGTTGCTTGTGGCAGTCTAAGTTAATCATTAACTTGATTTAAGCCTGAAAACTATGAATTCAAACCAGCTTTATTCCATTTTAAAACTGACCTTGTGTCATACCCTGCTCATTGTTGAGAGTTTGAGTAAATATGCGTCAAATGTTTTGCGATATTTTAGGACATGTTTGTTTGCAGTGGATATAACATGCGACCTAAGAAATTCAAGCCATGGTAGTTGCCTGCTGATGGCATCATGGTAGTTAGTGTACTGATTCATTACGTATTACTTCACTTCAAATATACATTAAAAGCTACACAGATGAACATGCAACTAACTTGGGAACTTATGCTTGACAAATTTGAACTGACCCTAACATCATGAAAGTAACAAAAAATATTTGTTGTGCAAAAGGTACCGATGCACTTGATTATATTACAGTAACGAGATAGTTCACTTGGGCTGCAAGAACCTTGAGGTCAGGCAGGCCTAAAACCGTGGATTCCGAGACTGTTCTTCAAGCCATAGAGGCAAACTCTGAGAGTATCAAGCAAGCTCAGCATCTAACAGTCTAGTCTGATTCAGGGCCCTCACCACCTCAGTAAAAGTATCCAGAGCCACTAAATTGTGCTTCACATTGCCAAAATATTGAAAAATGTTTGACTCCAAAGTAAAAATGAGATATTTTATGAATATAAACTTTTTTTTTCATATTTTTGCAGTAACTTTGGACTTCATTTTTCTTGAATTTCTAAGATGATGACTTCCTTCAATTTTGCGTTGATTCTTGCAAGCCAGTTTCCTGTTATTTATCATAACTTTTTGGTTGCAGTACCTGCAGGCTTTGTTTTGTAAAAAACAAGAAAAGTTAACTTTTTAAAAATTCCCGGTATTAATGAAGGCCAAATATATATTGAAGAAAAAGAGAATGGGGGATAAAACACATAGGTATATATATATATATATATACAGACAAATGAAAGTATCAAACTAAATTTTCCAATGCCAACTCAGGTGTAAGGATTCCCACGCATGCCTTGGTGAGCCTGGGGCTGAGTTTGAAACATCAATCAAGCAAGTTGATCGGAAATTAATGAATGCTGATCATGATTCTGATGAGAGTGGATGTATCAGCTTGTTAACTTTGCATAATCAGTTATTTAAACAGGAAAAAAACGTTTAAGAAAAGAAAAAGAAAAACAAAAAAAAAAATAATAAAGCAAGAAGAACAAGGCAAGAACTTGTTAAAAGAAGCACTGAGATCAAGATCCCAATCACTGGATTGGAAGAGATAATCTCATTTAAGAGTTCTGTATCCTGCAGCTGCAGTAGCAACAGCAGTAGCAGCGGAAAAATGTGACCTGCAATCTCAATCACGATAAAAGTTGAAGAAACATTTAATTTCTACTTTGGACAAAAAAATCAATCTTGAGAAGAGAAGGGTGTTACATTAGTTTGGCAAAGTATTTAAAAAACAACATAATCTTATATTCAATGCCTCATCATCATCATTTATTTCAATACTTGCGAGTTTTTCATACCAGTTTTAGCTGGTGGTCTTTCACTGGAGACTGAGTGACGGCAAGTCTTCTCAGGTCTCCAGAATTCTTCTGGGTATTCAAGCCAAACTTAATGTTGCTCTCTGGATGCTCTTAATTTTTTCTCATATTTCCAGTTCCTCTAGTCTTTTCCCAAGATTTGATGATTGTTCCAAGCACACCAACAACAATCAGTATCAATGATCCCCTCAAGTTCAACACGTTTTTTAGTTTTCTTGCAAGGTCCAAGTATTTGTCCATTTTTTCACTTTTTTGGATTTTTACTCAGTGGTTCACCAGCATGGCCAAGTCCACTAGATTAAAACTTTTTTTTTTTAATTAATCAATGCTAGGTCTGGTTTCTGGCCGGGATTAGGGGATTTTGTTTTTCAAAACCCTACTTTGTTTGTTTGTTTGTTTGTTTGTTTGTTTGTGTTTTATGGCATATCAACCTTTGTAGGTCATCTAATGCCAAATCCACTTTTATACAAATAAACAGTTTTATTTCAAACAATTCAATTTAGCATAAGTTCACAGTTTAAATGTCAAAAGTATTTTTATTTCAAGTTATTTAGTTTTGTCAAACAATTCTAATTCAAACAATTCAGTTTAGTATAATTTTTGTTTATACACAGTTAAATGTCAAAACAGCTCTATTTCAAGCAATTCAGTTCAGCATAAGTACACAGTTTAGTTCTATTTGACCCATAGATAGGACCCTGTCTGGTGCTACCACTCCGGGCCAGAGTGGACCTGGGAGCGATGGCAATGAAGGGGTACTCTGCATTCCCCAAAGCTCGAGCATTACTAGAACCTCACCATCAGATTGTTTAGTGTCATATCTAGGACACTCGTTGGGGAGCGGGGGTATCTTACACCTCTGCAGAGAAGCAGTCAGTGTATTCTACAGCCTCAGCCAACTGGGCAATTCAAAACATACCATTCAGAAGTAGAATCAAATTTCAGTTTCTTGCACAATTTCCAATGACTCATCTTTCCCACTCAGCTGTGCATCATCTGTGCTTATTTGCTGCATTTGTTTATTATGTGATGAACCATTTCATTTCTTTCTCTACATAACCTACACTTGCTATTCTGTTGCATATTATCAATTTTAGCATAAATATAATTGGTCCTTATGGCGTTGTTTTGTGCTGCTATTAAAAGAGATTCAGTTTCTCTCCTGAGGTTTCCCAAACAGGTTTATCCATACAGTTGTTTTTCTTCCTATATCTGTTTCCTAGTTTTTATCTATTTTTCTGTTGCCAATGTTGTTACTGGCTGCGGTGATTAGTCTTTCTTTGCTCCTTTTAATGTAGTCCTCATGTCCTTTTATTGATGCATCTCCATGATTCTCAATGCTAATGAGCCCTCTTCCTCCTTTTTTTCTTGACAAATCTTCTGTCTATGTCATTTCTAAGTTGTAAGGCATTTTGCTTAGTCATCAATTTTCTTATCCTTTGGTCCATTGTTTTTAGCTCCTCCGTTTATTTCAAGAATGGTCCAGAATATCTTGCAAGGGAGACTGCCCAGGTTTTTATTCTTTTGAAGATATTTCTGCTGCAGAGCTTGGTTTTGAGAAGTTTTCTCATTCTTCTGAGGTGCTCTAGTAGCATAATAGGGCATTTAGACAAATTTTAGTTTAAGGAATGTATATATATATATATATATAGCATCCAAATAGAATCCCTTTTGTTATTTGACCCCTCTCCACGCAGAGAAGAGATAGGATCAGTGTAATATATCATGGTCAGGTCATGTTGGTGCTGGTTTTAATGGTAGGACGAAATGACCATGTGACCAAAAGTAAATATAAGGCTACCTTCTGAAAAGGGAACAAAGAAACAGGAAATGGCTATGCACTTCTTGTTTCTCGAACTTCATGAAATTATCTAGAAGATTCTAAAGAATTTCACCAGCCTGGTGATAGATATAAAAGCCAGTCCTGTTCCAGAAGAAGGAGAGAGCAGGTTTTGGCCATCAGAGTAGACTACTTACTGGCCCTAGGGTCAGATTTGAGATTTTTAAGTGCTGAATTCGAAAAGAGACAACAAGTAGCAAGGAAGGCTATCATAGACATCTCCTGCAGGCCTCTGCATTTCTAGCTCCCTCTTCAATCGCAGTAACATTACATTCTTCTCTTATTTTTTCTTTAATCTGTTTGATGGTGCCCACTTTTAATATTGCCAAGTACTTGTGATTTTCCTTCTCTCCTAATGCTTTCCTGATGAGGCAGTTTTATTCTCTCCATTGTTTCTCTTACCCCACTTTTCATCATATGCATGGCATGTTTTTCAATCCCAAAATCCATTCCTATATCCTGGCTGTATATTTTTATTGTTTCAACCAAGATCTCCTGTTCTTTTTTATTTTTTGCAAATATCTTGATATCATCCTTGTACATAAGGTAATTTATCTTTTCTTCCTAAATATGTCATTGAGTGGTAACATTGCTATTACAAATAATAGTGGTGAGAGGAAGCCTCCTTGTAGGATAACTCTGGATTTTCCCCTCTGCTAGGGTTTGTCCTCCTGCTGTTCCACTTTATAGCTTTTCATGGTTTTCAAGATGAAGTTTATGACCTTGCTGGATATTTTGTACATTTTCAGACATTCTATTCTCCAAGTATGCAGGGCCATATCATTGGAAATTTTGTAGTCAAATCATGGTAACTATTGTTACATTTTTCTACCTAGTGCCTGTGCTGTAATGGTTATCGTTGTAGGAAATGGACACAGTGACATGAGTTCAAATCCTGGTTAAGGATGATTACACTTCATAAAGCATTAATACCCTTGGGAAAGGTATGAATCCTTGTATTCTCCTTCCAGCTATGGATAAATAGTAGAGCAGACTGGGTTCTTCAATTTTGGTAAGGCAACCAGTCTAGGAGAAGGAAAAATCAGCTTAAAACTTGACCTTGTGTCACATCCTGCCCATGCAGAGGGGTTGGTAAATGCATATATATTTTTCCACCTTCTTTTTGGCTTCCCTTAAGGTTTGCTGATCTATATAAAATCCATTCCTCTTGTTCCTTTGAGGGAATTTTTTTTTTTGTTATTCTGGAAATAGTCTGTGGTATTCAAGTGAGTAATAGATTTTTTCCTCTAACCTGTGCAGTTAGGATTTTCCACATTATAAATACATTATCGGTTTATAGTTGCTGAGAATGGTTCTTTTTTTGGGGTTCCTTCTGGATCAGGGTAGTTTTCCTCTTCATTACCTATTCAAGTATACTTGCTTCTTGTAGGCATTTACTCTGTTGCAGAGCCAATCTATCATGGATGAACATGAATTTTTTAAAACTAGAATGCATGTATACTTTCATAGCCTGGTGTTTTCTATTCTGGCACTTTTATAAGTCAGGCTCTTCAAGTTATTTTATTTTCAGCTTTACTTTTGGTTTCATTCAATCCTTCGCTAAGTCTTGACTCAATAACTAGATGGAAAGGAGGTTGTGATTTTATGTATTGTATGTTTTTGCTGCCTCTTTTGGTTGATATTTTTCCGGTCACATTGATTGTACTAAGGAGTCAAGGAACAACACAAAGTGCAAATCTTTTGTATGTATTTTTATTCGAATTGTCACACCAGTTTTAATTGAAGCCTGAGTGAAAGCAAGTTTCTTTAGTATTATTATCATTATTATTAGTAATATTATTTCACTCCTTGCAAGTTTTTCACACCAGTTTTAGCTGATGGTCTTTCACAGGAGTCTGAGAGACAGCCAATTTCCTTGGGTTTCCTGAAATCTCCTGAATATTCTAGCCAATCATAATACGGTGATCATAATGGTTTTGGTTCTTCCTTTGATTTCTAAGTCCTCCAGTCTTTTTTTTCCAAGCCTTTTAGGACTGTTGCAAGAGCTCCATATTTATGCTGCTGCTGCAATTATTATTATTATTATTAGTAGTAGTAGTAGTAGTATTTGCAATTAATATTGATATTTTTTATTATTATCCTTTTCTTTATTCAAAAATTGACTTTCTATCACACTCTGCTCATAGAGGAGGGATTGATTGATTTTGGCAGCATGCTAACCCACCTAGTGTTGATTTATGCCAAGTGGTTTGGGAATCACATTCATTGTACATTCATAGTTACATTTTTTTCATGTAACTGTTTTTTAAGAGTGTTTTGGATATTTTCTTTTCTCGTATACAAATATATTCTTAAACAGATCTATTTGAACTATAGACCTGATATGTACAAACATTTTAGCTCAGAGTGGACTTGGAAGTAATGGCAATGAAGTGATATTCCATACTCCCAAGATCTCTAGACCTGTAGTCTCACAATCAATATTCTGCTGTATCTATTGTTGGGAACCCTGTTTTTTAATATCACTTATTGCTTGTAAAGGTTTTGTACAATTTTCATCTGACAACAAAAATTCTAAAATAATCATCTTCAGTACAAGCATTAATGGTTTGTCAGGCATAAGTTCTTCTAGTTCTGCTTAAAAATTGACCTCATGTCAAATCCTGCTCATGAGGATAGGTTAGTGTTGTGATGCTGACAAAAGAAAGATACAGGGAACACAAAAATGTTGATAGAAAAACATATATATTCAAGTAACAGAAACAAGATACAAGTGAACCTGGTTAAACAGTAGTTAGTTGATAGGAAGCTGAGAGTCCAGTGGGGTAGTGATATCTGTCTACTACGCAAATGGTTTCACATGTGATTCTGTCATGCTGATTTGGTTAACTCCGTCTAACACTCTCATTGAAGTGTATTTATGGAGGAGGGCGACTCCATTATGTAAGGAGTACAACAGTAAATAAATATAGAGAATTATAAAACATCTTCAAGAAGTGTTATATACTTTGTGATATCAATAACAACCATAACCATAATGATATCTCCATCCAACGGTACATGTAAAAATTCAAATGCAGGGAAATACACAGGCAGAAACATATTAACAAATGCATGCGGGTACACTTGAATACACAAGCGACTCCATTGTTCAGGTACAAACGTTTATTAACTTCTTGACTTCTGAGTTCAGTTCTTCGACACGATGAGAGAGAGACACAATTCTTGATCATTCTATACTAACAAAACTCAAACGCTCAGCACATCTCGTTGTCTTTAAGATCTCTGTCAGTAGAGATCTACTGAACTCCATGGTCAGACTTCAACTTCTCAACACCATGCTCTTAACTCAACTGGACTGGCCCCCAGTAAACTAAAAACTCGACTCACTTACAGTCGAGTACCCAACTGATGTGTTTATCAAAATACCCAAATTCTCAGCCCATTGCTTCCGGGTATGATGTAATTCACACTCCAGTCCTTGTTCCTATCTGGGGTTTATCATGACAATTGTGATTATCATATCCTCTGCACACGAGCATAAACTGTACCCAGTGTCTGTGCACTTGAACTAAGAGCCAAATAGTTCAAAGCAACAACCAAATTGAATGATAAAATATAATTAACGAAAAATGATTTATATAAAAAAATCATTCCGTAATTATATAAAAGAAGGAACTTCAGATAAAAGTCATAAGATAAGTGTTCCCTGGTCAACCATGCCTAATTATTTAGGTTTTTGCTTTGAATTAAAAAAAAAAAAAAGAATAGATGGAGGATGGAGCTGCTTGTGGTGAAAAGGTAAACGTCTTGAAAAGTGGAATCAGCTACCTGAATTCAAATCCTGATTATAGCTGTTTGTATTTCCCATGGTGCTAATACTCTTGATAAAGGTATGCAACCAACTTTACCTCCCACATCTATTGGTAAATAGTTGGGAAGACTGGGCTAATTAACCTTGGTATGGCAACCGGTCTCTTCCTGCTAAAGACATATTACATGAATAGCGCCCCTCCCCACACACAACGACCAAACCAGATTATGGGATTTTGCCTCATGAATAAAGATTTGGACAACAGTGCTTGTTAATTACATCTAAAAACACAACAAAAGAAAATGTCTTTCAATGAGGTTACATTGTCAAGATAGACTGAAAAAAAGCAAAATAAAAAATATAAAAAAAAACAAAAACGAATCACTATCTCAACAAAAAACCTTTACAGCGGTATATATGTCTTTCAAACCCAACCACATCCTTGTAATCTACAATCAACCAAAATTAGCATAATCTCTACGGCCATATGATGAGCAATGTCCATTTCTTCAATAACCTGTCAGGTGGGAGTTCTCATTTACTGCTCAGGTGTAAAAAGAGAGCCCAGTAAGCTGTCGAGTGAAAAATTTCACCTGTCACTTGTGACAAGAAATTCAGACTAAGTGCACTCAACACCTAGTTTGGCTTTACCGGGCGTGTCAAATTCAATTAAGTCAGACTAATTTTCTTCTCTCATCTTGGGATTAAAATGCAGAATCTTTGCAAAGACAGACTTTAAAGAAGATTCTAGATTTCCGTATTACAACAGGAAATATTTTTATGCATTTTTGTTGTTTACAAACCAATATAGACAAGAAATTTATTGGGATCCCATATAACCTAATGAGTTCATCCTTACTTTACAAGCAATGTCCAGCATATCTTGCTTACCTATTTTGAATGGTTTGTGAGATGGGAGGTAAATAACCATAGAATTGCTGCTTTGTAGGGTGCTGCTCCAAGGATTTGTTCAAAACAGCATATGACATCCCTGTGCAGCGCCCATCATATCTTGCTCACCTTTTTTGAATGGCTTGTGAAATGGGAGGTAAATCACCAAAGAATTGCTGTTTTGTAGGGTGTTGCTTCCAGGATTTGTTCAAAACAGCACGCAACACCCTTGTGCAGTTATTGATCGTAAGAAAATCTGATCTCTCTGATGAAATAAAACAGGAATTCTTTCAAGGTATAATTGTGTCAGTACTACAGCATGGTTGTATCACTTTGACTCAAAATAAACGTTTGGAGAAAAATCGACACAACGACTGATTTATAACCGTTATTAATATTTTCAAACTTTGGTTAAACGTATGGAGGAAGTATCTGAGATAAAATTGTCTCTGACTATGGGTGTAGGACTATGAACCACCCAAATTCACTTTATTACTGCTTAGAATGATAATAATTACTCATTTCTGAAAAGGGAGTACCTGTGATGAAGTAACTAAGGAGTTGGAAAGCAACGTAGGAGTAAACGAGTTCAAACTCTAGCTGTGCTATTATATTCACTTGCGAGCTCATACCCTTGGGAGATGTATGAACCCTCTTATTCTCCCGTCTTTGGGTGAAATTGTACCACTGCTGTCCATCTACAAGAATGGCTTTGCCATTAGATAACTCATGAAGGTTGATATTGCTTTTAAAACAAAGAAACTACCATCGACCAGGGAGATTGGTATTCAATCCCAGGTCGAGTCATACCAAAGACTCAAAAAATGGTACTTGATACCGCTTTGCTTAACACTCAACATAATAAGGTACTGATCAAGGGTAAAGTGGAGCAATCTAATGAAAAGAGCAGTGCCTTCCCCTACTCTTCGGTGTAGTAGCTAATGAAAAGGGGGCCTTCAGTTGATCCTCAGCTACGGTCGCCAACTTTATTTACTTTTTGGCTTTACATGCAATTTAAAAAGAAATGAAGCCATACTTATTTCATATATTTGGGGTATTTTATTTATCATTCAACCTGACGGCTAGGCATAGACTACTTAGGTAACTCCCCAACATTATATTCACAAATAACTAAAATGTGTTTTTTTTTCCATCTATATCCACTATACATTGTAATCAAATATGCTTAGGTTCAGACACACTCAAACATTTTCATTAGTTGTCGGCATTTCTGAGACGAAGCTTGAACTCCAAAAGATCGGGGGACACATCAGCCGAAACGTTGTGAATATAACAATAAAGATCAAGACTATAGTCTGAAAATTCTGAATGATAAAAAAAGGTTTCATGTCATTGTACAAATAGTCGCCAAACTCATCAGGGTTAAAACCTTCAAATTCGCCATCATAATCAAAATTACCGAAGTATGAATCGAAAATATTACCTTTCACTATTTTGCTTTATTTCACACTCGTTCTAAATTTAGAAAAAACGCCCGGTAAGATGGTATTGTAACACACTAATGATACACAGATCAGTTCTTCCAATTTCTTTCTATTGGCCATTAAAAATAAAATGAGCCTATTACGTCGTATAAAATATGGAAAATTCTGGAAAGTACCGTACAATAAACACGTGTCAAGGGTAACTTTATGGGGAGAGCAAATGGATTCATACCTTTCCTAGCGTGAAGTGAAACGCAAATAACCATATCCAATATTTGAACTTTGGTGACTGATTTCTACAACGATAACTTCTACGCTAAACACACCCTAATTGTGTGTGTATATATATATATATATATATATATATATATATATGGGGAAGAGCTCGATATGCAGTGGTTATCACCGTAAAAAATGGGCACGGTGACTCAAGTTCAAATCATTAACAAGGCCGTTTGTATTTCATATAGCGCTAATACCCTAGGGAAAGGTCTGTATCCAACTATTCTCCCTCCAGTTATGGTTAAATGGTAGGGCAGACTGGACTCTTTAACCATGATATGGCAACCCGTCTTGGAGGAGGAAAACTCTGAATTCAAACCTGTAAAACTTTGCTCAAAAATGACCTTGTGTCACATCCTGCACCTGCGGAGGGTTTGGTATCTATATATATATATATATATATATATATATAAGTTGGGGGACCCGAAGGCTCCCTTTCAATAGCTACTACACAAAAGTGTAGGTGAGGGCGCTACTCCTTTCCCTGGATTGCTTCACTTACCCTTAATCCGTACCTTATAATGCTGAGTGTCAAGCAAGGAGGCACCGAGTACAATTTTTTGAGTCCTTGGTATGATTCAACCTAGGATTGAACACCGGCCTCCCAGACCATTTGCGAACACTCTAACCATTATACCAATGGTTTGTTAATATATGCAAATCAAAAATAATCTACATTTACATCTTAAGAGAGAGGTGTTTCTTTCTATTTGCCAAATCCACCAACCAAACTTTGGCATCAACTAAAATAGTTGAGACATTACTGTCTATAAGTTGTTAGTTTGTAGTACTTAAGGCTCCAAGGTTAATACTAAATGTCCTTCTAAAGGTTTTTATCATCTAGAGTAAATAATTTAAGTCAATGTGACTGGCATATGCCTTCTTGCTATCTTTAAAGAGTTTAAACTCTCAAAAACTCATTAATACATTGATAATAACAAAGAAAAAAAAAGGGAACTGACGAATGTCAACAGGGTTGCTTAGTGATCTCATAGCAATAGATGTATTTAGATATAATTTGTTTATCACTTTATCCTAAGATGTGGGTCATTTCACTTATCATCCACAGGTTTTATAGCCTCTTAAGTTTTAAGAAAATATCTGTCCCACTCTTTTCATTATTCGTCCAAATCAGGTCACACAATAAAGACATCTCTGTTATAAAGAAAGATATATAATAGTCAAAGAGTATGAGGGATTCGTGTACCACAAAGATGTTTTTAAAGGTGGATATACAATAATGATAATAGAGTTCTTTTTATTTTTACTGTTGTTTACGGGACGTGGATATCCGTATCATCAAGCAAAGTGGAATTTTCATGGGTCATTTAATTATCTATCCTGCTCATTTCTGTTTGTTTGTTTAATGGCTCATCAACATTCGTGGGTTATTTAATGACAAAGCTATGCTAGTAGAAGGACAGTAGTGTTACCATTAAACCCATAGCTGAGGGGGTGATTAGGGGTTCTTACCTTTCCTAAGGGTATATGTCCGAAAGTGATAATGATTGTTATAGCGTGACTGGTGTTCGAACTCGCTTCTTACTATATCGCAGTCTAGCTCGTTAGCCACAACCTCACAGGGACTGTGTTCAATTCTATTTTTTACCATATAAATAATTAATCAGATTAAAAAATGGCTAGGGATTTTTTTTTTTTTTGCTTTGACTAAAAATAAAATAAAGACTTGTAAAAAATGTGGGCTAAAACTAGCAAATTAAGCATTCTTTCATTTTTAAAAAATTCAATACCATAGTTAATTCAGTAGGTATATAAACACCCGCAACACACATATACCATACTAAGCACTTTAAAATCACTTTATTTGTGGGTTGGTTAAGTTTTATGACATATCAACCCTTGCAGTTTATCTAATTCCAAATTCTATTAAAACATACGTATTAAATATATATTTGACTTCTAAACGAATGGTTTTATGACATATCAATCATTGTAGGTTATTTAATGCCAAATCTATTTTTATACATATATAATATTCTATTTCAAACAATTCCCCTTGGCCCTAATACAGTTTTTGTTTACACCCAGTTAAATGTAAACTGAGTTCTATTTCAAACAATTCAGTTTAGCATAAGTACGGAGTTTAAAGGTCAAAATAGTTCTATTTCAAACAATTCAGTTGAGTATAAACACAGTTTAGCTCTCTTTGACCCATAGATAGGAATCTATCTGGTGCTACCACTCTGGGCCAGAGTGAACCTAGGAGCGATAGCAATAAAGGGATACTCCGCATTTCCCAAATCTCCAGCATTACTGGAGCCACACTATCAGATTATTATCCTAAGTTATATATATATAATTAGCCTAATAAGTAGAGTGTTCGCCAATGGTCCAGGAAAACGAGGTTCAATCCCAGGTTGAGTCATACCAAAGACTCAAAAATGGTTCTTGATGCTCCTTTGCTCAACACTAAGCATTATAAAGTGTGCATCAAGGGTAAAGGGGAGCAATCCAGGGAATGGAGTAGCGCCCTCCCCTATATCTCGGTGTAGTAGCAATTGAAAAGGGTGCATTCGGGTCACCCTCGATTAAGATCAACAAATTTTACTTACTTGTACTTTACCTGGGATTGAACCTCGGTCTCCTGGACTATTGGCGAACACTCTACTTATTAGGCTAATTATATATATATAACTTAGGATAATAATCTGATAGTGAGGCTCCAGTAACGTTGGAGCTTTGGAGAATGCGGATTATCCCTTTATTTCTATCGTTCCTAGGTTCACTCTGGCCCGGAGTGGTAGCACCTGAGAGAGTCCTATCTAAGAGTCAAATAGAGTTAAACTGAATTGTTTCAAATAGAACTCTATTTACATTTAACTCGGTGTAAACAAAAACTGTATTTGTGCTAAGATGAATTGTTTGAAATTGAATCTCTCTCTATATATTCAATATGAACGTGCTCCATTTGATAAATTTAGATTTATAGATATATTCTATTTCATTCTTTGTATGTATTTTTAAAGCACTCAATATGATATATATTTTATTTTTCATATTATGTACTTTTAAAATGCTCAATATCTATATACACAATACTAACTTAGATCTATGTATGTTGCTTCATCGATATTGAGCACTCTTTAAAAATAATTGCATTATTAACACAAACATATATATATATATATATTTATATATATATATCGTACTGAACACCCTAAAATAGATAATATTCAAAATAAGATTATATATATACATATATAAAATTCTAATCACTCTAGAAAATACCTATGTAAAATGAAATCATGTGTGAGTGCAAAATAACTTCAAAATCTGATTTAAAAACAAATTTAAGATTACATGAAAACTGAACAGAAAAAA
Organism: Sepioteuthis lessoniana; assembly: GCA_963585895.1. Lineage (NCBI taxonomy): Eukaryota > Metazoa > Mollusca > Cephalopoda > Myopsida > Loliginidae > Sepioteuthis > Sepioteuthis lessoniana. Next base: position 60,120,362 of record OY757905.1, on the reverse strand, counting down.
CGTGCGATATATATAGAAATTCCATGAAAAACGCATTAATTGCGTGAATTCAAACGATAAATAACATTTCGAAATAAATCATTGCTCCTATGTATTTTTTTTAAAAAAATGGTGAATTAATATCAGAATAAGACAAAACAAAAATAAACAAAATATAAACTCTAAAAAAATATCTAAAAAAAACTCAGTCGGAATGGAAAAATCGAAGATTTGATTTTTAGAAGTAAGTAGCTCATTTTTGCAGATAAATGTATTCATCTAAATTTTAAGAAAAATCTAGTTAACTTTTTTGCTGGGTGGTTCAAACTGGAAAAAAAATGACATTGCAATAAGGTCAAAGTTGATAACAACAAAACGGATCCTGGGAATATTCATAAAAGCTATCAACAAAACAATAGTTTTTAAAATAAATAAATTTAATTAATAAAAATAAAAGAATAAACAAATAAACTGAAACTCAATAAAACATTATTATTCACTTCAACTTTATTTTTCAAATAAACTGTTGTTTTGGTTTTAGTTTCGTTGTTTTAAGGCATATCAGCCTTAATGGGTTATTCACTGCCCAAGCTATCGTTACAGAAGAAAAGTAGTGGTTTAGTTTGTTTAATGGTATAACAACCTTGGAGGGTTATTTAATTCCAGGGCTATTCTTGTGGAAGAATAGCAGCGATACTATTTAACCTGTAGCAGAAAGAAACTTGTATTTTTTTTTTTTTTTTTTTTTGGCGCGTAATTCAATTTGACCGTTAGAGTCACCGAACATTTTCTCCCAATCAGGATGACCTGTCCTATTGAGCTCGAACCATATTTCCTAGCAGCACTAAAAATTGAAAAAAGCCCGCGAAACTCTCTCTCCCTCAGAAATCGTCAATAAGAACAGACGTTTTATTGTCTGCTCTTGAATAGCCGCAGCAGCGTCAACCACTATGAGGAGAGCCATCTAGTTTACGGACCCCCTTGCGTCTATTCTTCTAGACCAAGGGATCCTAGTTAAAAAAAAAATTAGATGATACACTCTAACAACTTCCTACCTTCTTTCCTTCCTACGAGACTCGCAGCATACCATCGTAAAACCATTACTTCATGCTGCCATCAAAACCTTAATTTAAAACCTAACGACGTCCTCGTTCTTCTCCACCACCTTTATTTTCCCTCAACATTTAGTGAGGGGATAACAACCAACGTAATACCAACACAACCAACATAATACCAACATTACCAACTTAAACCAAAAACCTAATAATAATAATAATAATAATAATAATAATATCCCCATTACTATAAACCCATAGATGGGGAAAATAGTCCGTTAGTAAGCGTAACAGCGAAAATGGAATTCAAACTTACTTACTACGATGTTGCATTCCACGACGAGGAATCCCACCCTCTATAAACTGCTGTCTTCTTTTATGAAGCAATTTTCAGAGCAAAATAAATGTTGTGGTCTTCAGATAAGGCCGGTGGAAGAACAACTCAAACAACGGGTGATAGGTAAACGTTATTGTATCAGCAGAAAAAGGAAGTCATACAAAGGAAGTACTAGCCGTTCTCGGCTTACAGTCCGTCTGTCAAATGTCACGTAAGGAACGGGAAGTTGTCTCCCTTTATTTCTTGTAAAGTATTTACAAGTAGGCACAAGGCCTTAAGTTTTTTTTTTTTTTTTTGGTGGGGGGTCTTTCATTAACTAAGTTTTCTAAGAGGACCTTGCTAGCCACATTCGCCGACCGATTCAACAGTAAAATATATAACCATTCATCCATCGCCATGCCCGCAGCAACCACCAAAATACCACATTTGCTCTATGAAAAAGGCCTACTTAAAACCCCGAGTGCAATATATGATCTTATTTACAATCTATGATGTATTTACAATGAGAATTTATGATGGAGATTGGAGAAAAACCCCGAAAACAAAAAGGATGAAACTAAGGAAAAATTCCCCGTTTGGTTGCCCTCCCATCCCCCCGTCTACGAAAATGGAGGCCGACTGTTTTCCGGTGTCCGAAAACACCGAAAACAAGCTGTCTCCCCTGAGCGAGCTAAGCTCGGAGAATATGTTTAGGTTGGACGAGTCCATCTTTGGGGTATGGTATGTCCCCATAACAATAAGGTTGCAGAATAAAATGTTCAGAACCTGTATCATTATTATTATTATCATTGAAGATATAGTTCTGGATTTAACTGCAGCTTAGAACCTCAAAATGCACAGGGGCCTCAAGAAAATTCCAGATGAGGTTTTATACACGTTTTAATTACAGAAGAAACGGAAATGCAATAATGGAGAGAATTGGTTGGTTTACAAACCGGTAGCAATATCTCATCTACTGAAAGTAATGTCTACACCCGCATAGGTAAAGCATGGACAGCTATTAACAGTTTATTGACCATATGGAAATCCGAACTTTCAGATAAAATAAAACAGGATTTCTTCTAAATTGTAGCTATGTTAGTTCTCTTGTATGGTTGTGACACTTGAACTCTAACAAAATGCAAGGAAAAAGAAAAACTCGATGGGAACTACACAAGTATATTGCGTGTTGTTTTCGACAAATCCTGGAAAAAGCGTGCTACAAAACAGCTGTTATACGGAAACTTGCTTCCCATCTCGCAAACAAATCAAGATGAGCAGGATATATTGGACACAAACTAAGAAGTAAAAACGAACTCATAAGCAACGTTCTCTTATGGACTACTACACATGGACACACCAGTGTTAGCTAATCAACAAAGACAATGTGTAGATACTGTGTCGTATCGAGGACTTTATCAAGAGTGATAGCTATTAGGCATGGATGGCGAGAGAGAGTCACGGGAATCAAGGCTGTCAAGTACGCCCTGATATTGAGGATGATCTAATTGGAGCACAAAGTTACACATCTTTATCTTGCTATTGTGATAAAATTCCTAATTTCAATTGTTACCGGTCTGGCAAAAAATGTTTTAGGCATATGAAAAGTGCAGAATTTAGGTATAAACTAAACTATCTTAAGGTCTCAATGGGGCTTTAAAAACGTTTCAGAAATGTTTAAGGGCAAAATTCTGGAGACCCTCCAAGTTTAGGACCTCACCTGGTTAAAATCCAGTACTGTAGGGGTAAAATTTTCTAATGGACGAGCAAATTTATTTAATACAGATTTTTATGGTCCAGCATTGTTTGTGATGATAAAATTTGAAGATTAGAATTTTTTAAAATAATATATTATGAATTTTATATGCTTTTTTTAATTGCTTAACTGGGTTTACAGCATGTCAACCCTGGGTATTTAAAGCTGAAAATAGATTTTTTAAGCAAAAATAAAATTAGAATAAATAAACAAATAGATAAATGAAAATAAAATAGTAAGATAAGATAATAATAATAACTGAAATTTGACGATACAAACAAATGGTATTTGTACAACCACCTTGGACAATGAGAACTTCTCAGGGATTTTCAGATACAAACAGATCACCTAATCTCGACCAGACCAAATGACAGTCAAGGAAGAAAAAAAAAAAAGAAAACCAGCCGAAATAAGAGGACAATGGAGACCATTCAAACTACAACATTATTAAGATCGGCCAGAATACTGAGAAGAGTCCTAGAGACTTGCAGTCACTCAAACTCAAGTGAGAAATCATAAGCTAACGCTGGTGTGAAAAACTCTCAAGGAGTAAAATAATAATAATGATAATAATAGTAATAAGAATTATAATAAATAAATAAAACACTAGAAAATAATGAGTTAAACAAAATAGAGTAAGTAAATTAAAAAATCGCAAAATTAATATAATATACTCTCATAATAGCCACGCAAATTAGATCACCATTCCAATCATACAACAAACAATAAATAAAAATATACCCAACATGTGGGAACCACCTGGTCCGGTGATGGCACTGACGAAAGTTGATATGCCGTCAAATAAAGAAACCAAACAAACACACGCGTACTCCTCGTTATAAATCAGTAAATTTCTATTACTTCTATGGTCTATTAATCCAATTTACCAACCTTTATAGCCTATTCATAAAATGTGGCTTTGAGCAGCGTCCACTGCACATAAAAACTAGATATCATACAGAGTATTATTATATACACTGAAATTGAAGCCACGGGAGAATTATACCTAAGACGAAGACAATAATAGTTTTCTGAATCATAAATTTAATCTATTTGCAATGAATTGGGAATCTTTTACTTTTTATATTTTAAAATCATCCTTCATAATCTAAGTAAAGATAGGCACACTCACAATGCCAAGGCGAGTCAAATATATTTTAGCAATGCGTGTGTATGAGACAGAGACAGACAGACTGACTGACAGCAAGCCTATAGCTATTGAATTCATTTCATAATGGCCGCTCAAAGTAAATATCTTATAAAAGTCAGCCGCAATCATTGGCTGAACTTCTTGACTCTCTACTCATACATATAAATTATAAATAAAAATAACATAAATAGGCTTGGCAAGAATAATTTCAAAGCTTAAAATGTACTTTTGTATTACTTGAGGGTGACCTGGAGCAGCTAATATAAGGTCAAAATTTTCATTATCAAACAGTCAATGTTTTATTAATAAGATCCATATGGGGACCAGTCTTATTTAAAATTGAACAAATTAGATAGGGTAAGGTAGGGGAACAAATATATATATATATAATATCCTTCCTTATCAATGCCCTAAATTCAGTTGTGAATATTAATCGTAGTGACAGATATTATACAGCAAAAATTCCTGATCAAAAGTCAGTGAATAACTATGTCAGGCAATTCCATTCTTTTATATATATATAGAATTCGAGGTGTAGATTACAAAGGTGATAATAAAAGTGGCGAAATTCGAAGATTTCTCGGAGAAATGACGTTTCAATTTACCTTTGATTGGTGTAATGGTTAAAGCGATGAACTGCGGAATCGTAGTACGCGAGTTCGTACTCCAGTCGCGCTATTACGTTCACTTTCGGGCAAATACCCTTGGGAAAGGTATGAACCCCCTTATTCTCCCTCCAGCTATGGGTAAATAGTAGGACGGACTAGGTTCTTCAGCCTTGGTGAGGCAACTAGTCTAGGAGAAGGAAAACTCTGAATTCAAACCTGTTAAACTCCGCTTAAAAAAATTGACCTTGTGTCATATCCTGCCCGAGCGGAGGGGTTGGTAAATAGTACCTTTGATTTAGTGTTAATTATAGAATTTTTTTAGTAAATTTTGCAACTTGAGATTATTCTCTTTTTTTTCCTTTTTTGGTGAATTCGATATTTATACATTACAAAGGTTTGGTTTGGTTGTGTTTTATGCCCTATCAAACCTTGTTGCTTATTTAATGCCAAGTCCTGCTTAAACAAATATATTATACATATAGTTTGTAAGTAACATTTCTTAACGAGCCAGACCTCATTTGTTTGTTCAGTTTAATGGTGTACAGTTATTGTTATCCAACACTAATGATTCTATTTAATATCAATCATTTGTTCGCACACACTAAAATGATTTCAATTATTGCTAGCAAGCACTGATAGCTTTATTTGCTACACAGTTAAATGGTTTCAAGTACAGTGAATGATTAAAGAGTTCTATTTGATCCATAGATGGAATACCTGACATTCGTTGGGGTTTGGGTCTTCTCCCTTTGCCAGGGTGCAGTCGGCGTGTTCAACAGCTCCAGATGACTGGGCTAGATTACAAAAACTGAATATATATATCTTTACTGAATGCCCCATATTTGTGGCCTAGTGCCAAATCTATGTAATCCTTCGTTATTTAACAATAACGTTCATGATTTAACTGTTACCATTGTAGAAAATGGGCACGGCGACTCGAGTTCGAATCCTAGACGAGACTGCATTTCCTATAGCACTAATACTCTTGAGAAAGGTATGAACCCAACTATTCTCTATCCAGCTAAGGAATAGATATCATTGAGCAGAGTGAGATCTTTAACCTTGGTATGGCAACCAGTTTAAGAGAAGAACACTCAAAATTAAACCTGTAAAACCCCGCTTAAAATTGATCGTGTATCGCATCCCACCCGAGCGGAGGAGTTGTGTGCGTATATATATATATATATATATATATATGTGTGTGTGTGTGTGTGTGTGTGTGTGTTCAAAGTGGTACTGAAAAGTTTCCAGCCTGACCAAGTTGCCCAATCGACTAGGGCTGTAGAGTATACCGACTGCATCTCTGCAGAGGGATAAGACCCTCCAACAAGTGTTCTGGATATGACACTAAACAATCTGATGGTGAGGTCCCGGGAATGCAGAGTACCCCTTCACTGCCATCGTTCCCAGGTCCACTCGGGCCCGGAGTGGAAGCACCTCGTAGCGTCCTATCTATGGGTCAAATAGAGCTAAAATGCGTATTTATGCTAAACTGAATTACATGAAATAGAACTGTTTTGATATTTAAAATGCGAACTTATGCTAAACTGAATTGCTCAAAATAGAACTGTTTTGACATATAAACTGCGAACTTATGCTAAAGGGAATTATTCGAAATAGAATTGTTTTTGACATTGTAACTGTAAGTAAAATTGGCGACCTTAGTCAAGGGCTCCCTTTTCAATAGCTACTACACCGAAGTGTAGGGGAGGGCGCTACTCCTTTCCCTGGACTGCTCCACTTTACCCTCGATACGTACCTTATATTGCTGAGTGTTAAGCAAGGACGTATCAAGTACCATTGTTAAAGTCTTTGGTATGACGCGACCAGGGATTGAACATCGGTTTCCCAGACCATTGGCGAACACTCTACCCACTGAGCCTGTTGAAATAGAACTGTTTATTTGTATAAAAATGGATTTGGCATTAAATAACCTACAAAGGTTGATACACCATAAAAACAAACAAAGTCTGACCAAGAAAAGAGTGATCTAGAGCACCGATAAATATTTGATATTCGACATTGCACATGCTTAGCACGTTGTTTCTCAAGTTCTTTTGATCCTAAAAAAGGACTCTAGGCTTTGTGAGCAGTCCTAATTTGGAGCTAATGTGCAAACAGTAAGCAAACAAATACTTTGCAGGGTACTGTGGGTTAAGTAAAACTTTATTTCGTAGTCAAATTTCCAGAATGTTTGGATAACACCATAAGAATAATAACGTTTGATACAGCAATAAATAAAGACAGGCCAATATCAGTAATAGAGTATATATATATATATATATATATAGTTTGGATAACGTAGACGCAGAGTCATCGGCGCTTGGTGACAGCTACTTCCTTTTCTATGCTATAATTCTGTGTCTACGCTATGTTATATATATATATATATATATATATATATATATATATATGAGAGAGAAAGATATATATATATATATATATATATATAAAGAGAGACGTGATAAATACTGGCTCACCCGTGGATCGATAGTATGAAACTCTGAGTCGTGAGTTTTTATCCAGTTGTTATTACTAGCCTATTTTTTATTTTAAAAATAGTGTGATATGGCTCAGCAATTTTAGTGTACTGAAAAGGTTTTTTGAGGAAAAACGCTTTTAACGAGCCACAAGATCACTGATTCTGACTGTCGAATCATCAAAGGAGTAGGTGTAAAAATCTTGAGACAACACTTATTCGTAGATTTCTCTAAGGCATTTGATTACACAGAGATAAAAGATGGATAAAATGCGACCGGCATATGGTTTCCCCAGAAAACTGTTAACGCTGTAATGATCCTTTACAACAACACAAAAGTAATGGTTCGCTCAACTAATGGCAACATCAACTTCTCCGACGTTGTTACTGGAGTCTTGCAAGGAGATTCATTAGTTTCTTATATGTTTATAATCTGCCGAGATTATGTACTATGAAATTCAATAGATCTAATAAAAAATAGTTTCACATTTTAAAAAGACAAAAAGCAGAGATATCCCGCAGAAAACAATGACAGACACAGACTATATAGATGAACTAGCGCTTCTTGCAAATACACCCGCCAAAGTCAAATCCCTGCTGCTTGATCCAGGCTTCGAATACGCATATTAAACAGATTTCAAGTGGATTAAACAAGAAGGAACTGTCTCCAATTTAAGTGGCAAGCCTCGTAAATTCGTAGACTAGTTTTCATACCTCGGCAGCAACATCTCATCTACTGAACGTTATCTCAGCATAAACATAGGGAAATTTAATGACTATATGAAATATTGATCTCTCTGCAAAAATTAAACAGGATTTCTTTCAAGCTGTAGCCGTGTCGGTACCACTGTATGGATGCACCATCTGAACTCTAACGTAACGCATGGAAAAAAATCATAGATAGGAACTATACAAGAATTATTCGTGCTGTTTTAAATAAATCCTGGAAGAAGCACCCTACAAAACAGCAGCTGTATAGCCACTTACCTCCCATCTTACAAACCATTCAAGTCAGACGAACAAGATATGCTGGAGATGTAAAAACGAATCTCTTATGAACTCCTACACACGGATGCACTAGTGTTGCCCAACCAGCAAATACTTACATCAGCCCTGTACGGACACTGGATACAGTCTAGAGGACCTGCCAGGACTGATGAAGGGTATTCTGCGTTATCAGTATGACTTGATGATTATATATATATACCTAAAAAGAATAAATGTCTTGGTTGGTTGATTTTCATGGTATATCAACCCGTACAGGTTATTTAATGCCAAATCCTATTTATACATCATTACTAAATATATATGATTTTTAAACGAATAATTTGTAGGTAACATTTTAAACAATCCAGAGTTCATTTGTTTTCACACAGTTGAATGCTTTCAAGTATTCCTATCTAACACGAATAATTAATCATTTGTTAGCATACAGTTAATTGGTTTCAATTTTTGCTATCTAATACTGATGGTTTTATTTGCACGCAGTTAAACGGTTTCAGGTATTTCTATTTAACAGTAATCATTTTAGTCAACATTACTAATTTGCTTGCACGCGGTTGATTTCAAGTATTGTTATTGTTATGACCGATTATTGGGGGTCAATGAATAAATAACTCAATACAGAGATATGAGGTGCTACACGAATGTATCCAAGTCTCTGAGGAGGGATCTCCTTGGTTCAACATACACGAAGACAAGCAAGGTGCTTACTACAGCTGCTGCTCTCTACTCTACCAGCTTAGTTCTTGATTGATATTCTCTTTGGGTAAGTCCATTATTCAGGTCATAGGTGAGTCACCTACAACAGTTATGCAACACTAACAATTCAAATTAACATCATTCATTCGTTTGCACTCAGTTAAATAGTTAATTTTGACCCCAAAAGAGGATTCCAAGAGATACTGCCACTCCGAGACAGTGAATAAGGGAGTAATGGCAATGAAAGGGTATTCCACATTCCTCAAAGTTCCAAAAATGAAGCCTAACCATCAGATGGTTTAGTGTTATATCCAAGACACTCGTTTGGTGGAAGGTCTTACTCCTCTGCGGAAATGCAGTTGGTATATTCTGCTTGCCCAGTCGACTGGAGCTGTAGAATACACCGACTGCACTTCTGCAGAGGGGTAGGAACCCCGACCAATGAGTATTCTGGATATGACACTAAACAATCTGATGGTTTCAGTGATGCTGGAGCTTTGGGGAATGCGAAACACCCCTTCATAAACATTGCTCCCAGGTCGACTCCGACCCGGAGTGGTAGCACCTAATAGGGTCCTATCTATGGGTTTAATAGAACTAAACAGCTTACTTATGCTAAACTGAACTGTTTGAATAAACTTAATAGCTTGAGATAGAAATATTTTTGACAATTAAACTGCGTACTTATGCTAAACTGAATTGCTTGAAATGGAACTGTTTTTGACATGGAAACTGTACTTACACTAAACAGAATTGTTCATTATAGAACTGTTTTGACATTTAACTGTATGTAAACAAAATCTATACTTATGCTTAGCTGAATTAGAACTGTTTGACTAAACTGAATTGCTAGAAATAGAAATGTTTTTGACAATTAAACTGTGTACTCATGCTAAACTGAATTGTTTGAAATAGAATTGATTATTTGTATAAAATGGATTTGGTGTTAAAAAGTTGGTATTCCATAAACCCAAACAACCAATCAACGGCATATTTTGCAGCCCTAGCAGATTGGGCTGGAAAAAATGTCTAGTCACTTCCTCAAACAGTCTCATTACTACTAGTTCTACGTATAATTACAAAAAAAGAAGGCAATCATTAGATGAATCTATATTTTCTTCTTTTTTTTCTTTTTTCTTTGCTTTCAGCAAAATTCCATCAAACTAAAAGTAATTAGATTGTCCTGAGGAGATCAGTCGATATTTATTCATTATAGGATTCATTCAACTCAATTAGAGCAATTTTCTGATTTAAGAAAAACATTGTCATAGCGATTTGTTTATTTCTCTATATTATATATATGACAGATAGAGTGCTGAAAAGTTTCTGGTCCAACAAACAATTTTTTGAAAGGATCAAAGAAACTTAAGAAACAATATTTCAAATTAGAATAGATGTGTGAAATACCATTATATGCCTCTATCATTTCCATTTTGGTTCATCATCCTGTCATTTTTTAAATGCGACCAGTGATAAATTATAGTTCATGAATCAGAATACGTACTCATGCGCAAACCTGCACACACATACAGACATACAGAGATATCAATGATGTTATTTACAAGTAAATAATTCATTGTTGTAAATAATCAAACACAAAAGAATGAATTTAGACTTAAATATTTACACATAAAACATGTCACTTGGTTTTTTGGAGGTTTTTTTTTTGTCAGAAAACAAATATATCATCAGATTACAAATAATCTATCATCTTATTTTTTATTTGTCCAAATTTGAATTACAATAAACGAATTTTGTACCTAATCTGACACTCGCGTACCTTTTTGATATCGATGGATCAATAACTATGTGGCCTGACAGTTATTACCTAAATTTGGATCTGAAATTTTTACTGGATATCTACGTGACTAATATTCAACCTTGAATTAAGTGCATTGATAAGCAAAGAAGAGATTACAGTGAAAAATAAACCTGTTTTGTAAAATGGTTGCCATTTTTAATCATGACTTCCTGTGTGTGTGCGTATATATATACACACACACACACACACACACACACACACACACACACACACACACACACACACACACATAATCAAGGCATGCCGACAACACGGATTCCTTTGACTATCTCTCACCATCCGTTCCTATCATTCATCACTCTTGGTTTAACTTTACTTCTCCAACAGAGTCCAGAATGTCTTATTCATCTTTTTTGGATGGTTTATGATACAGAAAGTAAGAAACCGCACAGGTACTGTTTTGTAGGGTGCGGCTTCCAGGATTTGTCCAAAGCAGCACACAACATCCTTGTACAGTTCCCACCAAAATTCAAATGGTGCAATTATACAATAGTACTCACACGGCTGCCATTTGAGAGATCAAATTTCCAATAAAATAAATTATCTCACCTCCTCATGCCAGTAACATTAATCAAAAATTCATGTATTTGAAGAAAGTTAACTGTCATTTATTTTTTAAATACATGAAACGTTTTTATTTTTTAAATACATGAAATTATATATACATATTGTGTATATATATATATATATATATATATATATGTGTGTGTGTGTGTGTGTGTGTGTGTGTGTGTATACATATAATTATATCTTTGTGCCAAACTTATCTAAATTAAATGCTTAAAATAATTACATCACCTAGCCTTACTATAGAGCAATGGTTAGCAAGGTAGACAATTATTAAGTGTCTGATCCACACTGGATACTCCGTACTTGAAGCCTTGTGCCAGAGTAAACTAAGTTTTGTTAATAATAATTATAGTAATGACATCACTTTGCTATTTATGGAGGCGTGCTTAGTGCAACAGTTATCGTCAAAGGAAACGGAATCGGCAACCAGAGTTCAAAACCTGAACGAGGCTGCGTTTCTCTTTGTGCTAATGCTCTCGTGAAAAGCATGGCTACGTCAGTTCCCATCTAGGTACAGGTAACTAATAGGACTGACTGGGCTCTTTTAGCTTGTTTAGGCCAATAAAGTAGATTTCAAATCAGCTGTACTCCGCTCAAAAATCGATCTTGTGTCGCATCCTGCTCGTGGTGGAAGGGTTGGAAAATAAATAATTTGTCATAAATCAATCCTCACAGCAGATCATTGCTAGAGTATGCAATCTTTACCCCGTATTTCATATATGTTGTCTTGTGCCAGACTGTATTAAACTTAGTAACTCCCTCTGAAGACTAAGTTGATGTATTTTAGTGATTCTCATCATTAACAATATGCCAAAATAAGAAAACAAAGACATAATGGTAACCTATCCAAAACTCCTCAAGGATAAAAAGTATTTCTAAAAAAATCATGAGAGATTATTTTATTTTATTTGGAGGTTTTTATTTCTTTATGAGAGATTAAACTCGACTACTTTTTTTCTTCTATTTATTTATTTATTTGCTTTTAAAACCTTCAGTTTGGCCCCGACGCGCAATGAAATAAAGATCTTTGAAATTGAAAATAAATCCTGTGTTTTGATATCAACAATACAAGATACTCGTGGGCAGTCATGCAAGTTACAGAAAAGCAATAATTATCGCTTCTTATTTATTACTGTTGTCCAGGTTAAAAACCCGGAAAGGACATTTAGACTAGATTGTTTTTATCTCTTTATCCCAAATCACTACAGATTTTTTTAAACAAAGAAAAGAAAAAAGTTGTGATGGTCGGCTTTCAAGTTCAATGAATTGAAAGACTTTAAGATCTAATTAGCAGAGATTAAAAAAAAACATAAATAAAATTTGTCTTTTTATGTAATATATATATATATATATATATATATATATATATACACGAGGGCCTTCTAAAAAGTGCTAAGCCTTATCAAGAAAGAAGCTGAACATTTTTGTTGTGACAAAATATAACTCCTTATAAAAGAAAATCTAATTCAGATTTTTCTAGATTAATAAGAAGTGGTAGTGTGTTGCCACAAAAACGCTCAGCTATGCAACACATTTAAAAGTATTCTGTCCGATTTATGTGATATATATATATATATATATATATATATATATATATATAGAGAGAGAGAGAGAGAGTGTGTGTGTGTGTGTGTGTGTGTTTCAATATATATGGGGCTTACGTGACTGCTACAAACTCTACTAATAATGTTATGTTTTTTTTTGTTTCAGATTAGAAAATAGAATACTATAACAACTATTAATCCTCGATCACAATGCCTTGGACAAGAGAGTAAAAATATTTTGCGTCATAACTTATTTAGAGACAAAATCATTCAAAACTATGCAAGAAAAATTTCCTAGGAAGTTTAACTTAACAATTATTCATAGAAAAGCCAAATTTATCGTTGGGAACACAAATTTCAAGCCACATGGTCAGCAAACAACCTCAACATGAAGGCAGAAAATCCCAGATCTGGCTGGAAGTTAACTGCAAGATGTCCTGATAATGTGGATGCAGTGAGATATTCTGTTGGAAGGAGTCGGTAAAAGTCCCTCCGAAGACGTTCCAAAGAACTTGGTCTTTCACGTGCACTGTTGGATAAAGTCAGTCAATTTCTAGTTTGATCTTTCGTAAGTGATATGATTGCTTTTTATGACTCAGATGAAAGATGACTTGATGCAATATGAATTATCATATTAATAGGTCACATCTATTTTGAGACACCCTGTATATATATATATATATATATATATACACACAGGGCCCGACAATATTTTTCGGACACTTTGAAAAAAGTACTTCAAGGTGGTCACTAGTGCCAAAAACTTTTGAGATTGTAAGTACGTAGTTGAAGAGTGAAAATCCACTACTAGTGTAATAATTTTTTTTTTAGTTTGGCTTTGATAATTTTAGTTTTTTGTGATTTTTGCGAAAACTTACGCGACACTATTTTTCGAACATGACAAAAAATCCTATTTTATTAAGAGCTATGTTCATGTATATGTTGCTGTATGTAAATTTTCTGCTTGTACACTGTTCTGGGGCACTGGCACCCCTACTAATATGTTAACATAGGACAATCTAACAGCATAAATAGTCTGGACATTTCTTGGCAAAACAATTAAGTTTAATGAGGTAAAATGCATTCAAAAGAAGTCGTTTGTTTGGCACGGAATTAGCGGGAAGATGGCCTCAGCATCAGAAGGATCACCATTGATTTGAAGCTGTCGAAATCAACGGTCGAATACATGCTGAAGACAAACTCCGAGCGGAAAAAGAAGAGAGGGCGGAAAAGATCAATTGGCCAGAGGACTGAAAGGAGAATGAAGAGGACTGTGACACGGCTTTTGACATCTGGAGAAAAAGTTACAGCAAGAAAAGTGAAGGAGAAATGTGAATTGGATGTAAACGTCCGAACAGTACAAAGAACGCTGCATAGGATTGGTTTGAAGTATGCAAAGGCTAAGAAAAAAATTACACTAACAAAGAAACACAAAGGAGCAAGACTGGAGTGAGCTAAAAGGTGGTTAACAAAGCATGTTGACTTTAAGAAGGTTATATTTACTGATGAGAAGCGTTTCAAGTTTGATGGGCCCGATGGATATTGTACTTGGTCGAGAAGGGGTGAGCCTGTTGTACTGAACATACGACAGATGGGAGAAGGAGGAGTTATGGTTTGGGGTATGATCTTTGCTAATGGAAATATATGGTTGGAGTGGCTGAAAGGACGACAGAACAGCGAAAGCTACAAACAGTTGCTGGACGAGAAAGCCCTACCAAGGATAAGAAGAGAGATGGGGAATGATTTCGTTCTACAGCAAGACAATTGCAGCATCCATGTGTCAAAACTCATGAAAGAATGGATGGCTAAAGTGAATATGACGACTTTGGAATGACCTGCAAGAAGCCCAGATCTAAATTTAATAGAAAATGTTTGGGAAATGCTTGCGCAACTTGTCTATGATGGACCTGAAATAACGAAAGAGGCTCAACTATGGGAACGAATACTAGGAGCCAAAAAAACAACTAATAGAAACACGTAGAGATGTTATTGTGCATATGTTTGATCATTATGAAGAGAGATTGATAAAAGTTATTGAGAAGAAAGGTGATATTACAGACTATTAACAGTTTTTCAACGATGTCCGAAAAATAATGTCGTGTGTGTTTTGTAAAAAATGATGAAAATTAAGTATTTTTCCTTACCTAATCGATTTTCTTCCATTTTTATTACAGGTATTGTCTTTATATGTTTATGCCATTCTATTGAAGGAATTTCGTCACTCTATGGTACTCGGAAAGTCGAATACTAAAGTGTCCGAAAAATATTGTCGGGCCCCTGTATATATATATATAACTGTAGCACATTAGTCATCCTCAAGATTTTTAGCTTAAAATTCTGGGTTAGACCAATACCTGCGGTATAGGTCGACCCACAAACATACAGTAGGATACTATAACGTTCCAGTAAGTGCATCAACTCTCACGGAATTGCAAGTGATATAGTATTATTATCATACTTAATTTGTATTACAGTTTTATTATCTGACGTTAATCTTTGTATTATTTGTTAAATATGTTCATCAAACATGAATTTAAGTCGGAAATATTTGTGGTAGTTTTCTAGAGTTGCAGTAAGCGGTAATATATTGATTGTTATGAGGACTGTTCCACTGGTTGACAACTGTATGATAAAGGTTTGGATTTTAACCCTGCCATATAAGTCGACCCTGGTTTTGTAGAGATTTTTTCGGGCTTAAAATGTCGACTTGTACGTCGCCATTTAGGGCAATAAGTATTTGTATAAATCTTAAACTGTTTTATTTTTGAATGGTCTATTTTTTGTTGATTAGAGAAATACCAAACAAT
Source organism: Sepioteuthis lessoniana (assembly GCA_963585895.1). Lineage (NCBI taxonomy): Eukaryota > Metazoa > Mollusca > Cephalopoda > Myopsida > Loliginidae > Sepioteuthis > Sepioteuthis lessoniana. The sequence goes on along the minus strand of OY757905.1, from coordinate 60,104,575 downwards.
TTCTCCTTGAAGGATATATATACATATATCATGTCCGATGACCGTATCGTTGGGAAACTGACAGTTACCCAGTGCCGTAGGCTATGTCTACGCTATACTAACTTAGACATAGGTGCTCTATCACTGATATTGACAACTCTTTATTCATAAATATTGCAATATATATATATATATATATATATATATATATTTGTCAAACTATCCTGTTAGAACATTTTTTGTAAACCTTGAATGAATGACATGATGGTGCCTATAGAGTTAATAATTTTGGTAATTCTATTACTTTATATCAATAAAGTAACCATTTTCTTCTATATCTAATCAGTGAATACTTTTCCAAACTTTCATTTTAACCCCTGTTGTGAACTTATTGTAGATTCTAATTAAAAAAGCATATGACTCTAAGAATTTACTTTACAGAATCAAGTACACGTCAATATTTTGATGTCCACCGTTTACAAGAATGAAAATAGAATGGATATACAAGTTAGCACGATTAGCAGTGACGTGACTTTGTGATACCTTTAACAGACCAAAGTTCATGAGTGAAGGTTGTGATTCTGAAAATAAACAAATGATGAGCAAATTTCTTGCTTGTGAGCCAAATATTGTTTACCAACAATCATGATTATTTTAATCCTTTGTTACAAGTTTCAGTCTTGAGTTTTCTCGCGTTTCTTGTATTTAAAAAAAAATATATATATACATTTCCGCATAAGCTACCAGTTAACAAAAGAAAGAAAAAAAAAGATAATTTTAGACTGAACTATGTAGAGAGTTGTCTCGGCTTTCCAATTGAAGTTCGTGTTCAGCATCTTGACGTTATCATCTGATCAGTTAATTAAAACATCTTACGTCTCAGAATGATTCATTGCTTAAACATGCTGAATAGAAAATTTTGAATAAAACTAAGAATTACATGACAAGATGGTATTTTTATTAGGTATATTACAAAAAACACCTGAGTTTGCTGGTATTGTTTTGCTGTAGTGTTCTGGGTCAGTGGTAATGATAGTTTAGCCTTGAAATTGTGCCCATTCTAAATGTCATTATTTGATTATATATATATATATATATATATATATATGCATGGGTGTGTATAGTAAAAGAAGAAATACAAACGGAAGTGTTGGTAATAAAAATCAGAGTGCTCAAATGCCCGTGAGTAGAGCAGCAAAAAATAAAAAGTGATTATGTACAGTCTGATGGCTGTGGCAACATTTTTTTCAAGTATATATATAGAGAGAGATTTTCTGTGATTTTCGATCAGATTGTGATACTACAGTCATAATCATTCTTCGTCAGGTTGTAGAAAAAGCCCAAGAAAAAAATCAAGACTATACATAGTTTTTACTGACCCCGGTAATAGAAACGCTGTTTGGAAGGTCCGCAAGAAACTTAGAGTTCCTGGCGAAATGCTTAATGTCATCGTTTTGTTTTATCAGAGGATGTAAGCTACTGTTCGATAGGATGGCGAATTTTTTGACTTTTTCGATGTTTCCAGTGGTGTGAAACAAAGTTATATCTGGGCTTCGGTTCTGTCTGCTCTCTTTTTCTCCGTCATATTTCACGGTGCTTTTGGTGATCTTGATGCAGGTGTAGAATTCCAATTCAAGGATAGTGGTAGTCTCTTTAATCTTCAACGGTTTAAAGCTAAGACCCGAGTCAAAACAAGCATCGTTCGTGATCTCTCATTCGCAGGAGGTAGTTCTCATTGCTACATCAATCAAAGAGGCAACGAACCCCGTCAATCGTTTCTCTCATGTGAGCGAAGCTTATATACTTAACAACAATATTGAAAAAACTGAAGTTATACATTAGCCAAAACCTACAGACAAGCAAATAAGAAATGAAAACAACAATCTCCGGTGCACCATTTTTCAAACACCCCCTATTACCATCAATAGAAAGAAAAAAAAAACACTCAAATACGTGAATTTATTTCTACACTTTGACAGCTTGGTAAATAATAGTGCATTTAAATGACGAGATTGTCAACCGAATAGTTAAAGCTGCCTGTTTCTTTTTGAAAACTTCACTATCGTCTTAATAATAGAAGGGCTTTAAGTTTGATATAAGAGCTGCAGTTTACAAGGGCGTCGAACTCACCGCCCTCTTGTATGGATCAGAGTCTTGGACACCCGATCGAACACAAATTGACCAACTTGATGTATTTCATCACAGTTGTCTTCGCTCGATTTGAAGATCCGCACGGCATTATAGAATCTCAAACACTAATCATTTCGCTAAATACGAAATTGGAGGCATAGTGACTATCCTCATACAATTAGAATTGAGACGGGCTGGACATGTCATTTGAATGAAAGTCTAAGGTATTACAAAGGTCCTCATCTCTAGCCAGCTTCATGACAGAAAGAAAAATGTTAGACAACCATTTCTCACAGGAACAAGCTAAACAAAAACAATCTTATAGCTCTGTGTATACCTGTTGATATATTCAAGCAAGTTGCTTTGATTTGCAAGGTTTGAAGGGCAAAATATTACAAAGCTATCAAAAACTCTGACAAAAATTATCTCCAGCATCCCAAAATATTGAGGAAGAAGGCGAAAGGTAGATCGGTGATGCTAGTTAATTCATCTGATTATTCTCCTGTATGCGTTATCTGCGGACTTGCATGCAAGTCTGTGGTTATTTCCACTGAGACACAAGTAGAACTGACGGGAGTTGTTTGGTCCTCATACGTCGAAACCGACGGGAGAGTCAATTATATATATATATATATATATATATGTATATATATATATAGAGAGAGATGGGTTGATCAATAAGTCAGTGACTTCAAAGACAGTTATTAGCTGAATATTGATCAGAAATTTTCCTTAAATAATATTTGCACTTTACGATCAATATCCACTTCGCCAATGGTCTGGGAGACCTGGGTTCAATCCCAGGTCGCATCACACCGAAGACTTTAAAAAGGTACTTGATACCACCTTGCTTAACACTCAGCAATATAAGGTACGTATCAAGGGTAAAGTGGAGCAATCCAGGGAAAGGAGTTTCGCCCTCCCCTACAGCTCAGTGTAGTAGCTATTGAAAAGAGAGCCTTCTGGTCGCCCTCGACTACGGTCAACTTACATACATATACATTGAAGTAAGTGCATTGACAAAGAAGGTGATTATGGCGAAAAGTAAATATTTTTGTGCAAAATGGATACAGAGTGTTTCATATGAATTGAAATCATTTTGTAATCAAATAACTTGACTAATTCTCGTTTAAATGATCTCAAATTTTAATAGTATGTAAAGAAACAACTCAAAACTTGATTTTCAATTTTCTTTTTCCGTTACAGAAATGCCATTCACTAGGGGAGGGGCGTTAAAAGATTAAACGTAGAATTTTGAATTGTCTCTACACACGCGGTAAAAATTTCAAATCATCTGAACGAGATTTATTCAAATTATTAGATTACAGAGTGACATGGTTTTTTTCTGAAACACCCTTGTATATCTCAAGTTCTATCGAATTTTTTGAAACACACTGTACTTTCCTTCATCATAAGCCAATGGAATTATTGATTTATCAGTGAATGTACGTATACATTATATAATCCGATTTCTTTGTTTAATGGCATATTAATCTTCGTGGATTATTTAATGCCAGATTCATCCTTGTAGAAGAACAGTAGTGGCACTCTTTAATCCATAGCTGGGAAGATAAGGGGATTCATACCTTTCAAAAAGGTATTAGTTCGAAAGTGAATGTAAAAACGCGAGTAGAGTTCGAACTCACTCACTACGATGTTGCAGTACAATACTCTAACCACTACGCCTCAGGGCTTTTACTTGTTAATAAAACAATGATCAATTCCAAGTCTGTTTTCCTATATAACTTTCATCTTGACTACTTATAAATATTCCTTTTCTGTGATTCTGCATATTCTTAGTGGGGCTAAGACAGGACGTTTTTTTTCTCCACTAAATACAGTTTACTTACATACAGAGGACACCACATTTTGGGGGGGGTGCATTCCTCTGCAAGTGATTCAATCAAATTATTCTGACCCTCACCGACAGTTATGCTCTTTACTTGTTTATCATAGAATGTAAAATGACTGAACTGGCCACAACACAGAAACTCAGAGCATCTGTATACCAGCTAATATTAGTGTGAGTCAAAAGTTTTGCAATATTTTGTTAATAGGAGCCACAATACGGCAGCTCCTGATGCTTTTCCTCAAGTCGTGAAGGGAACGAACCACACGGTTCTATGAAATGCAGAGGTCACCTGATACTCTCTGTGTGTTACTCGTCAGATTTGTCACAATCTCTTGGAGCACAGCCTCGGAATCAGCAATTTTTGACTTACCTGACTTTGCTTGATCGTGGAGGTTCTTGCAACTCGAGTGAAATTTTTTCAACCATCTGTTTACAGTATTATGATTAACTCCTCATTCACCTTTCACACAACAAATGTTTTTAGTTTTTTTCCACGACGTTTTGGCTCAGTTCAAACTCGTAAAGAATAAGTTCTCGAATCGCACTCCGTTGCATAATCATCTGTGTGACTTCCAAATTACACATGAAGTGAAGCAATGCACAACTACTATGAGACTACCCAAGTAAATTAACATTCCTTTTTTTTTAAATGCAAGGGAACGACATCAGCTAAGTGAAAATCTTAGGACATATTTGAACATTTTTTTATTTTCTCAAGAACTAAATAGTTGATCCCGGAAATAGAACAATGAACTTTTAGATTACCTGTTGAACATTTCACAGATCACTGATCAGTTAAGTTGCATTTATGTTTAAGGTTGACTTTGAGAAATAGGTTATTGTGTGAATTAAAAGAGTTAATATTTATCCGAACCTCCCTCCAGGTAGGATTTGACGCAATGTCATTTTAATGTACAGATCGAAACCCATACGCGACAGATGCAAAAAATGTTTGTTCCCATCGATATTCCCGCTGGATAATTCAGGATGAAATTTTTTAAACTTTAAAACTTAATGCCTCCATCAACACATGATATAGTACTCACGACTATTATGTAGGATTTTTTACCTTAATGCCTCCATCAACACATGATATAGTACTCACGACTATTATGTAGGATTTTTTACCTTAATGCCTCCATCAACACATGATATAGTACTCACGATTATTATGTAGGATTTTTTACCTTAATGCCTCCATCAGCACATGATATAGTACTCACGATTATTATGTAGGATTTTTGACCTTAATGCCTCCATCAACACATGATATAGTACTCACGACTATTATGTAGGATTTTTTACCTTAATGCCTCCATCAACACATGATATAGTACTCACGACTATTATGTAGGATTTTTTACCTTAATGCCTCCATCAACACATGATATAGTACTCACGATTATTATGTAGGATTTTTTACCTTAATGCCTCCATCAACACATGATATAGTACTCACGATTATTATGTAGGATTTTTTACCTTAATGCCTCCATCAGCACATGATATAGTACTCACGACTATTATGTAGGATTTTTTACCTTAATGCCTCCATCAGCACATAATATAGTACTCACGATTATTATGTAGGATTTTTTACCTTAATGCCTCCATCAGCACATGATATAGTACTCACGACTATTATGTAGGATTTTTTACCTTAATGCCTCCATCAGCACATGATATAGTACTCACGACTATTATGTAGGATTTTTTACCTTAATGCCTCCATCAGCACATGATATAGTACTCACGACTATTATGTAGGATTTTTTTACCTTAATGCCTCCATCAACACATGATATAGTACTCACGACTATTATGTACGATGTTTTACCTTAATGCCTCCATCAACACATGATATTGTACTCACGACTATTACGTACGATTTTTTGCCTAAGCTCATATTGCATTTTTTTTACCAAGCCTTTTTGTTTATTAGTTCCCCTATTGTATTCATCTCTATACTTGGTCTGTTCAACGGGTCACTGCAGCCCAACATATGCACAGCTTATTTAAGACATCAAATTCTTCAATGTTTTTCCCACTCAGTTATTTTTTAAACTTCATTTCATAAAGACAGGTGGTTTCCTTTTTCTTCTCATATATGATCAGCCCTAGGACGCATCAGCCAAAACGTCGTGAATATAAAAATGAAAATCAAGACAATAGTGCGAATATTGGAAAAGATAAAAAAATTTATAGGAAACATTTGTTTGCACACAGTTAAATGGTTTCAAGTATTGTTAGCTAACACTGAATGTTCTATTTGCGTTCATTTAAATGGACTCAAGTATTGTTATGTAGAATTAACAATTCAATTTGACATTAGTCATTTGTTTGCACTCAGTTAAATGGTTAAACACATCCATTTAACCCTTAGTTGGGACCCTAACAGGTACTACCACTCCGGCTCAGTGGACCAAGGAGTTATGGCAATGAAGGGGTATTCCACATTCCCCGAAATTCCAAGATTGGAGCCTCATCATCCGATGCAGTTTAGTGACATTTTCAGGATACTGATTGGGGAGGCGTCTTACCCTTCTGTAGAGATGCAGTCAGCGTATTCTACAGCCCCAGCCGACTGAGCTATTGTCACATGTGTTGCTAAACGTTGGCTAAGTTAAATTGTAATTTCATAAATGTTATTAATTTTCCCAGTTTCTCCTCCTTGTGTCATGTTTCTTAGCCTTGTCAAATCCCTCAGAGAAGTTTAGTTAATATTTTTTGGATGTTATGTTTCCAAAATCTTAAATCAAAATCTCTTAATTTTCCATCAGTATCTAATTGAATATGTTTGCTTGGAAAATCTGAGAATTGTTGAATGATAGCGTTGATAATAATTAATGCAAATTAACATTTGTTGGTGATGTCGTTATCTGTCTTTCTATCTATATATTTACTAAAATTCACAACATGAAGTAACGAAAACTTTGAGCAGAACTTCTCTGAGAAGCGTGCCACTATACAGACATTTACTTTTTTAACCGAAAGGAAACAGAGACTTTGTTTTCGTCTTTGATGACTTTGCAAAGTTCCATTGAAGGAAGCAGACTTAAAGGAAGTCATGTGATACATGACATAAGACTTTGATATTAAACTGTACTCGTCTCAGACTGAAAGGTTACAGCCTAAAGCAATACCGAAATAAACAGGAATTATCATAACTTGTACTAAGTGCCATTTAGTTTTGAACTGAATCGCAAACTAATTCTGTACATGACAAACTTATTCTTGACAGAAAGATAATATTTTTGACCTATTTAATATACTAAGATGAGTCAAAAGTTTTGCAATATTTTGGTAGTACGTGCTAGTTTGTCTAAATACGAGGGCGAGTCAAAAGTTTTGCAAGATTTTGTCAGTACGAGCTCGTTTGCCTAATACAAGGATGATTCAAATGTTTTGCAATATTTTGGCAGTACGTGCTAGTTTGCCTAAATACAAGGGTGGGTCAAAGGTTTTGCAATATTTTGGTAGTACGAGCTAATTTGCCTAAATATAAGGGTGAGTCAAAAGTTTTGGCAATATTTTGAGAGTACATGCTTTTTTGCGGTATGTATATCACATGATCCAAGTATTTCAAGCCGTTCAACTTACCCGAAGTAGTTGGTAGTATCACGGTAGTTAGTGCACTGACACGTTGTGCATTACTTCATGTGTGATTTGAAAGCTGCACAGATTAATATGCAACATAATTCGGGAACTTATGCTTTACGAGTTCGAACAGGACCATGTCGTTATGGAAGTAATCAAAAATATTTGCCCCAAAGGGGGAGATGCAGTTGTAGCAGAAAGAAACTTGAATTTTTGTTTGGGGCGTAATTTAATTTGACCGTTAGAGTCGCCGAAGATTTTCACCCAATCAGGGTGACCTGTCTTATTCAGCCGGAACCATATTTCCTAGCACCACCAAAAATTGAGGAAAGCCCGCGAATCTCTCTCTCGCTCAGAAATCCTCAACGGGAACGGACATCTTAACGTCTGTTCCTGAATAGCAGTAGCAGCATCAACCATTATGAGGAGAGCGATCTAGTTTATGGACCCCTTGGATCTATTCTTCTAGACCAAGGGATCCTAGTAAAAAACAAATTAGATGATACACTCTAACAACTTCCTACCTTCTTTCCTTACTACGAGACCTCGGAGCATACCAGTGTAAACCCCTTTACTTCATGCTGCCATTAAAACCTTGATACAAAACCTAACGACGTCTTCGTTCTTCTCCACTACCTTTATTTTCCATCAACATTTAGCGAGAGGATAACAACCAACGAAATACCAACGCTACCAACGAAATACCAACGCAACCAACGTAATACTATCGCAACCGAAGTAATACCAACATAACTAACTTAAACCGTAAACCAAAAATCCAATAATAATAATAATAATATCCACGTCGCTATAAATGGCGACATTCCGACTTGTGAGAACACGCAACCACATATAAAAACAATATACCACTACAAAATGGAAATTAAAGATCAAAACACAATAAACCCTCCAACACAGTTGATCACAGAACAGAAATCAGAGATTTCAAGAAATTTCCTTCGAATTGCAAGAACCTCGACGGTCAGTCAAAGTCAGTTATGCCTAAAAGCATGGGTTTCGACGCCGTGCTCCAAGCTATAGTGCAAATCCGGTGAGTTACACTCAGAGAGTGTTAATTGAGTTCAGCATTTCACAGTCCAGTGTGGTTCGTCACCTTTGCAACTTCGACAAAAGTATTTGGAGCTGCCGAATTGTGCCTCTCGTTACCAAAAATATTACAAAACCTTTACTCACTCGAGTATATATAAAACCTTGACTTTCAGACGTAATTTTTTTTATTTTTTTTTACAGAAGGAAGAATAATTTGCATAAATTTCATTATACAGATGTTGAAAAAAAAGGTTTTGAAGAGTCTAATAAGTTATTTAAATTCTGAATAAAAAGATATTTTAACGATTTGTTTTTAACTTCTTTTTCCATTATCTTTATAACTTTCCCAATCAAATAACCTCCAACTATTAAATGAAATTTAGAGATGTAAAGAAAAAAGAAAATTTAAATTGCAAAGTCATAAAAGCATTATATACAATTTTATCGCTGGCCGCAAGATTTTGTACGTGTATTATATCATATATATTACTTGTGTATTTATTTACCCAACCCAGGATGTGACAAAAGGTTATTGCCCAGTCGGCTGGGACTGTAGAATACACCGATTGCTTCTCTAACGAGTGTCCAGGACATGACACTAAACAATCTGATGGTGAGGGCCCAGTAATGCTGGGGCTTTGGGAAATACGGAGCACCCCTTCAATGCCATCGCTCACTGGTTCACTCAGGACGAGTGGTAGCACCTGGTAGGGTACTATCTATGGGTCAGACAGAACTAAACTGTGTACTTATGCTAAACTGAATAACTTGAAATAGAACTGTTTTGACATTTCAACGATATAGTTATGCTAAACCGAATTGTTTGAAATGGAACTGTTTTGACATCTGTGTGTGAACAAAAACTATACTTATACGAAACTGTATTTTTTGAATTAGAATTATTTGACTAAACTGAATAGCTTGAAATAGAAATGTTTTTGACAATTAAACTGTGTACTTATGCTAAACTGAATTCTTTCAAATTACACTGTTTATTTGTATAAAAATGGATTCGGCATTAAATAACCTACAAAGTTTGATATGCCATAAAAACAATCAAACAAAAGGTCATTTTTAAGTGGATTAAAGCAATTTTGAATTCTGAATTAAAGAATCTAATCTGCCCTACTACTTTTTATAACTGGTAGAGAGAACAGATGGATTCATGTCTTTCTCGGGACTTGAGCTCGAGTGAATGATTCTCTTACTTAGGAAAATAACCACAACGCTAAATTGTGTCTAGTATGAATAAAGAAATAGCTTGATCTTGAATCCCATATCTTAGGAAAGACTATTTTCATGGATAATGCTTTGACAAATTAGGACATAAATTTACAGTCACACTATTACCTCTATATTTCAGATCTTCAAAATATATTTTTGTTTCAATTACCTTGTACCTTACTTATTTGGGTATAAGACAAACTATTTTTTAAAATATTTTTCAGCACAAAAGGTGTGTACGTATTATACACAATAACAATACAATTACCTTTTTTTTCCGACCACATGCCTCACCATATTTTTGACATGATGACTAAAAGTGATTTATATCTATAGACCAATCTAATGTATTTTATCATATTTACCAATCCCTCCGCTTGGGCAGGATATGACACAAAGTCAATTTTTAAGCGGAGTTTAACAGGTTTGAATTCAGAGTATTCCTTCTCCTAGACTAGTTGCCTCACCAAGGCTGAAGAACCTAGTCTGTCCTACTATTTACCCATAGCTGGAAGAAGAATAATTGGATTCATACCTTTCCCAAGGGTATTAGTGCTATGTGAAATGCAATCAGTCTCGTCCAGGATTTGAACTCGTGTTGTCGTGTCCATTTCCTACGACGATAACCATTACACCACGGCCACCTCCTATCTAATGTGTTTTATGCCATTACAGAGAAACATCCACAAGAATGTGTGTTTGTTTATAATACTATTTTCCCTTACGTGAACTTATTTTTGTCGCAAACTTATTAGATTTTATGTGACTATGTCCGTGCGTTTGCTTTAAATACTGAGTACATTTTGTTTTAAGACATATTGAAAACTATACAGGAGGCGATGGATGAACTGTCATCTAAATTATGCCAAAATGAAAATAATACATTTCATTTAACAGATATATTTACCAAAATTACATGAAAACAACTTGAAATAATATAGATTAAATTTATTTTTTAAAAATCATAATTGGCTTCAACCATGACTTCCAGACGACTTCAGTATCCTTAGCAAGCTTTTCCGATAGTCTCCTTGTTTAAATTGGTAAATACTATTGTTATCCTTGCCTTCAGTTCATCTTCGGTGTTATACGGAGTATTGTTGGTCTCTCGCACAACCGCACCCCACACATAATAATCTGAGGAGTTAGATAGCCAAATGTTAGGGGTAAGGTGATTATAGAAATTTTCTGACAGCCAGGATTGGGTTTTCCTATTTGTGTAGCAAGGCGTAAAGTACTGCTGCCAAACATAAAGTCTTCCAGCATCCACCCCATCGATCAAGATCTGCAAAACCACCCCCAGGCACTTGATGTAGGTCTCACTGCCAAATCTGATATCGGTTGGGTTTTATGGCATATCAACCTTTGTAGGTTATTTAACGCCAAATCCATTTTTAATGCAAATAGTCGGTTCTATTTCAAACAATTCAGTTTAGCATAAGTATGCTGTTAGTTCTATTTAAACCATAGATAGGTTGGTTTGGTTTGTTGGTTTTTATGGCATATCAACCTTTGTAGGTTATTTAATGCCAAATCCATTTTTAATGCAAATAGTCGGTTCTATTTCAAACAATTCAGTTTAGCATGAGTACACAGTTTAATTGTGAAAAACATTTCTATTTCAAGTTATTCAGTTTATTCAAACAGTTTTAATTTAGCTAATTCAATTTAGTATAAGTATATATTTTCTTTATACATGGTTAAATGTCAAAACAGTTCTATATCAAGCAATTCAGTTTATAGTAAGTACAGTTTCAATGTCAAAAACAGTTGCGTTTGAAACAATTCAGTTTAGCATAAGCATGCAGTTTAAATGTAAGTACAGTTCAATTGTCAAAAACATTTCTATCTCAAGCTATTCAGTTTAGTCAAACATTTCTAATTCAAACAAATCAGTTTAGCATAAGTATGCAGTTAGTTCTATTAAACCCATAGATAGGGCCCTATCAGGTGCTACCATTCTGGGCTAGAGTGGACCTGGGAGCAATGGGTGCCGAATCTGAGACCATGTGGGGAGATAAATAGATGCATAACATTCCATAGCTAGTGACCACCCCAAACACCATACTGGGTGTTTACTTTTCATCTATATGAATATGAATCTGTCATCAGATTAACACTCAAACACTTTCAAATCTTCATATTGGAACTTCTAGCGTAAATGCTAAGCAGTACAGCATTCCATTTCAAGATTTCTGAAGGAATGAATAACATTATGCTTTCCTCACAGACTGTCCAACTGACTAGTTTGTTGTACAGTAAACAAAACCTGACACAAATAGAGCTCATACACAAAATTATGAATTTAAAATGGCGACAATTTACCCATGTGTAAATTCTTATTTCTAGTCAATACAAACCAATAAAAAGTTCAACAAATACCAAATTTAGGTTAAATCTAGCTGCTATAAATTAGATTTAAATGAATTTATTTTAATGTTTAAAAAATTTAGCTGCTATAATTTTTTTTTAAAAAAGTGTGTATCATACATGAGATTTTTTCCCAGAATTTCATTATCCAAAGAACTGTGTGTGTCTTATACACAAATAATTATGGTAATCATTACAAATCATTTGAAACCTAAGATGAACAATTCTTATCATAAACTTTTTGTTAGTCTTTTCTCCATTGTATTATTACTTTTCCCGATAACATTTTAGGTCAAACACTCTTTGACGATTAAAAAAGGATAACGTAAGAATATCCTCGGAATTCATCTTTAATTGACATTTGACTTTCATTTGGTCATAGAAGCCTTTGACTTGACTGGATAAAAATCTACATACCAACCACTATCTCTCTACTCCAAATTATGCCATATTGTTTGTTTAATTCTACCAAATAAGTTGGGATCAACTAAAGAAAAGTTTCACCAAACATTAAAAGATTTACATAGAATACAGAAGTATACTCATTGTAACCATCTATCTATTACTAAAATTCTCATTATGCTTTTGTGTGTGTGTATATATATATATATATACACACACTAATACACCATAACTTACCATGTGTTAATATTGTCTCACCCAATGATCAGCCATATGAAACTCTGAGTTGTGAGTTTTTATTTTATTTCATAGTATCTTATAGTTGAAATATTGTAATATTCCTTGGTATTTTTTTGCATAGGGTACTGTATTTTACTGATTAAAAATGCTTTAGTGGGAAATATCAGTGCTATTGTATGGATGCACTGCTTTGACTTTAACCAAACAGATTTTGGAAGCAGCACCCTACAAAACAGCAGCTGAATAGCCAAAACCATAAGTGAAGTTTTACTATGGACTCTTATACATGGATACACCAGTGTTGGCTGACTAGCAAAAAAACTTACATTAACCTGCTCTGAGTAGACACTGGATGCCATCTAGAGAAAGTACTAAGTGTGATGACCAATAGGGAGAGATAATGAGAGAGAGTCAAAAGGATTTGTGCTGTCAGCATGCCATAATGATATATATATATATATATATATATATATATATATATATATATATAAAATAAGCCAACAAAAACAGGACATCTTAGAGATATTTCCATTAGAGCAATACACTTAAAATTCATTTATCTAGAGAATAAAGCCATTTCCAGTCTCAATTGCTGCAGAATTATTATCTTATGGTATCTTAATTCATACATTATTTTTTAACCATCCAAATTCTTAATATAATTGAGATAACTATAAAATCCTCAGAAATATCTTTCACTCCATCTTAAACAGAAGCATCAATATCATCATGGAATATGGTTTCAACTGGAACATAACAAGTTCATATATTTTCTTGCAAGTACAAATATATAATTTGGTAAAAAATATCAAGACTGAATCTTTAATTTTTTTTTAATTTAAGATTAAAAAGAAGACATTCACTGCTGAGCAAGATTTATGCTAAAGTGATAAATCACTAGACATCACACTAATGTCAAAGCAAAAGCTATTTTGGATCAGCAGTCTCTGATGAAATATAGGATTGTGAAAGTGCAGCATCTTTTATTTTCACCAAACTTTCAGCTCTGTGTGAATTTTTCTTGTTTCCTAAACTGAAAATTCATCTAAAGGGTAACAGATACGAGAATAAAAAGGACATTAAAAGAAATATGATGGCACAGTTTTACACCATATTAAAAGAGGAGTTTTAGAGGTGCTTTGACCAATAGAAAACTCACTGGAATAACAGTTAAATGCAAGGGGAACTATTTTTTAGAAAATCAATGGTTCCCTCATTGTTTATTTCTGTTTTGGTAAATACAGCTTCAATGTCAATACTTTAAAAATATATTCAGGAAGTTGGGATGATTAAAAGATGTACTCACTTATTAGTTTTGGTTTGGTTTTATGGCATATCATCTTTTGTGGGTTATTTAATGCCAAATCTTAAACCTATATGATTTGTAAACACATTTTGTTGATAACATTTTTAAATAAGCCAGAGTTAATTTTCTTTTGTATATAGTTAATTGGTCTCAAGCATTAAATACTCATAGTTTTATTTGCATGCAATTAAAAGGTCCCAAGCATTGCTATGTATCACTGATAATTCAATTAGATATCAGTCATTTGTTTCCACACAGTTAAATGAACAAACAATTCTATTTCTAACAATTCAATTTAGCACAAGTCTATTTAACCCATGAATAGGATCCTATCAGGTGCTACCACTCCGGTCAGAGTAGAACTGAGAGCAATGGCAATAAAGAGGTACTCCACATTCCTCAAAGATCCAGGGCTGGAGCCTCATTATCAAATTATTTGATGTCATAACCTGGACATTTGTTAAGGTGGGGGTTTACCCCTCTGCAGTCAGTGTATTCTACAGCCCCAGCTGACTGAGTTGATTATAAGCTTTTAAAAAAAAGCAGTTATTTGGAGATTCTCTTTAAAGTCTCAATTGATTAAAAAATGAAAATATTATTGTAAAATATGACAGTTTTTATTATAAGATTTTTCAGAGTTTCTCTCCAAAGCTTATTATATCCTGGGTATGGCATTAAACTGTATCTGGTGGTGAGACTCCACTTTTGGAGCTATGGGAAATGTGGAGTACCAGTTTCCTGTTATTACTCCCAGGTTCACTCAGACTTGAAATGGTAGTACCTGCTAGGGTTCCATTTATAGGTCAAGTAGATCTGTTTAAAAATTACTGTTAGATAGAAATAATGGAAATTATATAACTGGGTGACTATTATTTGTATTAGATAGAAATACTTGAAATCATATAAATGTACATATATTATTTATATTAGGAATACCTGATATTATATAACGGTTGGTTGGTTGATTGGTTGGGTTTTATAACACATCAACTCTTGTTAGTTATTCAACACCGAATCCTATTTATACAAATGTAGATAAAATATATATGATTTGTGCTGGAATAGTTTGTAAATAACATGATGCAGTCAATATATTCTACATCCCCAGCTGACTGGGCTTCATATAACTGTCTGCAAACAAATGATTGTTGACAACTGCAATTTAAAAATAATACTATCGAACATTGAAAATATGGCTATAATTACAATCATAAAATATATGTTGATACCATGTATTTGTGTGCAAGTTATTTGTTTTAAGAATTGTTACTTGAATCAGTAATTGTTTGCTAAGGATTATTCTTGTTCATAGTTAGTTAAAACCATATCATTGCTTTTAAATTATTTGAGTTAGATAAGAATTCTTGGAACCATACAACTGTGTGCAAATAAATGATAATAGACAAATACAGTTTGAGCCTCAATATTTTTTGAACATAACTAGTATTTAGTAAAAGATGGAAACAGATTTTATGAGTTTTCTCTTGGCTTCAGAGTTTTTTCTTATATCTTAAAAAATTCTATTACAAGTTTGATATCATTTATCAAATGTCCAATTTATTCTAACTTTTGGTTTATTTATATAATTTTCTCCCATTTTTCATTCTCCATGTCATTTCTTCACTTATTCAATATTAAACAATTTTCTTATCAAAAATATAATACCACTTTGGTCCTAGAGTAAATGCTACATTTGCATATGAAGAGATTTCAGAAAAATGAATATCATTTGAGATGTACAGGGTGATTCAGATAAATTGATATCTTTTGAGATGTAAAAGGTGTTTCAAAAAAATTGATATCATTTGAGATGTATAGGCTGTTTCAGAAAATTTGATATCATTTGGACTGTATAGGGTGATTCAGATGAATTAATATCATTTGAGATGTATAGAGTGATTCAGATAAATTAATATCATTTGCGCTGTATAGAGTGATTCAGATAAATTAATATCATTTGAGATGTATAGGGTGATTCAGATAAATTAATATCATTTGAGATGTAAGAGGTGTTTAAAAAAAAATTGATATCATTTGAGATGTATTGGGTGTTTCAGAAAAATTGATATTATTTTGTAATCTAATAACTTGTTCAAATGATCTTAAACTGTAACAGCCTTAGAATTCTCTGTTTATTGTTTAAATGTTTTTTCTCTTCCGGTTAATGTCATTTCTATACCTCATTATGTAGTTCCCATCAAGTTTTTTCTTCAGGTATTTTGTTAGAGTCCAAGTGATGCAACCATACATTAGTACTGCCATGGCTACAGTTTGGAAGAATTCTTATTTAATTTTATCAGACAGATCAGATGTCCATATGATCAATAATTTGTCAATAACAATCTATGCCTTTCCTATTCATATGTTGACATCACTTTAAGTAGATGAGATATTGCTGCTGAGGTATATGAAATTGTTTACTAATTTTAGAGATTTACCACTTAAAGTGGAGCTTGCACCATCTTATTTAAAACATATGAGCTATTTTTTATCTAAGTTCACATAGAGACTGATGTTTCTTGTTGCTTGCTCCAGTCTGTTGCCAAGATTCAGCGTGAGAAGGTACATTTGAAAGAAGCACTCGATCATCTATGTATATGTGTGTGTATATATATATATATATATATAAAACAACTAATGACTGGAAAAGGCTTAAGGACATATATATATCATATAGTATTCATTCAAAAGATTTGTAAGTGACACATAGTAGAATACAAGTATCATAGGTCTGGTTTGGTTTGATGGCATATATGTGCTATAATCAAACGGGCGACATCTCCACTCTAGATGGAACCCCTCTAAAACTAGTACACAAATTCACTTACCTAGGAAGCAGTGTCGCATCAACCGAAAAAGACATCGACACGAGGTTAATGAAGGCATGGACAGCTATCAATAGGCTATCGATTATATGGAAATCAGACCTAACCGATAAAATGAAACACAGTTTCTTCCAGGCAGCGGTCACATCAATACTGCTATATGGATGCACTACATGGACTCTAACAAAACGGCTGGAGAAGAAGCTAGACGGCAATTACACAAGAATACTGCAAGCAATCTTGAACAAGTCCTGGTGGCAACACCCCACAAGACACCAACTGTACGGCCACCTGCTTCCTATCACGAAAACTATTCAAGTTAGACGAACCAGACATGCAGGACACTGCTGGAGAAGCAGAGACAAACTCATAAGTGATGTACTCTTATGGACCCCCACACATGGCCGAGCAAAAGCAGGACGACCAGCACGAACATACATTCAGCAACTATGTGAGGATATGGGATGTTGTCCTGAAGACCTGCCTAGGGCGATGAACGAGAGGGAAAAGTGGCGAGAGAGGGTCAGGGATATCCGTGCTACCAGCACAACATGATGATGATGAATGGCATATTAACCATTGTTGGTTATTTAATGACAAATCTTGTTTTTACATATATATTCTATGATCTGTGAACACATTTTACACATTTTATAGATACACACAGTTAAATGATCAAACAGTTCTATTTCTGATACTTCAATTTAGCATGCATCAACAAAGTTAAATGGTTCCAAGCATTGCTATGTATCACTAACAATACTATTAAACATCAGTCATTTGTATACACACAGTTCTATGATCAAACAGTTCTATTTCAAATAATTCAATTTGATAAAAGTCATAGGCTCATTGGCCAAGTGGGTAGAGTGTTTGCCAATGGTCTGGAAGACCTGGTTTCAATCCCAGGTCGTGTCATACCAAAGACTTTAAAAAGGGTACTTGATACGTTCTTGCTTAACACTCAGCAAAATAAGGTACGTACCAAAGTTCAAGAAGAGCAATCCTGGGAAAGGAGTAGTGCCCTCCCCTACACCTCGGTGTTGTAGCTATTGAAAAGGGAGCCTTCTGGTCCCCCTTGACTACAGTCACTAACAACAAAAGTCATTTTTTTGCACTCACTTTAAATTTCAAACAGTTCTGTTTGACCCTCAGATAGGACCCAATCAGGTGTGACCACTTTAAGCCAGAGTGGACATGGGAGCAATTGCAATGAAGGAATACTCTGCATTCCTGAAGCCTCATCACCAGATAGTTTAGTGTCATATCAGGACACTTGTTTCAGATGAGGTTCTTACTTCTCTGCAGAGAAGCAGTTGATGTATTCTACACCTCCAGCTAACTGGTCTCTATTATAGTTCAACTAACAAGAATTTTTCTTAGTAACTGTATCATTCAGATAAAAATATATTAACAGAAATCAAGTGAAGTTCAATTTATGCCAAGAACATTTCATTACAATCTTCTACATATATAAAAACTAATAACTAGAAAAAGTGAAGGACATATATTATCTAGTATCAACTCAAAAGATGTATATTTATATCTCTCTGATGAGTTAAATGACCAGTGCATATAATTAAATGAGAAAAAAAATCTTGATATAATCAAATGGAGGAAAATTCAAGGAAACAAGTGGTGTCCAGTTGATGCTAAGAATAGTTTGTTACAACCCTCTTAAAAGAGAGAATAAAAACCCAGAAGAAAAAAAAATAGCCAAATCTTGAAATAAATCAGAAACGATGAAAATATGATTGCTACAAATGAACTTTAACCTTTTCTAAAAAGAGCAAAAGTTAAAATAGTCATGCAAAGAGGATTATAAAAACAAAAATGATTGAATTGAGACAAGCAAGTAAAAGACAAGATGAACATAGACAATGGCACCAGAATAATGGTGCTGCAAAGGAAATGAAGCTGTAGATTGTACTGCATGAGAAAATCTCTTGGAGAACAATGCACATGAAAATGGTACAGAAAAAGCCAAATAGGATTTATGGGCAGAGTTAATGGATGGAACATGAGACAAAAACCAAAAAAGGCCCAAAAAAACTCAATAAATTTCTCTGAATTTCTATTTCTGGCAACAAGTTACTCAACATCTTCCATAAATGATAATTATTTTTATAACTATTACAGCTTCTTCTAACATGTTATACAGACTCATCAATTGCTAAAAAAAATAAGAAATGCTCAAATCACAAAAATTCAAATAAAAATAATACTCATATTTACCCAACTCTTTTGTTACGGGTAAGGTGTGACACAAGATCAATTTTTTGATGAAAACACCTAGTTTTAGAGATTTCCTTTTCCAAGATTGGTTGCATTAACAAGGTTAAAGAACCCAGTCTGCTTTACTATTTACCCCTGCTGGAGAGAGAGCAGATGAAATAATGCCTTACTCAAGGGTTATTAGTGTGAAGTGAAAGAAATTGCTTTATCCAGGATTTGAAATCAGTTTGGTAATTCCATAGATGGCACTAAATCAAAACTGCAATCATTCCTTTATAATAAAATATTAACTATTGTTGGTTATTTAATGCCAAATCTTGTTTTTACATATATATTATAAGATTTGTGAACACATTTTACACATTTTATAGATACACACAGTTAAATGATCAAACAGTTCTATTTTTAATTCTTCAATTTATCATGCATCAACAAAGTTAAATGGTTCCAAGCATTGCTATGTATCACTAACAATACAATTAAATATCAGTCATTTGTATACACACAGTTCTATGATCAAACAGTTCTATTTCAAATAATTCAATTTAGTAAAAGGGTGTTGTATGATTATAAAAATTCAAGAGAAATATTTTAATCATTGAATAATGATGCCATGAATTTATATTAAAACAAAAAAAGATTATTCTTTGGACATAAAACTAGTACTTATATTTTGGAATAAACCTAGTACTTATATTTGATTCAATGGTAATATGATAATACTGTTTATTATATATCATATCAATACTGCAGTATGGATACACTACATGGACGCTAACTAAATGTATAGAGGAAAAGAAGGATGCCGTGAGCAATATTTAACATGTCCTGGAGGTAGTACCCTACAAAGCAGCAGCTGTACGGCCACTTACCACCCATCACGAAAACTATCCAAGTTAGACAAACCAGGCATGCGGAACACTGCTGAAAAAGTAGGGACAAACTCATAAGTGACATACTCCTGTGGAATTCTTTATATGAACGAGCTGGTAGAAACTACATACAACAGCACTGTGCCGATAGAGAATGTAGCCTTGAAGGCCTACTGGAAGCAATCAGTGATAGAGAAGGGTGGCATGAGAGGGTTAGGGAGATCTGCACTGGTGGCACGACATGATGATGAATGATATAGATATTTTTTTGAAAAATAAAAGATCAGTACTGAATAGGATCCAATGTCGGCACTGAGAAAAGTAAATACTAGGGCAAAGCTGAGCTCTCTAACTTTGGTATGGCAATCAGTTCTGGAAAAGGAAAACCTGGAGAAGGAAGAATAATTGTTTGCAGACACTGGATGCCATCTAGAGGATTTACCAAGAGTGATAACTGATAGGACCAGATGACGAGAGATAGTCAAGAGATCTGTTCACACTTAGATGATAATGATGACTGAATTAGCTGAGGTAAAGACTTACTAAGTGTAACCCAATTTGACACAAGGCTACAATATTCAGACACCTGGGAAGATTGAACACAGTTCACTGGTATTGATATGCAATATAACAGTAAGAGCTAAATAACTAGATATATTTTTGTTCTATTTATGAAGACTCGATTTTTCTTTTCATAAATCATTTGAAAATATCCCAATATTACACATGTAGAATAATTCTTATCATGACATTTTAATGTTAGGAATATACTTCTTCCAATTCCAAGTAATATCAAATTTACTACACAAAAATATTAATTGTTTATGATAAATGTGATTTTTATTGTTGATATTTACTTTATCAAAATACAAGAAATTTTCTGTTATCTTGCCATTGCAATAGAACTTCTTATATAAAATATGAGAGATGTCAAATATGAGCTCGCCAGAGGGTTGACAACATGAAACACTGTGTCATAAGTTATTCCATTTTTATCATGATGATATTTTATACTTAGCAGGCACTTATGGCATAGTAAGTGTGCTCAGCTACCTGAGTTCAAATCTTGATCAAAGCTGTTTGCTTTTCACAATTCACGACCCGAAAGAGAAGTATGAATCCAAGTATTCTCTCTCCAGTTATGAGAAAATAGTAGGACAGACTGAGCTCTTTAATCTTTGTTAAGAAGAAAGAAAACTTTGAATTCATACTAGTTGTAGACCTGAAAAGAGATAGGTTCCACTAGGCTATTTTTGCCCAAGACATACTTGATGAGTAGCACCCGAAACAACCAAACCAGATTATTGAACTAGTGAAGAGTTAAAACTTGAAATTATGCATTGTTGTACCTAGTGCACTGCAAAGATTTTACTAAATAAAAATATTAGTATTAAATATTTATCATTATTGTATAGATATTTATATTTATAGAGTATATTTCAAGAATGAAACCCAAATGATTTGAGAGTAGAATTTATGCTTGCAGAAATTTTATGATATAATATTAGTCATGTGGCCTCACTGTATACTTCCAGACAACAGCATTAATCAGATGGAATTACTGAATACAGACAATTGTTTTTGAAAGAACACTACCATTGTTTACAGGGATGCATAGAAACCACATTATTTTTAGCATAAAAAGTTCAGTTGAAAAAAAAACTTCAGACCTTAATCTGAAAAAGGGTTTCATTTGTCTTGTGTTAAACAGTCACTGAAAAACCTCTCTCATTATTTCTAGATTTGACAAACAAGAATATTGTATTTCTCTATAAACCATTGGAAACTTACCACATTGAAAGTATCAGATGACAATGCTGGTTAGTTGACCATTGGCTCAGTAACCACAAATAGCCTGTGGTCAAAATGCAAGTAATAAAAAGGAAAATAATGATCATCTTACTTGTAGTGACAATAGACACTGCTAATACTTGATATGACATTAATTTTTTGTTATTTATCATCTTATGTTAAGATAATGATATCAGTCTCAGGAAAAGGCTGTAACCACAATGGTTTGGTCATTGTTGTTATTAGTAGCTGGAGATCATTTGAGTGATTCAAAATGGTTAAAAGGTAATATTCTTGCTTGTTCTGCTTCTGTCATTTGCTTTTATTTAGCTGTCATAGTTTTGATATTTTATTTATGATAAATTTCCTCATCTTTCTTCTTATTTTGATTTTGTTCTTTCTATCAATTACCAGATTTTCTTTCTCATTTCCAGTGCTTGCTTTTCTTCCTACAAAATTCTAGATTTTCTTCCACACTTCTAGTGCTTGCTTTTCTTCCTGTCAGTTGCCACATTTTCTTTGTCATTTCCTGTATTTGCTTTTCTTCCAATAAATTACCAGATTTTCTTCCTCATTTCTGGTGCTTGCTTTACTTTCTACTAAATACCAGATTTTATTCCACACATCTAGTGCTTGCTTTTCTTTCAATCAATGATTTTCTTTTTTTTTCATTCCCAGTGACCATTCTTTTTCCTGTCAACTGCCAGATTTTCTTCTTTGTTTCTTGTTTTTTCTTCTTTGTTTCTTGTGGTCTCTTTTTGACCTATCAAATTGCCAGATTTTCTTCTTTATTTCTAGAGCTTTCTTTTCTCCTGATCAATTACCAGATTTTCCTTTTATTTTTAATGACTATTCTTCTTCCTATAACTGCTAGATTTTCTTAATTTCTAGAGGTCTCTTTTCAACATATCAATTGCCATATTTTCTCTTTTACTTCTATTGGTCTGACAATCATTTTTAACTGTATTTCTATAGAAAATTTAACTGTTATGTTTTCCTACATTAAATTTATTTATAATGCATTCATATTGTACAAATAATTCATCCACCATTTTTTAAATTCTTGCAT
Organism: Sepioteuthis lessoniana; assembly: GCA_963585895.1. NCBI lineage: Eukaryota > Metazoa > Mollusca > Cephalopoda > Myopsida > Loliginidae > Sepioteuthis > Sepioteuthis lessoniana. The sequence goes on along the minus strand of OY757905.1, from coordinate 60,081,633 downwards.
TTTCATATTATCTTCATTTTATTTCATTCTTTCTTTTTTGAACCCATTAGATTCTACCTAACTTTATTCATTTTCTTTAATTTCTTTCACTTTGACATCACATCTTCCATTTTCTAATTTCTTCTCTCTTTCTTTTTCACTCCTATTTTCAAATTTTGATAACTTTCTTTTATCCTTCAACATATTCACTCAAGCCTCTCTTTCTCATTCATATTTCCTTGTCTCTCTCTCTCTCTCTCTCTCTCTCTCTCTTAAAGATAAACCATTCTATTTTTATTGATTATTTCAAATTAATATTTTCATTATTTTTTCAATTCTTTTATTTTACCTTTTTATTTGTTTTAAATCATTTATAGCTTTCTCTTTCTTTCTCTCCTTCTTTTTCTCTTTTTTATTGTCTTCTTATCCAATTTTTTTACTTTCTTTTTTCTTCTTTTTCTTTCCTTTTCTCTTTTTATTCTTTTCTTTTCCAATTCTAATCTATTTTTCTTCTTTCTCTTTTCTTTTCTAATCCCTTTCTCATTTTCTTTTTTTTACTTCTTTTATAATTTCACTCTCTTTTTCTCTCTTTCTACAATTTTCTTTACTTTTCTTCTTTTCAAAATGTTTCTCCTCTTTTTTTTTCTATCTTCTTCTCTCATTCTTTCTATTCTCTCCTTTCCCCTATCCTCTTCTCTTTTTTCTTTTTTTTTACTCTCATCTTTTTCTCTCTTTTCTTTCATCCTTTCCTCTATTATTTCTCTTCTTTCTCATGACCTCTCTTTATCTGTGTCTTCCTCATCCTCCATCATCTTCTCATAAACAAACCTGTCAAATGCTACCACTTGTATGAACCTAAAAGACATGAGATATTCAAGAGCAATGATTCTATGAGTCTGTGCCCAACCCTGCCATATTGACAAGCAAGAAAATCAAAATGGCAGACAGTAAGTTTACAGGATAAAATCCATTCTCTGTGTGTCTCTCTCTATATATATACAGTATTGCCTCTAAATATGTATGCCTCTACCATTTTTTTTTAGAAAAACTTATTCTCTTCTATACCAAAAATACCAGGATATTAATATTTCTAGTGGAATATCAAAATAGATATAATTAGGTATTATTTATTACCAAACTCTTCAGCATTGAAACTCTGTAATCAAAAATATGAATATGTAGCAATACACCACTTACATATATTCAAGTAATTTTATTTCTGGTAACAGAGGTTCAAACATGGTAGAGTTTGGTAATGAATAATAACTAATGATATCTGTTTAGATTGTATAATAATAAAATCCTGGGATCTTTTATTAGACATTTTATACTGATACTTATTTATGAGCAATATCGTATATAAGGAACAATGTGGCTTTTCTGTTTCTTTCTTCATATGCTCTACTTTTCCAAACTTCTGCTAAAATCAGAGTGTAGTATGTGCAGCCAGCCAAGAATCAGTCACTCCCTAGCACAGATACCATACTCTGATCTAGGATCAGAGTATTGTATCTGTGTACCTTGTCTAGAATCAATGTCACTCACTGGCACTTCTACCAAGAATCAGAGTGTAGGTTCTGTGCAACCAGCCAAGAATCAGCACCACTGCCTGGCCCTTATGCCTAGGATTAGAGTGTACTATCCGTACCAGGGAAAATCTAATTTTATATATATATATATATATATATAGTCGGGAGTGACCTGAAGGCTCCCTTTTCAATTGCTACTACACCTAGTAATAGAGGAGGGCACTACTCCATTCCCTGGATTACTCCTACCCTTGATCCTTACTTTATAATGCTGAGTGTTAAGCAAGGTGGCACCAAGTACAATTTTTTGAGTCTTTAGTATGACTCGACCTGGGATTGAACCCCGATCTCCCTGACCATTGACAAATACTCTACTCATTAGGCCAATGGCCAGTAAATCAATATATATATATATATATATATATATATATATATATATATATATAACTCAAAATAATAATCTATATCTTAAAATGCATGATTTTTGTAATTTTGTGTTTATTAGTAAACTAATATTAAATATTATTATGTTATTCTATTCTCTTCAAAATAAGTGCTTTCGTCTGCATATTTTATATTTTAGAGCTTATAAAATCATCATAGGATTTCCAGAGGTAAAAACTAGAAATCTTTTTTCTTACATAAAAGTAGCAGAAGTGACACTTTGATCTTAGGGAGGGTACAAAGAAATTAAACTCTGATCCAAGGAAGAAGTGCCAATATATAAATAATACTGTCATTTTTTTTATGGCTACACTGGCCTAGTGGGCAGAGTGTTCATCACTGGCCTGGGAGACTGGGGTTTAATCCCAGGTCAAGTCATACCAAAGACTCAAAAAATTGTACTTGATGCTGCCTTGCTTAACACTCAGCATTATAAAGTATGGCTCAAGGGTAAAGTAGAGCAATCCAGGAAAAGGAGTGGTGCCCTCTTCTACATATCAGTGTAGTAGCTAATGAAAAGGGAGCCTTTGCATCACCCTTGACTACAGTCACCAACCTTATTTTACTTTATTTATATATATATGTATATATATACACACACACAAACAATAATTTAGCCCACCCATTCAGAATGTTTTAATACACACACATCAAAGAAAAAAAAAAGAAAAGAAATGTAAACATTTTACCTCAAAGGAAGAATAAACTGCATTTTTAAAACTATGTATTTTCACTTCTAGGTCCCAGGAGTTTTCTTTAACAGTAAACAAAATATCAAGTTAACTTCATTTTAACTGTAGACTCATTTATGCATAAAGCATGTTGGGTATTTTTGGAAAAAAAAAGCAGAAGTCTTTATTTAATGCAAATGAATGAAATTAAAGTAATACATTTATTTGCATATATATATATATATATATATATATATATATAATGAGAGAGAGAGATCTGCGTGTTTGTGTGCATATGTATGTATAAAGTATGCCTAAAAAGTATATACTTACTCAACTACAGCAGAGTAAAGGTGGTTTAAATTTAAAGTTTTCTTTCTTTTAGACTGATTGCATAGTCAAAACTTAAGAACCCAGACTATTCGACGAATTACCCTTAGTTATTATTGCCCAATCGGCTGGGGCTGTAGAATACACCGACTGCACCTCTGCAGAAGGATACCCCCCCTCCAACGAGTATCCTGGATATGACACAAAACAATCTGATGGTGAGCTTTCAGTGATGCTGGAGCTTTGGGGAATGCAGAGTACCCCTTCATTGTCATTGACTACAGGTCCACTCTGTCTCAGAATGGTAGCACCTGATAAGGGCCCTATCCATGCGTTAAATAGAACTAAACTGCTTACTTATGCTGAACTGAATTGTTTGAATTAGAACCGTTTGACTAAACTGAATAGCTTGAAATAAAAACATTTTTAACAATTAAACTGTGTACTTACATTTAAACTGCAAACTTATGCTAAACTGAATTGTTTGAAATGGAACTTTTTTTGACATGTAAACTGAACTTACACTAAACTGAATTGTTCAATATAGAACTGTTTTAACATTTAACTGTGTGTAAAGAAAATCTATACTTATACTAAACTGAATTAGAACTGTTTGAATAAACTGAATAGCTTGAAATAGAAATGTTTTTGACTATTAAATTGTGTATTCATGCTAAATTGAATTGTTTGAAATAGAACTGATTATGTATCTAAAAATGGATTTGGCATTAAATAACCTACAAGGGCTGATATACCATAAAACCCAAACAACCAACCAACCTTAGTTATCGGGAGGAGAAGAAATGGATTTATGCCTTTCACAAGGGCATTAGTACAAAGGGAAATGCAAACACTCTAGCCCAGGATTTGGCACGTCATGAAACTTTTAAAATTTCCTCTTTGCCTTTTGAAGTTAACTGAACAAGTACCATTAGAATTGCTGATGGAACTTATTGATCTTCAGTGATCAGAATATTTGAAGTCCAAATTTCTTGTTTGTTATATCCTCAATTTCTATAAGAACTGCATGCTTTCATCTGGATGATTCCCCAACCTTATCACTCATACATAGCAAGTAGTGAGCATGTTTGGCACTACATACCACTGTGAACAGTAATTCACCAAAATGAAGTCCGCTATGATAATATCTGTCAAATAATCACTTGACGGATATGCTCTTTCAATCAACCTATTCATTTAACCCCAATATTAAATCTTTTTGTGATTGCTAACAACATCAGATGTCTAATTAATGAATTAGGATTGTTAACTTGTGAATTTAGTTTCTTTTTTTTTCTATCCTTTTAATTTCCCAGACCCTCCTGGGATAAGTTTTGTGACTCTTAAACTCAACAAATTGGAGTCCCCTGATGTAAATCATATGAAAAATAGATTTTTCTGTTATATCTATGTATAAGAAAATTCTATTAATTTTCCATTTTAGTGGATAAAGTGTTCCCCAATGGCTCAAGAGACCGGGGTTCAATTTCAGGTCAAGTCATAGGAAAGACTCAAAAAATGATACTTAATACCTCCCTTGCTTAACACTCAGCATTAAAAAGTATGTATCAAGAGTAAAGTAAAGTTAAGTAAAGGAATCCAGGGAAAGAAGTAGCACTCTCCCCTACACCTGGATGTAGTAGCTATAGAAAAGGGAGCCTTAATATCACCCACTTTATATATATATATATATATATATATATATACATATATGAGTTATTCAATGAATAAGTGAATTTCACTTAAAAGTTGTTTAGCGACTGTAGTCGAGGGCAACCCGAAAGCTCCCTTTTTAATAGCTACTACATCGAGGTGTAGGGGAGGGTGCTGAAGGAATCAGCAAAAAGAAGCATTGTTTCAAAGAAATCAAAGGTGATGTATCATTTATGTTCCAGAAGACTCTAAGTACTTTCTTTTAATCACTGCTGAGCCTGAAACTTTTTCTTTACTGAAGTGTCAGTATGTTTCTACCGCATGGATCTATGAAATAGAAATCCATGTTTAGGTCAATTTTTTTACTAAAGCATACTTCTTTGTACACATCACACATTCTTCCGTAAATTTCACATGGTTTGTATGTCTTTACCTACAAAAATTTGATGTGAGAACTCTATTCAAGCCTACAGCACTCTGATTTGACACCATTTTGAATAGCCTCAAAACATAGTTTTGAAAGATCAAAATAATTTTTGGTATAAACTAATTCCAAACAATACAGAATTTATATTTATGGAAAAAAATTCTGAAAAATTTTTTTAGAATATTTTTTTTAAATTTCCCTTAGCTATTAAATAAACCATCTCTCTCTTTCTCTCTCTCTCTGAGTTTCATTCATGTAAAAAATATAATTCTCTATTACATATACATGTGTGTGTATAATAGAAAATTAAATTTTTTTTACATGTGTTTCATCATTAGTAGATAATAAAGCTTTGTAGTCCTCAAGCTGAAAAGGTTGGGAACTCCTGTTAGAGATAAATAAGACACAGATTTTTTCAAGAATGTTTTTTTTTTGCATCCCCTGGTACATCAATGTGTATTCTGTCCCTATTTATAAAAAAAAATGTCTTCACAACAATAAACAAGTTTACATATCAACTCATATCATAAAGAATTAAAGGCTTAAAACTTACACTTAAAAAGCAATTTTTTTATAGCCTACAGGACTTAACCAAATTGCATGTGTTTTTAAATCTTCTTATGGATGGATAATAGCCAAAGAAGGAAGAATTATAAAATATAATAATGGTAGGTATAGGAATTTCATGTAAAATTAATGAAAGTATGATGTCTGGAGATATATTTAAAACTATTCAGAGGAACATCAGATAAATTAAATCAGCTGTTCATGACTTTGGTTTTAAATAACCTCAGAACTAGAGATAAAAGATGAACAAAAATACAAGACAAACAGAAATATATATATATCTATAATTATATTTGCTCGGCTTATTCAAACCATGTTGTCATCACCAGAAGAATGTAAAAAGAAATACTTATTTTAATTGATAAACCACAAAGACACAAGATAATAATAAAAGAATGAACTAAATTACATGGCATATCCGCTTATTAAATGTACTTAGGCTTTTTTTTTAATCTAATTATTCGCACAAATTCCATGATACTAAAATTTAAAATATTACTTTTTAAAAAGCAAAATGCATTTAACACATGCTATTTTTTTCACATAATTAAGTTCATTCTACTCGATGAAAAAAATTATTATCATTCTATTATATATGTAACCAGCTCAATGGCCTAGAGTGTTCGCCAATGGTCCGGGAGACCAGGGTTCAATTCCAGGTTGTGTCACACCAAAGACGTTAAAAATGGTACTTGATACCTCTTTGATTAGCACTCAGCAATATAAGGTATGTATCAAGAGTTAAGAGGAGCAATCCAGGGAAAGGAGTAGCGCCCTCCCCTACACCTCGGTGTAGTAACTATTGAAAAGAGAGCCTTCTGGTCACCCTCGACTACAGTCAGCAACTTTACTTATTTTTATTATATATGTAGTAAAGTAAAACCAGGTCATTGGCCTAATGAGTAGAATGTTCGCCAATAGTCTGGGAGACCAGGGTTCAATCCCAGATCAAGTCATACCAAAGACTCAAAAAATGATACTTGATACCGCCTTGTCTGGCATTCAACACTATAAGGTAAGGATCAAGGTTAAAGTGGAGCAATCCTGGAAATGAAGTAGCACCTTCCCTACACCTCGGTGTAGTAGTTATTGAAAAGGGAGCCTTTGGGTCACCCTCGACTAAGGTTGCCAACTTTACTTATTATATATGTATTTACCCAACCCATCTGCTAATAGCAGGAAGTGACACAAGGTCAATTTTTAAAGTAAAGTTTGAGTTTCGTTTAACAGAATATCAACCCTAGTGGGTTATTTAATGCCAGAAGGGTTGGATTAGTTTTATCATTTGTGTATTTTTCAGGGTTTAAGGTATGGTTTTTGTTACATGTTGGTTTCTTTTAGAAAGCTCAAGATTTCCTCTGGTTTGGTGTTTTTGGAGAGGTCCTTTAAGTTGCTTATCTGGTAGTGTTTGGGACGAATTTGTCTGAACTTGTCACAAAGAATGTATTTGATTATGAGGAGTACTTTGCATGTTGAGCATACTTTTAAGAAGGTGTGAGTTTAAAGAGATTAAAGTAGAGTACAGTTGGTTTGAATTCAGATTTTTTTTCCAGACAGGTGGCCTTACTAAGGTTAACAAAACAGTCTGACCAACTATTTACTCATAGCTGGGAGGAGGAGAGATGGATCTATACCTTTCCCAAGTGTGTAAGTGTGACGTGAAACACAATAAGTCTTATCCAAGATTTAAACTTAATTTGCCAATTCTACTTATGATGCTAAGTGTTGTGGTATCATCTCTATTTTCGATACACAGTAGACTCTTCCACTATTTGACCCTAACCCTAACCCATTCAGGGAGTAGGTAGCAAGAGCTACACTGGTAACATTGTATTGCTTGTTTTACTGTAATATATAACCTTTATTCTTCTCTCTTAATACGTGTTTGTCTCACTTATTTTATGCCCTTTTCCAAGGACATAACACTAAACATGTCTCCATTATTCTTTTTTGCATGTGACAGACCACAGCAAGTTTTTATTAGACCAATGAATTTAAAATGATCTTAGAGACTAAAGTAATTTCCAGTCCAATTTGAAACTGACTGATGATTGTATGAGGTTTGTCTTAACACTTAACATGATTATTTAAACATCCAAATTGGAAATAACTCTCAAACACAAATTAGAATTTTCCCCTCTTTTCTAAACAGAAGCATTTATAACGTTATGGAACATAATGGGAATAGTTACAATGGGAGCCTAAATGAGTTCACAGGTCGTCTAGTTTATAAATATTCAAAAATAGATATATTTCTTTCTTTTTTTTAAATCTCTTTTATACTCATTCATGGAGATTTTATTCATTATTTTCAAGCTTTTTAATTTCTTATACAAAATTTTCTTCCTTTTGTTTTCATTTTTAATTCAGTTTTGCTCTTCCCCCCTGCAACTGAGACTTTTAGCTGACAATCATTTTAAAATAGGAATTAAGCAAAACAATTCCCATCTTAATTACAGCAACCATATTAGATAAAATCTAAACGAAATAATCCAGTTTAATTCCTTTAAGCTTTAGAGAAAACAAATGTAAACTAAGAAACGTAATTCCTTTTAAACTATTTAAAGATACTTAAAACAGCCACACATGATTTATGTTCTCATTAGACTAAAAAAACTATATGAATATTTATATGCATACAGACACACACACACATATATATATATATATATATACATGCCCAATATATGTATTTATTGGCTCCACAGCGCAAGCAGGATGTGACACAAGGTCAACTTTTTTAAGCGGAGTTCAACAGGTTTGATTGGTTGGTTGGGCTTAATGGCATATCAACTCTTAGAGGTTATTTAATGCCAAATCCTATATATATACATATATATATATCATATAATTTGTTAATGAACAGTTGGTTGTCAACATTTTTTAAACAAGTCTGAGCTGATTCATCAGCATACAGTTAAATGGTTTCAGTTAAACAAAATGATTAAATATTTCATTTTGACCCATAGATGGGACCTTAATAGATACTACCAGTCCAGCTTAGAGTGGGCCTGGGAGTAATGGTAATGAAGGAACACTCCACATTCCCCAAAACTTCAGAACTGAAGCCCCTCTATCTGATGACTTAGTGTCATATCCCAAACACTGGTGGGGGTCTTACTCCTCTGCAGAGATGCAGTCTGTGTATTCTACAGCTCAAGGTGACTAGGCTGCTGCAGGTTAGAATTTTTTGAGTTTTCCCTCTCCTACACAAATTGCCATACCAAAGATAAAGAGCCCAGTTTACCCTACTATTTAGCCATAGCTGGAAAGAGAATAGTTGGATTCACACCATCCCCAAAGATATAAGCCCTATGTGAAATGCAGACTCATCTAGGGTTTGAACTCAGGTCACTATATCCATTGCCTCTATGATGATAATCATGACATCATGAGCCCTTCCATGAATATATATATATATATATATATATACTGCATGCATATACTAACAGTTATGATTGTAAGGAAATAGACTTGATGAGCTGAGTTCAAATCCTGGACAAGGCACTTTACATTTCACTTAGTACTAATGTCTTTGGGAAAGGTTTTGGTAGGTCAACCACTCTTGGAGAAGGAAATTTCTAAATCCAAAACATGGACAATGTTGCTCAAAAAATTGGGAAAAATTCTTCACCACTATAAAGAAAAATAATGTGAGGGAATAGAAGTGGAGAAATATTCACCATTGCTTAAATATATATGTAGACTGATATTTATGAAGATGTATCAATATATATATAAAGTTTGAATGGTGTAGATACAATTAATGTCAGGGGCAATTCTCTTGGTACAGTAGCTAATGTGCAAGACTGTGACCTGAAAGGAAGCAAGTTCAAACTCAAGTTGTGCAATAACATTCTCTTTCAGCCTAATATCCTTGAGAAAGTTACAAACCCCTTTATCACTCCAACTATGGGTTAAATAGAATCAGTGATGTTCTTCTTCAAGGATGACTTTGGCATTAAATTACCCACAAAGGTTGATGTGACTTAAACAAAAAAAAAACAAATGAAATGCCAATAGTTAGTGTCACTTAGTAACTGCCAGTTTCTTGTCTATGCAATCATCAGACCAAGAACTCTAGCAGTCACCGAGCATCAGTGACTCTGTGTCTTCTCAAAACAAACTTAAATCTACATATGCTCTATCACTGATATTGTGCACTCTTTAGTTAGGTTAAAAACTGACAGTCACCAAGTGTCATAGATACTGTGTCTATACTATCAAAACTTATATATATATATATATATATATATATATATATATATATATATATATGTAAGCAAATCAGTGTAATGGCTTTTTAAAGAAGAAGTACTCAGCAAACCTAGTTTAATTTCTGAACGAGGTTGATCACATTTAACTTTGTTAAAGCTTTTGGGAAAGGCATGAATCCATTTGTTTTTTTAACAGCTATGGGGAAAATAGTATGTGTTTACTCAATCCCTCTGCAACAAAGAGGATGTGACACAAGGACAAATTTTTTTGTTTTATAAAACTTTGGTGCTTTTTAACCAACACTTCTTCAAAAGTCAGTTGTAGGTATTTACAAAGAAAATGAGATTTTAATGGGAAAGGATCTTAAAATTGGGAGAGAGTAAGAAGGATCAAATAAATGACTCCTCAAATATTTGAGCTCTCTCTCTAAACAAAATCAAACATTGTGTATTAATCACAACTGCTTTCAAGATACTGAGGTGGTGCATAGTCTGAGTCTTATACAGAACAGTGAAGAACTCTTCTAAATATGGCGCTGTTGGCTTGGGCTAAAGAATACAATGATTGTATCTCTGCAGAAGGGTAAGACTCCCCCAATGAGTGTCCTGGATATGATACTAAACAATCTGATGGTGAGGCTCAAATAATGCCGGAGCTTTGGGGAATGTGGTGTACCTCTTTATTACAATCGCTCCTAGGTCCACTCTGGCCTGAAGTGGTTGCACATGATATGGTCCTATCTATAAAGCAAATAGAACTAAACTATGTGCTTATGCTAAACAGAATTGTTTGAAATAGAACTGTTTTGGCATTTAAACTGCAAATTTATGCTAAAGTAAATTGTTTGGAATGGAACTATTTATATGTATAAACATGGATTTGACATTAAATTACGTACGATGGTTGATATGCCATAAACCAAACCAAACTAAAACAGTTTTTATCAAAATGACTGGATTTGGCATTAAATGATCTGAAAAGGGTTGATATGCTGTAAAACAAAACCAACCAATCTTGTGAATAGTTGACTTGGCATGCATTTTTATTTAACAAGTGCTCTCCAGTGGCAGACTCATGTGCCTGTGAATGCTCGGATGATATTATTGGCACAGGTCTACAGCTGAACCCTATATATATATGTATATATATATATATAGGGTTCAGCTGTGTATACATATATATATATATATATTACAGCTGAACTCTCTCTCTCTCTCTCTATATATATATATATATATATATATATATATATATATATATATACATATGTATACATATATAGGGTTCAGCTGTATATATATATATATATATATATATATATATATACACACAAACACATGAGCACACATATATATGCAAGCATTCTACTTATAGGTGGATATTTATATTGGTGTGCGTGTTTGCTTAAACATGCTTGCATGTATAGTGATATTAATATTTACATAAACTGAATGAAAGGTTCACTGGCACTTCTTGATTGTATTGATACTTAAATAATTGATGCGGCCTGTTATTAATGGAATAGTTGCATAGAAACATGATTTTCATGTCCATACACTGTCACACCCTGACCCCTGCATTGGTATTTATTGTCAGGTTTTACAGATTGCCTCAAGACAGATGATGATTATTCAATAAACACAATATATTCGTTCATATTTGTACACTACATATGTAAGAGTATGTTATAAATGTGGTCAATATGGGGTTATAAACGAAGAAAGTATAATGGTTCCTAAAGACAGGTGAAATGAAAGTTGTAGGGTTTAATGATGTGCAGATCATAGTATTCATTTCTCCTCTCGCTTTTTAATCCCTTTGTGTAATCTCTTAATCCACTGAATCCTGAGATTTGACCACGATATTTGAAACTTAATGCAATGAATTCAAAGTATAATTCACTAAAGTGTTAGACAGATATAATTCTTTTGTGTATTTAAACTTCAATATATATGAGATAGGTTACAATGTCTAATCCATGTGCTATGGATTCTACTCCAATCCACATTTAATAATAGACCCCAATAGCTGTTGAAATTCTGTCTTTGCCATGAACTCTAAATGATAAAAAGTGAAAATCCTTTTGGTTCACCACCAATATTTTCCAATGCATTTCTGCATTAAAACTATTCATATACCTAATATAACATGTAATCATCACACACATAAACACACATATGTATATATATATATATATTTTTTTTTTTTAAACCAACAACTGATCATACAAAGATTATAAATTTATTTCCATCCTGTTAAAAAGCATTGATATCAATCAATGCGCTAAAAATTCACAGGGCTTCTTCAGATCAAACAAGAAAATGAATTAAAATAACTCTTTCACATTTACAACCAGACTTAAAAAAAAAAACCCAAAAAACTTATTTCTCCAATATAAACGTAACCCTTCCAATTTAAGTAGCAATAAATATCAACTTATTTTGGCATGTAAAGAAACATCCATTTTCACTATACTTCAAATTTAAAAGAGAAAAAAAATTTACGGCAACAAAAATATGTCTAACTATCCAAACATTTATATATACAATAAATTAAGGAAAAAAATCATTATTCAAACATATCTTATTTTAGTACATCAAATATTAATCATTAAATTGAAATAAAACAATCTAAAACTAATGTTATTCACAGTAAAATTCCCCACTAAATTACAATAATAGTGCAAAAAAAATTATATTCACTCTAAAATATTTTAAACTGTGTACTTATGCTAAACTGAATTGTTTCAAACAGAACTGTGTATTTGTATAAAAATGGATTTGGCATTAAATAACCTACAAAGATTGATATGCCATAAAACCCAAACAAACACTATAATATTTCAACTATAAAATACATCAGGATAAAACATTAATTCTGTTTTATTTTATAGTCAAAATATTGTGATACTGCTTTGCATTTTTGTGGACAGAGCACTCCATTTTCCTGATTTAAAATGCTTTTATATCTATTTATACATATCTAATATAATTTTTTGTTATTAAGTATTTGCTATGTCAATATATATTATCAATAGAGTATATTTGTTTAATAAATCCTACCTGTTATCCCATAAGCTTCATAAACAGCAAACATTGCAATAATTTACACTCTATTTTTTGAGAAAACTATTTGTAATATATTTCTGTAGTAAAATCATTTTGCAATGTCTTTCTATGGTAAAAAAAGTTTAAAGAATATGTATAAAAAAATTTAGTATTGACTGTATAGTTGCATATGTAAATAGTAATTGGTATATACATTGCCATGAGAATGAATTCAATTTTCAAGGCATTTCCCTAATAAATACTGAGTATTTTATATACATTTTCATTAGAATGAATTCAATTTTCAATGCATTTCTCTAATAAATCCTGACTATTTTATGGATGTAATAATGACAAAGAACAAAACTTTTAACATATTTATTAAATATGTAATTGTTAGAATTAATGATTTGTTCAATAAATCATCATCATCATGTCGCGCCGCCTGCGCGGATATCCCTGACCGTCTCTCGCCATTTCTCCCTATCACTCATCGCCTCCGGCAGGTCTTAAGGATTACAACCCGTGTCCTCACATAGCTGCTGTATGTAAGTTCGTGCTGGTCGTCCCACACTTGCACATCCATGAGTGGGGGTCCACAGGAGTACATCGCTTATGAGCTCGTCCTTGCTTCTCCAGCAGTGTCCCGCGTGTCTGGTTCGTCGAACTTGTATAGTTTTTGTGATGGGGGGCAAGTGTCCGTATAGTTGGAGTCTCGTGGGGTGTTGTCGCCAGGACTTGTTTAATACTGCTCTCAACATTTTTGTGTAATTTCCGTCCAGCCTCCTCTCCAGCCGCTTCGTAAGCGTCCATGTGGTGCATCCATATAGCAGTATCGACACAACCAATAAGTAGTTACTATTAGTAACTACTTATTATCATTGTCCTCAAAGTGTGACAATAGCATGGATTCCTGTGTCTTTCTCTCACCATCCATCTCTATTAGCCCACACTCTTAGTAGGTCTTTTGGACAGCACCAAGCGTCTACACACAACAGACAAATATCATATTTTACTGGTCAGCTAACAATGGCATGTCCTTGTATAGGAGTCCCTTTGAGAATGTTGCTAATGAGTTTGTTTTGACTTCTCCAACAGCACTCATCATGTTTTGTTTATTTGACTTGGACAGTTTGTAAGATGAGTGGTAAGTGGCTGTACAGTCGCTGTTTTGTGAGGTGCTGCTCCTAGGATTTGTTCAAAACAGCTGATAGTATCTTTGTGTAGTTACCAATTAGCTTTTTTGACAAGAATTTCACTTGAGTCCATGTGGTACAACCATAGAGAAGAACTGACATGGTAACAGCCTGGAAGAAATCTCTTTCTATTTTATTAGATAAATCAGATTTCAATAAGCTGTCAATAGTGGTGCATACTTTTCCCATGCATGTGTTGACATCTTTTTCAGATGATGAGATATTGCTATTGAAGTATTCACACTGGTCTATTATTCACTGAAGATAGCTGTTTAATGAGAAAATGGACTTTTTAAAAATCTGAACTCACATAGAGATAAATACGTCTTGCTGCCTGTTCCAGGCTATGCAGCTTAGATTCAGCTTGAGCAAGTGTATTTGCAAGAAGTGCTAGATCATCTGTGTAGCCTGCAACAGTAGTAATTTCTGCTGGATATTATAGTCCATAGTCGAGGGTGACCTGAAGGCTCCCTTTTCGATAGCTTACTACACCAAGGTGTAGGGGAGGGCGCTACTCCTTTCCCTGGATTGCTTCACTTTACCCTTGATCCGTACCTTATAATGCTGAGTGTTAAGCAAGGAGGCATCAAGTACCATTTTTAGAGTCTTTGGTATGGCTCGACCTGGGATTGAACCCAGGTCTCCCGGGTCATTGGCGAACACTCTAACCGCTGGGCCAATGTCCGGTACTTATATAAAATATATAGTTCTAATCGACTGTTCATGCTATGAACACAATACTCCTAACACTGACCCACACTTAAGAGTGGCTACAAATTTCAGTTTTTAAAAATATACTGGAAGGCTAACTTTAAAAAGGATAACGGAAATGAAAATGGAAACTGTTACTTTATTAATAGGTAAGAAAATACAATTTAATGTGATCCATAGCCCAACCCAACAAAATAACCCATTGTAATTGTGAAATAAGTAATTTGA
The DNA here is from genome assembly GCA_963585895.1 of Sepioteuthis lessoniana. Lineage (NCBI taxonomy): Eukaryota > Metazoa > Mollusca > Cephalopoda > Myopsida > Loliginidae > Sepioteuthis > Sepioteuthis lessoniana. The sequence goes on along the minus strand of OY757905.1, from coordinate 60,066,633 downwards.
GAGAAAAACTAATGATATACATATACAAAAAGATTAGCAAAAACGCAAAAAAAAAAAAACTCACAGCCACAAGGCAGAGAATTACAAAGACAACAAGTTTCCAGGGGTAGATAATCTCTACCTCTCAGCATCTCAAGCCTGTTTTTTTAATCTTGTTTTTCTTTCTTTCATGGTTTTCATTGACAGCATTTATGATACTTTTACAACTAGCTTTAATTATAAAAAGACCAATGTTTTTTTCGAAATACCTACTGAAATTTAGCTTGATCACAGATCAGATAAAAGATCTTTCTTGGCTACTGGTACCATGTAACCCAGTAAAATCTATTGCTAAATAGCCCTCATTGCCCTGTGCTAAGCTAAGTAGGCATAGAAACCTCAATGATTAAATAGGATGTCAAACAAAATATACAAATAAAAATTTTAATGTATGATCTATTTGAAGAAAGGTAAAGTCTTGAAGGAAAAGGAATAATGGTCATTATGGGGAGAGAAAAGAAAGCAAAATAGTGCTTCCTGATTTACATATATATATACACACACACACACACACACACACAATAGTGCTTATAAGTATCTAAGCAAACAGAACCTATGCTTCTAATTGCTTGATTTTAAAATAAAAGTTAAAATTAGCATAGAGTCCACGGTACTAGGTGACTATCAGTTTCTCTCTTTGGGGTCATTGAAGCAAGGTGGGCTGATGATCACATTGCCAAGAAACTCAGTCACTAAGGTTACCCTAACTCTCTTTCTTTCTCTCTCTCTCGCTCTCTCTCTCTATATATATATAAATGTGAATAAGAAAAGCTTTTGCTAAAATTTCATAAAAAAAAGTAAATTTAATTGCAATTAGTATAAGGCCAGTATTTCTTTTTGAGGTTCTTCAGCTCTTGTGGGTTATTTAATGCCAAATCCTGTTTATATATATATATATATGATTTGTAAAAGAAAAATTTCTAAGAGACAAAATTTTTCAATAGCTCAATTGTTTACACACAATTAAATGGTTTCTAGTATTTCTATTTATCTCTAATAATTCTATGTGATATGAATAATAATCCTTAGTAAAAGATTGAACAGTTTTATTTGACCCATAGATGGGACCCTAACAGGTACTACCATTCTGGATCAGAGTGAACCATAGAGTAATGGTAATGAGGGGTAATTCACATTCCCTAAACTGGAGCCTCACCATCAGATGCAGCTAAGTGTCATACCTGGGACACAATCAAAAGACAATTCTTGCGGACCTCAACAAGTTGTTTGGCATACATATCTGAAATGAAATATGGCTCCAACTAAAGAACTTCCAAATGAAATAATAGAAAGGATAATAAAACTCTTTCACTAAAAATATCCCGAATAATTTTTGCCAGTGGTAGAAGTATAGTTCAAATACTTATGATCACTATTTCATATAAAGCCTTCTATAACAAGGGGTGAAAGATAGGACATATGCATATTTTTTTTCAGGCAGCATTTTCTCTTTTAAACATGTTTGATTCTTCCTTAAACAAGATCAACTTTGAATATAGTAGCACATTCTAAAATACCTTTAACACTTTTACCTCCAATTCTTCCTCTTCCCTCTAATAAATTCTTTTCTTCAGTAAATTCCCCTCCTACTTGCTCTTCTTCTGACTCTTTTTAAAAATGTATATTACTTGCCATTGAGTTTATCATTTCATCATTAATCCCCCATCTCATGCAGATGGATCTAGCCAAAGCCGAAAGTACTTGGGGTAAAAATATGGCGCCTTCCTGAATTCATTCCATCAAGAAGTCAAACAACACATACAAAGACTTGAACACATAAAAAATAAGCAGAAATGAACAGTCTATCCAATCTAATCATATATATATATATATATATATATATATATATAAGAACTTGTTTTTGAAAAGTGAATCAAAAAGTACTCAATGCTTTTCGGGCAGCAATGGTTTTAACAGAAAATTTGAAAATGACACCTCTGGCGTCTTCTCCTGTAAATCTCTGTTTCAAGTGACAGCAGGATCATTAGACAAAAAAAAAAAAGAAATTTCCAATGGTTTGTCTTCCATATTTATATGAAAATGTTATTATGTGATATAAAAGAGGGGTACACATGACAATAACAACAAAATATTTTTTTATTTTGACCAAATTCAGGATAATTTAATTTTAACTTTTTTTTCACACCTTGAGGTTATTAATCTGGAGAGTAGATGGCATAAAAGGAATTTATTCAAGTGTCTACACTGAAGACTCCATTTTTTGTCAGATGATTGTGGTGACACAGCAAAATCAGACTAACGGGAAGGAAGCCAAAAGGTTGTAATTATATATATATATATATATATATATATATATGCGCATGTGTGTGTGTGTGTGTGTTCCAACAAAGTCAGTTATTATTAATGTCACTAATCTGCAAGATAAGCTTCTTTTTTATATGAAGGCATTTGCAGGATTTAATCTTCTTCACGCCCTGTTTTTTTGGGCCAGTTCATCAAAGGGTGAATTCAAATTACAATTGAAATAATCATTGATCATTTTTACTTGTCCGTAAAACTGCCCACATGCACACTTTCAAGTTCACTGGATAAAAAAAATTTCTATGAATTTTTCCTTTATAATTTGAATTAATTAAACTGTCAAACTTAACACAATTTTTTAATTAAAAAAAATAAAGAACTATTATTTTCCATTTTATAATGGGGGTTCACTTTCACATTTCAATTTAGCGTAGAATGATCACCCATTTCCAGAAAAGTTAGTGTTAGAAAAGACAAATAATCAGACTGGTCAAATTATTTAAATTTTTTTTTCATTTTGGGGAGTGGGGGTCTTTTTTTAATTCTTGTTCCGGAAATGGCTGATCATTCTTCACTGAATTAGAATTGGAAAGTGAACCCCATCTTTTTATAAAATGTGAAATTTATTTATTTATTTATTTTAAAAATAAAGAGGCCGCAGTGAGTTTGAGTGTCTAATTAGTTGCAATCATCAAAAAAATTTATGAGAAAATATTTTTTTCTGGGTGAACTTGAACAGGTTCTCATGTAAAATTATACCTACTTGTTGTTTCCAATGCAGATCAAATTCACTATTAATGACTTTCGAGATAAGTGTCTTTTCAAACACATTCATGTATTCCAAAGATTCATTTTCTTTTTGGCTAGTGGAACTGAATAATCTTCCTTGGAAAATTCTTGGAATAAATTTTTCTTATTCAGATGTCATTTTTCAAATATCAACAGAAATTTAATTTTTTGCATCGATTCATATTAAGGCAGTAAATATAGAAATATAATACTACCGACATATATAAACACCATCTATGAGAGGATCAATAAGTTCAGAGCCTGGCTAATAGTTATTAAGGGAATTTTGATTTCTGTAAAGTTCACTACAGAATAAAGTGAATTGACAAAAAGGGAATATATATATATATATATATATATAAGTAAATTTTACATTTTCAAACATCCATCATTGATTTAACATTGCTAATATCATCCCTCATGGTCTTGATAGTGGTTCAGTAGAACCGAAATGTTATAGTGTTGACTTCTCAATAAATCTCTCCTTCCACATGGATTACCTTGTTATCAATTTTTCTTTACATATTGTCGGATTACAATCCATTATTTACTTCCATATATAAGTAAGTAAAGTTAGTGACCATAGTCGAGGGTGACCTGAAGGCTTCCTTTTCAATAACTACTACACGAGGTGTAGGGGAGGGTGCTACTCCTTTCCCTGGATTGCTCCACTTTACCCTTGATATGTACCTTATAACGCTGAGTGTTAAGCAAAGAAGTATCAAGTACCATTTTTAAAGTCTTTGGTATGACGCAACCTGGGATTGAACCCCATCTCCTGGACCACTGATACCTCTTTCATCATAAGTTCACATATCTATTGATGTATATATAAATAATAATAATCAATAAACACATAAAAATGCACTTCTATGAATATATAACCAACAGTAATATACTTACGTACACAAAAAAAAAAAATATATATATATATATATGTATATATATACCAGGTTGAATCGATTGTTTTTTTCAGATTTTCACAGATGATTTTCCCCTATTTGTATCTCCATGTTATATCAGTAAATTGATACATACAATTACTGCTGAATTGCTAAGTCTATTTTCATAAAAACATTGTTTATTCTTTATTTTACCCCTTCGATAATGAGTGGTGAAAAAATTGCAATTAATGCTATTTTATGCTACCTATGGAAAAAAAGACTGAGTGCAAGGGCTGTGACAGAAGAAATTAATGATGTTGAAGGCCCAGGAACGGTCAAAAATGTATGCCGAAAAACGTGTTCAGATATTTCAAGGAAGATGACACCATTCTCAAAGACAAAACCATGGTCATGGAAACTTTCTGTTCTGGAATATAAGGTCTCACTTGAAATGGATGAACAACGGCCAAGCACAAGGTTAGTTGGTAGGGTTTTATGGGATATCAACCTTTGTAGGTTATTTAATGCCAAATCCATTTTTAAACAAATAATCAGTTCTATTTCAAACAATTCAGTTTAGCATAAGTATACAGTTCAATTGTTAAAAACATTTCTCTTTCAAGCTATTCAGTTTAGCCAAACTGTTCTAATTCAAACAATTCAGTTCAGTATAAGTTCACAGTTTAGTTCTATTTAACTCCTAGATAGGGCCCTATCAGGTACTACCATTCTGGGGCAGAGTGGACCTAAGAGAAAGTGCAATGAAGAGGTGCTTTGCATTCCCCAAAGCCACAGCATCACTGAAACCTCACCATCAGTTTGTTTAGTGTCATATCCAGGATACTCATTTGGGGGGCCAAGCACAAGCATTCATACATTATTGGCAGAACCTGGTCTTTCACAAAGCACCATCAATCGATAACTTCATAAGTCTGACCTTGTGAACAAATTCTGAAATGCTTGAAATATGAAAATACTTTTGAATCACCTTGGTGTATATATATATATATATATATATATATATATATATATATATATCTTGTCATCCACAGACAGACTGTTTCATTGTATCACAACTCTTTAGTATGGCTAGACACATAGGGCGCTTGAAGCTGGGATCAAAACCCTCCCAACTTTACGCTAGACTAAGTATCAACCTCTCAGCCAACAAGCAAACCACGTCAGCTCAGGAATTATAAGGCATTATATAGTATCTTTCATTTGTTTACATTTTGCCTTACCGGATACCAGAGAGCTCAATTCATTTGAAGAGCTTTGCATTATGTGAGTGGCAGCCATAAATTCCTTCGTCAGAGTTCTCAATCCCCATTGGGGAGCGTATATACATATATATATATATATATATACACAGTAAAAATCAAGTCTAGGTATAGACTTAAAAGGAACAATCCATACAGAATATCAATACATTTTGATAGAGGGCTAAATACATGGCTATTAGTATATAAATATATATGAATATATATTAAAAAAAATCACATACAGAGCAAATTATATTAATATAATATAAGAGTTGAAATAAATCTATAATCCTATTTACCAATCCCTCCGCTTGAGCAGGATATGACACAAGGTCAATTTTTAAGCGGAGTTTAACAGGTTTCAATTCAGAGTTTTCCTTCTCCTAGACTAGTTGCTTCACCAAGGCTGAAGAACCCAGTCTATCCTACTATTTACCCATAGCTGGAGGGAGAATAATTGGATTCATACCTTTCCCAAGGGTATTAGTGCTATGTGAAATGCAATCAGTCTCGTCCAGGATTTGAACTCGAGTCGCCGTGTCCATTTCCTACGACGATAACCATTACACCACGGGCACCTAAATCTATAATGGATTACATATGTTGAGTTTAAATGTTATTACTGCCAACTAATAATTACAATTCTACCAATTTTAAAAATAAAATGTTAGTTTTATTCAAAACTAAAGACATCAGGATTTAATTATTTCTAGTTGAACAATTTATAGTCAGGAAGGTACACTTGCATAAGAGTTAAAGTCACAGAAAATGGAATCAAGAACCCAAGATCAAACCCTGGATAAGGCTGTTTGTGTTTCACTTGGTATTTATGCTTTTGGGAAAGGCATGAATCCATCTGTTTTCTCCCACCATCAATCGATAACTCCATAAGTCTGACCTTGTGAACAAATTCTGAAATGATGGAAATATGAAAATAATTTTGAATCACCTTGGTGTGTATATATATATATATATATATCTTGTCATCCACATATATATATCTTGTCATCCATAGTAGGGTAGAATGGGTTCTTTAGGCAACCAATCTAGGTGATGGAAATGAATTTGTATCATCTTTACTCTGTTTAAAAATTAACCTTGTATCAAACATTAAACATTCAGAAAGGTCATTGTTAGATATTTTTATTAAATTTTATAGCGTTGAAATTCATTAACTAAAAATAGAATTATTTTTCTGAATTTCTGAGATGAAACTCGAAAGTTTTTATCATTTAGAATATTCGGACCATTGTCTTCATCTTCATTATTATATTCACAACATTTCAGTCGATGTGTCCTTTGCTCTTCTTCAGGTGTTTCATGTTGAATTCAGAAGCCCACACAAAACTTTGAACCGAACTGAACCTATTATCCAATCCACATTCTAATTCTGGGAACAATAACTGGGTACAAGTGTTAAGCAATAGCAAGTATTCTTTATTATATGCCTGTTGTAGGGATTGAACCTGCATCCTTCAGATGATTTGATTTAGAAGCATTTCTCAACCGAATTTCTATATCCTTGCACCAACTAAACCAAGTATAAAGATGAATATAATATGGGAATCAATAATTAAAAACACTTTTAAAAAAATGCAATATGAGATAAGGTAAAACATCATACATCAAAGTAGTGAGGAGTCATGGGTTGATGGAGACATTAGATTTATAAATCCTGAAAATTCACTCTGAATTGTTCAGCACAACATGTGGCACAACAGATATTGGTATTTGGTTAAGAAGTGCTTCTAAGTGAAATTATGAGGAGGTTGCAGGTTCAATCCTGACAGAAGGTAAATAACAAAGAATATTTACTATAGCTTAACACTTGTACCCAGTTATGGTTAACAGGATTAGATTAACTGGATTAAATAAAGTTCTGAGTAGGCTCCTGAGTTTGACGTGAAACACTTGAAGAAGGCTGAAGAATACATCAGCTAAAACATTATGAATATAAGAACGAAAATGAAGACAATAGTCCAAATATTCTAAGTGATAAAAATAAAGTTGTACAAATATATGTAAGCCGTCATCATGTTGTGCTGCTAGCACAGATCTCCCAGACCCTCTCTTGCCACTGTTACATAGAGAGAAGGTCGCCTTCTAAGTAAGATTTTGTTGCTGTAGTTCAAGTGATTCTTTTTGTGTTTTCAGCCATCATTGTCCTTGTAAATTATTCTGTAAAATATGTGTGAGGTTGATGGAGACGAACGTGAAGAAAATTCCACATGTGGAATTTTGAAAAATAATTTACGGATGAATGTTATATTTTGACCTTCGACCCGGCCCAAAAATACTATTCCAAAATAATACACCGGAAGGAAGTGACACATTCCAACGGCCAGCAATTGAAAGAGATCGCGTGGGTGGATTAAGGCTTATGATATGGGAAAAGGTGAAGGTCCCATTGTGCCATTACAGTCATGCACCGGAAGAGAGTAACCTCTGAACTGCATGACAGTTATTTCCGCTTGATGACGATTAAACATTCGATTTCAAAGATCCAGTAGGCGATCGTGTGGGCGTTGAGTTATTATTTAACTCAGTTGAGTTTGGGTCCCAGAGCAGTTGTCAGCAGACTTCCAGACAGTAGAGACCAGATGTGGTAGGGAAGGCCACACCCGACCGAGGGGGCACTCGGAAAACCCCCAATGCAGTTGCCAGCAGACTTCCAGACAGTAGAGACCAGGTGTGGTAGGGAAGGCCACACTAGACCGAGGGGGCCCTCGGAAAGCCCCGATGGAGTAGACCCCAAGATCAGGAGAACAATAAAGACACAACGTGACGGTCATAACAGTGGGGTCAAAATATGAAGTTTATGTTCAGTCTCCAGCACCCTCTAACATGCAAACTTTGAGTAACCCTTTTCAAACCTTGCAATAAAGTGAGAGGTAAATATAATTGAAAAGAAGTCTTCTTGTGTCTTCCTTCCTGCGTCTTAATCATGCGTCGTTTATTCATGCATCTGTCTTTGATGTTGTGTCGTTGTGATGCTGAATGATGATGTAGATGACTATACAACACCACCCCTCTCTATCGTCCATTGCTCCAGGTAGGTCTTCAAGGCTACAACCTGTATCGGCACAAAGCTGTTATATATAGGTTCTAGCTGGTCGTCCTGCCTTTGCTTGTCCATGTGAAGGGGTCCACAGGAGTAGGCTGCTTATGAGTCTGTCCTAACTTCTCCAGCAGTCTCCTGCATGTCTGGTTCGCCTAACTTGGATAGTTTTCATGATGGGTGGTAGGTGACCATACAGCTGCTGTTTTTTATGGTGTGTTGCCTCAAGGACTTGTTCATTATTGCTAGCAACATTCTTGTGCAATTGGCATCAAGCTTTTCCTCCATATGTTTAATTAGTGTCCACGTGGTGCATCCATCTAGTAGCATAGGCATGACCGCTGGTTGGAAAAATCTGCTTTATATTTTATCAGTTCGGTCTGACTTCTATATGAACGATACCCTATTGATAGCTGTCCATGCCTTTGCTGGTCGCATGTTGATATCATTCTCGATTGATGAGATGCTGCTTCCAAGGTAGGTGAACTTGACCAAAGTTTGAAAGGACCACCTTTTAGTGTGGAGATGTCACCTCAATTTTAAGCACAAAGTTTCAATATTGTAAATTTTGCTAACGGATAATTCCTCGACATATCCATTTTGGTTGTATAAATCTCAACTAAAAATAATAAAATCTTGCTATCTTTGTTTTAGAAGAAAGTTAAAATTTTGATAAAAATTTATTTGGGGTGTAGATATTCATGGGTATATATATATATATATATATATATATTTAGTTACACTCATACAATGATGTACATTTTGGTAATAAATAATACCTGAAAAGATCTTTTTTGATTGTACAAATTTTCATAAGAAATAATCAAATTCTGGCATAGAAGAAAATAAGTCTTTTTTATCAAAAAATTGCTTGCCCAGTCGACTGGGGCTGTAGAATACACCGACTGCTTCTCTGCAGAGGGGTAAGACCCCTACCCCAACGAGTGTCCTGGATATGACACTAAGCAATCTGATGGTGAGGTTCCAACAATGCTGGAGCTTTGGGGAATGCGGAGTACCCCTTCATTGCCATCGCTCCTAGGTCCACTCTGGCCCGGAGTGGTAGCACCTGATAGGGTCCTATCTATGGGTTAAATAGAACTAACAGCATACTTATGCTAAACTGAATTGTTTGAGTAAACTGAATAGCTTGAAATAGAAATGTTTTTGACAATTAAACTGTACTTACATTTAAACTGTGAGCTTATGCTTAACTGAATTATTTGAAATAAAACTGTTTTTCAACATTAAAACTGTATTTACACTTAACTGAATTGTTACACATGACTGCTTGAATAGTTTGAAATAGAAATGTTTTTGACAATTAAACTGTGTACTTATGCTAAACTGAATTGTTTTAAATAGAACAGATTATTTACATAAAGATGGATTTGGCATTAAATAACCTACAAAGGTTGATATGCCATAAAACCCAACCAAACAAACCAAACCAATGAAAAAATTGCTAAAGATGTACTTATTTATGGGGATTAATATATATATATATATAATATGAATAATATTTATTAAAAACATGCATACACCACTATATAAAACCAATACTGATTTGCTCACAAACACTAAAACTATTGTTAATCAATAATCAATAGAAGTATGCATACAAAAACACACATTATTTTACACAGAATTGCAGTCTACATAATTTTTCATCCATAATGTGATTGATTTGAATTGCAATTTTCTGTCAAATACCTTCTTGTCACATCACAGGCAAAGAAAGTCTGACCTACAATAATAAATTATACATGAATAGAATATTAAACGAATTATATGGAGACATAACTATAGATATCCCTTCAAGGAGGTCTGTTGTTTTTTATATACTTAAAGGCCATTAGTGGCAGCTGATAAGTTAATGTCAAGTCACTTCCTATTTATTGTATTTATGTTGTAATTATTCACAAAATAACTGAATTTTTAAAATGTGGGAGAAATCAAGAGACATTTTTTAAAGTTACTAAAAACCAGTCAATCTCAAGGAAGAGAACTCTTATAGTTGTCTAAATTTCTGAGACGAAGCTTGTTGATTTTTTATCATCAATGGTTTTACAACTATTGTCTTCATCAGGACACATGGTGTAATAGGGATAGGTGTTGGTTCCCTAAGCTCCTAAGGAGACAATCATCTGGAGGGTGCAGGTTCAATCCTCACTACAGGTGAGTAACAATACAGAAATTCTTAACACTTGTACTCAGTTATGGCTAACGGAATCAGAACAGGGGAACCCTGTGGATTCAATAAAGGATGTAGTTCGAAGTTCCATGAAGGTTCTCGAGTTCGACAAACACCTGAAGAAGGCCAGAGGACATTTTGGCTGAAACGTTGTGGAAATAACAATAAAGATGAAAACAATAGTCTGAAAACCCTTAATGATAGAACTCTTTTAGATAATACTTTTTGCTTCACTTCAAGATTATGCTTGAAATTTCCCTTCAAGTGAATGATTTCTGCTCACCAATATATCTTAATATTTTCTTATCAAAGTTAAAAAGAAAATCATGATGGAAGAATAAGAAAAAGTTACTCTTTTTTGTTCTTCCATTGTGATTTTCTTTACAACTTTAATGATGTCCATGAAATAATAATACTATGAAAATAATGATAGTATTTATTTATTTATTTAGTCATATTTTCATTTCTTATTTCAATGTTGTATATATTTTCTTTTCAGATTTTAATTACAAGATTATTTAATTACATTATTTAATGTATCATACACTTACTTTCAAACTGTTAAGCTATTAGATTGTGAAGATCTAAAACTTTTTGAAGACTACATGGCCCATTGGGTTCAATCCCAGGTTGAGTCATACCAAAGATTTTTAAAAATGGTACTTGATGCCACCTTGGTTAACTCAGCATTATAAGGTACGGATCAAGGATAAAGTAGAGCAATCCAGGGAAAGAAGTAGCATTCTCCTCTACACTTCGGTGTAGTAGCTAATGAGAAGGGGACCTTCAGGTTGGCCTTCAGATCACCAACATTACTTACTTTATATTTTTGTCTAAAACTTTTAAATGCATAACTGAATAATGAACTATACGAGTGAGTGGGGACACTGAGGCTGACTCGAGAGAGCAGAACTCTTTTCAAAATTACTTGCTTTGAAACATTTTGGCTCACTTTTAAATTATACCATTTTGCTTATTTCATTTTGAAATTTACCTTCAAGGTAACTATAGGATGAGTGTTAAATAAGATATTTGGTATTTTAGTATTTTGTCACGTTATTTCAGTGCAAAAGAAAAAAAAATCATCATAGAAGAGGAAAATAAAAATGAAATAATAACACCATTAAAATAAAGATAGCAGTTCATGATCTTTTCATTTATTTTCCTTTTTCAATGTTCATATGATGATGGTGTCTGTGAAATAATGATATTGTGAAAATGATGGTAGAATTTATTCATTTAGTAATCTTTTCATTTCCTATTTCAATGTTGTACATATTTTATTTTCAGATTTTAATTTCAACATTTGTTTAATTACATTATTAAATGTATCATACACTTAACTTCAAACTTTTCAGATATTTCATTGTAAAGATCGAAAACATTTAGAAGAGTTTGTCTTCATTTAACACTTTTAAAACATAAAGCCACTCAACTCAAATATTTGAATTAAAAAAATTCTACACCTGGAGTTATTTTCATTGGTCAGACATTCAAACAAACAAAAATTGGATCATTAATAGTGATAGTATAGAGACAGTTGCTAATTGGATTAAAATTTGATTTATTTCACAGAAACTAACAAAAACTTTGCAATGAATTGTATTGTGGCAATATTCAGACATACACAAATCAGATCATCTTTATATAATAAATGCCAAGTATTTTTTATTTATCACCTAATTTTTTATGCCATGCAAAACACTATGTCTAGGCATGTTGGAAATATCATGCTGCAAGTGATTAGACGTTTTTCCATACGTAGCCTATTCTCCAGATCTCTCAGCTTCAGTTGTTAATATTTCATTTAATCCTCAAAACTTTACGTAGACAGTATCTATTCAGGTAAGAAATTATTTAACTTCAATAAATGGCTAAATAGATATTGAGAACAAATAAAAAATTAATTCAAATATGAGACATTATAAGTGAGTGAAAAACGTAATTAGATATTATCAGCAAATATTTATTTTGTTAATTTCATAATAAAAAGGAAGGTTTTGTAATTGATCCATTAGCTTTTCCCTTCTAATCTAGGAGTGAATATTTGAAGTTATATAAACTGAGAAACAGTGAAGTTGTTATTACTAAGTGAAAAGAAGAACAGATGGTTGGTTGGGTTTTATGGCATATCAATCTTTTTAGTTTATCTAATGTCAAATCCATTTTTTGTAAATAATCAGTTCTATTTCAAACAATTCAGTTTAGCATGAGTACACAGTTTAATTATCAAAATCATTTCTATTTCAAACTATTCAGTTTATTCAAACAGTTCTAATTCAGTTTAGCATAAGTATAGATTTTGTTTACACAGTAAAATGTCAAAACAGTTCTATGTATAACAATTCAGTTTAGTGTAAGTATAGTTTCAATGTCAAAATCAGTTCCATTTCAAATAATTCAGTTTAAATGTAAGTATGGTTTAATTTTCAAATCTTTTTTATTTCAAGCTATTCAGTTTAGCATAAGTATGCCATTAGTTCTATTTAATCCATAGATAGGGCCCTATCGGGTACTACCACGCCGGGCCAGAGTGGACCTGGGAGCAATGGCAATGAAGGGGTGCACTGCATTCCCCAAAGCCCCGGTATTACTGGAACCTCACCATCAGATTGTTTAGTGTCATATCCAGGACACTCATTGGGGGTCTTACCCCTCAGCAGAGGTGCAGTCGGTGTATTCTACAGCTCCAGCCAACTGGGCAAAAAAGAGCAGTGTTATAACAATTATCATATAAGGAAATGGACATAGTGTTCAATTCCTGGACAGGGCTATTTGTATTTCACTCTACATTAATGCCCTTGGGAAAGATCTGTATCCTTCTCTTCTACTCCATATGTGGGAAAACAGTTGAGATGATTGGTCTTCTTAACCTTGGTATGGTAATCAATCTAGGAGAAAGAAAATTTTCAATTCAAGCCATCTGTACTCTCATAAGGAGCCGTCTCACGGCATAGAATGATTTTGGTTTCTCCTCACTTCTCCACTTTCATGAGTTTTGTACAGAACCATCTCAAGGCATCAAATTAACTCCATTTCTCTACTTTCAGGAGTCTCGTACAGAACCATCTCAAGGCATCAAATTGACTCCATTTCTCTACTTTCAGGAGTCTCGTACAGAACCATCTCAAGGCATCAAATTGACTCCGTTTCTCTACTTTCAGGAGTCTCGTACAGAACCATCTCAAGGCATCAAATTGACTCCGTTTCTCTACTTTCAGGAGTCTCGTACAGAACCATCTCAAGGCATCAAATTGACTCCGTTTCTCTACTTTCAGGAGTCTCGTACAGAACCATCTCAAGGCATCAAATTGACTCCGTTTCTCTACTTTCAGGAGTCTCGTACAGAACCATCTCAAGGCATCAAATTGACTCCGTTTCTCTACTTTCAGGAGTCTCGTACAGAACCATCTCAAGGCATCAAATTGACTCCGTTTCTCTACTTTCAGGAGTCTCGTACAGAACCATCTCAAGGCATCAAATTGACTCCGTTTCTCTACTTTCAGGAGTCTCGTACAGAACCATCTCAAGGCATCAAATTGACTCCGTTTCTCTACTTTCAGGAGTCTCGTACAGAACCATCTCAAGGCATCAAATTGACTCCGTTTCTCTACTTTCAGGAGTCTCGTACAGAACCATCTCAAGGCATCAAATTGACTCCGTTTCTCTACTTTCAGGAGTCTCGTACAGAACCATCTCAAGGCATCAAATTGACTCCGTTTCTCTACTTTCAGGAGTCTCGTACAGAACCATCTCAAGGCATCAAATTGACTCCGTTTCTCTACTTTCAGGAGTCTCGTACAGAACCATCTCAAGGCATCAAATTGACTCCGTTTCTCTACTTTCAGGAGTCTCGTACAGAACCATCTCAAGGCATCAAATTGACTCCGTTTCTCTACTTTCAGGAGTCTCGTACAGAACCATCTCAAGGCATCAAATTGACTCCATTTCTCTACTTTCAGGAGTTTTGCACCAAATCATCACAAGGCATCTACTCAACTCCATTTCTCCACTTACACGAGTCTTGTATTGGACCATTTCAAGGGATCAAAACATCCAAGTTTTTCTTTACTTCTCTACTTTTGCAAATTTCATAAAGAGCCATCTCAAAGCATTGAATCATGTTAGTTTCTCCTTGCTTAACTACTTTCATGAATCTGGCATCATCTCCAGCCCCTCTTTGCCCCCCAACTCTGGGCATTTTGGTGCAAGGCCACAGCCAAGAGTGACATAATATCTAGAAGCTGCCTTCCGATCTGTCTCATCTCCATTCGTCTCTGCTGGTTATATAATATTCCGGAGACCCACATAAATGGTCACACCTCCAGCCTGCAGTTTACACATTGCACATGGACATGCTTCCTTCTAATATGCCACCCACATAATTTATGCTGCATGTCAAAAGAGATCTTCAAGTCAGTATCCAACACCGGAAGTATAAATCAACTAGAAAGAATCAAATTCATTTAAAATGATGTCATAACTTGATTTATTGACTGACTGATTGATTTTAATGACATGTCAACCCATCTAGGAAACAGTGTTCATGGTACATTCATATTCATAAGTTTTCAGTTGTTTCTTAAGAATTTTTTTTTTTTTTGCACACAGTCCAATCTAATACAAATAATTTTTAAACAGATCTATTTGACACAGAGATGTGACCCTAACAGGTATTGCCAGACTGGGTCAGAGTGGACCTGGGTGTAATGACCATGAAGAGGTACTCCACACTCTCTAAATCTAGAGCCTCACTGTCAGATGCAGTATACTAGTATAGCCAGGACACACCTTTTTGGAGGGGCTTTACCCCTCTGTAACGGATGCAATTAGCATATTGTAAGTCTTGCAAACAGGCTATTATAGTCTGGTTTAGTATTCAAAATGCGAATGAAATAGAGTCAGGTTAAGTAGTGAAATCAACACCATATAAATTAAGGTATGAAGGTGAGTCAAAAATTTTGTAATATTTTGTTAGTGCTAGTTTGTGAAATGTATAGGGTGTCTCAATATACATGGGACCCATGTGACTGCTAATAACTTTACTAATGATAATGTTGTGTTCTTTTTTTGTTTCAGATTTGAAAATAGTTTACTATAACAAATATTAGTCCTCAATCACAGTGCCTTGGACAAAAGACGGAAAAATATTTTGCGTCGTTACTTATTTGGAGACAAAATCATTTAAAACTGTCTCCAAATAGATTCAACCCATTAATATGATAATGATTTATTTCTGAGACAAAAAACTCTAAAAATGATTGCATATCTGAGAAGCTGATATAATAACAATGAAAAAAAACATTGATTTGATGTCTCTAGTTCAAGGGACGCATTTTTTACAGGATGTGTTCCTAATGACAACCATAGCACTTTTCTCATTAATAAGTTGTTATCATATCAATGGGTTGCATATATTTTGAGACACCCTGTAATTATATGACTTATACTATGGATGGTAGTATGATGGTACTATTTACCAACCCCTCCGCTCGGGCAGGATATGACACAAGGTCAATTTTTAAGCGGAGTTTAACAGGTTTGAATTCAGAGTTTTCCTTCTCCTAGACTAGTTGCCTCAACAAGGCTGAAGAACCTAGTCCGTCCTACTATTTACCCATAGCTGGAGGGAGAATAAGGGGGTTCATACCTTTCCCAAGGGTATTTGCCCGAAAGTGAACATAATAGCGCGACTGGAGTACGAACTCGCGTACTACGATTCCGCAGTTCATCGCTTTAACCATTACACCACGAGGACACCCCCATAAATGGTAGTATGATGGTAGTTGGTGTGCTGACTCATTCTGTATTGCTTTATTCCATGTGTGATTTGAAAGCTGCACATATGAACATGCAATTTGGTCTAATTTAGGAACTTATGCTTTATGAGTTTGATGTGATCCATGTGATGAAAGTAACCAAAAACATTTGTTGTAAGAAAGATGAAGGCGCAGCTGATCATAGCACAGTAACCAGATGGTTCAAGAAATTTCATTGAGTTTACAAAAACCTCAACAATCAGGCAAGGTCAGATAGGCCTAAAACTATGGATTCTGATGCTGTGTTTCAAGGCATGAAGACAAATCTGATGAGAAGTATTCGAAGAGGATGATGCAAGCTCAGCATCTTACAATCTAATGTGGTTTGTCAGCTTCACGACATGGGTAAAAGAGTGGCTGAATTGTGCCTCATGGTACCAAAATATTGCAAAAGTTGAGAGTCATTTTAGTGTTCAAAATGACTGATATAAAAGCTCTGCTCAAATGCTAATAAAAGAGTTGAATTTATTTCCCCGGTGTTAAATAATCAAATCTTTTCATTTCAACTTCAGTGGTAGAAGTGCAGATTTTCAATTTGTAAGGTACATTTAAATGTTCATAAGGTTTATAATGCAAATAAGCTCTGAAATAATGTTCATATGTTCATCATATATATATATATATATATATATTGTCATCCACAGACAGACTGTTTCGTTCTATCAGAACTCTTCAGTGTGGCTAGACCCGCAGGACGCTCGAAGCCATATATTTTTTTTTTTTTTTTTCATCATACAACGTGTGGAAGCACGTGCGATACCCTAGCCTCATCAGCCGCCATCCAGGGTGATAACACAGTTTCGATAGCTCAAGGCGGTACTGCCACTCCTGGCGCTACCGAGCAGCTTTTGCCACTGGATAGGGTATTTAAAAAAAACCTATGTATACATAAGATCAACTAAAAGCGGACATTACATTAGACGTTCGTTCATCTCTAATATTTCATCTCTGAAATAATGTTCATATATATATATATATATATATATATATATATATTTAAAGATGGTTGTTTTATGTCTAAAGAAAGAATAAGGATATATCTTAGAATAGGAAGGTCCACGGAGAGATTTGTATTTTTTTAATTTATTTATTTTCTTCTTACATATGTATTATATATATGTATGTTTGCAGCTTGTTGCTTTCACCACACATGTTCTCTGATGAAAGCAACAAGCTGGAAATGTACATAGATATAACATGTAAGTACAAAATAAATAAATTAAAAAAATACAAATCTCTTCCTATTTAAGATATATTTATATATATATATATATTCGTATATATGTATAATTGTTTATCATGCAAATAAGCACTAAAATAATGTTTATATGTTCATGATTAATGTATAATAATAATAAATATATGCATAATAATTAATATATATATATATATGAAGGACCAGCATTCCTAAAAAAAACATTCAAATTACACACACAAGTAAGTTCAAGTCACATTTAATACCCCATTAAATAGACCTTGACCAGACATGTTCTCTGACAAAAGCATCCAGCTTGAAACATACACACACACACACACACACACAGATATGTGTATATATATATATATATATATATATATATATCATCATCATGTCGTGCTGCTAGCATGGATATCCCTGACCCTTTCTCGCCACTTCTCCCTATCATTCATTGCTTTTGGCAGGTCTTCAGGGTTACATCCCGTATCTTCACATAGCTGCTGTATGTATGTTTGAGCTGGTCATCCTGCTTTTGCTTGGCCATATTCAGGGGTCCATAGGAGTACATCACTGATGAGTTCGTCCTTGCTTCCCCAGCAGTGTCCTGCGTGTCTGGTTCGTCTAACTTGTCTAGTTTTCGTGATGGGAGGCAAGTGGCCGTACAGTTGGTGTCTTGAGGGGTGTTGTTGCCAGGAGTTGTTCAATATTGCTCTCAACATTCTTGTGTAATTGCCGTCTAGTTTCTTCTTCAGCCATTTAGTTAGTGTCCAAGTAGTGCATCCATATAGCAGTATCGATACGACTGCTGCCTGGAAGAAACTGTGTTTCATTTTATGGGTCAGGTCTGATTTCCATATGATCGAGAGCCTATCGATAGCTGTCCATGCTTTCATTTCAATGCACACATGCACAGATAAAAAATCTCCAAGACACACACTCACACACAGAGGAAAAAAGAACTGTTAGTGAAATCCAAAACCACTCCAATGCACACACACACACACACTTACACACACAATGACAAAAACATATCAAATATCAATAAGGGGTAAAGCAGACTAAAGTAAACACACTCTAAGGAAAAAAGAGGATGACCTCAATATAAACCCATAACCAACTGAAAATTATTCAAACTGCAAACACAAGTGAGTTCAAGTCTCATTGAGTATGCTATTAACAAAGCCTTGTGCCATATGTGTTCTCTGATGAAAGCAACAAGCTGGAAACATGCATGTATGTAAGAACAAAAAAAATTTCTTAAATGCAAATCTCTTCGTAGACCTACCTATTTTAAAATATAATAATTGACATAAATAATGCTCCTATGTGTTCATAATGTTTATAATGCAAATAAGCATGGAAAGATATAACAAACCCACTTTTCTTCTTCAAGTACCAATTACATACAAACGTGTTTTTTTTTATAGAATTATCTTTCTCCTTTATGATTGAAAGGTGTATGAGATACAGGTCTATGAAGGTATAAATAAATTACAGCTTGATATACATATGCAAATACAGAGATAAGTATAAGTGCATCTATTTTGTAAAAATTTGTTTGTATTGCATATGCATGTATGTATACATTTTATATCTTGAAGTGTTCTCTATGTTCTGGTTTAAGTCCAATACTCTTGGAAAGAAAGAAAGAAAAAAAACATCATTCAATTCCATTTTCAAACTCAATATTAAAGTAAAAATGACAGACACAAAAGATTAAAGAACAAAATCTCCACTGGCAGAGTTCAGGGTAAAAGAATAAGTAAAACATTTTTCAGAATAATGGAAAGTTCTTTTTTCTGATTATTTTTTTGTTCTCTTTCCCTAATAGAACAACAAACCGTGAACGGAAAATAAGCTTAATAAGAATGGAAATCCTTAAAGGAAGTTTATGAAAAAAAAAAAAAATAGATATAAAGATTTTGAGAAAAAAAAAGAGATAAATAAAATTGTGTTTGAATGAATAATTTATATAGTTTAGATATCTGTATTTGGCTGTATACTATTCTGGAAGTGTATTTGGTATGTGTGTGCACATATATATATATATATATCTATCTGTGTGAGTGTGTGTGTGTTGTGCAAGGGAAAGTTTATATGTATGCAAAGGTTTTAAGCTTTTTTTTTTCTTAAAAACAAACTGGTTATCAACTGTGAATTAAGCTTCTAGTTTTCAAAAAGGAGGGTGACGGAAAATTTTAGAGATATCTAATGTGTGTGTGTGTGTATATATATATATATATGGGGGGGTGCAAGGGAAAGTTTATATGTATGCAAAGGTTTCAAGTTTTTTTTTCTTAAAAACAAACTGGTTATCAACTGTGAATTAAGCTTCTAATTTTCAAAAAGGAGGGTGACGGAAAATTTTAGATATCTAATGTATGTATGTGTGTGTGAGTATATATATATATATATATATATATATGATCTCTCTCAGATAAAATGCAGATTCTTCAATGTCAGTACTACAACACAGTTGTAGCACAATGATTTTAATGAAATGCTTATAGAAAAAGCTTGACGGAAACTACAAAAAGATTCTGTGTGCTATTCTGAACAATCCCACAAAACAGCAGTTCTATAACAACTTATAAACCATTCAAGTACGAGGAACAAAGAATGCTGGGCACTTCTGAAAGAAGCATAGACGTCTTCCTATAGGCACCTTTAAATGGACAGACCAGTTTGGTTTCCTCATTTTTAATGACATATCAACGATCATGGGTTATTTACTGCAAAACCATCCTTGTAAGAGAACCATAGTGATACAATCTCACCCATATTTTCCCTAAAGGTATCAGTCTGAAAGTGAATTTAACAGTGCCGCAGAGGTTCAAATTTGTGTACTTCAAGGCCACAGTCCAAAACTTTAGCCATCGCGCCCCAGGGATTGCTCAATGGATACACTGGTGTTGGCAGACCAGTAAAAATTT